>CM056195.1:17915197-18518253 GCA_029692085.1 Gymnothorax javanicus
TAATTATGGAGCGATCATCTAAAATTCATGTAATGACATTAGTGGTTGCTCCACCAGAGCAATTGCCCTGTTAATGAGCTGAAGAGTGCTCCGGCATGTGCACTGTGCCATTGCTTCTTTGCTCCATGCATTTCTCCTGCTCTGTTTGTCCCTGTGGAGGGTCTGTCCGCAATGAGAGGCTCTGAAGCCTCAGATTTTCTGCTAATAAGATTAGTGGGTGGCCACAAAAACAGCTAAACCCCCCCCCACAAACCCCTGTGACATCACCCCTCCCACCAGTGTCTCTCTCTCTCTCTCTCTCTCTCTCTCTCTCTCTCTCTCTCTCTCTCTTCTCTCATATCACATTAAAAAGCTGTGATCAGTGACGGGGAAGCACAGAGCAATATAAATAAAAAATGATGGTGCGTTTATAATTAAATGAAATGATAAAGTTCATGCCTTTGGTGCAGTAGGACTGGTATTTTTGTCACAGTTCCTGGCTTTTCCTCGAAGTGGTGCACAGGCTTGGGGTAGATGATCATTATGAAGATATTTTAACTGGTTAGGCCCAAGTCGTATTCTAGTTATCATACTACTGACAAATTTCAAATGAATCCCCCATTTCCGCCGATATGCTTTAGTATCGACTTGTTGTTCTTAACAATTATCTGCTGAAGATACTGGGTCAAATACTCTGAAAATATTTTAACCCCTTCCTTTTAGATGAAAAGCCATTCTGAGCATTATGATTTACTTTTCTGAGTTCCTTATAGGATGTCTTATAGAATGAAGTTATATTGGACGATTATGCACTTTTATTTCAGTTTCCTTTAATAATTCTGATGTGTAGTTTTGAGCTCAGAAAGAACGTTTGGATGTGTAAGGATGTTTCGGGTAATGGTATCTCCCTGTCCCCCCCCCAGGCCTGCTCTGAGAATGGTATGTCCCTGCACAGCCATGGCATGCTGCTACAGTGTGGCTTCAATAAGTTCCATGGCATTGAGTATGTGTGCTGCCCCTCCAGTCCAGAGGGGGCGCTGCCCCGCCTAGAGCCAGTGGAGGAAAGGTTTGTGGTCAGGGCAGGCATTTACTTGGGCCGTGTGTGCATATGTTTCAATGTTCCTAAGTGTCTGATTGGGTTAGCCTGCGCGTACATGTTTGGTGGCCCACCAGATACACCTCTCCTCCCACACAGTGAGCCTGCCACTCAGAGCGCAGCTGAGGAAGAGAGGGATGATGATGAAGACTATCACTATGCATATGAAGATGAGGATGCTGACGAAGAGGAGGAGGATGCGGACAGTAATGTGGACATCCCAGAAGATAAGACTGCACAGGAGGGTAAAGGTAAGATTTCTGAACTAAGTTGGTTTTGGTCGACTGGTCAGTCACTGGTGGTCATTTGCTACACCCAGAATTCTGTTGCTGCCATATCCAATGTCGACATATTTTTAATATTTCATCAGGCTGAAACAGTGGTCATGCCCTATTATATGCTTTTATTATTAGACGCGTGTTAAAATATTCATAAAATCGTGCAAGGTGTGTGTGAGTATAATTTCCCCTCAAAATGAGAGTGTGAATTAGATCAGCCCTGCTAATTCCTCATGTTTCTGTCCTTGACAGTGGACGAGTTTGTTAGCGATGTCCTACTCGTTCCGGAAAAGTGCAAGTTTTTCCACCAGGAACATTTGGACAAGTGCATCGGCAACCAGCAGTGGCATGGAGTGGCCAAAGAGGTGAGGCCATGATGGAAGAGGAATTCTGGGAAATTAATAGCCTGCAGTTTTATAATGATTATATTCAGTTTCAGATCATTATTTGAAACAACCTTCACCTCCAAGGCACCTTTTGTGTGTTCTCTGTTTTGGCCTTGCTCCTCAAACATTGAGAACTTTTATATAAAATGTTATTTTAAATTTCCTTGTTATTTTTAATTTAGTTTCTCTGTATTGATTTCTATTTTAAAACATGCAGAGCTGAAAACCATGTGTAGCATGTCCAAGAAGTGCAGATTACTGTTCTGTTGTTATTGTAATGCCTCCAGATACGAGTACAATTCCTGTCTATTAGACAATTTTCAGTGATAAATTTTGCTTTTGAAAAGATATCAATCAGTGTCATGACAGAGCGCAGAATCAACACTGATGATATTTGGATTGCACAGATTTGCTGGCAAGCTAGTGTTTGTAGGATGAGATCCACAGTTTGCATCCTTGCGCCTATTACTGCCACATTCATTGAAAATATTCTGGTCCTGAAGCTGGAGAACATGCGGTTACCTCTTAAATATTTTGTGAGGAATTTCATTTCAGATTAATTGCCACTGTTGGAAAGCTATATGGCAGCAGTGGTGTCACATTACACTCCTCCAGCGTGTGTTGAATAATGAGAGCTAGGAGCGCTATGAAACGGGATAAAAATGCTCTTAGACCACAGACAGAGCACCTATGAACCAGTCACAAGTTTTTATGCTTCTGCTTTTTTCGTTCTGCCATATATTTTTAAAAGACCTGTTTTACCAAAAAAAAAATCATCTGAATCCTAAATTCATCAAAATTACCTCCATTTGCTATGATTACTGGGCATACTCGTACAATTCTGTCAAAAGCGGCAACCATGTTGTTTTGAGACCAGCTCTCACTGGCACAGCTATAGAATGAGAGGCTCTGATCCCTCAGATTTTCTGCTAATCAGATTAGCGGGCGGCCATAATACAGCTAATCCCTCCCACCACTCTGTGACATCACCCCTCCCACCAGGCTCTCACTTTCTCTCTGTCTCCATCACATTAAAAAGCTCTGATCACTGATGGAATGGAGATGTGGTTATAATCAAAAATCCTGTCCTATGCCTGCCCCGGTTACACTGGCATTTTGTCACAGGTCCCACCTGTTCCTTGTTGCAATGAACAGGCATGGCACATGCAATCATTCAAGAATTTTTAACCCTTTATGCACCAATACCACAATATTACTGACTAATTTATTATGAGCCCACTGTTGGTACCAGTTTTCCTCAGTATTGACTAATGATTAATTGCATACTTCACAGAGTTGACAAAGATCTGTTGATGTTTAAGAAAGTTTCAGGTAATGGTATCTCCCTCTTCCACTCCCCCCCCAGGCCTGTTCTGAAAGTGGTATGATCCTGCACAGCTATGGCATGCTGCTGCCTTGCGTTGACAATAAGTTTCATGGCACTGAGTACGTGTGCTGCCCCTCTGGAGCAGAGGAGGCCCTACCTCACCTCCAGCCTTCCCAGGAGGAAGAGGATGATGCTGAAGAGGAGGAGGCAACAGAGGTGGAAGAGGAGGAGGAGGAGGAGGAGGAGGAAGATGAGGAAGGGCCAGTGGAGGAGAGGTGTGTGGCCGGGAAAGGCATTTACATGTACAGTGTGTGTATGTGTGTCAATGTTTGTTAGTATCTCATTGGGTTAGCCTGCGCGTACATGTTTGGTGGCTCACCAGATACACCTCTCCTCCCACCCAGTGAGCCTGCCACTCAGAGCGCAGCTGAGGAAGAGAGGGATGATGATGAAGACTATCACTATGCATATGAAGATGAGGATGCTGATGAAGAGGAGGAGGATGTGGACAGTAATGTGGACATCCCTGAAGATAAGACTGCACAGGAGATTAAAGGTAGGAACCTTCCTCTCTCCATCTGCACATTTTATTTGGCAGGGAATCTCTTCTTCATACTTATGAAAGGATGGGCGAGTCCCAGAATTAAAAAAAAAATGTTTCCTTCCTTCGTCTACTAGTCTCCCTGTCCTATTTGACAGTACGAGGCAGGAGACGAGAGGAGGAAAGGAGTATTGGGATACACCAAAATTTCCCCCCTTTAAGATTAAGATTAATTTCCCTCACTTCGTCTCCCATACACATTTTCATTGTAAATTGTACAGATGATGGTCATGCTCATTTAGTTTTAAAAATAATGTTTGCAAATCATTCACTGCAGTGTCAGTTTTTTTCAGTTGCATTCATTTCAGAATCATTTTCAGACCACACATTTCATGTATTAGCAGTGTCAATGCAGTTGCTGCTTTGCCTAAATGGTGTTTATCTTTGCTTGGAAATTTTGTTGAACATGCAGTGAATTGGTCAGTTTGAGTTAACTGGGCAGTCAGACATCGTCAGTCGACGCACGCAGAACCCAACACTGCTCACAAGTCGTGACCTGCTATGATTGGTGTCCACTGTTAGCATTGTGCTAGCTCAGTTCATGGCTGGCTCAGAATGGTGGGCTATAATAGTTCTAGCCTCCTGTTAGCGCAGCGCTTATAAGGAGGAGCTCACTTGTGCTCCACTGTGGTGGCCTGCGCTAATTCCTGTTACCTGCTAGCGGTGTGCTCCCTGCCTGCGGAGACGGGTCCGTGCCGCGCCTCCATGCCGCGCTGGCACTTCCACACGGGCCAGAGGAAGTGCGTGCGCTTCATTTACGGGGGCTGCGCCGGCAACCGCAACAATTTCGACTCGGAGGAGTACTGCATGGCCGTGTGCAGGAGCCTGAGTAAGTCTCTCGCGCGCGGTACGGGCACGCTAACCGCTAAGCTTCGTGCTTCCTGGTGCTGTAGCGCTTTTTTTGGACCTCCTGGTCCTGCTGTCGCAGGATTTGCTCTAGTCGTCTCTCTTCTACTAACACCACTGCTGTTCAGTGGCACTTCTTCTTCTTCACATCTGTCTCCTGTTCTGGTTCGGTTCAGCTGGTGAATTCGCTCTTCTGCTGCTTTAGCGAAGGGGCTCTCTCGGATTGATCTCTTCAGGGCTCATTTGACCCTTATAGATCCTTCAGAATTATTTAAATTCAAGTCATGGTCAGTCCTCATATGGTCCATGGGGAGAAGCTAAGCACATCCATCTCTTATTATAAATCGCCGCTTTATCAACATTTGCAATATAATTACACCAACACTGCTAAGTAATTGGACTGCATGCTGTGGTGAATATTAATTCCTCTGACCTAATTTGTTAAGTCATTGGAGAGTGAAGTCAACCTCATTGCAGACCCTAGATTTCGGTCGTAATTTTTTAAGAGGCTGAAATCGTACTCTCGTCCTTGGTGTCAGTGCAGATGTGATTTGAGTGGAAATCCCATGAGCCCTTGGTGCTGTCTGATGAAGCTCAGTAAAGCCCGTAAAACTCCTCAGCGCTTGTTGAGCTCTGATGGGTGGTGCTGATTTTATGTACCACGTCTTGTCCTACCCGTTTTGCGTTTTCGACATTACGCAAGCTTTGAGTGTGAAGTCCAGTTCTGCATTATGTTGTGTTCTCTGATAATACCCACTATACTAAATATGCGGGCTTCCGCTTTTTATACAATTTAAATGGATAGTGTATAACCATTCAATTTACACCCCATTTACACTTGGTATTAATATGCTGTCTGTACCCAGGCACATTACCCAGGTTATAAATGATCCAATCTCGGCTTCGCGCCGTCACCTGGCATTTTTAATGCGTTCTCGTTACCATAATTGAAATTGGATCTGTGTCCTCCTGAGGAAAGGCTGAACATGGTTTGAGGTGCTAGTGAATCTGTAGGATGCTAGCGCGTTGTACGGATTGCATTTGTACCTACCGAAGATCTGAACACAATGCGGGCCAGACTACCCCCATATGTGGTCTGGCAGGTCCAATCACATTCTGACCACGACACATTTACCCCATGCATTAAGATGCGGCTTTCCTCATTCAGATAATGGGTCCAGAATCAGATTTTAATACATTTTAATAAATACCAGGTGAAACTGGGGTCTTTGTGACATAATTTAATACTCACACTGATTTTTAGGTGGTGAAGGTGTGCTGGTTGCCAAGCATCTCAAAATGGAATGCGGAGGCAACAAGCAGCATTCTGATTATGTCGGCTATTTAAAAACTAATGTTGGACTGAGATGTATGCAAAAGCTGGAAAAGTTTGATAGCAGGGATCCATGCTTGAAAAAGAAGTGTAAACACGGCTTGAATTCGCAACTTGCCTTTTTTTCTTGTTTACCAGACCGCCATCTGCGTTTTGCGCAACTGTGTCGCTTTTTATCTGATGTCATCATTTCAATCGAACATGTTTAAACAATCTTGGCAGACTGTTGCAGAAGAGTGCGCTGCATACTTATTGCAATAGAAGGCAGATACATGGTCCAACTTGCTCATCATATCTGTCTCAGTAACTGTCAGTCCTATTTCCAAATTCTCGTCCCAGTAAAAATTCCACCCAAGTGTCCTTAAAAAAGAACAGGTCTGTCAGAACGAAGGGTTCTGAGACTGATTTAATCAAACACGAAGGATTCTGCCAGAGGAAAAGCCCTGTTTGTGAATTGCGAATCTAGGGATTTCCGAGTTTGCTCTCTGCTCTGTGCGTGCCAACCTTCCTGAGCTTTCTTTTGGAATGAGCATTTTTCTCTTACTTGCTGTTGTCTAAACAAACCATTCTCCCCCCCCCTCGTTTGTCTGTCCGGTCTGGCCTGGCTTGGCTTGCAGTCCCACCTGCCCCTCAGCCCACGGACGATGTGGACGTTTACTTCGAGACGCCAGCCGACGATAAGGAGCACAACCGATTCCAGAGGGCCAAGGAGCAGCTCGAAATCAGGCACCGCAACCGTATGGAGAGGGTGAGGGTCAGAGAACAGAGAACAGAACCCTACCTACTCAACCCTGCCCAGAACCTAACCCTACCTACTCAACCCTGCCCAGAACCTAACCCTACCTACTCAACCCTGCCCAGAACCTAACCCTACCTACTCAACCCTGCCCAGAACCTAACCCTACCTACTCAACCCTGCCCAGAACCTAACCACACCTACTCAACCCTGCCCAGAACCTAACCACACCTACTCAACCCTGCCCAGAACCTAACCACACCTACTCAACCCCTGCCCAGAACCTAACCACACCTACTCACCCCTGCCCAGAACCTAACCACACCTACTCACCCCTGCCCAGAACCTAACCACACTTACTCACCCCTGCCCAGAGCCGAACCCCACTTACATAACCCTGTTCAGAACATAACCCCACCTGCTCAACCTTGATTGGAACATAACCCCACCAAGTGAGCCCGGCCCAGAAAATAACCCCACTTACTCAACCCCGCCCTGTGCTCAACCCAATCTACTAAACCCTGCCCAGAGCATAACTGGACCTACTCTGCCCTGGACATGACTGCACCTAGCTAACCCAGCCAGCTGATGGACAGAAAACAGGCCGCGAACCCATCTATTTCTCCTTCATTTTCTCCCTCTCCCTCACTCTACACTCATTTTACGCTCATTTTTTACTCTCTCTCTCTCTCTCACTATAGGTGAGAAAGGAGTGGGAGGAGGCCGAGCGTCAGGCCAAGAACCTGCCTAAAGCAGAGAGACAGACGCTGATCCAGGTTTGTGCCGCGGCTCCTTCAGCATATGACCTCATTCCCCCCCCCCCCCCCCCCCACCCCCCATCCTGTCTGTACATCAACCCTGTGCACATTTATAGACTCGCCCCCCCGTACATCATGTGACTTTGCCCCATGCCCTTCTGCCGCAGCACTTCCAGGCCATGGTGGAGTCTCTGGAGGAGGAGGCAGCCAGCGAGAAGCAGCAGCTGGTGGAGACGCACCTGGCGCGGGTGGAGGCTATGCTGAATGACCGCCACCGCCTCGCCCTGGAGAACTACCTGGCGGCCCTGCAGGCCGACCCCCCCAGGGTGAGGAGCGGACCTGACGACCGCCCCCCCCCCAAGCCCCTTATTAAACACAGACTAAGCTACATCGCCCTGATGGAGCACCACTCCAATCTGCTCCCTGCTTGTTGCTGTTCACTACATGGGCAATGATTGGCTGGTTTCTGTCACATGATCTCTGAAACTTGCCTCACAGCGGTTCTGTGAGCTGCCAGTCAGTCTCCACTGTCCACAGCACTGAGTTCTTCTCCATCCTTATACCGCTTTTCCATTACACAGTTTTAGCACTACTCTCCTCTGCTCGACTCGACTCTACTCTGTTTCGGTCGTTTTCCATTACAGTTGAGTACCACCTCAACGTGGGTGGGGTCATCAGAGCAAGCATCACTCTCTGGCCAATCAGTGGCCTGCAGTCTGTTGACGTCACATTTTCGGCTCGACTCAGCTCGCTTGGAACCCCGACCGAGTTGGTACTGAAAAAGTACCTGGTACCAGGTACAATCACCTAATAGAAAACCCTAAAAACAGTCGAGTAGAGCTGAGTAGGTGCTCGTGGAAAAGCCCTATTAGTGAACTTAAACTGTTCTTTTTTTTAGACAAAATCTTGGCTCCTCGAGACTGAATTCCCTTCTCTACCAAATTCTACATGCAAAGCACAACAGCTGGCTCAATTATGACTAAAAGCCGACTCAAAGGGATTAAAACATGAGTAGAAGCAAAAGGGAAAACCGAAACTTTTATCTCCGCTTATTTGTTCTTTAACTGCTCACGGCTCTGTGAGTCTCCATAATGAACTCAAATGTTCTGAATTAATTGAATTTCTTGCCATTACACATGTGCTGACATCAAAGCTGTTTGAGGAAAAATGTCAGTATTTCAGGGTACATGTAGATGGCCATTTCAATAACAGTCCCGCACAGTGAGGTACGAATGAATGCTGATGTTGGCAACATCAACGCATTATTCCTTAGAGCGCTTGAATAAATTTTTTAAAAAATATAAATTTAATTATTTTGTGCTGTTGAAAACCGATCATGTGGCTCCCCTGTGGGAGCTCTTTTAAACAAGTCGCCACATGAGTTTTCAACAGGTTTTCAACAGCTTTGATTTTCATATCTTACATCTTTCAGCAACAATAATGGAGTTCAGCGCTCTAAAGGTTAATTAATTTATGCTCTCCAAACCAATTATGGTCTCATGGGCTGTGCATATGCACATACATTTTAAGCCAGGGTCTTTGTGCAACTGAATGATCAATTTTTTTTTGTGTTCTTCTCTCCTGTTGAATCAGATAATTCCCTTTATTCCTGCGCAAGTACGTCAGACCTGTGCTTCTACAGTGACTGACTGTCAGTTTATTAATGTCAATCTCATTCAGATGCTAATTCAAATCCGCCTTCTCTGGCTTGATGTGCATGAATGAAGCTTTGCGTTTGTACAGTCATAAAGAAAGGCTGTCAATTTTCCCTGTCAGTATCAGAAATACAGCAACTGGCTGTGAGGTGCTTTGGGATTATAAGTGTAGAATTAAAGAAATGCAATAATCAGAACATAATAATCACATACATTTATGGCAAATAAGATTATTGTTATTTAGTGAATAATATTTTGTCTCATTTTGGAATATTCTTCAAATATGTACTGTCTGCATTGTACATCCTTGCTTGTTAAATGAATCATGTCAAATATTTGCATTTAACTGTGTGTTGCATTTTGGAATACTCTCCTGTAAATTTAGGAAACGTTTGTAATATGTTATTGTAACAGCAGTCTAATGTTCCCTCGCCAGCCGCACCGCATCCTGCAGGCTCTGAGGCGATACGTACGCACAGAGAATAAGGACCGCCAGCACACTGTCCGCCATTACCAGCACGTCCTGGCCGTCGACCCGGAGAAGGCTGCGCAGATGAAGTCCCAGGTGTGTGTGTGTGTGTGTGTGTGTGAGGCTGTATGTCTGCCTCTGTCTCCCTCTATCTGCATTCCGCTCTCTGCCTGTTTTCTGTTGGTGTCTGAATCTACTAGTCTGTGGCCAGTGTAATGAACCATCGAGCTGGAAGCAAACGTGTTTGTGTGCACTCTGGGCAGGGCTGTTGTAACGTGTAGTGACTTTAATGGGGCTGTTTTAAGTGTGTTTGGCTGCTGGATGATGTTGAAGAGAAAGAGACCTGGATGTATTTTTCTGGAAAAGAAAAGTCTCTCTGAAGTGACAACTGCAGAGGTTAAATTTGCTTAAAAAAAAAAATGTCTGCGTGTCAAAGGAGTGCTAATATAGCAGGTCTAGGATGCCCCTCTCGATTGCAGCTCAGCAGTGTGATTGTGATTCTGCGGCTGTGAGAAACTGCTGGTGATTCTGGGGCGTCAAAGGGATGTGCCACACGTGACGAACAGGTGGAGAGGGTGTGTGAGGGAGAGAGTGTGGGAGGGAGAGGTGGAGAGGGTGTGTGAGGGAGAGAGTGCGGGAGGGAGAGGTGGAGAGGGTGTGTGAGGGAGAGGTGGAGAGAGGAGGTGCTGAGCAGGAGAGAACAGACAGACAGACTGACGGCAGGGCTGTACTCGCAGTGGGGATATTCATGGCCCTGCTCCTGCAGGCCTCTCCCTCAGTGTTTCTCCTCCCTGAGTTCAGCTCCCTACAGGAGCCCCCTCCTCCCTCTGCTCCCTCCCTGAACAGCACAGCCTCCTTCCCTGGGCTCCTCTGATGATAAGTGTGCTGTACTCAATCACACCTATACAAGCCCTGCTCCTGCAGCAAGTCTATTTATCATTTTTGATATGTTGATTGAAGCTTTGCATATGTTACAGTCCAATTGTGAAACCAGTCATTTCTTGAAATGACAAATTTTTTTTAGTCATTTCGTGAAATTACTGGTTTCACAATCTGAATGTAACATATGACTGATATTTTTGGGGATACCAGCATTTTCACAGTTCATGCATTGAGACTGACTTCGAGAGAAAGGGCTTTAGAGAAAGAACTCACTCTCATCTGCATAATGGTGAAGTTCTTTTGATGATGGAGGTTGCAGCTCCACTGAGTAAAGGGAGTGGAGGTTGTTTCAAAGGCTTTGTTGCCCTCTGCTGTTCAATGGCAGATATGACAATGGTAGCGGTGAGCCACAGCAACTGCCTTAAAGCTGATTTATGCTCCATTTTGCGTTCACAGGGCTCACTGAACGAATGGTTTGGCACGGTGTCTGCGAATGGCAGACTTATGGCTCTCGCGTTCGAAACGGCTCAAACGAAGTGCGCCTTATACCCTCCAGGGCAGTAATTAGTTACTACCTCGCCGTCCTAGTCACTTCAACCAATCTTCATCTCTTTATCCAGTACGGTCCCCACGGCGCCGTGCCGTGAAGTCAGAAAAATTAATAGGAGCACGGCACGACGACGGAGCTCTGTTCCGACCACCGTTCAGGCCGTAATTGTATCATTCTGTCGTTTGCGCCGTTAGCGTCATGGACGCCATGTGAAGCGTAAATCAGCCTTTACTGTCTGTACCACTGGACTTCAGATTCCTGCTTCATTCTCTGACACATGTATCAATTTTCCATCTCCCTTGTGTTGGAATGAGCATTTATTGGTCGAGGACACAGTTCTTCAGTCTTACCAACCAGGTCAATGTGGGTGTGGATTATTTTCTCATGGTTCTACAAAACTTAATGGGAGTCTCAATGCTGAGATCAAAGGACACCTGCACCAGCCTGTGTGAGATCATATTTAACACTCCTGTACTGGACTGTCTGTCTGATAAAGGCCATGTTGCCGTCCGTTAGGTCCTGACCCACCTGCGTGTCATTGAGGAGCGGATGAACCAGAGCCTTTCCCTGCTATACAAGGTGCCCTATGTGGCCGAGGAGCTGCAGGATGAGATCGGTGAGGCTCATGCTTAATTAAGACTTTCGCTTCACCCCTAACCCCCCCCCGCCATCCCCCCAGAGACTTGTGAGCTCTCTGCTGCGCAATTAAGAAAAATCACTTCTGTTTGTGCTTTGTAATTTATTTTGTCTCTGCGAGTGAAACTTAAGACCTCAGGGATTTGGGAGAGGGGACGTCCTGACAGTACCTTTCATCCCCCTCCGCTGTTAGTAAAAGTACATTTACGGCGGTGCTTTACGATGATTAAAGTCAGGCTACTGTATTGACAGAACTGGGGCAGGGGATACTCGGCTTAGCTTTCGTTGAAGAGAACGGTGAATATAGCACGAGTGGAAGGGCTGAACTCCTCACAGTTAAGGTTGACTGCAGCGTTCTTATTCCATTTTGAGGATGGTTTTTGACGGGCTTTGTTATTGACCGATATTAATTTGTTGAGTGCTGTGAATTGAGTCAGGAAGTGGGTCTCATTGCACCTCCCCCTCCCCGCGGGCCCGTTTCAGACGAGCTCCTGCAGGAGCAGAAGGCGGACATGGACCAGTTCCTGTCTTCCATCTCCGAGTCCCAGCCGGACGTGACCGTGTCGTCTGAGGAGAACCTGGAGCTGCCAGCCGCCGAGGGCAAACCCTACCGCCCTTTCCGGGTCACATCGCTGGGGTCCCAACAGGAGTCTGAAGGTGAGCACTGCTCCCCTTCACTGCCCAGTGCCGGCTCACATAGTGTTACATTACAGCACTCCAGGGCGCCGTTCATTTCTGAGTACATTATAGCTTGTCAAGATGCATTACATCAGGATATATAGATTATATACACTACATCATATCCCAGTGCACCAGAACATTTTATTACAGTGCCAAAATGTGTAACATTTGTGTGCGAGTGCACATTACTGTATGTGTACATTCCTGAAGAAATCAAGGGTGCCACCACCGTCTATTAAATTATATTGGCTACTTGGTGGAATACGACTGGTAAAGCAAGTCCGATGTACTAGAAGGGGCCTCAAAACTAGTCCAGGAGGGCAACACGATCTCTCTTTTTTTGTTTCCTCTTAAACCTTGGATGCGGTTTTGGACACAAGGTATCCATGCAAGAGGTGTGACTGCACCACTGTAATTATTGCGTTATGTGCCAGACTGCAGTAGAGATTAGCAGGCAGTGTGGTTCTCCAGGACCAGGGATGGAACCACAGATTAATCTGGGAACGGCCGAGACGATTAACCCTTAGAGCGCTGAAATAAATTTAAAAAAAATTATTAATTATCGTGTGCTGTTGAAAACCTATCAAGTGGCGACTTGCTAACACTCTGAAGGAATCCTGCCTTAACAGGCACAAAAAATACAAACAGTTAACCGTTAGAACGCTTAATACAGCCATCCTTACTCAATAATGAAAGATATCAAAATCAAAGCTGTTGAAAACCTATCACGTGGCGACTTGTTTAAAAGAGCTCCCAACAAGTCGCCACGTGATAGGTTTTCAACAGCGTTGATTTTGATATCTTTCATTATTGAGTAAAGATGGCTGTATTAAGCGTTCTAAGGGTTAACTGTTTGTATTTTTTGTGCCTGTTAAGACAGGATTCCTTCTGAGTGTTAGCAGTATACTCAAGCAAGCTGCCATCAGAGCAGAGGACTGATAAGGTAGTTATCCTGTGAGTGTGTCAGCACTGCTGAACAGAGTCACACGTGTAAAGTCGGAGCCTTTTGAGCAGATTACGAGGGAGCCGTTTCTCAGCCCGGCTTCCCGTCAGCCTGAGACACATTTTTAGTCGGTTTTCGCGCATCTGCGAGATTAGAAGCACTTCGCGGAGATGAGAAGTGAGAATATCACCCAGTTTTCCCAGCTTGTCACGCAGCGGTTTTTGCAGAGCTGAGCCGCTGCCGTAGATCAGAGAGATATTTTCAGAGATGGGATTTACAGTTATTTAATAAACGGGCAGAAGAGCTTCTCTGAGCCAAGATGGTTGGTGTGGTTGTGTGGTGAGTGAGTCTTGAGCTCTTACTCTCAGCCTCCGTGCTCCTGCGTCAGGGTTTCGCTCATACTGGCCTGTCGGGCAGCGACCCTCGGCCTCACCGTAATCCAGGGGGCGCCCAACTCTCTGGCTTTGTTTTGAGGCGGCTAATTCAAACGTGATGCCTGGGCCACACTGCCTGGCTGAGCATCGTGTGACCGCTGCAGAACCTCCTGGCTTTCATGTCGGGGCCCATGTTAACGGGTTAAAGTAGCCACACAGCCCACAGGAGCAGTGCAGGTCACAAACAGCTGCAGCGGCACGTCATCTAGAGATTTGGCGTTTACCATGACATGCTCTTCTCTGTGAAAATACCATGATAATGAATTCACCGTGTCACTGTTATTTAGGACATGCTCTTAGGTAGCCAAATCAAAAACTATTTCTTGTGACATTACATGTATAACAGAAAAGAAGGATGATGGCAAGAAGTCTTTGGCAGTTTATTTTCTTCGTGATCAATGTGCTATTTTGCTAAATATGTTTCAGTTGAACGAATATCTGAGGAGCCTATTTATCTATTTGTAAGTGGATAAAATCTTAAACTTCTAGCAGTATATGGTGGCAAGACAAATGCACAACACCTCTGATCCAGCAGTGGAGATACCAGAGCAGTTCAGCTCGCTGGCTGTCACACAGAGATGGAGGTAGGCAGTGAGGCCCAGGCTTAATGGTGTCAGTACGTGTGTACACCAGAGTTTGTTCACTCCTATGTGGGACGACAGTATTAAATTCTCACCCAGGTGTGCAGCTCACAGATGGGACTCACAGCGATCAAAACATTTCCAAACGATTAAATGATTGCTCCTGCCCCATCAATAAACACTCCGGGGGGGACGACTGCTCTCAAACTGAACATCTGCTACGAGGCTAGAGTCTGGCACTCGACAGGATTTGATAGTAATACGGAATTTTTTTTGTTCATTTTATCTTTCCTGGATTGCAGGGCGGCACTGTACATATTTCTGCATTTCTATCCAAACCTTTGTTTTAAATTATTTTTAAAACTGAAAAAGCTCTTTTTTTGAAGTTTTTTGCTAAATGTATTGTATGAAATCAGAATTCAAAAAGTGTTATTTCAACTGCCAGCATTTCCTTCAGAAGAT
Source organism: Gymnothorax javanicus (assembly GCA_029692085.1). Lineage (NCBI taxonomy): Eukaryota > Metazoa > Chordata > Actinopteri > Anguilliformes > Muraenidae > Gymnothorax > Gymnothorax javanicus. The sequence goes on from CM056195.1 coordinate 17,929,831, forward strand.
GAGATTTTTGTTTGTACCTTAGTGTAACTTATCTGGTAAAATGTGAAGCTGATTTTGAACTCAGTGGAGGAAGCTGCTGACAGAAATAGTACTGGTTCTGCCCTTACAGAGCTCAGTCTCTCGCTTCAGTCAGTCACTCAGTCAAACGCCTCCGTCTTCTGTCCGCTCACTTGGACTCTGTCCCTTTCTTTCCCCCTTTTCTTTCTCTTCCATCGCCCAGACGCTCTGCCTGACTCCCCTCTCCCAATGAAGAAAGGTTGGTCTCTACTTCCTCTTTCTCTCGCCGTTTACATCCCTTCATCTCCTGCGGGCTCCCCTCACCATGTAATGCCACGTCTCCTTCAGCTGTGCCATCGTTGTACTCATCCACTCCTCCCTCTATCCTATTTCTCTCCTTTTCATCGCTCCGGCCTCCTGTAGCTTCCTGTTAACAGCCTCGTTTTCAGTCCTCCTCTGCTTCTCGCCTTGTTTGACGACACCAATGCTGTGCCTTTAGCACACACACATTCAGTCGAAGCAGAGAGTCCATTTGTCGTGCAGCCACATGGAAGCACTACAGGGGAAATATACAGGGCTTTGTGTGGGGACTGTTCTGTGACATTTAGTAAAATCAAAACCATGAACTGACGCTTAATTTGTGTTTCGAAAAAAATGCTCTTTCTCAAGAAGCACGTCCATTGTTTTCAAATGGGGAAAGATGGCGTCTGTAGAGTGGGTTTTCTTGCCCAACCTGCTCTGTTGATTATTTTTTCTTGTGTTCCTTCCCAGAATGTCCTGTCCTGATTTAGCTGGGCTGTCGGGGGGGGGGGGAGATTTACCCAGCTGTCCTGCAGCCAAGTTTAAATTGGTGCCATTTTTCTCCACAGGATGTCACTCATGCAGTCAGTCCTGTTCGATGGCAGGCCAAACTCGTAATCCCGTTCTGTGCTCGCGTAGCTGTATTCATTAGTCGTCTCTGTTTTATGACCCTGTCAGATGTAGGCCTTGTCCGCATTCCGCTGGCTTTTGTATGCGTTTAATCAGATACTTTGGCAGTATTCGCGTTGTTTGTCTTGTTAGTTGTTTGTGTGTGAACTTATGATTTTTTTTGTTGCCAGCACTGTCGCTGGTGTGGTGTCCTTTGGGACCGCACAGACACGCGGTCAAACTGCACACGAGCTCACAATAACAAAACTGTCGGCTGATTGAAAATATCCAATCGAAATAACATCTGACAGCATGTGACGTCAACTTCATCGCACGCAAATGAGGGGAAGTGCTGGCCATTATACTGCTCCCACTCCCTGTCAGCCTCATAGACCCACGCCATCCTCATCTCATGAAAATAAATTTATTTTCTGTCCAATTTTATCTTCAAAAGAAGCTGTATGGTATTAACAATTCATGCCCTCCAGATGGTATTAAAAATATTTTTTTGTAGCATCAGTTTGCAGTTTAGAATTTTCAGGGCGGAGCTTGTGGACTGCAGTGTGTTGAGGGGTGAATATTGATACCAGGTGTTTCAAACGATAGGACATGCTTGTCTGCGATCTGTCACATAGGGTGCTGTAATAAGTGCTGATAAATAGAGTTGGGCTTTTAAATCCGAGAAAAGAGGGAACAGGGCACTGTAGAAGTATTTATTTGACATTTGTCAATAACTGGAAGAACCTCTCCCATAATGCCCCGCAGTGTCATTTTTACTCACCAAATCCAAATTAAGCAAGCAAATGTATTCTCTGTATGTCAGCCCTGACACTGATTTTGTTTAGCGCCCCCTGGCTGTTTGGCTGTCCTAAGACTGTTTCTCTACGGGTTTTGCAGGGTCTGGGCTGGATGGGCTGATCGGAGCGGAGGAGAGGATCATCAACAGCAGGGGGAAGCTGAACAGCAATGTGGTAAGAGCTGCACAGTCACACGCTCATGGGAACAGAGCTGCGTCTGATCACTGTCCTTCTGTCGCACCACACCTCTTTCTCTCCGTCTCTCTGCCTCCGTCCTGCATTCACTGAGGAAAGAGGCATGGCTGACTCTTCTTATTTCCTGTTTCAAAATGTCAGGATTTTCTTTTACTCCCTTCAGTTACAGGGTCTGAGAGGCCAAATATTGTGATCATGTCTCATTCTGTCTGTCCCTAGCCATTCTCTACCTTCATCTATATATATATATATATATATATATATATATATATATATATATATATGATGATTTGCATTTTGACTTTTCAATGTTTCAGAATTTAAGCAATTCTCATATTTACATTTCTATGGTAACTACAGTGGAAGATTTCCATAATGGGCAAATGCTGTACTCTTTTCGAGTGCTTGGCATTTACAGAGATTCTTGCGTGATGTAAATTCCATTCTTGCACAACACCCCTCCATATTTGCTGTGATAAAAACATTGTTTCCATTTTAAATCTGTGCCAAATGCATACTTACTGTACTCATTAGGTGCTCAGTTCAGTTGGAAACTCTGACATACCCCTGAGAATTCTGAATGCTAAAAAGGTTTATTTGAAAATTGTCTCTGATATGCAGGGATTTGTCATGGTATCTAAAGAGTTAAAACGTTTCAAACATGTATATTTTCTCGGGACTAAAAGTGTGTGCCTTCATTTGTGTTTGTGTGTTTTTCATGTGCACACAGAGTGCAAAGACTGAGCTCTCTCTGAAAGCTCATCTTCAGAGGCTTCTTTCCATTTTAAGTTTCCAACTGAGAGCCAGAGCTTTACTCAGAAGCTACAGTCTTGTTCATTTGTACATTTCACATGTACAAGTCAAACGAATCTGAGTGTTCTGTTAGTCTGCTTCCTCTGGTGAGCCCTGTGCTACAAATCTGAGCCCTAAATACTCACTCTGACCAATCAGCTTAATGAATGCAAAAAGCACCCAATCAGACCTTTTAATATGCTAATATTTGTTTACTCTGAAAAGAAAAATGGACTCTTTTGAAAGCACACAGTCTTCACGTCTCGACTTTCTCTCTCACATGCACATACGAGCTGGCTTACTAGCGCAGACATAAGGTCTCTCTTTTTTTTTCAATTTTTTTTTTCAATGACATGCACACATGGTTTCGGTCTGAAGCTCTCTTACCACGCACACACAAAAATGTGCACAACTGAAACTTTCCAAATAGCGGGACAATCTCAGGGAAACTTGTTCAACTGGTTCCCGAAGTCTGGTCGTAAGCATTAACTATTTCTTTTGCGTTTAACTTCTCACCTTACACGACACTACATCAACATTGTCCTGAGAGCTATTCTTAATTACTTATTGTTCATACATGGCTCCTGGCACATACACTAGGTACTGCGCCCATTTTTTAAACCTTCACTGATGCCGAAAATTGATCTATAAATGTGAATAGGGGTATCTGTTGTACTTCTTTTAATTTGTATACATGTATGGTGTAACTGTAAGTGAATTATTTCACAAGTCTTTCAGGGTGGATGGTGAAGTTCAGTATTTAATAAACTTTTTCATGTTTCTAAATAGTGCTTGCAGTGATGTCAACTGCCAAGACCGTGTACATGACTGTGGACTAAATTACTATTCGTGTACTAGCTGTATTTACATATTGCGTTAACTTCAGCTTTCATGTCCGTGCTGACAGGTCATTGATGAATCTCTGGATGTTAAAGAGGTGATATACAGTGCTGAGAGAGTCCGGGTTATGCACGATGATGAGCTGGTGAGTACAGCACCCTGCAGCATATAGAAATCACAAACTGGACGTGCCTCTCTTTTACCGTCATCGACAGAGAATTTGAAATGTCACTATTAGCTACCCAGATAAAGTTGTCAAAACTTACCATTTATGCAATTGTTTATTCAATTGCTAATGTGAGGATTATGTTGCTCATATTGGCCTGACTTTTACCATAACTACACATTAGTAATATTAATAAATAGTCTATTTTCGACGACTTCAGATGGATTGCTCGTCGTGGCTTTGTGAAGTCTCCGCCCATGACCATAAGAGAGAGACAGGCTGTTTTGATCTCAAAATGTAATACGGAGTGCCCCTAGTGGGCGGTAGTGGGAACTGAATCCTATGTGGGGGAGGGGTTATGAATGTGAAAGGTATGGAGCTTGACACAACCCGTCTGCTTTTAATGGAACCTGGAATGCAAACCATTTCACTGTTTTTCATTTCCATCCAGTTAATGTTTTATATCATCACTGTGTGCTTGTCGCTAAGTTTATTGACTGTGTATGCACACGTTTGTATGTCTGTGTAAGCGTAATGGATGAGGCATTTTCTTTAGTGTGATTACATGACCTCTTTTGGCTGCTGAGGTGCCACATAACAGGAGATTCTGGAGAGAAAGTTTGTTCTTTATTTTTTTTTGCAGTATAGAACAGTGTAGTCCTTACCTTGAAGTGCTAACCTCAGCACCATAGAATACAGAGTTCCACATTTCTCCTCTGTTTCCTTTGTTTGCTACATTGCTGCAGCAGTAACAGGGCAATGTGAATGGGCCACACGGTTGGCCTTCGTAATCCTAAGAAATGTCAAATCTTTGAATATAATGCAGGCAAATGGTCACTGTGCGTGTATCAATGATACTTTATTTTCGGGCTGTTTCACTGACTGCATATCACAGCAAACGCTTAGCTTAGGTGATCCAAATGCACTCATTGTCATGGCTGTATGGCTTTCTCCACTGACACAACAAATGGTGCTTTGATGAACGGCTTTGACTTAAGGCAGATTTATTTATCAGCACGCGAGTGCGAGGACGGCTGCACAAGCCTGCATCTCGACCCCTGAAAGCATTTTTGCGCATGTAAAGTTTATAGAATTAGGTCATGATTGGTCGTTTTCAAAATGCAAATATTAAGTAGGCTTAATAAACATTAATTCTGCCATTGTGACCTCCCTCTCTCCCTCCACTGGAATGTGGAAAACCAGCTCCATAATTTTTCATCAGTGTTTGCCACATTCTTCTGTTGTCTTTACCTGTCCTGACGTCGCCTGGAGACACGGCACTCGCAGTGCTACCTGTGCTGGGAGTAGCATAATAACTCTGCTGTCTTTTGTGTGAAATACAGTGGTGTGATTCCATGTTTTCCTGCGTCTATAATCCCCCCCCCAGCCCCTCCCCCACCCACACCAACCTTTATAATCGCCATTTACCTCTCATCAGGAACCGTACCAGCCCTTGGGGGAGGAGTTCAGCTTCGGCAGCAGCGCTTTGATTGGCCTCCTGGTGATCGCCGTGGCTATAGCAACGGTGATCGTCATCAGCTTGATACTGTTGAGGAAGAGGCAGTATGGCACGATCAGCCACGGTATTGTAGAGGTGAGTTGTGATTATGGTCAACAACTTCCACTGAAGACCATTTCACTTCGTCACCAGTGGCTTCAAAAGACTGAGCTATGAGACCACTGCATTGAGATACAGCATCTTTGTAAAGAAAGCCAATAATTCATGGAAGGCAATAAAAGGATTAGTCCTAGTAAATGTGCAAATGTGGAAAGAATGCACTGGGCCCCATTGCACTTTCTGTGTTTGGTAAAAAGGCAGGACACTTCTTGGGGTACTCTGCTTTCAAAACCTCAGGGTTCTTCTGAGAGACAGTGAATCTCCGTCAACTCAAATTTTTTTAGCATGCTGTAGCCATAGTGGCCCTTTTTTTGCGTAGTGCCTGGGAAACTGTGACTGTTCCCATGAAAAAGGGAGTTATCAGCAGGTGCTGTGACGTAAACTCTTTGCTATGGCTGTGCTAACTGAGTGACCTTTTGTCTCCAACAGGTTGACCCCATGTTGACCCCTGAGGAACGCCACCTGAATAAAATGCAGAACCATGGCTATGAGAACCCCACCTACAAATACCTGGAGCAAATGCAGATCTAGCGTGAAGTGGATGTGGTGGGCAGGGGCGGGGGAAGGGGTGTGGCCTTTGATCTGCAAAATCAAGGGGAGGGAACATACTACTGACCAACAACAATACTGCTCATGTCCAAAAATAAAAAAAAAAAGTCTTCTTACATCAGGAATGCACATTCTGGTTCATTCAAAGCAGTCTTTAAATAATGCTACTACTACTGTTAGTACTAAAATTGTACAGTAGAACTTTTTTTTATATTATTTTATTTTAAAAAGGCAATGTAACTATGTTTGTTTAAAAAAAAAAAAAATTTGGGAAATGCAGATTGACAGCTGATTTAATGGTGACGGTCTTCAGATTGATATGGTATTTTAAATGTTTTTGTTTTTAAGAGCACATGATGAGCAAATCTAAATAATCTGAATGATTATGTCTCATTGCATCACCACTGTCAAATTATCTGCTGCAAGATTGAAGCTTTTTGTACCATCTTGAAAGACAATTTTTTTTTCTCTTCGATAGATTGCTTGTATATGAAGGTTATTTCTACTGATTCATTGTATATCGAACAAATGGAGCGACAAATAAATCAATATCATTTACTTTCTATTCTCTTTTACCAGTAGAAACAATCTATATATAGAAATAGGTTTATTTTTTGAGTTGTTCCCCCAGAATGAAACTGGTGACAAAGATGCTTGGTGTTTAGCTTTGTTTCTCTGGGTTGTGAGTCACAGCTCATAGCTACGGTGAATTTTAGGGTGAGAGCGCAGTAACATGACCCCGAGGGTTAGTTTGTTTACTGACAAAATAGGACAGGCCTCCAGCCCAACTGGAACTGGTTCTGAGGTAAAGCAGAGACAAACAAACTTTTTCCAATATTTTTGTTTCTACCCATTAATAATTTTGTACAGCCCCCCCCCACTGGGTTTCCCTTGAATTTTTTTAACTTGATTTCAAGTGATTGACCCATCTGATTGAAACTATTGAGGTGCGTTTGATGCGATGCGCTAAAAAGGAGCACAATTTTGCAAGGTGAATGCGCAGCTCTGCTTTCTTCTTGAAGCAAAGACTCAGTGAAGTATTAATCTGAGATGGTGCAGGAGCTGGCGGCCTGGGAAGAGATGAAGTCAGGGTGTAGTTTCAGGGAAAGGATTCTTTCTTCCATAAATAAAAGGCAAAAAAGCAGTTGAGATAAATCTGTTGTTATTTTCTCATAGTTATGTCTTTGTATGCCTGTATAGTTGATGTTGCTACCTTGGCTTTTATGGAAGACCAACCTGTGGTGTGCATTGTTCCAATGATATATATTTTTATGTTTTTGTTACATTTGTTTTTATTTTCTCTTGTTGTGACAGTATCTCTGTATGTGACTGTCTCACTATGCACCGATATGACTTCAAATATTGTAACGGCCTGCTTGATTGCAGGCAGGGAAAGAGTGAATATGAATATAATGAAATAATTATACGAAGTAAAGGAACACGTTGATTATTAGAAATATGAGAACACATCAATAAACTCACTACTACTTCCATAGAATGTGCGTCGCGACTTTTTCTTTGGTGTCATGTTTGCGAACTATAGTGTGCGCATAAATCGCGGACAATTTATACTCTCAACTGGGCACAGTCAAGGAACGATCCCGAACCCGATAATGACGGCTTCAGACATGGAAACCCCCCGGGAAAAGAGAGCTCAGGGAACGTTTGCGTCGCACCGCTCACTTAACAGAAACTGCCCGTACGATGTTTCGCAATGAATTGCTCATCACTTTTGAAAACGGAAGCTAAAAATAAACTATCAAGCGACTGCGGGATAGGGCCTACAATAAATAGCTTTTTCGATAATTTGGAAAGCCGGCAAATTAACGCGAATAAGACGCATCTGCCGATTTTCCCAATTTCCGTGAAAACGAAAGCGACAAACGCCCAAATCACGTTTTAATTTGCTTACTACCAATGTTACGTAACAGAAATTGTTTTCAGAAGCTCGTAATTTTAATTTCATTAGTTGACCTACTTTCCATCTAAAGTATTCAATGTATAATCTAAAGGTCTGGTTAATAAGACTGGTAATTAAAATTAAAGCGTCCTGCGACTTGAAACATAATTCTGCCTGACGCTGCCTTGAAATAACCTTGCCATTGGGACATCTGTGTTTTGACTCCAACGAGTAATGACTAATAAATAAAATCCACAAATAATCTAGTAAAGTGCGGTACTTCAAAATGGATACCTGCGAAAAACGACTTAAAATTAAGTAGTCAACATTTCCAAAAACGTCCCTCGTAAGCCATTCCCCGACTCACTCCAGTATCACCTGTGCAAAACAGGAAGTTTCCGGTGAGTAGGCTATTGCTTAGAAGAGCCAGGTACACACCCGCAGAAACTTGAATCTACCCGGAAGACTTGGTCCAGTCGCACAGATAACGACCTCGCCAGGTAACTTATTTTTTTTATTTTTGCGTTACTTCTGAAATCTCACCACTTCCAGATTAAGTCGTCTGTTTACAAGAAGGAGCTGAGCCTTTTCATCATCTTTGAAAGGATATTACAGAAAGTCACCTGTACCGTCGAAGTTTGTCTCCTATACGTGCGGTTGTACGTGAAAGTCACCTGTCGTCGACATCAAACAACCACAATTATAAAGGAAACAAAGGGTTGTCACCGAAATTTTCCAGCAGCTGCAATCAAACTAAGAAACCAATTAAACTAAAAGGACGGAAGAAGTCATCAACCCAGGTTTCGGTCTCTGGGGATAAACGGAGGTCGACATGGATCCGTTGGACTCGGGTATGCGATACACCCCGAAATCCCCGGTAAGGTGCTTCCCGGAATACATCTCTTCTTTCTGAATTTTCACTATTACAGTTTGAACCTCCGTTCAATACGCAGAATGCGTGACTTTTTCCTCAGTTTTCTCAGTAAGTTTTTGACGGAGTTGATCATTTGACAGATTAGGCCTAAACTAACCAGGTATGGAAACGGAACGCGTTCTGCGGGTTGGTCTTAAATCATTTGTTTCAATACTCATTTGTTTGTCCATGATGACGGTCTGTTCACGCAGACAATTTGCTTAGCCTGGGAAATGGACTTGGTTGTTACAAAACGACGGTGGTACGTGGGAACATGAGGCTTGAAAACGGCCCGACTTCCTGTTTTCATTAATAAAGTTGCTTTAATTTTGCTTAGGACAAGGTTATTTTGATTTATAATCCTCCATTCGGGTTGCCAAATCTTCGTCCTATAGTAGGCAACAGATTTACATTTTGTGTGACCGTCAGCGGTATCTATTTGAATACTTTTTTAATGCTACTCCGGGAGCAATCCCTACCACTCCTGCTGAGCTTACTGCGTGGGATCCGCGCCAGCAGGTGCATTCAGTGTTGTCCTAGATGGGGCCCACTCCATATGTGTGCGCCATTTACAGTTTCTGTGGTGGCAGAGATCCATCATCTGCTTCCCAAATCTGACCTCATGTCCTCTGAGCCCTACGCTCTTGGTCTCAAACTGGAGGCTCTTTGCTCTGGATTTTGCTCAAAACTGTCACTTGCTGGACCTGAGGCCACCAGAAAATTTGAGCAGTCTTACCAGCACGTCCAAAATATCAAGTATACGAGTTTGTGAAAACCTATTTGTAATGCAGGTGTGCAAAAATGAGGAAATGAAAAATGTGATCAGTTTAATACTAAAAACAGTCCCAACAGAATCACCCCTGCCATGGCTGATTCTTTATGGGGACATGTCAGTTGCAGTACTCTTACTTGGATACTTGTGATGCTTTCACTAATTCAGAGCCATAAATAATGAAAAATGAAGCTTATTTTAATAGGGATGATAATTGGTCAGCAATTGCAGCATCGGAGCAGTCCTAGTCAGGCGCACAGTTTTCTACATCTGTGGCTGATCCAGGCCCTGGGCTGGATCACAGGGGGCGAAATGAAAAGTCATGAGGAGGCTGATGAGATTCCAATATGAGTCCTGGATAATGAGCTTCAAATGTGTGTGTACTTCTCCAATCCGTAAATTATTTCAGTAGTCCTTTATTGAACATGCATATCACCAATATTCATAGTTATGTTTTACATCACATGAAGACAGTGTTTCCCACAGAGCAGAAAGCAATGTGTGGTGGCAGACGGGGGGGGGGAGATTTCTGCTTCTTATTTTGTTGGGGGGGGATGCCTTTCCTTTTGTTGACAGGGGGAGCATGGCACTAATAATACGTGCACATTACGCGTCTTCCAGTACTTCTAATTTTACCGGGGTTTCTTCTTCTTTTTTTTTTTTTTTTCCGAGCACGCAGATGAGACTGCGATAGAGAAAATCACGATGGGACGGAATCAATTTGTGGCGGTCCTAGTTGAATCTGTGGCGGGCCGCCACATGATGGTCTATGCTTGGGAAACACTAAAGGATAAAGGATCTACTTTTCACAGTTCTCCGCATGAGATATTGGGTCTGTTTATGATTACAGTTCTTGCTACATGCCTTTAAATGGCAATCTATTTCACTGCTTCGGCTATCCTGCTGCTTTTTTATATTATTACTTCAGCCAAGGAGGTTGTGTTTTTGCTTCCGTTTGTTTATGTATTGGTTGTCGAAATCGACAACCATGTCACTTTGTTCCGTTAGTCATCTGTCTGTCTGTTTGTTACACACCTTTTTGCCATTTATCTTTATTTGATCTTAATGAAACGTTGACACGTAATAAAGGAATGTCTGAGACACAGGCCTATTCTTTTTCTAGTCTCTACGTCAAAGGTTAAGGTCACCGAAAACATGAAAATCACATAACTTCGGAACGGATTATAATAGAGACTTCTAACTTGGCTCATATTGTCGGGATCAAAAAGCTCTACAAAATGAGGTCAATGACCGTGACCTTTGGCCTTGACCTTGGATTTCTGCCTTGAGCTCAATTTGACCTTGAATTTTTTTTTTCTTCAGAAATTCAATTTGATGGTTGGATGTCATGTATAGTGGGACACACATGCCCCGTGCCAAATTTCAGCATGATCGGATCATTCGATTTTGAGATAGGCCTTTCTACGGCAACCAAAATGTCCCCATTATAACGAAAATGTCAAATTTGCACTCACAGCATTAAATAACATAAAATCACAAAGATAAAAACACATTTCCTATTGCATTAATACATCTAGGATGTGCCTACCTGGTCGTAAAATTTCAAGGTCAAAGGTCAAGGTCACTAAGTATCTGATGACCACGTTACGAAATTGACTCTAGTCTCGAGTCAGACACCAGACGATTTTGACAACGGTCCTGCTTGGCGGGAGTCATTTTTTTGTTTGTCTGCCTATTAGCAGGATATCTCAAAAGCGGATGCATAGATTTTAACCAAACTTTGCAGGATGTTAAAGTAGCACAAGAGGAACAAGTGATAAAATTTTGGCATATCTTGGCCAAAATACAGCTGAGATATAGGCCAAAGTTCAAATCCAGCGATGCTGGCGGAGGTATGGGCTCTCGCGAGTCCAGCTCTAGTTTTACATGAATTTCTTTCTTTCAATTTACCATATTCAGTATTTTTACAAGTGTTTCCCAGTGTTTATATTGGTGTAAATCTGAGGCTGCTTCTAGTCTGAACTGTTTCATACGGAATAATTATGAAGTCCTAAACATTGCAAATAGTCATCAACTCCCTTGATAAGCAAAGAATGTTTACTGAAAGAGGGCAAACAAATGATGAACTAGTCAACTGGATCTAATATCTAATGGAGTAGTCTTCCCACTGTTCTGGAATTTTCATTTTTCAAGTCAAAGAGCAGGTTGAATGAAATGAGGTGCTGTAGAAAGCAGCATCTGTCTGTGGCAAAAGTACAATTCCATAACTGAGCTTTTGTAAAGTTGAAAGACATTAGTTGCGTGGTAGTATAAAACCCACAAATAGGGATGAGTTCATTCGGGCTGCATTTAAAATCATAAAATCTGAACAATTAAAACTTCTTTAACATTTTCACTGGAAAGTTGAGGTGAAGCTTAATTGTCTGTCTCTGTGGTCGCTGCTTTGAATTGTGATTTCGTGGCCCACACAGACGTTGGCTGTGATTAAACTGATGGACTCGGAATAAGTGCGGGAGAATTTAATGATTTTATGACAAGCTTGATAAGTTTCAAGCAACTGCTTTCCATACTGGAGGTCCATATCAGATCCTGTAAGCTTCCTCTCTTGGTCTAAGGAACTGAATCTGAATCTCTGGAGCTGATCACGATCCAGTCTCCAGAATTCACAATGCTGCCACACCACTTCTAAGGGTGTACAGAGAGACCAAAACTTGTTTTAGCCATAAAAGTTTGTAGATTTTGGTGATGAGCATAGCTGAACACCACAGGAGTTTTTTGTCCCCGCTCCACTCGCTACCGCGGCGGCGGGGGACATAGTATTCAGCTCCGTCCGTCCGTCCGTCACATCCCGTTTGTTGTGAATGCGATATCTCAAGAACGGTTTGACCGATTTCATTCATCTTTGGCTTCAATGTGTATTGGTGTGATACGCCGACCCCAGTCGATTTCCATGACTTGGCCACGTTTAGTGGCAACACTTGTTTGCCATTAATGTGTCTGGCACACATTTTCATATAAGCAGAAGCTGTGGATGTTGTCATTGCTGATGTGAATTCCCAATAGACCCTGAGTCGCCATCGTTTTTGGATGCTGCCTGGTCTAAGGCCAGCAGTTGAGTCCCACTTCTCCAGAAGTCCACAAGCAAGCCAATCTGGTTGAACAAAAAGCCTAAGCAAGCTGGTACCTAATGCTGCCACTGGCCTCTGTAAGGTTCATGGAGGTGCTAATGTCACACAAAATTAGTCTCGTGCAAGAGCTCCTCAGTGTTATCATCATATTCCTATTCAAACACGATGACTAACATATTTGTATTTTGTTGCGAGCTAACTTTTCTTAACCCCTTTGCGTAGAATACTAATAATGCCCATTTTTAATTTTTTGTCTATGAGCCTATTTAAGGCTTTGTAACTCAGTATTTGTGTCACAGAGATTGTGGAAAATTATTTCAGTGAATCAAGACATTTGAAAATTCAATTACAGAATTGTTTAGCAATTAAATGTCAGAATTTACAGACGCCAGTGACTAAATCTGCACAAAGGGATTTAAACCCAGATCTTGACCATGACAATGTTTCTTTTGCTGGGACTGACTCAATGAGGACCCTGGACATTAGAAAGGCTGGTGCACACTTTATGGACAGAAATGGTTTGATGCTACACAAACACGCCCAAACCTCTGAAGTGACTTTGGAAGCACAAAAAGCGCTGGCGCACTCAAAGATCTTCCAGTATTTGTGTGCCTAATGCTTCTTCCCTTCCCTTCTTTGCAACTTCAAATCTCTTTTTTTTTTTTTTTTTTTTTTTAAATACCCAATGTTGGGTCACTTTTTAATGTTTTATGTTTATAATTGGGGCAGATATGAACTTTAAAATGATAGGGTTTACCCCTCTGGTTTCGGGTGTCAGTTCCTGGACTGGTTTTGCTGTGGAATGCATTTTGTTTGCATACACTGAATGCTTAGACAAACAACACTGTAGTTTGAGATTGAAGGTTAATGTTAGACCAGTGGTTCCCAAGCTTCTTGAATGAAGTCCCTGTTTGGTAAATGTAAATTTTTAATTCTCCCCTCGCACAGACAATATATCCCGTCCCTTTTTTCCTTTAATCCTTGATGCCTTCTTGGGGCATGGCCCCTGCTTGGTTAGCCGATAACACAAGATACACAGGGATAATGTGCGTCTCCTTTGCTCATTGCAGCACGCGGGCCTGGATAGACATAGGCAAGGTGCTGCTGGGATGTTTGAAGTCTTCATGTGAGAGTTTTAATAAGCTTTTTGAGTTTGCGAACACTGTGGCAGATTCAGCACAAACCCTTATTTGTTGAGGTGGAACCCCCATCTTGAGACAGTGACTCAAGCCTATTCAGGCCCTAAACAATAACAATGCTGGTTTGATCTCTGACTGCGGGAACGTAACCTCAGACTGCAGATTCTTCATTGAGATACAGAGACTGTGATTACAGAAAGAGCACTCTGGGTGGAAAATACCAGAGCCTGGCCACCAAGCCTGGCTGATAAATTAAGCCATAATTAAGCAACGCGGCTCCATTGGGAACCCTTGGAGGTCGCACAGTCGGTCAGGCTGTGATACACAGGGTGGCAGACCGGAACCGCTGTCAGAAGACGGAAATAGAATGTACCGGAAGGACTAACACTTCACAGTTTGGGATGGGCGGATTCCTCAGGCGTGCGCTGACTTGTTTGATGGCAGCGAGCCTGGATTCTTTATTGCCGACTGCAGTACTGCCTTCCTTCTCTCAGACTGCACAATTTCACTGAAGGTATTCGTGCCAAAGACACAACAAATCTCATGATATTTAATTGAGAACTGCACCAAAAAATCATTCCCTAATACCCTTAAAGGCCTTGGCTCATGAAAACATACACCTGGCGTATTTGGTGCAGCTTTCATACAGTGAAAACCTTAAGTTGTTATGTCTGTGATATAAACTGTTGGTCTACTGGGAGGTAAAATCAAAAGCATTGCAAGAAATTATTCAGTGAATCAGTGAATAAATAAAGTGTGAGTGCATGTTCAAGCTGCCATCTTTACTTTTTCATTTAGCTTGAGTGAGCGAGGAAGATTGAAGGTGAATATTTTATGTTCTCAAATCTATCCTCTGTTAAACCCATAATTTGCTGTCTGAGTCCAAATTGGAACCCACAAAACAACTAGAGGAAGTTGTCATTTTGATTGTGGTCAAGCCAGGCAGAAGTAGGCGATAACTAGCCATTTCTGTGAGTTTCCTCATTGGCCACAAGCTAGAATATGCATATTAGTTCCATTTACGCCACTGGCTGTTAGCGAATCTCTCTTGGGCACAGTGGAGCAGAAGAGAGATTTTCTGTGCGTATTAAGAACCCTTTCAGTGTTGTTGCCACGGGGTTATGGCAGTTTGTTTTTCCATATGTTGACAGACTGGCTCATCGAGTGCATGATATGGGCTCATTGACTGCCCTGCCCTGAGTCTTGTTTATTATCAAATCAGTTTCCTTTGTGAACAAAAAGGCCAGAAACTCATTCCCCCTTTTGCTTTCTTCAGGTGCCATTGCCCTCCAAATGACCATATCTTATCAAATCGGGATTTATTTGTTTAGCACATTTCACAAAATGGTGTAGAGCCGCAACATGGCGTACAGAGAACCATGGCCTTTATCACTGTCACTGTCCCATGTCAATCAGAGACACTAGTTATGAGACCTTTTGTCCCGTCCCTGTTAGTGAGTTTTTTTGTGCTAAATTTTCCTGGGATAATTAACAGGGATAATTTCGTTCAAGACACACACAATAAATGTGTGGAGCAGCTTCCATTCCAGGTCAAATTGGGATTGCTGTATCAGCATTTTTGCTAGAGGTATCTTTATTTCCAGAAGTGGGAAATTTGTTCGTAAAAGATTGTGCTATGCATTTCAAGATTGCTTACACTCTTCATCTTTCACTGTGGCAGTTTTGCGGGGCAATATTTTAAAATAGTGGCAAAGCCACTGCGCCCGCTTGGCCAAACATGACCGAAATTGACCTTGGCCTAGATTCTCATCCAGTATACACGCATCTAAAATATAAAAAGGATCCGTGAAAAACTAAAGGCACTAGAGCGCTGACAAGGCAAAAAAGTTTACGGACACACGACAGACCACCTCAAAGGCATCTAACCACAGCGTCAGCCCGAGCGGCCTGGAGGCCAAGCGAGGTAAAAGTCACCTGGAAATGAATTGCTTACGCTGCAGTACATCCAGCTGTTGTAAAATATTTGATAAGGTCTCAGATTTTGAGCGTCAAGAAGCACTGGAGAACTTCTGGCATGCATTGTAGTCACATGATATTCTGTAACTTTTCCTATTCAGATTAGACAGGCTGTAGTGAAATCAGGTCCCTTGGTTGTGACTTCATAAATTTGCCACTTCTACTGCTTTGTGTGTTGGTTGGTCTGTTCATGGACAGACCTGCATTGTTCTTTTCTGTGACTCAGGTTTACGCTGGTTTCACTACTTTGGCTTTTCGCCACTGTACTTTTGCTACCGCACACTCTACATTCGCTACCATGTCCATTCACTACTATTGATTAATGCAAGTTAAGAACATACAATTGATTTTTAAGTAATGTTTAAGACTATAAAAACCAGTCGCATAACAGCTGAGGATATTTTTTCGGGTTCTGACTCAATACGGACAATGAAACGAAGATCGAATCAACGACACTAGTGCACTTGAGTCCATTCGCTTATCCAACTTTTGGGTTCACTTGCGCTCATAATGAATCATGGCAAAAGAGTTTACTCAGAAGCTCTCCCATAAATTATCCATTGACTGGCTTTAGAAAACGAAACATGCAATTCGTGAAAACTGAAGTTGATGTGTTACGATCGATTTTACTTCAAAGAAATACTCGGAGATCTTCGATCTGATCTTTGTTTGATTATACTAGCGAACGGACTCTGACATAGTTCCAAAAGTACAGTGGCGAAAAGCCAAAGTAGTGAAACAACCGGTTACCGACTTGTAGTGTCATCAGAAGCCTGTGTTTTATAAGACGGGGGCTGTGAGTTCCATTCCCTAGTGAGGCCCTGTGGTTGAGCACTTGAAGTGGGTACTTAACCCAAGATGCCTCAATATAAAGTATCCTGGGGAAATGGGTGAAAAAACATAACCTCAATATGTCACTTTGAGTGAGGGAGCCAGGGGTTGGCTCATTAAAAGTGTGGTTATTTATGAAGGCATATTTAAGAGCCAGTTTTTATAAGAGTCAGGCAGGCAGTGATTCATAACCCCTTCGGATTTGTCCGAAATTTTTTTTTATTGATAGATGTATGTTAGAAACGAACAAAAATCACATGTTCTATCCATAATAGGGACCGCTTTTTTTTTTTTTTTTTTTTTTTTTTTTAAGGGGGTCCTGGAATATTGGGGTCAAAATCAGCCAAAATGGCAAAATCACCAAAATTAGGTTTTTGAATGCTTGTATTTCTGTGCGCCCTGAGTGAGCCGAATTGATTTTCATTTGTGCAAGTCTATCGGGTATGGACGCTCCAAAAATGTGAAAATTTTGGCGGCTGACTTAGGGCGCAGCCCATAGGTGGCGCTGCAAATCACTACTTTTTGTAATTATCAGCATCTCTAGTGTCAGTGGTAAAGAGAATTTTGTGGCTGGTTTTGGTATTAACCCTTTTTGCACCGTTTTTCTTGGGCCACTTCCCAAAAAAAAGCTGAATATGGTAAACTAGGAACTTTCTCCGATTTTCATGAAACTTGCAGGATTTGCTTCCTTAACTGGGAGAAAGGTGTTCTGTAAGTTTGGATGCAGTGTGGCAAGCCACTTTGTTTATAGGCCACCACTTGGTGGCAAAATTGGAACTAAACTGCAAAAAGTAGCACTTTCAAATAACCTTATATCTCATAAACTGTTTATTTGATTTTCATCGAATTTGTTGTACATTTTTCACAAGAACCCATGAAGCTAAACCTGGCTTTAGTTTTTTTGCTATGTATTCAATGGGTTTTCCAGTCAAATCAATAGTCAGTTCTAAGATTTGTATGATGAAATCAATGTTGGTGTGAGCGATCACCAATAGGTGTCCTTTGACCGGCGCTAGAAGGAGTTGCCCTTTACACTTGGTGAGGTGAGTAAAGGGCAAGGGTCCCAGGAAACCAGTTGACCCGTCCGCTTCGCCAGTTGGCAGCAGCTGATGGACCGGGTAAGCCCGCGGTGGCTGCGGAATTGGTAAAGGAAGCAAATCCTGCAAGTTTCATGAAAATCGGAGAAAGTTCCCAGTTTACCATATTTGGCTTTTTTGTGAAGTGGCCTAACAAAAATGGTGCAAAAAGGGTTAATACCAAAACCAGCCACGGAACTCTCTTTACCACTGACACTAGAGATGCTGAGTGACAACATGAGCCATATTTCATTAATTTTGACTTGGGGCGCATGGAGAAATCGCTGTGCGAAAATGTGGTAATTTCACCTTTCGGCAGCAAAAAGCACCCCCTATACTTGTGCGCCCTAAGTCAGCCACCGTAATTTTCATCCAAATCCAAATTAGAGGTGCTGATCTATCATGACATGCATAAAATACCTTGGCTGACTTAGGGCGCAAGCCACACAACCCCTGGGAAAATGTGCATAATTACAAAAAGTAGTGCAGTGCCACCTATGTGCTGCGCCCTAAGTCAGCTGCCAAAATTTTCACATTTTTGGGGAGTCCATACCCGATAGACTTGCACAAATGGAAATCAATTTGGCTCACCTTGGGCGCACAGAAATACAAGCATTCAAATACCTCATTTTGGTGATTTTTCCATTTTGGCTTATTTTGACCCCAATATTCCAGGACCCCTAAAAAAAAAAAAAAAAAGCAGACCCTATTCAGGATAGAAAATGTGATTTTTGTTCGTTTCTAACATATATCTATCAATAAAAAAAAAAATTCGGACAAATTCTAAGGGGTCATGAATCACCCTCCAATAGAAATCTGCCAGACTGGCCCTTAAAAAGCAGAGCTGATATGAGTTTAAATGAAGTAGCTTGTAGTTAAACGCTGGTTCTTTGATCCGAAATTTGTGTGTTTGCACGGAGGAGAAATGCATAGTGAATCGCACCACACTGTCTGATGTGGTTTCCACTGTGGATCTAAGCCTTCGTTGCTCTCATGTGAATGCTGTGTTCCATTTTGTTACAGTCTTGGTGCTTCAAACTGAGTCTGAAGGCCACATTGCATGAGGAAGGGCTGGGCAATGTATCTCGATATTATATCGACTTTGCAATATGAGAAGATATTGCTGAGGATTTTAGATATTGTAATATTGTAATTTGACATGAGTGTTGTCTTTTCTGGTTTTAAGGGCTGTATTATTCTATAGGGATGCATTTGTCTGCACTTATTACAGTGTTCTAGGTGTTGCTTGTACATGCCTGGGCATAATATCTACATTACTAATGACTATTTATCAAAATCGCATTATGCAAAAATTTTCTGAAGGCTCCAATACTTATTCAAACAATATCTCCACAATATCAACATTGAGGTGTTTGGTGAAAAGTATCGTGTTATTTGATTTTGTCCATATCACCCAGCCCTAGCATGACCGATCAGCCACAACATTAAAATCACCTGCCTATTACGTGGAGGTTCCCCTCATGCTGCCGAAACAGCTCTGACCCATTGAGGCACAGACTCCAAAAGACCTTTGAAGGTGCCTTGCAGTATCTGGCACCAAGACATTAGCATTAGTCCTGTAAGTTGCGAGGTTGGGCTTCCATGGATCAGAGTTGTTTTTCTAGAACATCCCATAGTTGCTCGATCGAGTTGAGATGTCGGGAGATCTCAGGAGGCAAAATCAATACCTTTTGAACTGTTTGTCAAGTCCTTCAAGCCAGTCCTGAACATTATTTGCAGTGTTACAGGGCTCATTATCCTGTTGAAACAGGCCACTGACATCAGGGAGTTAATATTGCCATGACTGGTTTTGGCTCTTAATCTGCAACAATGTTGATTGATGGTGGTACATGTATAAGTAACATCCACATGAATGGCAGCACCCAAGGTCTCTCAGCAGAACATTGCCCAGACCATCAAACTGCCTCCATTGGCTTGCCTTACTCCCATAGTGCATCCCGGTACCGTCTCTTCTCCAGGTAAACGATGCACTCGCACTGGGCCATCCTCTTCATGGAAAAGAAAATGTGATTCATCAGACCAGACCAGACCAAGCCTCCTTTTTTCTATAGCTCTTCAGTCCAGGTCTGACGCTCGTGTGCCCACTGGCTTTTGGTGGCTAACGGGGGTGAGCAGGGGCACTATGACTGGTCTGTGGCTATGCAGCCCCATACACAGCAAGCTCTGATATACTGTGTGTTCTGGCTCCTTTCTATCATAGCTAGCATTAACTTTTTCAGCAGTTTGTGTTACAGTAGCTCTTCTGTTGGATCGGACCAGACGAGCTGGCCTTCGCTGCGCTCGCCCGCATTACGTATATTCATACGAACTCTCAGATTAAACCTACGCCCCTCATATTTCATGAGTAATGTCTATTTGTAGCTCGTGGAAGGCGGATTGTCTGCTTAGGAGACAGCAGAAATTTTCTGTCCAGCACTCAAAGCATCCTTGGCAGAACCCTGCACAATTTAGCCCTTGGGCCAGGTCATGCGGTAACGGAGATACAGAATTGGTGTCGGTCTTCCCTCGTACTGGTACAACAAAATGGCTAATTTTGTTCATTTGATTTATTTCAGGTGAAAATAAAAAAAACTGGCCTGTACCGGATTTACAAATTTTAACAAATGAACAAAATGAGCTATTTTGTTGTTTGAAGTACTAGGGAAGACCTACACAAAGCCATTTAAATTGTAACTCTATTTTACTTAGTTTTGGAACCATGATACAAAATACACCCATTTTGTAACTCCGTTACCGCTTGACCTGGCCCCCTTGTTAAAGTCCTTCACATCCTTGCCCTCGCCCATTTTCCCTGTTTCAACACATTAGCTTCAAGAACTGACTGACCTCTTGCTGCTACATATAACCAGCCCATTCACAGGTGCCGTTCTTTTGAGGTGATCAATGTTATTCACGTCACCTGTCCTTGGTGTTAATGTTGTGGCTGATCTGTTCATGTGCTCTCTTGGAATGATGGATAGAGTAAGCTTTCAGGAAAATCCTGTAAAAGCAAGTGTTTGCCTCTGTATTCAATTTGAACATAAATAAGATGGAACAATTGCCCTGAACATACGGGCAGGTAAAGCTAATTGGTCTCTTTCCTTGACAGTGTGAGAAATCCCAGCTCTTAAGCTGCCCCGAAAGTCAATCATGATGGATAACCTGGCGGATTGACCTTCATCAGTCTGGCTTAGTGCATAAACTGTTCAAAACTGTGGTCTGCTTTGAGGTGCTGTTGATTAGTTCTGTGGACCTGCCATTGCCTACTGAACTGTCCCTCATTCTTTCCTTTATGTCGATTAAAAATGGTAAAAAATGACTTCCTTACTATAACGGTCAGAAATGGACCTCTAATGATCTTATTTGTGTGCACTGTGCGAATGACAGAGAAAGAAGCAGTTCTGCTGCTGTAAAACTGCCTGGGTTATTTTTCAGCAACTAGATTTTGTATTCTGTGTGCTAAGTTTGTGTGAATGTTGTGTTGTTGTAACTGAGCGTCTCCCAGAATGGCAAACTAACTTGCTGTGACCAGTGAAATATTTTGAACTTGATGGTTAATGAATAGCTAGTGTCCGTCCTACTGACTGTGGTGGGATGTGGCACAGAAGTGAACCTGTGTCTTTGTGAAATCCTTTATCAATACTGGGTCAAATGTTTCTCTCCAGGGCAACTCTGACATTACATTCAGAAAGGGAACAGACCCTTTGGTATGACCTGGTAGTAAAACTTGCACTCCTTGGATGTTCATATTTTGTGACAAGCATACTAGGGACTAGATCTACTTGGAAGCAGAAGGAAACTTTGCTGGTGTTGTGTATAAGTTAGTCGGATGCGAAATTGTGAGCGTGACTGACACTACACAAAAATGGCCTTTCAGAAAATTCATCAACTTTATTGCAAACTTGTCTTCAAACCGTACAGGGTTCACAGCTTTTTTCATTCCAAGATATTAGGAAACATTCAACTGAAATTCTGGACATTATTGCAATGTTCCAAATCAAAAGCATGATCAGAATAGTCACGTAATGATGCGAGACTGTCGTGACATAACTGACGGTAGTTTGTCACTCAGAGTTCAAAGTTACAGAGATTGGATTTCTGTTGATGAAACAAGATAATTTGACAAGCTATTGCCATATTCTACATATTCATTTACTTTGACAGTGTTCTCAGTGGTAATAATAGTATTTGAATGTTTCTAGACCATACCGGTACCTGGTGCAGTGCTGACAATACCTTCTGGATTCAAGTGAGATGTGAATACTCTGTCACTTTATTGATACAGATTTAAGGAGTGCTGTTCACTAGCCTGACAGGCCTGATATAAAGCTTTAAACAGTAAAAAAAAACAAAAAAACAAAAACAAAAACAAAATTAAAAGCTTCTCAACTGATATTGTAACCAACTACCACTGACTGGCATGGTCAGAAAACACCAAAATAAAGGTAAGGGTAAATGGACTGAAAAAGACAGAGTTGGGTGACTGTGGGTTGAAAAGCCCATTATTCCAATATGAAGTCATTCTGGACATTTTAGAGGGCCTTGCATTTTTATTTAAGTAAAATCATCTTTTCTTGGCTGCTCTGCTGCACAGAGGTTGCCTTGGTATGCCTGAAACGTTCCCTGGTGCCATGGTCAACAATATACATGTACTTTGAGCAGATGATGAGATCATCTTTGAGTGTATTAACCTACATTAACTGGTGATAACCTGACCAACTGTGGCCAGATAATTAAAAATACTGATACAGATATCTGTGATTAATGTGAGTGCTTTACAAACCTGCTTATCAAGGATGGAGGTAGATTTAAGAGGTTTTTCTGCAGTCTCCTCTTGTTTTTTTGGATGAAGCCAGAAAGAGGAAATGCATCATGGGAAAATCATGAATATTCATGTTGATACTACTACCATCTAATGATAATAAACAACACTAATCCTTTGTTTTAAAGAAAGCTTGTCAGAGACAGGTATTTTGCTGCACAACTTTGTTGTAGCTTGTTGTGTTGAACCGTAAATGATGTTACAGACTCGGGTTTACTTGTGACTGATGTTACACGTGACTGACGTTACCAACTTTATTGCATTCTCAGGCAAGATTGTTAAATGAAAACCAAGGAATGAACTGTTTCAGGTTAATGCTGATTAATGCTAACAAATGTGTGGATAATAATTTGGAATATTCAAAGAATTTATACAGCACTATGTACATTTGATTTTTGTGACTGACGTTACAACCATGAAACTAGTTTATTTGAAAGGAATTTTGAACCTAATGCTTTGAACAAGCCATTTTCTGCTGTTGTCACCTTGATGTGGACACTGGTATTACGAAACTAACGTATCGGATAAGAAACAAGTTTACACACTAGATATAAAGTGAGGCTAATGTGTGCACATTTTGATGATGGAAACGCATGAAAAGTATGTCCTCTTCAATTCACAATGGCTACCTTCACCACATCATCCCCACCAAAGCTACTTTAGTTCTACAAAGCTGAACATCTGTTCTGTTCATTTCAAGCACTGTTTTCCCCAATTTCTGGAAAAAATTTTTTTACCTTTTGAGCTTCTATGAAGAATGAAAAAAGTCCCGCACACAGTACCTCTACACTTGCAATACTTTATTAAATACACACAACGTTTCGGTCGTAGACCTTCATCAGGTACTTAGCCTATTCAGGCCTATTACTACCTGACGAAGGTCTACGACCAAAACGTTGTGTGTATTTAATAAAGTATTGCAAGCGCAGAGGACTGTGTGCGGGACTTTTTTGTTTCTTCATATTTGGCCAACCTTGAGTCCTCTCCTACGCACCTATCCTCTTTCAGGTGCGCATTAGTTTCATTATCTACCTTTTGAGCTTCTGCAGAACGGAATTGCCCTCCAGTGTCAGGAGTGAGCCTGTGTTTTTGAGAGATCTATTATCAATACTGGGTTGGATATTTTTTACCCCGTGGTGTGATTTGACAGTTTTTTTGCCTGCCTCCTCTCACTCTGGCTTTTGCCAGGACAAGGACTGGGACTCCTCTGTCCAGTTTCTCCCGGCGTCCGACTCCAGAAAGCTGGAGAAGAAGAAGGGGCCTGGGAAGGTGGGGGCTATCATCGGCATCGTGATTTTTGCTGCAGTCGTTGCGCTCATGACTGGGCTGCTGGTGTGGCATTTCCACTGTGAGTACGTTAATGTATATGTACATACATGCGCGTAGACACACACACACACACA
This sequence comes from Gymnothorax javanicus, assembly GCA_029692085.1. Lineage (NCBI taxonomy): Eukaryota > Metazoa > Chordata > Actinopteri > Anguilliformes > Muraenidae > Gymnothorax > Gymnothorax javanicus. Next base: position 17,953,616 of record CM056195.1, read on the forward strand.
CACACACACACACACACACACACACACACACACACACACTGCACACATACAGTGCACACTCAGTTTTAAACTTGATTCCCCCCGTTAAATTTTCAGTTCGTAAGGAGTCAAAGATAAAGAAGATCTACACTGGATCTTTGAGAATCACAAACCAGATATTTGTCGAGGCTTACGAGGATTCCAACAGCGATGAATTCAAAGCGCTGGCCGCGCAAACTGTCAATCAGGTAAGAGACGTGCAGTTAGACCTGGTTCAATGAACTATCCGAAATTCTTAAGCCCACAAGGGCAATGTCCTATATATTCCTGCGCACTGCTAATTGTTTTGACAGAACATCCACTTTCACATTAAAATCTTGTGTGGTGACTTTATTTGCCCAAGAGTATGATGTATTTCCAGAAGCAACTAATGAAGTAATGTCTTTCAAATGTGCTTCTCTCAGTGAAGCCACTACACTTGAGTAATTATTCGTTCGATGAGGACTAGTCAAGTAATTTTGCTCTTCATATATCATGCTTTGTACCTCTTCTGTGCTGCTCTGAAATGGAATGGCTCTCCACTCAGTCTGATTTTTCATTAAACGAAGAAAGAAAATCACATATGTATTTCCATCGGTGCTGATTTCCGGCAGCGGGTAATTTCTCATTTCAATTTCATATTTGCTTTTCAGCTGAAAACCGTCTATTCCAAAATACCACAGCTGGCAAAAAATTATGTTGGGTCCACAGTACAAGCTTTCAGGTATGTTTGCTTGTGAGATTGAGTAATTGACTGTCTTTTCACTTCCTTTCAAAATGAACTGTGGTTTACAAAGGAAATGAAAAAAAAAAAATTCAGTGATGCATATAAATGTCCATCTGGTTGCATTCGTGTTTTACATGTGTTTCGGGTGGTGGGTAGAATTTGATGAAGTTCTGTAATTGCAATAGTTTTTGGAATTTGGGGAACGTTAAACAATATTTAAGTTGCCCTAGTTTTGGGGGTGTTGGGTACAATTAAAACTAACTGAAATTGCGCTTGTTGTTGGGGTGTTGGGAACAATTAAAAATACTGAAATTGCACTAGTTTTGAGGGTTTGGGGAACAATTAAAAAAAAAAAAAAAAAATACTGAGGTTGTGTTAGTTTTATGGGTGTCGGGAACATTAAAAATACAGAAGTTGTGCTAGTTTTGGAGGTGTTGGGAACTATTAAAAAATACTGAAGCCGCACTAGTTTTAGGGGTGTTGGGATCAATTACAAATACTGAAGTTGCTCTGTTGGTGTTGGGAACAATTACAAGTGCTGAAGTCGCTCTAGTTTTTGGGGTGTTGGGAACAAAAAAAATACTGAAGGTTGTGCTGGTTGTGGGCATGTTGGGAACAGTGAAAAGAAGGCCGATGTTTGTGACCGTGCTGTCTCTTGGCCCCATTAGCGAAGGCAGTGTGATCGCCTACTACACGTCAGAATTTAACGTGCCTTCGGAGCAGCTTGAAGCGGTGAACAGCGCCATTCTCTCGCTCGACAAATTGGTGGACCAGCAGCAGGGCCGAATGCGAGCGATGGGGAAGAACCCCCTTCATCTGGACAATGTTGAGGCCAGAGGTACCTCATTATCATTTTGACACCTCAGCTGTCTAATTCAGAGCAGGGCTCAGATGTGCTCCGATCTGTATCACACATGCAGTAAAATACCTGAAATTACTCAAGAAACCAACCTCATGATCCTCATAAAGCATGACAAGATTTTGCCCTCTTTTATTCTGTTCAAATGAGCATTTTTATGAGGTCAGCAAAACTGAAATGGAAGTCCTCCCACCCCACGGACGGTCGTACATTTGCATGCCTCCCCCTCAGGCTTGGTCTGTAAAAATAGTGCTTCATAGCCTCTGTTGTTCAGTCCAGGGGACAAGAGCAAATGCCCCTAATACTACGCAGCTCCACTGTTGAAGCGTAACTGAGTACATAATTTGAGGAAATTTGTCAAACTTTAGTCGAGCATGGCAGAGGATTGTGACACTGGAATTGTAGTTTTGTCTACATACACTCATGCCTCTGTAGAGGAACTTGGATAGTTGATTGTGTGTTAAAAATGCAGCACAACTGTGAGGATCTCCTGGCTTTTTGCTGAAGCTGAGAATGTGTGTTCTGTCTTACAGCCATGGATGCTAGATTGTTCCGCCCAGAGTTCAAAGGTGAGCATCTTGAGGGGTTATCTTGTGTATCTCCTTCTTTTGTTTTGTATTTAAATTTAAAGGTGTTTCACTGCCATGACAATATGCAGTGTTTCCACTGAAAATGTGGAATGATGACAGCAGTTGTACAAAATTACTAAATTACAAATTTGAACTATCTGCAATTGTCACATTGTGCCACTGTATCTTTCTCTCCACCACTTCACCTGTTTTTAACCCCTTGTCTCTTGGCCTTCCATCTCTACTTTTGTTTGTTCATCTACTGTAGCCTCTTATAAGTACAGTTACCATGTTCCGGGAAATGACGTTGGGACCCTGCAGTCTCCTGGCTTCCCAGACTTCCCGTACGGCCCCAACACCCTCGCTAAGTGGGAGATTCGCGCAGATCCTGGCTATGTGATTAGGCTGCATTTTGACACCTTCAACCTGGAGGACGACTGCACCAAGGACTTCGTCAAGGTGTACGACTCGCTGTCCCCCATCGAGAGCCACCTAATGGCAGAGTGAGTGCTCCTCTGCTACGAGTTCTTTCACCGTGCTACCGCTACCTTACCCGCCGTGTGCTTCTGGCAAAGCTGACACTTAAAAGATCCCATCAAATTTTGTGATTAATGCAGAAAATGCCCATTCATAACATTTATGTAAATGCACCAGGGCTTGAAAGGGAGGCTATTGTTCATGTGTAGGCCTTAGACTGTATGTCCTTGGATTTTGGGAAGAAACTAGTGTACCCTGAGGGAGGCCTACATGAACAGGGGGAGAACATGCCAATACTTCAACCTGGAATCTGAATAATGCCAGACACTTTGTTTCGTGAGACAGTTTTAACTTTTGTGCCTCCAACTTACTTTACAATTAATAAATACAGTTAATAAATTTTAAAAACCTCAACAGGTAATCCCCTGAAAAAGATTTAGCGTCAGTTTTCTATAAATACAAGCATGTAGTTTGTCACTTTATTCAGAGTTGGGACAGTAAACAGTAAACAAATTCACATGGAGGTGAGTAAGTAAGCTCCCTAATGATGACCGGTCAAAGCCCTGGTGCATGAGAGGATTTTTATCAGGGCTGAGAGCAAAGAGCTGAACAAACTGCGCCACACAGTTTCCCCCCCAAAATGAAGTATCTTCAATATTTCCTTGTCATGTTTTCATTCCAGGGACCAGTTTAGTAGCCCCTCTTTGTTCTTCTTGCATCTTTCCGGAACTCGGTGTCATTTGTTTTGCACATAAAATGTAGTCTTCAGCCTTTTACAGTAGAAATGATGAGGCACTGGAAACCTTACAGATAGCTGCTGGAGCACATCAATTATGTGTGTCACACTGACGCTCACACACTTCCAACATTCAGGTTCTGTACTGTGATGTGATTACAATGTAATTTGCAGCATGCAGGATGGGAGACTCTGTCATCTGGCCCCTTACAACCATTGATACTTGTGCATTTTCTGCTTTTGGAGCTAAAAGTTTATGAGCGCTAGAAAATATTTTTTTAGTCCTGTTTGAATGCGTCCATGTCTGGAACTTTAAGAAGTCTTTTATTGTTTGGACTTACTGCTTGTAAAGATGAAATACTGATGACCTTTCCTTGCTTTGTGTGTGCGTTAGAGAGTGTGGTAGCTACCCTCCCAACGAACCCCTGGTCTTCACCTCCTCGCGGAACGTAATGTTGATCACTCTCGTCACGGATGACAGCAACCACTTCCCTGGATTCAAAGCCGAATACTCTCAAATCCCTGCCAGCGAGAGCAAAGGTGGGAGGGACTCCCCGGCTGGCCTATCAATAAAAAAAAAAAAAAAACTGCATAATAATCCAAGCAAATTGAATTTGCCATTTGTGCCTAAATGGAGCAGAGAACACTGGTGTGCGACACTAAAAAGGCTCCTGGCTTTGAGTGAACTTTTGAATTTTCTGCCTCCCCAGAGTGTGGTGGCCAGCTGATAGGTTCGGAAGGCAGCTTCACATCTCCCAACTACCCTGGCTATTACCCTCCTCGGGTGTCCTGTGAGTGGAACATAAAGGTAAGAAACAAAAAAGAGGGCCTCTTAGCTGGCCACATGGATGCCTGACTATTGGGGTCTCTCCTATCTTTTAATGTTATAAGCTCATTCATTCTTCACTTGTTTCTCCTTTAAAAGCCTAGAAATCATTAAAAACTACAGAGGGTTTTTGTTTGAAAGGTGTACTGTGTCGGCAGCAACCATTATTAGCTTGCTGCCATTTGTCCTGTGGAAGCTGAAAGGGCAGATGCTGACCAGAAGTTAAAGCCTGGCACTCTGATTGGCTAACTAATTGTGATTATCTTTCTCAGGTCCCTGCAGATAAATGGGTTAAGCTATCGCTCAAAGAGCTCCTTATGGCAGAACCGGGACAGAGGACCGGCTCCTGCACCAAGGACTATGTAAAAATCAATGAGAAAAAGTGAGTCGGCTGCTTTATGCACCAACACTCATGCGCACGTGCAGAAATGTCCACACGCACAGGCATGCACACATTTATGCAAGCGCATACCTCTTTCGCTCAGGGTATGTAGGTACATACATGGGTTGGTATATTTGTGAGTTTATTGTGTTGGCCAATAATCACGATTGTGATTCATCGTGAATGGAATAGAGTGCAGTGGTTTGTGTCCAGCTCCGAGCGTATGAATCATCCGTGATTGGTTGATGTCACTGTGCTGACCAGGTTCTGTGGAGAAGAGAATTCCATCACCGTCACCAGTGAGGGCAACCAGATGAAGGTCGTGCTTTATTCTGACAAGTCGTATGTGGACCATGGCTTTTCGGCCCAGTATGAGGCTGTCGATCCCTCTGACCGTAAGTCCGCAGGCTTTTCTCATCCGGGGCAGCCTCGGCTGTCGAGTGAAAAGGGTTTTCTCCACTCAAGCGCGTTGTGTCGGCTCACGCCAGTGTCTTTGCTTTCTTCTGACGCCCTCTGCAGCCTGTCCGGGGAAGTTCCAGTGCCGGAACACCCGCTGTATCAGCTCTGCTCTGCAGTGTGACGGATGGAACGATTGTGGTGACAACAGCGACGAGAGTAAATGCAGTGAGTAATTGAGTGTCGTGCAGTGAACTTCACTCATACGTAACATGTTTGCACACTCTGATTTTATGCTTTCAGGCCCATGCTAGCACTGACTGAGGTGCTAATCTGTCTGTCTGTCTTACAGAATGTGAGGACACTCAGATCAAGTGCAGGAACTCTTTATGCAAGCCCAAATTTTGGCAGTGTGATGGAGTGGACGACTGCGGTGACAGCACAGACGAAATGGGCTGCGGTAAGAGTGGGGTGTGAGACTTGCAAACCTGTCCGCAGTCAGAGTGCAGCTCTTGCACGTGTTTCTGGATCTGGAACGCATGTTACACGAAGAGGAACATGTTTAATGAGGGGCTGTGAGGGACCGTTGCAGTTCAGGGTCTCAAACTTTTCATGGGGTCACTTTCTGCAGGGTGCGACAAGGGACAGTTCACCTGCAAAAACGAGAAGTGTGTCTCCGAGAAGAAGAAGTGCGATGGAAGCGACGATTGTGGGGACGGCTCAGATGAGGCAGACTGTCCTGATGGTGAGACCATCCCCTTGTACCATTTACATTTATGGGCTGCCAAGGGGTGGGGGTACATAATACGTTGTATTTATTCCGTCCGTCCACACCAGTTTGTCCGACCGATTTCTCGAAAGGCACTCATCAGATTGTTTTCAAATTGCAGTCATGCATTCTGCACTTCATGGAGAGGGGTAGTGCCAAGTTTCATGAAAATTGTGTTATTTTTTCAAAAATTACTTTTGTTTTTCATATTTTGAATTTTGATAATTTGCCACTGCAAATGTTGTCCAACTGATTTCTCAAGAACTGCTCATCAGTTTATTTTCAGATTTCAGTCATGCATTCTATACTTCATGCAGAGGTGCAGTGCCAATTTATATGAAAATATGCCATATCTGTCCTTCCGTCTGTCCGTCCGCATCAGTTTGTCCAACCGATTTCTCAAAAACCGCTCATCAGATTGTTTTCAAATTGCAATCATGCATTCTACACTTCATGAAGAGGTACAATGCCAAGTTTCATGAAAAGTTGATGATTTTTTTTCAAAAATTATTTTTGTTTTCCATATTTTGAACTTAGAAAATTTACCACTGCAAATGTTGTCCGACCGATTTCTCAAAAAGTGCTCATCAGATTGTTTTCAAATTTCAATTATGCATTCTTTACTTCATGCAGAGGCGCAGTGCCAATTTATATGAAAATATACCATAATCTCTTCAGTGGACAAGGGTTGGGGATATTGGTGAGCTGTGCTCACTTTTTCACTCCTTTCCCTCGAGCAGTACTCTCCCTCAATTACTGACCCTCAGTGTCTCAATCCTCCACCTCTGATACAAGGTCTTCCTTTTCTTTTCATTTCTTATCCTCTATCCTAAGTTGTCAAGCTGGACTCACTTTTCCAGTCATTTTAACTGGAGATATAGATTTGCAAACCTGATGAAGTTATGGGGTAGAACTTTCTTTTAAGTAGAGATTTTTTTTTGTTATTCTGTTATTTATGATGTGGATATCATCTCAGACAGGCTGTTTGCATGTAAAATGGTCATGTGACACAAGTGTTTTCCACTTAGTGGCTGAAGTGACGTGCTCGGATTACACTTACCGCTGCAAAAATGGAAAGTGTGTCAGCAAGCTGAACTGTGAGTGTGATGACGTCAAGGACTGTGAGGACGGGTCCGACGAGGCCGAGTGTGGTAAGAACCGCCATCGCGCTGCAAGAACCGCGTTTGCATCAACTGCCAGCAAAGAAACAGACTGGAGTCTATTGATTAATCCGGCGAGAGATTTGTGGACGCCGCCATCTTGTGGCAGCGCCATTACTGCGGTGACAGTTCTGATTAAATCACCTGCATGACAGGTTGCACCGCTGGCAGAAGTGTCATTATTATGTCGATGGCATCAATAATTGCTGACATGGCAGATTGTGTGGACGATGTCAGGCAGTGGTCTACCGTTACCGATAAAGGTATATATTGTAAATTAATGTATTAAGTATTAATGGTCAGTTATTAGCAAAATGTTTGTGTTAATAATTAGCCTACAGCAATATAACTACAGATATGTAGGCATCGCTAACGTAGGCTAGCGGATAACTCTTATCCTAGCCAGATTCAAATAAATACTCTAAACATTCACCTCAGCAGCTTAGGACCGCTATCTGCTGGCGAACGTCGTCCTCCTTTGCAGGGAATCTGTGCAGTGAATATGGTGCTAAACTGGGGCAGTCACTATGTGCCAAAGGTGTGTGGATTTCGTATGTACTCTTATTCCAAACTTGAATTTTCCCGCTGCTATTTGAGCAGCCGAACACAGAACAGTTTCTTCCCGGCATGTGAGTTCAGAATAAGAAAAACGTGTAATAGAGAGGGCTAAAATATAGAGTGCCACCGGCGCTCTCCATAGACATCCGTTCATTTCCGATGACGTTTGGACCGCAGCAATGGCGGCAAACGCAACTTCCTGGTTTCGCCGGATTAGTCAATAGAAACAGTCTGCAGCATTTTTGCTTAAATCACCCCCCAAGTATCTGAAAAATTCTAAATCTTACATGGCAGTGCCAGATGAAACGGGCAAACACCGTCTCCATATCATATGGATGTTTGTGACATGACCGTCGATATCTTGCTGGTTAAGGACCACTGTCTGCCTTTGCAGCATCGTGCGGTAAGCAGCCGTACAAGAGCCAGCGTATTGTGGGCGGGCAGAACGCTGAGGAAGGGGAATGGCCATGGCAGGTCAGCCTCCACATCAAAAACTCGGGACACGTGTGCGGAGCGTCCGTCATCAGCCCCATCTGGCTGGTGACCGCTGCCCACTGCGTACAGGACAACCAAAAAGTCAAGTAAGTCCTCTGCTGCACCCCCTACTCCACTCCACCTGCTCCATGACCGTACAGTACCGTCAGCAAATGGACCCAACCCCCTCTCGCCTCAGATTTCAATTCAATCCCATTCCACTTTGGTTTTGAGAATCCATCTCAAAAATAGCATTTAACCCTTAGCAGAATTTCAGATTTTAGCCCTCAAAAGGTCAACAATTTTGTCAATTTTTAATTGGTAATGACCTTCAGAAGGGTTTGCAGGTAACTTGAGACCTTCTGAAGGTCATTTGTCAACTAAACAATGAATGATTAACTTTTGGAGGGATAGGGTAGGTAAAAATTAAGCTTTAAAGGGTTAATGGGAACATGGGGGATGAGAGGTTGCAGGAGGAGTCGAGTCCCAAATCTTTGAGCTGCAGGTCCATTTCTCTTGCCACAGTACACAAATTAGTCATTTGGCCTCTGTCTGATGATGGGACTAGTGCTGATTTCTATGTGCATGCAGATACTCACAGCCAAAAATGTGGGAGGCCTACCTGGGCCTGCACAGGCAAGGGGTGATGGGAAAACTGACTGAGAAGAGAGGCATCAAACGCATTATCGACCACCCGTACTACAACAGCTATACGTATGACAACGACATTGCCCTTATGGAGCTGGACCGTCCGGTCACCTACAACAAGCACATCCAGCCCATCTGCCTGCCCAGCAAATCACATGACTTCCCGGCAGGCAAGGGCGTCTTTATCACAGGCTGGGGAGCCACTCGCGAGGGCGGTGAGTGATTTATCCCACTGAAAACATTTGCTGTACTGTCCCGTTATGAGCCAGCCATGCTTGAGTTTAACCCTAAGCCCACCCTCGCATACACGCATACCTCTCAGATGCAAACTAGCTAAATGCCAAATGTTTGCATTTGTCGGGGCTGTCAGGCTAGTGAAGGCCACTCATTAAATATGTGTCAATAAAGTGACAGTATTCACATCTCACTTGAAGGGTATCGTCAGCACTGCACCAGGTATGGTCTTGAAACATTCACTGCTTCCACTACATACTTTACACAAACTATGAAACCAATTCTGTCAGTTCAAACTGCAGTAAAATGGTTTATGATAAAATGTTCCTCAGTGGTACAGTGGCAGTAGTGTCTCTGATCAAGTTCTGTAATGTTATAGCACTGTCAATCTGATCACACACTCCCTCTGAACCCTGCACAAGGTCTCAGGATGTGATCTGCGGAGCCAATGGTTAGGGCTGTCTTCTGTCCAGATGCTCAGAGCCAGTCACACTCAATATAAGGGGTCTGCACTGTACTGACTAACCAGCCAGGGGCGCATTCTGACGAGCACTTCCTTCATTCAGGTTATGCGGCCTCAGTGCTGCAGAAGGCTGAAGTGCGAATCATTAACAGCACCGTCTGCAACGACCTGATGAGCGGCCAAATCACCTCGCGCATGATGTGTGCCGGGATTCTCGACGGAGGGGTGGATGCCTGCCAGGTACACATGCCTCTGATCGCAACCTCCGTCTCCTCTCTCTCTCCACCTCTCTCTCTCTCTCACCGCCTCTCTCCATCTCCCTCTCTCTCTCACCCCTTCTCTCTCCTCTCTCCATCTCCCTCTCTCCTCTCTCACCACCTCTCTCTCTCACCCTTTCTCTCTCCTCTCTCTCCATCTCCCTCTCTCTCCACCTCTCTATCCATCTCCCTCTCTCCACCTCTCTATCCATCTCCCTCTCTCTCTCTCCACCTCTCTATCCATCTCCCTCTCTCTCTCTCCACCTCTCTCTATCCATCTCCCTCTCTCTCTCTCCACCTCCTGTGGAAGGAGGAAAAAAGTAATTTTGCCTGTCGCAGGCAGTGGTGGGAGGTTGGAAAGGCACAAATTAGGGCTTTCTGCCGAGATTATTCAGCATACAGTTCAGGAGCAATTAAAAGAGCCTTGAGTAGTCTTGAAAAGGAAATTTCCAATATTGAGAATGATATGGTTAAAAACAAAAAAATGGGACTGGAGTGTGTTTTGAAGGAAAAGAAAAAGAGTTGGGGAAATATTTTAAATGAGAGAGCGAAGGGTGCACTTTTAAGGTCAAGATTTGTATCACTCAATGACATGGATGCTCCAAGCACTTTTTTCTTTAACCTGGAAAAAAAGATTGTGACCACAAATGAAATGCGCTGCATTAGGCTTCCTAGTGGGAGGGTGTCCACTGACCCTGGGGAAATTCGGGAGGCAGCAGCGCAGTTTTACACAGAGCTTTTCAAAGCTGGGAGTGTTGATGGGCAACAGATCTCTCTTCTCCACAGGGGTTTACCACAGCTTAGCCCAGAAGATAAGGCAGCGTTAGACACTGCTCTTAGCCTACAGGAACTCACTGAGGCCCTGGGACAAATGGCACCTGGTCGGGCTCCAGGCATTGATGGACTGCCTGCAGAGTTTTATAAGAGGTTCTGGGGTATTATGGGTGAAGATTATTATGAAGTTTTAATGGATTGTAAGACTCAGGGAGAGCTCCCTCAAACTTGTCATAGGGCAATACTCAGCCTTCTGCCAAAAAAAGGAGACCTTTGTCTACTCAAGAATTGGCGTCCTTTAGCACTTCTTTGTACTGATTTTAAAATACTCTCAAAAGCAATAGCAAACAGAATTATGGCAGTTCTAGCAACGCTGGTGCATAAAGACCAGTCCTATTGCATCCCTGGCCGTACAATCCGGGATAATCTGTTTTTAATCAGAGATATTATGGACTTGACTGATATGTTCAATCTAAATTTTGGTCTATTGGCAATAGACCAAGAAAAAGCGTTTGATCGAGTTGATCATAGATACCTCCTGAAGACCCTTAAGGCTTTTGGGTTTGGAGAGGGTCTGGTCTCATGGGTGGGCCTCATGTACACTGATGTGTCCTGTATGGTGAAGGCAGCAGGGGGGATCAGTAAGCCAGTGAGTGTGCACAGGGGCATCAGACAGGGGTGCCCTTTATCTGGGGTTCTGTGCACTTTGGCCATAGAGCCACTTTTGTGTCAGTTGCGGAAAAGGGTGGGAGGGCTGAAGGTACCAGGTGCATCATTAGACACAGACACAATCAACGTTTCAGCGAATGCTGATGATGTTACTGTGGTTTTGTCAAGTAACCAGGATTTTAATGCAGTAGAAGGGTGCATTCAGAGTTATGAGCAGGCCTCCTCTGCTAAGGTTAACTGGGATAAGAGTGAAGCGCTGCTCTGTGGGCAATGGCAGGATAGGGCTCCTCCTATGCTGCCTGGAGACTTGGTCTGGAAGAGGGAGGGTTTGAAGGTTCTGGGGGTGTATCTGGGCACGAGACAGTACATGATGAAGAACTGGGAGGGTGCACTGGACAAAGCATGCGCTAGGATGTCTAAGTGGAAATGGCTTCTCTGTCAGGTGTCCTATAGGGGGAGGGTGCTGATCCTTAACAATTTGATTGCGTCTGCCCTTTGGCATAAATTTGCTGTTTTAACGCCACCTAAGGAGTTTTTATTGAAATTGCAAAAAATGCTCGTTAATTTTTTCTGGCCGGGTCAGCACTGGCTCAGGGCAGCGGTGCTGTATTTACCCCTGCAGGAAGGAGGGCAGGGGCTCATTGACTTGGAAAGTCGTATCACGGCTTTCCGCCTGCAAGCGGCTCAGACTCCTGTATCAGGATGATGTGAGCTGGAGGGAGACGGCCTGTGCGCTGCTCAGGAGGGCAGGTGGCTGGGGACTGGATCGGCACCTGTTTTTAATGGACCTAACAGGAGTGAGCATCATAGGCTTGTCGGACTTTTACGGCTCTATGCTGAGGGCCTGGACAGAAACTTTTGTTATACAAAGAGGGGCCCTCTGGGGACTGGAGGAGCCACTTTTAAATAACCCTCTGCTGAAGCTGGTTCCACAGGTGATGGCTGGTCTAAGGGGCCCGTTCATGAGGGCTGGCATGACCAAGCTGGGACACTTGTGGTGCTCGCTGGAGAGACGCAGGGGCTGTAGCTGTGCAGCTGGGAGTGCGCTCTGTGCGGCTGGTGGAGCGGGTCCTGCGTAGTGCTTAGGCAGCTGTGGTCACTGGCCTTGTCTCGAGGTCTAAAGAGACCCCTCCTTTCCCTCCAGTCAGTGTGCAGGCGGCACTGGGGGACTGGCAGGAGGACCAAGGAAGGATTTTAACTTTCAAAACACCTACACTAGGTTTGGTTGAGGAAATAGGAAAAAAGGCTCTTTATGTGGCGAGTGTTAAGGTTCGGCACCTTCTCTCCTTTGGGGTGGTGAGGGCGGGTGTTTGGCAGGGTTTGGGTTTCACTTTTTTCCCCTCTGTGAGGAATTGGAGGCTGCTTTATAAAGCTCCTCTGCCTAAGCAGTCTGGAGAGCTCCAGTGGAGGCTCATTCATGGAGCCATAGCCACTAACAGACACCTGGCGCACTTTGACCCTGCGCATGGGGAGGCCTGTGCTTTCTGTGGAGAGGGGGAATCTGTTGCTCATCTGTTTCTGCATTGTAACCGGCTGGGTCGGCTTTTTACTCTGTTGAGGGATCTTTGCGAGAGGCTTGGGGTGGTTTGGGATTAAGAGAATTTTATCCTGGGCCCAGGTTACAATGTAAAACAGAAATATAGACTTACTCTGGTTAATTTTTTAATTGGGCAAGCAAAGATTGCAATCTGGCTGACCAGGAGAAACAGGGTACGGGAAGGGCAGGTCCCTGAGCCATTGCTGGTTTTTAAAGGGATGATTTTAGAACGTCTTCGTATTGAATACATGTGTTTTAGTTTAACAAATAATGTAAACTTATTTAGAAAAGTTTGGTGCGTTGATGATGCTATCTGTTCTATTGATAATGAAGGTGGTTATAAAATGTGTTTTTAGGTATTAGTAGCTCATGAATAGATGGAAAAATTGGAAGGTCTGGTTTTATCTGTTCTTTATGGCACTTTTATTATTTATTTTAATACTGTTTATTTTTACCATTTTTGTTTATAATTTTTTTTAATTGTCTGTTTTAGCAGTTTTTATTTCAGTCTTGCATCTGCTTATGTTCTGTTTTTTTTTTCTTTCTTGTTTTTCAGCCTGTTTTAGCTTGGTTTAAGAAAAATTTCTCTTTGCCAAACTTGATGTTTTATTTATGATGCATTCTGTTATTTACTGCTAAACCAATTGGTTCAATGAATAGGACTTTAAAAATAAAAAAAATCTCCACCTCTCTATCATCTTCCTCTCTCTCTCTCTCTCCACCTCTCTATCCATCTCCCTCTCTCTCTCCACCTCTCTTTCCATCTCCCTCTCTCTCCTCCAGCCATGCATGTCACTCTTCTCTGATTCATCTCTCCTGTTCACCGCAGTGCTCTCATTTCTGGGTCTATCACTCAATATTCTGTCCAATCATGTTCCTCATCACCTGATGTTTTTTTTTTTTTTTTTTGACTACTCCATGTTCCCCTGTCCTCTGATAGGGTGACTCCGGCGGGCCTCTGTCGGCGAAGGAGTTCAGCAGCAGGCGCATGTTCCTGGCGGGCGTCGTGAGCTGGGGCGATGGCTGTGCCCGTCGGCTCAAGCCCGGCATCTACACGCGGGTCACCAAGTTCCGCGGCTGGATAAAGCAGGAGACGGGGGTTTAGATTCTAGAAAATTTGGTCAGGGAAGCGAGAGGAGGAAACCTGGTGTGGGGTGGTCAGTGCTGGACAGACAGAAGGATGGACACCGGGTCTGGCTGGACGTGGAGACCTAGGACCCAACACTACAGTTCACTTCAGATCTTACTTCCCTTCCTGTGGCTTTGTGTGATGTACCCTCGCACCCTCTCACCGTGAGTCTCCCTATTGCCCAGAATGACAAGCATGGGACATGGTTTGAACTCAAAACCCGTAACAATGTGTAAAGTCCTTCCAACGATGTGGAACCCCGTCCGCCCAAAGACCACAGACTGCTCTCAAATGCAACATTTTTAAATTTTAAATTTGGAATGAAATGGGTTGTTTTTTTTTTTTTTTTTTTTTTTATCCCTGAGTGTGTGCATGTATATTTGCATGTGCATGTGTATGTTTTCTAAAAAATGTTTTACGGTGGGGTTGTTACAGATTTAAGATGTGTAAATAAATGTTTTATTTTATCTTTTAAATGTGCTCTTTTGTAACTGCTTTATAGTGTATCTACATTGTAATGTCAATTCTGCTTGTTTGCACTTGGAATGTGCTCTATCAGATGGAGGTGAAGGGATATTGTATCGTCCACTTCTTGTCTGTGATTCACAGCTACAACAATCCTCTCAGCGCCACACTCACCTTCTCTGCAAACTGATGTACTTTATTTTTGAATGACAGTGCTACTTTTTACAGTGAGGATATTATTTTTCTCCTGCTTTTAAAACCAGTGCTCCACTGTACATCAAAACCTAATTCTCCTTTTCCGTCTTGCTAAATGCTTGAATTTCTGTTGAGAAATTTGTGTCTTGTTGAATGGAAAAATCGCATTTCTGTTTCGCTGTGTCTGTCCGGATATGTAAATTTGTTCATTCAAACGGCTTCCCCAGATTTTGATGATTGAATGTGTGGAATTCATCCCCTGCCATTAATTAATTGATGTTTTAATCTGAAACCGCTAATGTCTATTAAACACCTACATGTAATTGGTGAGTTTGCCAGATGGCCAAGTAGCAGAGATGCAATGTAGACCTGTTTTTTTGATCTTATCCCTGCACTATTTTTCTCTCATTGAAAACCTGTTAGGCTGCGACTAAACATTGCACATGCGACCATGCACATGCGGGGGTTGGTATGCGACCAAAATCTTTACACCAGTAGGCCAAAAAGTCTCATAATTCTAGCCTCATCTGATCTATACTACAGACGTGTAACTAATGCCTTCTGATCCCTGTCATTTGAAAATCATTTGTACCCATTTCCACCAAGATAAAAAATAATAATGTCCATTAAATTGAGACTGCAGCATGTACATATCTATTTTCTCAGTGAAAACTAAAACATGACTGATGAGCCTATAAACTTGCAGTGGGTGTAGGAAAAAAAATGCAACATTTTAGAAAATCCAAAAAAAAAAAAAAAACTAAGCTGTAATATGTTATACATTGACGATTCACACTGACAGCCATATCATGGCTAAACCCCTTGGCCATTACAAATGTGAGGGTGAGATCAAATGCCTCTTCAGAAACATATTCTAGTAAGCGAACTATTGGAGTTTTCTGTCTAGAATTTTCCGTAAGCCAGTAAAAATGCTATTTTCTCGCAACATTATAAAATGTTCTCTGGCGCTGATGTATAATCTAGAGAAATTTGATGAGTTTCAAACTTATGCCAAAACTTACAGAAGATAACCTGCAACCTTCATTGGTCTCAGGAGGCAGAAAAATTAGAAATTCAGCAAACTAAGCCCATGTATTACAATTTTTTTTCTCCACCCAGACTTCAAAGGATTATATTTTACTAAAAAAATGTGTCTTTGGAATACATTTATTGTCATTTTAGAGCATTGAAGACTTGTAGCTGATATGAATGCAATCAAATACACACACTAATGAGCCAAAACTTCATGACCACCATGGTGTTGGTTCTTGTTGTCCCAATAAAATGGCTCCAAGCTGCTGAGGCATGGACTGCACATCACCTCAGAAGGTGTCCTGCAGTATCTGGTACCAAGTTGTTAGCTGCAAATTTTTTAAGTCCTTTGAGTTGCAGGGTTAAAGCAATGATGATTGGATTTGTTCTAGCACATCCCACAGATGCTCACTCGGATTTGAGACCTGGAGGTTTTGGTTGCCAAGTCAACACCTTGAACTCCTTGTCATGCTCCTCAAACCTTTCTTTCTCCATGTGTACAATGTGACAGAGCAAATTATCCTGCTGAAAGAGGCTACAGCCATCATGGAGTACCATTGCCTTATACATCATCTGCAGCAATGTTTAAGTGGGTGGCATGCGTCAAATTGACATCCACATGAATGCCCAGACCCAGGGTTTTCCAGCTGAACATTGTTCAGGGAATCCCTCTTATGTGTCAGCTTGTGCTCTTCCCATAGATTATCCTGATGCAATCACTTTCTTATGTAAGAGGCCTACACATATTCAGCCATCCTTGTGACAAAAGCGAAAGGGATTTGTCAGACCAGGCTACCTTCCATTGCTCCAACGTCCAGTTCTGATGTTTGTATGCTAATTGTAGACACTTTTGACAGGAGACTAGGGTTAGTATGGGCACATTTACATTAATATCAAGATCGACAACCATCTGTCTCTTTTGAACTGCTAGTTTTTTTTCTCGTTTGTGCTGGATGAGAAAGGGATTTTGTATGCATGTTACCTCATTTTTGTACCACAGTGAAACAAAGCCATTTGAAAGTGCAACATCGTTCCCGAAAAATTAGATGAACATCAGTGGAATTTCATTCTGGATTTCCATTTGGTAGATTTTATGAACCATAATCTGTAGGGGTGCCATTGATTGTGAAACCTTAATTTGAGGGGAAATTGGTCTTAAATAAAATAAATGTTTGGTCAGTGCCTTTGAAACATTTATAATGTACATCATTTCTCCCATGGCGGCATTTTCAGTTTATCTCCATTATGTCTATGATTAAATTTTTTTCGCTATATTTTGTTGCACTTATAGTCAAGGGTGCCAATGATTCTTGGGCCCACTGTATCCTATACCAAGATATTTGCCCTTGAAATGAGATAATCAACGTAGCGAATAAGCTTCATCAGTGATTGGTCATAATGCTTTAGCTCATCGGTGTATATTTTTATTTCTGTCCCAAAAGAGCAAATCACTCAGTACTAATGAATTCTGACGTCCCCGTACCTTCCACCGAAGGGTTGACTGATAAACTGAAGGATTAGGCGGAACTAACGTTAGAGATTCCGGCTCTCTACCCACCAAGTTGATGGATGGAACGGAAATGGTCCATGTTTGTTTTTATTCCGACGATTCGTTTTTTAAAAAAAGTGAGTGATTAGCCGTCGTTTTCGAGATGGCTAGCCAGGTGGCTAAATATATGCATTTCCAAACTGCACCCTAGATAAAAAGACGATGTAATGGTTGCAAGACTTTTGATTGCCATTATGTTTCAATATATACGACGAAAATGAACGGTAATTGTAGGCAATGCTTATCCCTTATCTCGTGTCTCTCTTTTGCTAACAAGCTCACTTATAGTTAGCTAGCTAGCTAGTTAGTTTGGTATAGTGAATGATACAAATTACTGGGTATTAACTGGGTCATTCTGTAAATGCGCCAGAATGTCTGCTAGCTAGCTGTTCGATTCGCATCTTCCTGGAGGGCTGTAGCTTACTATGGAGTCCGACCGGAGGAGGGATAACCGGACCTGGGACTGGGACAGTCCGCAGTGCCGTGCCCAGATGGATGAAGTGTTTTTCAGACCGCACGACTACATTCAGGCTGGTAGTCAAGAGCACCGGGAATTTTGGACTTTCTTCGAACGCTTTCAAAGGTTCAAGCAGAAGAAAGAAATGTCACAGTCGAAAAGCAACAACGAGGCAAAGGACGATTGGAGGGAGAGGAAATCAA
Organism: Gymnothorax javanicus; assembly: GCA_029692085.1. Classification (NCBI taxonomy): domain Eukaryota; kingdom Metazoa; phylum Chordata; class Actinopteri; order Anguilliformes; family Muraenidae; genus Gymnothorax; species Gymnothorax javanicus. The sequence goes on from CM056195.1 coordinate 17,971,179, forward strand.
AGAAAAAATCAGGGCTTAGTGGCATAGACCTGGGTCTACCCAAGGAGTATGATGCCCGGTACCGGATTAATGTGTCGGTGTGCACTAGGGATGTCGAGGAGCGTATCAGTGGCTCAGACCGACGGCGGCAGAACACGTCTGGACCGGGAAAGGAGGATATCGCCACCTGTCGCTTGACACTCCTTCACTTTCTGGACTTCTGTCAAAGGCAGAGCTTCGGCAAGCTGGCGAAACTTCGTCGGGAACAGAAAAGCCTGCCGATATTTCAGTACAGGGACCGCATCGTGGAGCTGGTGAGGACGCACCCCGTGGTGGTGGTGGCGGGGGACACTGGATGCGGGAAGTCTACCCAAGTGCCGCAGTATCTCATGTCATCTGGTTTCAGCCACATAGCTTGCACACAGCCCCGCCGCATCGCCTGCATATCGCTTGCCAAGAGGGTCAGCTTCGAAAGCCTCAATCAGTACGGCTCTAAGGTACGAGGAACCATTTATGGAGTCCTCCACCCTTGTCCTGGGGACCCACTATGAATTCTGGATTTTCTTAAAATTATAATACTCTGTAATGAACTGTCAATTCTTTTTGGTTTGTGTATTAAATATATTAAATTAATGTTTCTCCTAAACCCGCATATATGTCAAATATATGGTTTAAATCGGTTCCATTTTTGATGGAATTCAGCACAAATGGTGTCGGTCACGCTGACTGGCTGTTACAATCAACTGGATCCCATTTGGTGAGGATGTGGAAACCTTAATCAACCTGTGTAAAATGACTAGTTTCCTGATCGAGTATGGCCTAAGTTGCATTGGTTTAATTGTGTTGTATTAGTTGACGTAAACAATTCTTCAACGAACATAATTGATCTAGAGACTGCTTTGGTAAAAACTGGTGACTGGCTTTGACTGAATTGTTTGTGACCCAGTGTGAAGAAGTGCGGATGCAGATTATTTGAGAGCGTTGCTGTGGTTACAGGTGGGATACCAGATCCGCTTTGAGACTTCACGCACGCCAGCGACCAAGCTGCTCTTCCTGACGGAGGGACTGCTGCTGCGGCAGATTCAGCAGGATGCGGCGCTGGGGCAGTACCAGGTGCTGATCGTGGATGAGGTGCATGAGCGCCACCTGCACTGCGACTTCTTACTGGGTGTGCTGCGATCGCTGCTCCACCTGCGTCCTGACCTGCGGCTTGTGCTCATGTCCGCCACTATCAACATCAAACTGTTCTCCGCCTACTTCCACAACGCCCCTGTACTGCAGGTTCCCGGCAGACTTTTTCCAATACAGGTGAGTCCAGTGCAATGATGGGCTTCTGGATAACAGGAAGGGTATGAGTGAAGCCTCCCATTCCCATTGTCCTATTGTAAGTGGGCATTTGTGGGTGTCACTAACAGGTGATATACCAGCCTATACCCCCAGAGGAGCAGCCCTCTCGCTCAGAGAAGCTGGACCCTCGGCCTTACCTGCGGATACTGCAGGGCATTGACCAGCGCTACCCGCCTGAGGAGCGTGGAGACCTGCTGCTCTTTCTGAGTGGTGTGGCTGAGATATCCACCATCCAGGAGGCCTGCCAAACCTACGCCAGCCACACGCGCCGCTGGATTGTCCTGCCCCTGCATAGCACCCTGTCCCTGGCTCAACAGGACAAGGTATTCCCCGAATCTGTAAACCTACCCCTGACCTGAGTCTAATGTACTGCATGTAAAGAAGAACTCAACAGCCTTTTAGTCATTTAACCCTTAAAAGTGTAACAGTACAAACGCACTGCACCTGTTTGGCACGACTCAAATTTGCGGTTGTTCATCGCTGCTGGCCCCTCGTGGGTGTCTTCGCAAAATGTTTGGCAAGTCTGGCGAGCCAGAGGCAAGCAGCTTATATTTGGAAGCTGCTACCAAATATTAAGTTGAAGTAGCAGACAAAGGCAGATATTCATTATAATCTTTTATTTCACTTGCATATTTTGTAAGCTAAGTATTTATTTACTTTATTTAAAGGACATCATCAGAGAAGTAGCCAAATGGCTAGCTAAGTAGCTTGCCTGTTTTTAAATGACCCCACGCATGCATAGCCTACTCATGATTACTCAATACATTTTAAAAATAAAACTGAATGTCATAACCCTCCAGTTACCCTCATGATCTCTGTGACTCTCCTGCACACATAATTTTTTTAAGTCAAAGGAGTCTGACATGGAACAATCAGCGATCGAAAAACAGTGGGAAACCCGATGGTCATGGCTATGATTAGCCTCTCCTCCATTTTGAGATTTGAAATTCATGCCTCCTTGTGTGATGGTGATTGGCCAGCAGCTGTTGATTGCTGCTCTTCTCAACTTTTGGCTGCTGGCTTCACCTACTTTGCGTTGCTTCACTCTGCTCCTGGTCCCACAGTGCTCTGCGTAGGGGCTGAATAGAAAGTGAATGGGAATGCGACTCCGCCTTTCAGAATATCATGCTGCTGCTGTGTGTTCTTGCCCTAAGGTTATAAATACATGATGAAACATTCCAAAGAATCTACTCCTCAAAAGTTGTCTGTCATCCCTCCTGCCCCCCCAGGTTTTTGACATCGCACCCCCAGGGGTGAGGAAGTGCATCATCTCTACCAACATCGCTGAGACCTCGGTCACCATTGACGGCGTGCGCTTCGTGGTGGACTCTGGTAAGTTTACCATAGGCTGGACTATCGTGTAGCAAAGTATCTTGCGTACTACTGTGGGAGTCATACCTTTATTAACTTAATGATAGTGCATGTACACAAAGCAGTCCCTCCTTTTGTTGTAATTTAGGACATTATATTTTTATGGATTTTGATGTTCTTTGTACTTTTGTGTTTATCTTCTGTGGACTTGTCGTTCAATATCCTTGTTGCACTGTTGGAAGAATTTAGCAAATTTACCCTCCGATAAGGCCATGAGCCAGGTCTGATGCTGCTGCTCACATTACTTTGGTGGATAACTTTATTATGTTTCATTACTCGGAGACCTGATGACGGGGCGTATATGGTCTGACTGTGAAAGCTGTGTCTCGCAGGAAAGGTGAAGGAGATGAGTTTTGACCCCAAGGCTAAGATGCAGCGCCTGCAGGAGTTCTGGATCAGCCGGGCCAGCTCTGAGCAGCGTAAGGGCCGAGCGGGTCGGACTGGGCCGGGCGTCTGTTATCGCCTGTACGCAGAGTCTGATTACGAAGCGTTTGCTCCCTACCCGGTGCCGGAAATCCATAGGGTGGCCTTGGACTCCCTCGTGCTTCAGGTGAGCTCTCCCAAGGAGCCCCTATCTCATGCTGAACAGCTGTGTGCCTCTGCATCCACGAGCAGCGCTTCAGTTGATTCTTCCTTCGATTGAAGTTGTAGGCTGTCCAAGTCAGAAGCGGGAAAATTCCAGAATCAAAGAGTAGAAGTCCTCCTACAGTATTTTGTTTGTATCACGTGGATATGCGAATTGGCATCATTCTTTAGCCAGGTGGTTTAATTTACTGGTGAAATGAACTGGCTGCAGTTCTGGGTGGGAGAATTTTATGGCAAGGCTTTCACTGTCTGACATGGCACTTCCCACATCTGGTCTGGTCTTTAAATTCATGTCAAACAGGGACTTTTGCTCAGGGCTTTTCTAATGTCGTCACATTGCTGCGTGCGTTCACTAGGGCAAATGTAATGCTCATTATTTGAATTTTCCAGCGATGATGTCATGCACTGATGTCATTCTCACTGTTTGATGATATGAGATGTGATGCGTTTGCTATCTCTGTGTGTCCTGTGCAGATGAAGAGCATGGGTCTCGGTGACCCTCGCTCCTTCGTCTTCATTGACCCGCCCCCTGCCGCTAGCATCCAGACCGCCCTGACCTACCTAAAGGAGCAGGGGGCGCTAGACAGCCATGGGGAGCTCACCTCCATCGGGAGGCTGTTGGCGCAGCTGCCTGTGGATGTTGTCATCGGTATGGCCCATCTTTCTCACCTCACAGCGGGGGATAGGTCTCTTTTGTCGATGTCACGACACTACTGCACTTTATCAGAGGAGAGGGGTGATCATGGAAAATCAGCACGTACAGTATTGCGTTCTGAATGGCATTTTATAGGAATATTTAGGGAAGTTTTTACTCAAAGATTACAGGTTCATTTCCCAGTTGGGGCACTGCTGCATGGGGGTTGGGTACTTATTCATCTGGTTATGTAACTGCGTGTACAAAGAATATAACTCACTCTGGGAAAAGGTTTGCTGATTGTATGATGTCATACAGTGGGTACAGAGTTTTATAACCTTTTCTTGGCTCTGTTGACCAGTGCTCGTTTTCATGTATGAAGTATGTTGTTGTGCTGTGTTCAGGAAAGATGTTGGTGCTGGGCTCGGTGTTCAGCCTGGTGGAGCCTGTGCTGACGCTGGCCGCTGCCCTCAGTGTTCAGTCGCCGTACCTGCGGAGCGCTCAGCACAACCCGGACTGCGCCACCGCCCGGCAGCCCCTGTTCAGCAACCAGGGAGACCCCTTCACTCTGCTCAACACCTTCAACACCTGGGTGCAGGTGAGTGAGGCCTGTGGTGGCTTTACTCAGCCCAGGAGATGAAGGGTTCTGCCGTACGGTGAATTCAGTCGGTGGTCTGAGACCAAAACCTTTACACTTCAACCCTTTTGACTCCTTTTGAGTAACGAAACTTTATTGATGATCGAAAAAAAGGCTTGTCAATTTATTTAAAATGGTTCTATGCTATGTATTGTGTTTCAAATAGCGTATTATATTTTTCTGGTTGTGTCATTGGGCTTGTTTTGATTGATTGAGCGAATGGACTTTATTGGTCATTCAGCAGTGTGTTTCGGTTGTGTGTGCTGCTCGTGTGCTGCGGTTCTCACTGGAGCAGGACACAAACCGGAGCTGGATGGAGGTTACGCTCAGGGTCTTGGTTGTTGCATCTCTCTCAGGTGAAGGCGGAGAGGGGCGGGGGCTCCAGGAAATGGTGTCGGAGGCGGGGTTTGGAAGAGCAGCGGTTGTACGAGATGGTCAATCTGCGGCGGCAGTTTAAGGTGCTGCAAACGACAGTCCTGATCATCTTATCATTTTATTGGTACCTCAGAGCGCTAGCAATGGCTCATGATTTGAAATCCTTTAAAGACTAATAAAAATCCAGGATATAGAGAGTCACAGTGTAAAGTAAATTTGCATGCGACTTTGTTAACATTTCTTTAGTTCCCGTTCCAGTGGTCGAGTATCTCTGAGAAAAATGAATTGGGGTTTCCATCAGCGAAAATTAGATCCATGATTGAAGTAATGCGTTGAAAGCGTTACCGTTTTGTTTTGTTTTTTTGTGAGAATGGGGTTGAACATTCCAAACCTTTCCAAAAACAAAAGGCTTTGAGGCCTGTAAAGTTCAGTGTTGTTAAAATAGAGTTATATCACCCACTGGTCAGATCATCAGCTCGTTCAAATGTGGTTTGGTTATTTTTTATGATCTTGCATTGTTAGCAACATTCGCACTTTATGGGCAGGGAGTGTTTAATTTTCACCTGGCTGTGTGTAAATGTGTCTATTATTTCACTAAACAAAACGTACTCCATCTCGGGCAACAAGTTTACTCATGGATCTTATTTTCGCCAAATTTCAAAACCACCATTAACTTCTCTCATATACGCTGGAGAGATGGACCTGGAAGAGGAGAAATGACAACAGGGCTGTGACTCTGTTACCACTAATTTGAAATGAATGCATGTTTTACTGGGTATTAAGAACAGATGTTTTGATGTCTGTGGGCGACAGGAGCTGCTGAAGAGCCACGGGCTCCTGGAGGCCGAGCAGAGCGCCCCCTCCTGGCAGGACCGGCGGCAGCGCATGCAGCGCTTCAGCGAGCGGCAGAAACTGCACCAGCTCAAACGGGACCACGACCTCCAGGAGGGAACACGCCGGAAGGTCCTGAGGCTGGAGGAGGGTGAGGAGGGCGTGGCCTCGTCTGGGTCAGAGGGGGAGGAGTCCGGGCGACAGAGGCGTAGTAAAGACGGCGCGGGGCAGAGCGTGGACATACAGGTGAGTAATCAGTTCTATTTCATTACCTCCCCTCTCTCCCAAACCCAATGAGGGCTGTAAAGTTCCCCGGAGTGAGTCACACCTGCTCATCAACTGTAACCCTGTCCAATACCGCTTAGATAATTTCCATCCAATGACAATTCAGTTATCTGGTTTAGAATCAATCCGAGTAATTTGTTTCATTGATATGGGCCAGTTTTACATGCGTAAATTAATTGTAAGTCTAAATTTCAGTTTGGTCTCAGATTCTCCATCCTAAGCTCAAGGAAGTGTGGCACTGAGCATAATTTTTCTGTAAAGCCAGCCAATTGCGTCTCTCTCTGGCCACACTGAGCGGCACTCTTTGGCTAAATTTAATAGAGATCTGCCTCACGGAGTTGTGGGCCAGACTGACAGGTGATGTTTGAGAGACTAGGTCCCTGTTGGTGCCATAGTTCAGGCTCACGGTGTTTGTTTTGCACTAGCTCTGGTGGTGAACCAGTCTAGATCAGCTGATTGACCTGTGTTGTTGTGCTTATATCTGATTGGTGGACTGACCTGTCCCCCACAGGAAGTGAAATTTAAGCTGCGGCACAGCGTGTCAGAGCTGCAGGAAGCGGCTGGTGCCAGTCAGGACCTGTCGTCACGGCAGCAGGCCCTGCTGAAGCTGGTGCTGTGTCGTGGGCTGTACCCACAGCTGGCACTGCCTGATGAGCACAACGCCACGCGCAAGGACTCTGAGCAGGTGTGTGTGTGAGTGTGCGATTGAGTTTGTGTGTGTGTGTGAGTGTGCAAGAGTGTCTGTGTATGTCTGAGGATGTGTAAGAGAGAGCGTGCAAGAGAACATTAGCGTGTGTTGGTGTAAATATGTCTGCACAACTGTGTGTGTTTGTTTGGTGTATATGTGTGTGTATATACTGTGTGTGTTAGTGTCTGTAAGTATGCGAGATGTGTGCGTGCGTAATCCCCACCTCTTCCAGGCTGTGGGGGTTGATCATTTGTTTGGCTGCTCTTGGTTTTTGGTTCCAGATCTTCCACACACGCAACAAGCAGGGCGTGGTCATCCACCCCACCAGCGTGTTCGCCAGCGACCCTGAGGTGCTGCACGTCCCAGAGCATGACTCTAGAGAGATGGGTACGTCCTGCACCCCTCCGTGCGAATGAAGTACTCCCTCTCGGCCCCTTTAAAAATGCCGCTGGCGTTAATCCACACCCCCACCAGGATTAACCCTTTCAGCGCCGCGGGCAACTGTAGTTGCCCAATGATGTAAGATATCAAAGTCAGACGCTGTTGAAAACCTATCATGTGGCAAGTTGCCACATGATAGGTTTTCAACAGCTCAGGATAACTACATTTTTAATTCCTTGAAAATGTATTCGGCGCTCAAAGGGTTAAAGATGTATTATGGTCTGTGATGCAATATAATGGTAATGTATAATGTAACAGGACTGCATGTTGGCGCAGTGGGTCGTACTGCCGCCTCACAGCTAGAGGGTTTTTGGTTCTGGTTCAAGTCTACGTGTACTTATTATGTTCATGTGGGTTTTCTCACTTGCAGTGGTTTTCATGTGGGTTTTTGAGTACTCTGGTTTTCTTACACTGTCCAATAACATTCATTCCAAGATATTCGAAGACTCTAAATTAGCCATTAGTATGAGTGTTTGAGTGAACGGTGCTCGATCCCTCAGATGAACTGGCGAATTGTCCGGGGTGTGTTCCCGCCTCTCGCTCATGTGTTGGGACTGGCTCCAACACCCTGACCAGGAATGAGCGCATTAGAGAATGGATGGATGGACGGATGGATGTCATGTGACTGTCTGTCTCCTGTCTGACGCTCTCGTGTCTGCAGGCTCGGAGAAGGGAGAGAGCTCTAAGCACCAGCTGCTGGCCTTCGTCACCCTGCTGGAGACCAACAAGCCCTACGTCTCCAACTGTGTCCGAGTTCCTGCTCTACAGGTCAGCACCCTGAGAGCCCTCGACCAAGCAAGCTGCATAACACACCCAAAAGATACTGGAAAAACCTTAAACAAGAATGTTGCTCACCACAGGGTATAAATACAGGGAAAACCTCATCTAAGCACAATACCAGCCACAGCGCAGAAACTGGAATAAGCTAAACCAAGAGTTTGGCCATCAAAGCTGCAAAATCCTAGAGAAAATTGATGTGGGAGAAAATTAGGGTCTATAGTTTGCTGCCCTAACTTTCCTGATTGTTAGGTATAGTTGGTGATGTGAATCTCCAGGTATTAAGGTGTGACACTGCTGTCTGTGGAGTATAGTAGGTGACCTGATACTGGTTGCAGGGTGTAATTGGTGACCTGATTCTGCTGGTTGTGTGGTATACTTTATTCATTCTGCTGGTTATGTGGTATAGCTGAACTTGTTCATCTGACTACTGATTTGGGGTATAATTGGTGACCTGACTCTGCTGGTTGCAGAGTATTGAGCATAGTTGGTGACCAGACGTGGTTGATTTTGGAGTATCCTCCCTGTGTGTGCTCAGGCCCTGCTGCTAGTAGCCAGTTCGCTGGACACAAATGCGGACTGTACGCGGGTGGTGGTGGACGGCTGGCTGGAACTGACCCTGCAGGACACCGAGGCAGCGCTACGCTCCATCTCTACCGCTCTGACGCTTCGTGCCGATTGGGAGCACCTCCTGCAGGCCCAGTTACGTAACTGCAACCCCGACCTCTCTTCTCAAGGCGTGTCCCGCAGGGACCTGGAGAAGCTGAGTGACGGACTGGTGCGATTCCTGCTCTATACCGAGGTACCGTGCTCCCACCACATGACCACGCAGCCATGATGACTTCACTGTCTTCAGAACTTGTCCCAAAATGCTGCCTCATGCTGGGCCTAAATTTTAACCAGGATTTTTGTTTTTGTGAATAAATTGTTTTTGTTGAATGCTAAATTGACTTAATTCAGAGGGATTTGACCCTAGCCTTCCCAGCTATTGTGTTAGTACACTGTACTGTATTGTATTGTACTGTTAATACCATTGAAGTAGAACGCAGTATAAACAGTACATGATGTCGTAGAGGATCACCAATGGGAACCTTAACTTCCTAAAGCCCAACACCACTCACCCACCCCCCAGCGGTAATGCTGGCTTTACGGGCTTTTCAAATGACATGCCATAAGCCTCTGACCCTTAAACGCATAATTGCTTGCAAGCTCTGCCTGTTTAAGATCGCTTGATTAATAATCGCACAATTATTCAGTAAATAAATTGAGACCAATATATAAGCCTGTGATTATTAAGAAAGTATTAAGACATGACAGATCATTGAAGGGCCATATTGACAATGTACTTAATTGTGATACTGTATGGATGGGAAAAAAACAAATAATAATAATAAATAAATAATTAACCCAGTGCTTTCCCTGAATTCCATCTCCCGTTCTAGGATTTTTTCAGCAGTGAAACCTAATTTATTTTAAGCTTGCACTTACTCATAATGTTTTCAGCATTCCAAAGAATAAGTTGCATTTGCAGGGAAGCATAGTTGCACACTGGTCGCTGCGCCAAGCGATCTTAATTAATTTATCAAATTACCAACGCTTTGACCCAAGAATAATTTAGTAAATTGGTTATTGGGGCATTGTGAACGTTTGATGCATGGCACGCATTAAAAATCATTTAATATGCATTCCATGTGTCAAACTTTCACAGTAACAAAGTCAGTCATGAAGTCTTTACAGTCCAGCTTCTGGAGGAGCAATTATCTAATTAAACAAATCTAAACTTTATCTAAATACCACCTTCAGCAGCATTTACTACATTACATTCTACTTCAAGATGAAACTTCGAGAAATTTTAGTTTATTACCATCCATGCAATCTCATATTGTAGCCTTCCTCGTGGACGCAAAGCTGTATGTCTTAATCTTTAATGGCAACGCAGCTTATTGGAAGCCCATTTGCTCAGTAAATTAATTCAAACTATTACGTGATTCTTACTCAGAAATAGTTTGAGTGTTAACCTGCATTATGGTAATGTCACTGGTTGTAGACAGAGTTTTATTTTTATATGAGCAGCCTAGACACGCGGACCTGAGTCAGCAAAACCGCATTTTAAGAAACATTTTCTTAGGCGTATCAAGCTGATCGGACGCGAACACAGAAAAAAATAAATCAGTTTGTGAGCTACGGGAATTTAGAAGCTTCGCTAGATATTGACTTTTTATGTAAGGTCTACCATTAATGTCAATGGGAAAGTGCTTGATAATTATTGCAATGAACAATAATGCAAGCTGCGGGGAAATGGATACGGATTGATCCTCGCAATTGAACAAATTAACACTTAGCTGGTAATTACAAAACCTAACTGGGAACAGTTTTGGAGATGTAACGCACTTTAAGGCGAACACTATTTGCTGCTTCTGATAGTTGTAGTTATACAGTTTTTTCCACCCTTAATAAGGTCTGATAAAAGAATTTTTTTTTTTTTCATTTAGACTTTGTGGTTAAATAACGGCAAAATGAAGGTAAATCTATGTTTATCCTCTTCAGGTTGGGTACAGCATTAGGCGTCTCACTGGTCTGGAGTCTCAGAATCTGTACATTGGCCCTCAGGAGACCTCTGGGCTCCCGGACGCCCCCGTCTTGGGCAGCCTTTTTCCTGGCATGAAGGCAGAGCCCCACCCTGTGAAAGGGGGGCTGCGGGTCACCAGCTTTTTTACCTACAACTGTCTGTGTGTGAGTATCTGCCTTAGCCTCTCAACAAATACTCACCTCAAATACACTGCCTCACCTCTGATGCTTGCTGAGTTTAGAAATGCTTGCCAGTACCTGAGAACTCACCTGAGCATGCTGCACAACCCCAAAACGGTTACAGAACGAGCAGTTCTGAATATTTTCAGAAAGTAGATGCTCCTTTAATATTGTAAATCCTGCGGGGATTGGATTTTTGTGTTTAACCCATTTAAACCGGGACAGCATGTGCGCATTTTAAGAACATTTCGTTGCCGACACAGATATGCGCGTAATTTTGAAAGTACCGTAATTATTGTAAGTTTTGCGCAATAGAAAAAAATTCCAACTGTTCCTGAAAGCTGAGAAGCTGTGCTTCAGCCCAAATACAGGTTACTATGGTAAACATGACAGCATGATTCTCTGCTGGGATTTTTGCATTAGGCCTTAAAGGGTTAAAAATGTAATTTAGTTCTACACTGTAGACTTTTAATTGAGGTATTTAAATCTTGCACCTGTGTACATTTTTTTGGGTGTGTGTCCGCATGTGGCAGGACTCTAAGGATCTATACAGCGAGTGCCTGCGTACATTCTGGAGCTGCCCTCACTGTGACCTCTACATGCCCCTCACGCCCTTGGAGCGAATGCAGCATGAGGCCACCTGCAGGCCAGCCGGGGAACAGCAGCCCAAGGACGGTGAGTTCAGGAGATCTTGGTGACTGATGTTGGGTTCTCACTTAGATTTACGGTAAATCGGTCCTTTTATCAGTTATGCTGTTTGTGATATTCATTTTTCCCCCTCCTGTAGAGCCGGAAGAAGGGGAGGCTGCTAGCTCTAAATCGTCGTCTTCTTCCTCTGCTCTGACCCGGGTGTATCACTGTGACGTCTGCAACAAAGACCTGACCCTCACCTCCACAGAGATTCTCAAACACAAGAGGCAGCACCTGTGAGGCTCAGCGGAGGCACGCTCACCCACACCCTCGATGCCAGACCTGCAACTTCAAGGCTAATTAAATTGGCATTATGAACAGCTCCATCACACAGCTGTCAGTGAGTCTGATTTAATCCCATACAAAAAAAGAGGCCAATTTAGTATTCAAAACCTCTTAGGTAATAAGAAGATTCCTATGGATAATTTTTAAAATAAATGTCTATTTTTACAAAATATGCTTAATCTCGGGAGGTTTTTTCTTTGACTGAGGGTAGATTATACTAAACTTCTGTAAAAATACATTTCAGTCAGGTGCAGTTCACAGAAATGAGAGCTTATTAGACCTTTTTGTGGTGAAGACTCATGTCATACAGGTTTGATATTACACATGTGTAATACAGCTTTCTTGCATCGGGATTTGTCAGATTCCGTTGACTGGCAAACTTCAACAATTCGCAGCAATAACGTTACCAATCCTGCTGGTAAGTGTGAACCATCGCTAGCGTTAGCTTCTAGTTGGCGGTCTAGTCAAGTTTGTAAGATGAATAATTCACTAGCAAGCATGCTTACACTTTTTTGCCATTAAAGTAATAAGTTACACCTGTTATCATTGAGACTTGAATTTATTAATGAAATGGCGAAAAGCGTTAGCATGCTAGCTAGCTAGTTATTAATCCCATTGACTTGAATAGACCGTTGACTTGAAGCAAACAGTTTTTTTTTATTTGCCAATTAATTTGACACTGACATTTTTGGGATAAATGGGGATCTCCAATGAGTAAGCTCAAGATGTCAAACTTATGAAATACGAGATATCCTCTCGGTATATATCATTATAGACACCTCATTTCAAAAATTGATTTCTACAAGAATTCATCTCCACCTAGAGTACCACTAATGAGTTCCAAAATTACAGGCAACTGAAACAGAAGGCCTAGCATTGCCTATTGAGGTTTTTCCCCACAGTTTCCCCATGGAAGAGATGTAAACACAGTTAAAGTTCATTGTTAAGTTCACACAAGGCTGAAGAGATGGGCACACACCATTTTGACTGAAAATGTTTCATTAAAATATAGTTAGGTTTTAATTAATGATACAAACCCACAATATGCAACACCTTAAAGCAGCACGTTGGCACAAAGTCAGAGAAGACGGCACAGAAATTAAAAACCTGTCTTCAAAAATAAATAAATCATCTCAATAAATATCTTGATTCAAATTAACCAATAAATACATACATAGTAAAATTTACTCATTTGCAGGAAAAATAATGTATGGTACATAAAGTACATACTTCATATAAAGTGTTATTAATAAATCAAAAGGCACATTTATTAAGTTGTATGAGTGGGGCCCTCATGGGGTGATTGCGCTTCCCTCGTTCCGTCTGTATACTCCTCATGTATTTTGTGTGCGTGTATGTGTGTGTGTGTGTGTGTGTAGATCCACGTGCTTGCATGTCAGCAGTTGTGTTTCAGGGGTGAGTGCATTTTTCTACGTAACAGTGTGTGGTGGGAAGGGGGCTAAAATGGGCAAATGTCTTTGACTGGTTTATAACAGCACCTTGACATTTTCACCCCTGCATTTGGGTGACAGATGCTCATCCCAAAACAAAGTAACTCAAAGCCAGTAGTCAGTGCGACGCTTGCAGCAAATTTACCCTCTGTGTCCCTCTGTAACCGAGAACAAACGACTCATAATACAGGTGAGTGTCACACACTGGCGTGTGCTGCCCCCAGTCAGCGGATTGGGTGGCTCTGAATAAGCGATGCTTCTGAACATCTGTCCCTGTTCTTGGTAAAGCAACAGCACATTTCTACTGACTTGCAGAAGAAAGCAGCTTAGAAGAAAGGATTTGAGGTGATGTGATGTAAGAAAATAATTCTGAAAAATTGAAATGTGGAGTTACACGAATTGTAAGCACCAAGAGACACAACTGCTCTGAGGTATTATGAGGAATAGATCCCCTACTCTCAAACAACTCGCTTATTTTGTAATTCTGTTATTTTAAATCCGATAGATCATTCCGATTTGGTAATCGGGAAATATGCTGGAAAATTCGAGTTGAAACATTCTGCCTGTGAACGGTGGTGTATGACTGGAGAACCTTGGATGTGTTTCCCACTGCAGTAAAAAGCACCCTGTCAAATGGAACCCCAGCATATAGGCTCAACATCTACACTACAGGCCAAAAGTTTGGGGCCATCCTCAGATTTTTAATGGTGCACCAAGTGCAATGTGACCCCTTGGTTTTAGGGAAGGCATTTATACAGCATGCCTTCTTGTTACATAAAATTGTTCACGTCCTAGTGACATAAAATCATGTAACACAAAGGCATTGGAACTCAATTATAAAACATTTTGGTCAGTGATTGAGAATCAGTCAAGACAGCTTTAAAATGTGGTCTGAGGTCTGGAATTCACCCAAAACCTATTTGCTTCCTATATTTTATGCACTGAAGTCATTTCATGTGCAAAAAAAAAAAGGAAAGAACAGTTGATGTGTGATTTTTTTTTTATTTTATTTTTTTTTTTTTTTTATCTGAGGGTGGCCCCAAACTTTTCGCCTGTAGTGTATCTATAACTCCACCCCCTCCTCCAGCTCATGTCACTATACTGTCAAGAAACTTCACTCAATCAGCATTAAAAAAAAAAAGGTATTCAACACATTGTTCGTTGCACTATTGGTGCCATCTACAGTTCTCATTGTAAAGTATATCCGGGAATCAGGCAAGCCTTTGGCCCAACTCAATTGTGATGGAGGTTTCTAGATTTTTTTATTTGATAATCAGACAGTAGTGTTACTGAGAACATCTTTATGCAGCGACAGTAGGCCAAGGAAAGCTGCTTTCACACCGGACGCGAAACGCGTCTTTGCGTCGTCTTTGAATGTAATCTGTCGTGCGAAAAATTTTTTTCGTGTCCAATGTGAAAGCAGCTTAAGACCTCCACCTTACAGCTCTCTCTGTTCTCTCCCAAACTCTGAGGGTTCTGGAGTCGTGTGCGGCCATTGCCCTGTTGTTTTAATGCAGTGTGCTGAACCCTCCATGTGATTAGGAGGGGGAATATGCCCTGTGGGTCCGTGTCAGGAGTGACCCCCCACATCCCCTCCAGGTTTGGCCTCACAGCATCCCCTCTGCCCTACAGTCAGCCCAGCTCTGTACTCCGTAAAGTCACCCTTGTGCTGGCATAATTTCCTTCCCGACTGATTCAGATTTTTTTTATGTTACTGTGCTACATTTAACGCAAGGACTAATTCCTCTTCACTGTCTCTCATTCTATTTTCTGTGTATTTTTTTTTAGTGAAGAATACTGAGCAGAGTTAAGGTGGGTGAAAAAAGGCACACAATTGGCTTCAGGATAATCGGGTCGAATGACTGATGCTGTGGCGGTAAATGAAAAGCTTGAGTTATGCCCCTGCTGCTAGGAAGGATGATGTTTGTAAGTGTGCAGATTACATCTGTGCTCTAGCTTCAGTGCTGTGAAAAAGTTTTTGCCCCTTTCTTGATTTCTTCTGTTTTTACAAACTTGTCTCAAATTTTTTAGATCATTAAACTAATTATAATATTATACAAAGATGGCCTGAGTTAAAAAAAAAAAAATGCAGATTTTGAATGATGATTGTATTTATTAAAGGAAAAAAGCTATCCAACCCAACCTGGCTTATGGGGAAAAAAGGAATTGCCCCATTAATTCCTGAATCAACCAATTATACAAATTCAATTTATAATTGGGTTCAATTTCAATAGACACACCCAGGTACGATTATTGCCAGCACTGTTTAATCTAAACATCAATTAAATAGAACCTGTCTGGCAATGTGAAGCAAGAAAAAAGCAACGCATGATGCTGCGACCAAAAGAAACTCAAGTAGAGATGAGGAACAAAGTTGTTAACATCCATCAGTCTGAGAAGGTTTTACAAAGCCATTTCTAAAACTCCGGGAGTCCAGTGAACCTTGGTGAGAGCCATTATCAACAAATAAAGAAAACTTGGGGCTGTCATGAACCTTCCCTAGAGGGGCTGGCCCACCAAAATTTCTGCGAGAGCATATCAACAACTCAAACGGAGGTCACTAAAGAACCTAGACAAATGTGTAACTTGACTCAATTAAGGTCATTGTTCACGATTCCACAATAAGAAAGAAACTGGGTAAAAATGGCATCCATGGGAGAGCTGCAAGGCGAAAACCACTGCTGACCAAAAAGACCACAGAGGCTCATCTCACATTTGCCAAAACAAAAAACATCTTGATGACCCCCAAGACATTTGGGATAATATCCTGAGGACTAATTAATCAAAAGTTGAGTTTTTTTGGAAGGCATGGGTTTCTTTAACTTAACGTCTGGCGTAAAGCTAACGCAACAATCCACAATAAGAACATCATATCAACAGTTAGTTATGGTGGTAGTAGTGATATGGCATGGGGCTGCTTTTCTGCTGCAGGACCTGGGTGACTTGCCATAATTGATGGAGCCATATATTAGGAGATATATATATATGTATTATAATAAGGAGAATATTTAGTCATCAGTTTGTGAGCTCAAGCGCAGATGGTCATGCGGCAGGACAGTGATCGGAAGCACATAGGTAAGCCCCACAGAACGGCTCAAAAGAAACAAAATGAGCATTATGGAGTGGTCTTGTCAAAGTCCTGACTTGAGTCCAATTGAGATGCTGTGGCATGAACTTAAACATGCAGTTCATGTCTAAAACTCTCCAATGTGCCTCAGTTAAAACAACTGTGCAAAGAAGAGTGGGCCAAAATTCCTCCACAACAATGTAGAAGACTCATTGCCAGTTACCACAAACATTCAGGGTGGCACAACCAGATATTAGGTTAACTCCTTCAACCCCACAGCCCTCTACAGAGGGCTGACCAACATATTCCCTTCAACCCCAAATTCCTGTAGGGAAAATTCAAACAATCTGACTAATTGATTGGAACATATCAGGTTACATTTAATGGGATTCCAGAGATAACAGTAAGATACAATGTCCAGATAATGACCAGCCCTCTACAGAGGGCTGTGGGGTTGAAGGGTATAGTGATGCTAGAATATCTGGGGTTGAAAGAGTTAAGGGGGTAATTACTCTTTTTTCGCATGGGTGATATAGGTTTTGAATAACTCTTCACCTTCAATAAAAGAAATGATTATTTAAAAGCTGCACGTTGTGTTAACTCATGCTGATTTAATCTTATATTAAAATAACACGGATGACCTGAAACATTCAAATATGACAAATCAGCAAAAATGGAAGAAATCAGGAAGGAAGCAAATACTTTTTCACAGCACTGTGCCTATCTCCTTCACAGCCTTCCCAAAACCGCACTCCAATCCCCCTGCCCCACTCTGGTACCCTCTCTCCTGCCCCACTCCAGTTCCCTCTCTCTTGCCCTGCTCTCACCGCACAGCCTTGTGCTTGCCCCCGCAGAAGCCACAGCGTTCTCCGCAGCGCAGGCAGCCGTGCAGCGGCAGGTAGCAGCACATACAGGGCACGAGGAGAGACAGGGTGAGCAGAGCCGCCCAGCGGGCGCAGCACAGGGTGTGCGGCCTTCCGCCAGACGGGTCCTCGCAGGAGCAGGGCTCCCAGAACTCTCCCTCTGAGTCTGAGGCGCAGTGGTACAGCAGGCTCTCGGCACACCACACGCAGGTCCACTGCCGCAGGCAGCGCAAGGCAGGGTCTGGGGCGTCGCGACAGCGGCCCCGCCCGTTCTCAGAGGCGCTGAAGACCGAGCGGCAATATACGCAGCGGGACGAGCAGGAAGACGAGCCCTGGGGGCGGGGGCTCCCCTCCTCAGGAGAAATGGGCCCACCCAAGTGTGCCACGATCAGCCCATAGTCACTGCCGCCACCCCCTCCGACTCCTCCTCCCCCACCTCTTTTTCGAGTCCGGGATCGGGGTGCAGCAAGGGAGGTGTGAATGCAGCAAGGCGAGGGGGATCCCTTCCCCGTGTCCTGGGGTGACCCCCTGGCTTTGGAGGCCCCAGAGCCAGTGTTGGGTCCCCCACCACTGGAGGGGGTGACAGCGGGGTGGCACTGCATGCCTTTTGTGTCCAGGGTGACTGTGACCTCACATCCCGTCGACCCAACGCCCGCCAGCTCCTTCTGAAACCGCACCATGCACAGCTCGAACTTGTCCTGAGAGCTGCCGCCCCTGCCCCCGACGATTACCCCGCCTCCAAGTGCAGTCCGAGCGGCGCCAGCGCGGCGGTAATCCTCGTACCCACGCGAGCCCCACACATCCTTACAAGGGTCCAGGGTGCACAGGTCCCCCTCCTCCCACAAGATCAGGGGAGACAGGGCAGGTGGGGCCAACACCGGAGCAGGAGGATTGGTCGGGGGCGTTGGAGGGGGCGGGGCCACTGGGTGGTGCACGGTGGCAGTCACCTGCGAGGGATGGTGGTGCGTTAGCCGAGGATAGATCTGAGAGAGTGGAGAGGTTCTGTCAGTGCTGGGATACAGGGATGCATCTCGACAATCAAAACAAAGGATTAGACTTTTAACACAGTAGATTAAAGAACTTTAACCCTTCAAACATGTCTCCAACAACTTTCAGATTGCACTCAACCTGATTATGTATCACGTGTAGTACATATATTACATTTGGAAACAAAAAGCAGTTTAAATGAAAATAATATTTTACACTTCCCAGACCACTCGGTCTCCTTTGAAGACTGTGAAGACTTGTCTGCATATTCTCATAAAAATACCCACTGCAAGGATGATAAAAGGTAATGCTGAGATTCAGTCCCAGGTAAAAGACTACTCAGACAATATGATCTTCCTTTCTGGCGAAGATTCACAAAATTTGCAATGTAGAGAATTTTATGAAAATATATATCACTTGTTTTAAAAAGCCTGTCTTCGGATAGAAGCGGGATATAGTAGAGTGATTTCATTCTTTCTTGCTCAGAATCCGATATATTGCAAAAAAAGTATACTCAACGAAAAAGATGATTTTTCTGTTATTTTCTCTTATTCTGAGCTTACCAAGACACCGTCAAGCCATGGTGAGAACATGTGGTGGTCACACAAGATAGTGAAATGACTGGACATTGTTTGATGTTTAGATTTAATGGCCTGGACTTGGTGTGAATCTGGTCTTCCCTGTGGATACCCTGTTTTGGAGTAATACAGTCGTCTGATGGAATGTTTTGATGTATTTTTGTCTTGGATTAATAAAAATGATATAAAAAACACTTGGGAATTACATTCAGTTTTTACATTTCACATACTCGGGTCAAAATCAAGTGTTCCTGAACTTTTTTGCTAAGAACATATTTTTGAAGCACGAGCATTCTTCCAAAAAAAACACCTTCCTAGCACTAATACAGACTAATGATGGTGATCAATAAAATATAAGAAATCGGCATTGTTGTGCCCTCAGATGTTTCCAGGGCTTTCAGTAACCTCACCCTTCTTTACCGCATGAATGCTCTCAAGCAGTTCCTGTTTAAGTACACTTTATAAAAAATCAAATAATTTGCAGACTGAAAAACCAAGACCAATGTATTACCTGTAATGATTAAGAAATGATAAAGTAATTCCCTACTGGTGACATTTATATAGCCTAATTGATTTGATATTATACAGTAGTGGGCAGTGATGATTATACACTTAACAAAATGAAGATAAATCAGAAACCAAGCACTATTCAAGTATTTATTTCATGTAGACTGTTGTTCATAAAGTTGGAATAAAATATTTTTTACCTTTTTGATGAAATGATTGTGACAGTGTGATTTTTCTTGAGAGATAAAGTGTCTGATCACAAAATTATTCCTTTTTCCTATATTCCTATAACTTCATGGGCAATAGTGTAATATTGGATCATAGATGAAAATACATTGCCTCAAACCTGTTTCAATAAATTTTTTAGCATCAATAATCATGGAATGAGCCTTCAAGCATACATTCAGGCTATGAAAAAGTCAAAAAATAAAATTTGCGACCCCTTTCAAATGTTATAAAAAAATGTATGTTTTCCCATATTTACCCATATTTTTACCTCAATAACCTTGTGAGAATGATTTTTTTTTGTTCTCATTGCCTACATTAGTATTTTTCAACACATTTTTGCTAAAAAATTATAGTACTGCACTTCTTTTCCAATACACTCACGTAATTCAAATGTGCAAAGTTGAGAGAATGCGACCGAACTTGCTGTTATATACGTACAGTATATACATTTTATGGAGGCCCAATCAATTTCTTTCAATTGTCGCAAAAAGTTTATACTGTCCAACATTGGATAAAACACTTCTCAATCAACAGATAATTACCGGGAAAGTTTCAGGAGGATGTGAACTATAGCTGTGCTTTACGCGGATAAAGCTGAACAACCACTAATATGACTATATTTCCAGGAGATGTTGTTAGAGGCGATAACTGACCATTGAATCCTGCCAGGGAGGAATCTATGCTTTAATCAATGTTAGAGCACTATGTGTGTTTAATATTTGATGGCAAAATGGACAGTAGAATGACACAGTATCAACACTATGTTTAATTTTTGCCGTAGACAGCTGATTTTTTGTGTTAAATTGCCAATCCTTTGGGCTAGTGTGGCTTTATCTTGCTGCTACAATGGAAACCAATTTTTATCGACTGCTGGATGGATGCTATTGCCAAATATGTCAGGCTGTTTGCAGATCAGGCTGGGTTGAGGAGCTTAATTTTATGCAATTCCTGGGCAACAGTGATGAGGCTTAAAATGTCCATATTCTAAACAGTTTACAGGCACTGCTTACCGGTGAATATTCACTATAGATTTTGCATCTACTTCACATTGATAGGATACCACAACTGAATGCATCAGTTGAGCGTGTCCGTAGATGCTAGCGTCTACGATCTGCACCTCTGCGAAGACGGATTAAGGAAAGGCCTACAGGTACCTGGGAAGGGGTCTGTGTGGGGACTGCATGGCCAGCTTCGTACCCATAATCCTCTGCAGCTGACCTCACAAAGCTGGGGGAGGAGGACTCACTGGTCACTATGATGATGGCTTTTGGAAGCATTTCCTTCCTGCTGTTGGAGGATGACTCGCTATCTGTGTGAGACTGACAAAGGCCAGGAGTCACACAAACCTACACGCATACACACTCACACACATACACACACGCACGTGTACAGGCAAATATACATGCGCCAACATGTACATGCATACAGAGACATATACAAGTAAGCACACCGCACGTACAAGCATATCACACAGAGTATGGGCCTACTGTACTCTGTGATTGGGATAGTTAATTATCATATTTGTGTTGTCACACATCTGAAGTATAAATTATAAGTTTTTTTTATACGTGAGGTTGAGCTTCTTGCATTACTGCTGGAATTTGTAGGGACCTTTTAAAATACAGTTTACAGGCCTTATCATTCAGAATATTTAGTGATTTAAATGTAGTTCTGATCAGAGCAGTGACTAGAGAGATACAGATACTCACAGCCCGACCTTCATCTTCTGTATCCCGGTCCTCAGAGGTTGAGGATGTAGCAGAGTCAGATTCTGAAGGACAGGGAGACAGGCAGGTACACCCAGACTGAGAAAGAGGCAGGTGTTGATTGGAGAAGGAGCTTTCAGTCACACAAAAATGGGTGGTGCTACATTGACCTGTCAATTGCCAACTTCTTCGAACCAATCAAACGGTAAGAAAAAATGGTCAGCTCCAATCAGTGAATTGCAACCGGCTGATAGTAGCACTGTCCATTGTGGAGTTTGAAAATTCTCGATCTCCCATATCCAATGCTACGCAATAGAAGGCTGAAAGATTCAGAAGTGTGAAAGACGAAGTGAGTGAGGAACAAAGCCACATATGTTCCATAACCCATATGATCCACTTGATCATCCATTCTGAACACACTTCAGTTGACCATTCACTGGGCTAAAAGTAAGAGTATAATAGTAACAAAATAAATCATTCAACTTATTAGACAGTTCTGAATATGCATTGACCAAGCTTTTTTTTTTTACATTCCATTGCTCACACATAAAATTGTATTGTTTATTAACAAATGAAAAGTCACCTCATGCAGTACCTCTGTCTAGTCTGTCAATGACACTGTGTAGACCCTGTTCGAAGGAGATAGCATCTGCCGGACTCTGAAAAGTCAGGCCAAACTTTCTGTCCTCTACACGCCAGTGATGGAAAATGGGGTTCACTTTATTGTAGACAAGCCCCCGCTGTACAGCACACTCCAAAACTGGCTGCAGAAAAAGTGGAGGATCATTTGACTTAGTCTGGAGAGCAAAGTCACTAAAAAAAGCAATATTCAAAACAGAAAGCATGCTGACATGCAGCATGTAAGAAATGAGAGACTGTCAATTAAGGAAGGGGCATATCACACGCACACACTCACTGCTCGATCGCGCAGCCTCTCTCCACGGATGAAGTAGTCTCTCCGACCCTTCTTCTCTGGACTCCGCCCCTTACAGATGACCACATGACTGAGGCCGCCACCCCCCAGGGGCACCCACCCGCCACTAGAGTCATCACGAGTCATCACCACTGCGCGAACACGCACACTGTTAGAGAAGCGAGAGGGGTAAGAGTAGATGAAACTCATCGCTCAGAGAGAGCAACTGCAAAAGTATTCCCGCACCTAAGAAAAGGTCGCTCCACTTAATACGTACCTTTAGGCTGTATTGCAAATTAAAGTGGATTTCACTCTTTCACATTATGGACACAATATTACCTACCCATTTACACCAGCACGTCACTCATGAAACTACAAGATGCTGACTGATAGCCTTGCCAACAACTACTCGTGAGAGAACACATGAGGGAAGGTAATTGACTATCCTATCAGGCTCATGAAAATATTTAATTTAGTCAGTCGCCTATTGCACCTTCTAAATTCTGAAAACAGAGCATATTGCTGCCCCGGAATGAAGACCACATATTACAAACAAGACAAATACATGTATAATAATAATAATAATAATAATTATTATTATTATTATTATTATTATTATTATTAAGAAATTGCACCGAGAGAGGACAATATTAATAGCGGAAAGATGTTAATAAGAGGTCATATGGCAAAAAGACAAAGCACTTTTAACTTCAAAATTGATCACAGGCCTCCCAAGCAGATAGGCCTGCCTATAAAAATGCGTGGTATTTTGTATCGAATTGTTTTAATAGGTCGTTGTCAGTAATAATAGAAATTGTTTTGTCTGTTATAGTCAAACGACTGAGATAATATTTGCACTATTATTGGGGGCGGACACTGAAATAAAGATACCAAATGCGAAATATTTGCACATTTATGGGGAGGTCGATGCTGATTAAAAGGAATTGGAAGACAAGTGGTTACAGAAAGTATGAGAGCATTTTTCTGAAAGATATAAGCTATCAATGAATGCGCCCATTTGCCGTACAAGGCCCACAGTAACTGCAAGGCCCTCAAACCCATTTAAACGGATTTCAAACGCATGAATGCGAACTACACCGACACCGCATCATATTGGCCTACTGAATATTCTTATTATAGCCTATCTTACAACGATAAAATATTTTTTTCATTATTCCACAGCATTTTCCTGTCAATGTATCACCCGTCTTGTATACACACAGCTGCGAAAGCACCAGTACCGTGGCGTACACACAAACGCGTATCCAACTTCCGTTAGGCTATTTTATGAATGAAATACAATGATATTCCCAGTGACTCCGAAGAACAAATCCTTCATTGTGAAAAACCCGCAGACATGCGAAAGAGAAGTAGAAGAGAAAAGGTGAGAATGGAAAGAGGAAGTTGGGGGGAGGGGGCGACGAGAGAGGGAAGAAGAGGAGGGGTTGAGAGAAATATCACGTTTCATTCATAAAGTTGGGCTTTAAAAATCATAATGAAACCAGAGACTCGTTGACAAAAATCGCATCTACATCACTTCTCCCTCTCTCTTCTGCCATTCGTCGCTAGATGTTGCGCTTGACGCAATTTTAGCCGAAAACGCCATATTTTACCCATTGCTTTAATCTTCTGTCTAACAGGCTATATGTGATATTTGCCATCTACATCACTTCTTGGCAATTTATCCCATTTTTCCGCAGCATATGCCACCCAACCTATACCAGCATTTTGCTCGTCTTTATTATTTTTAGTACATTTATACACACCAGTGATTGCATTATAGCTCTTATGTACGAAAACCAGGACTTATTAATTGCATTGGCTATTCACGTGGAGATATATTGTGCAGCCTGAAATACGGACACAGGGCTATGTAATGGTGGTTCTTGTGACACGCAAAAGATTCATGTATGTATTTTGTGAGTCTAATTTGCCAGACTTGCTCATAGCAATGGCAGAAAAGGGGATTATTTTAACTGCGCATATCTCCTCTATTATAATAGCACTTAAAAAAATGAACGCAGACTTACTCGCCCTCCATGGCTTGGTGTAGCCCGCAGCTTCGAGCCTGCCGCCCCTCAGTCGCCGGTCTTTTTTATCCCTCTCTCTCAACACACATACACATAGGCTACACGCACACCCATACACACGCTCTCTCTCTCTCTCTCTCTCTCTCTCTCTCTCACACACACTGACGCGCGCACTCTTAGGATCACTCACGCACAGCCTTGTCCTCTCTTAATTTTTTCTCTTTTTGTACCTGCTCTTCGAGTTAATTTCTGTCCTTTCCCCATATTTATGTTTTCGTGGTGTATTTGGAGTTCTCGGTGTTGTAGTAGCCATTTTCTGCTGGCAGTGGCGGCAGCTGTCTCTATCCTAATGTATTTTCTACAGGCTACCTGCTGCGTTCTCTCCTGGCGGCCGTTAAATCCCGCTTGTTGAGTCGCACAAGTTCAAACACCAAGTAACTGGCTTCACGAGACTGGGCAAACTCGCCGTGTCATTCGTGCTCAGATGAGAACATTTATACAGCCATGTCGCCGACTGATGCTGGAAACTCACAGCTGTAGACAGACAAACAGTACAAGCACACTGTGCATGACAAAAGTGCAAGGAGACAGTTTTCCAAAAACAGACTGCTCTGTACCTCGGCCTTTCAATGGTGAAAGAACCGTTAAAGCACAGAAACTCTTGTGCAAGAATCATACTTATGGGCCTATCCGAAAAACCCAGATTACTATCTATTCATACAGTGAGTGAATAACTTATTGTTCACAGGGCGAGGTCATCGCAAGAGGAAAAGGTAGCCCAGCAAGCCTACCGACCGCAGACTCCCAGCGGAGAGCCTTCAGTACTACGGACAGCTACTCTCTCTTCTTTGGTTGCGACTCAGCTGCGCGGAGGGTTTTTGGATCGACTTAACTCACTTGAGAGCTTTGACGTCAGTTTAATTTATCTACTTGAGACACAACCACTCAATGTGAAACTGTCAACTTTAACATTTGAATTAACTTATCATTCACTCCTATCAAAAGTGAACTGAAGTGCAACTCATTAAGCAGTTTAAAAGTTAACCAAGTGTCTATATCACTTGCTACAGCTGGATTTTGTTGATTAAACTAGGGTGCAATGACACGGCTAGTATGGACTGCAATGCTGGCTCCAGCCTATCATTCGTAATCTAGCGGTGTGCTATAACTGAGACACTTAGCTAATAGTTAGTAAATGGAAATGAGTCATCACTTTAAGGGGGTTTCACATGTAGAATAGAAACACGCTCGGTTCATACCCATAGAAACTAGGGCAGACCGGGGCACAGTGGGTCAAGGGGCACAGTGAATCAGTAGTTATTTATATAAATCTTCCAGAGGATTTACCCAGATGATGTCATCACTATTCGTGTAAATGCAGCCTCAATCTGAATTCCTGCAATGATTTGAAGATGCCACTGGAGCTTTTCTGAGAGGTAAAGTGAGATTTATGATGTCAGAAGTAAAATTCTACCTGTTTGATTTTTCACATACAAGACAAAGCATAAAAGAATTAGATTTCTGCCAAATATTGTTTACTAAAGTAAAGTGTTATTAACAGATCGGACATGTTCTCTGTTGTCTGGTCGTGGCCAGAGGTGTAATGTCCGGGTTCAGAAAGTAAAAATCCTCCCCAGAACTTTATTCCAACCACCTGGATTTACTTCGGACAGGAGATAGAGCCAATATGAGTGATCAGCTCATTCTGTGGGAGGGAGAAAAACTTGGCACGACTTTTACTTTCTGACCCCTGGATTTTACACCTCTGCTCGTGGTCATGTGCAAAGAATTATTTTTTTTTTTTTTTTAATTTCGTGAGGCATATCCGGGGCACAGTGAATCGGGGCAAAGCGGCTCAATCTTGCAACTGATTCAAATTTTGCCTCGTTTGTGTTCATCACTGAGAAGAATTTTGTGTGTTTGTTTTACTTAACACTTCCACTAGTCTCTAAGTGAGCCTTTCTGGCTGACTACCTGCGACTATTTTTGCTACTACATCACAAACACAGAGTGACATTCCCTGTATGCTTTATGTTCATTATCCTATGTGAAGCACTTTTTTTGTTACATGCAAAGTTTGATTCAGAGTGCCCCAGGTTGATATTCATTCTGGATTCACCACTGAATTCAAACTGAATGAGTTAACCACTGGTTTTTAATCAGCGCCAGGTAAAATCTTGTCGCCGTTTAATAAGTGTGATGCCCCAATGACGCTCTGAGTGCAAGATTTTATTTGGCACATTTGACTTTGAGGTGGTACTTTATTGCTTTGGTGTCGGCTTCAAAAGAACATGTGCCCCGGTCTCCCCAACTGTTTTCAGCATTTTTAAGTCAGCTAACGCTATTGCCTCGACACGTGAATTCCAGGATGAATGCCGAGAAAGCCACCGCGAGCGCCTATAATTCCCCAGCATCAATGTTTTCATTCGAAATGATAACGTCACCGAAAAGCAACTGTCAACTCGACCAACTTCGCTAGTTTACCTATAAGCTGACATTGATTGTACAAAAACGAGGTAGGGAAACTTTCAATAACCAACTAATTTTAAAATCTAAAGACTGGAAGATAAACTATGCAGATTGTTGTTGCATCACAAAATAAAGGCAAGCTAAGACTGCAGATATTTCGGTTTTCAAATACTTAACGTTAGCGTTGCAACAGGAAATTAAGGTAAGTGGTCAGCAATAGTAAACGGGTTTAGCGGAGGCGTGACTGAGTTCATTTTTGAGCAATTCAGATTAAGTATAGAAATTGCTGTCAGACGTTAAATACCAGTAGGAGTCCTGAGTCAAAATTTGTAACAGTCGAGGAGAAAGAGAGGCAGTAAATAAACTAAGCCAATGAACATAGGCTACTGAATCGTTGAAGGTAAATATATTCCTCAAGTGTTTCCCTTCATGAAGCAAGCTATTTTGCTGAGTTAGAGGTCCAAATGATATAACTGTAACGTTAGGTCCGGAAACAATACAGGAAGTGACTGTGGCCACGACTCCAATCTAAATAGGCATCTGAAGATGGAGATATCTCAGGCAGTCGTGCCGGGGAAAAAAAAAAAAAAAAACTGACGTGAACGAAGGACCATTTGCATCAGTCCCGCAGGGTGGCGATCATTGAGAGTATAGAAGTTGCAGACTTAATCACCTCAGCAGCTTGGGGAGTCGGAAGTAAAATCCCTACGGAAATTTATAATGGGAATCGGACTTTCCGGCATTACTCGAATTAGGATTAATTTAATGAGCCAATTCGGTCCGTCATTAGTCTATGGGGTATGCGGATGCACGTGGTCTCATCAAATTCGTAGTTTATCGCCCAAAATTTAATACTTTTGCATTTGTCGTCCAGTTTGTAGTCTGTTTGTGCAAACTACATATCCATGAGACAAACACGGGAGTAGCCTGCGATTTGATCTCGGCCAATCAGGTACTTAGTTTCAGCAAACGTTTACAGCTGAAACTTGATGGAAGGCAGCCAACCAGTGACTTGAACTGACATTGGCTATCTCCGCATAAACGTGAAACCTGCTACCTAGTGCAGTTAATTCACAGCTGGCTACAAATAGCTAACTTATATTTGATACGTAGAAATTAATAGAGAACAGTGATTAGAAATTATTTCACTAGTCAGTGTTAGGTCAGCAAGAACAGCTAGTTGTGATTATTTAGCTAGCTTGCTTGCATTTCTATGCTCAAAATCTAACTTGGTCAGCCAGCAAGATAGCCAGTTAATTGGCTGGCTAAGCGAATCACATTTGATTCATATGAATAGATAGAGAACAGTGAAATGTGATAATTTCACTACTTAGCTTGCATTGAACAGTGAGTTGTGGTTATTTAGATAGCGAGCATTGATATGCACAAAATATAACTAGCTTGCTAAGCTAGCAATCTAGCTATCTGGCTGGCTAGTTTGCTGGGTTGGCAATCTATATTTGATGCTAAATCAACAGAGAACAGTAAATAGTCATTATTTTGCTTCTTAAATAGTGTTATATCAGCAAGTTGTGATTATTTAGCAACATTGCTAGCAAGCTAGGTCAGTACCAAGTTTTTTTTATGCTCACTAACGTTGACCGAAGGTACTTGGTTATTCATTTAAATTGGCACTAGCTACATGATTTGATAACTAGCCAGATTGGCATAACTAAGCCAACTATAGTGTAACTAATTAATACAGTCTCACCAGGCCAGGCTATCAAAGATGGCAAGGTGCCAGTAAATTTTAAACACAAATCTGGGGCATGTTCAAGAGTGAAGGGTATCTCGCCTAGGTCTCGCAAGGGAAGACTCCTGTGTTTTGAACAACTTGCGAGTTCTTGCATGTTTTTCAACATGGCTGCCAACCAGGGTTTGTATCGAATTCTATGGAAAACAAGCTGTGCGAAAATGGACGTCATCTTGAAAAGCAAACGAGACTACGCACATAGGTTCTCACTCATCTACGCAAGACCAAACATAGTTTAATCATTCAAGAGGCAAGAACTCATGGGCTCTCCCTCGACCCCGTGATCTTGAACATGCCCCTGAACTCGTTCTCTTCAGGTACCAGGAGGATCATGGGACGTGTACTTTTTAGATTTTAAAGTGGGTTAGCATGTTGGCAAAAAATGAAAATTATTTGAATTATAGTTGACTCTGTCAAGAAAAATGATGTGCAGTTACTCGGAAATATGATGAAAAACTGGAAATCAATGGATGCTTGAAAATTATGGGAAGTACTTCAAAAATGAGTTTATAAAAAAGTTTAGATGTGCATGTGTTTCACGTATTCCCTTGTTCTCCTCTAAGATAGCCACAATTTACCAATTCTCCTGCAGGACAGCCCCAATACCCCCCCATTCTTCTGTGGCACGGCCCAGACTCCTCCCATTCTGCTGGCACAACTACCCCCATTGTCCTGTGGGACGGCCCCAACTACTCCCAATTTTCCTGTGAGACAGTCCTAACGCCTGACCATGGGCCAGTCACTGTTCTTACCTCGGCGGTCTACTGCTGCTGCGCCTGCCTCTGAGTCCGGCAAGGACAGCTCCCATCCCAAATCAAAAATCGACCATGACTCTGCTGAGGCAACACGTCCGCCTGTCGATTCTGTGGCACCAGCTAAACTGCCTGACCCACCCAAAAAAGCCCAGAGCCTTGCCTCGCCTCAGCGCCCCCTCACTACCACCACACCTTCCCTGTCCAAGGAGAAGAGCTTCTCCAGCTCTTCCTTTCCACCCGCCACTTGGTCTGAAAAAGCCAAGAAGCCCTCAGGACCACAGCCTGTGTCTGAGATGAAAAGGGACAGGTGGAGACCCTGGGAAGGGGTGGCTGGGGCAGTTGGGGAGCAGCCCAAATCCCCCGTCCAATCCCGGTCTTCTCCATCACTTCGGATGCAGCCTCTGGATCCCTCTCTGCCAGAGTGCATGCCGCCCCAGCAGCCACCGCCAATGGTCAGATTTCTGCCCCAATGTGGAGGCGGCAACAAAGGCACGATCAAGAGCGTCACCCCTGATTCCAAACTGCAAGAGAGTTCCCCCCTTCCAGAGAAAACTCAAGACAAAGAGCAGCCCCAGTGAGTTAGCCTCCAGCTGTCCCATCATCCAATTAATTCCCAGCGCAGATCCCTGAGCTCACCAGATATTCCTTTCCATCATCCATGCTACTCTCAGTTTCAAATCAGGAGGCTAATACTGGAAACAATAGATTTCTAACACATGGTCTATATCATTGTACTTGCTTGCAACTCCTTTACTGAAAATTCTGCATTCAGCAATTGGGAGAGAATTTTAATGAGACAGGACAGGAGTATCTGGAGGGTAGGCTCGAAACATGCTAAAAACTTTTTGAAGCACACAATCGCTCTGACCAATCTTAGGACAGGAAACAATACGTATTACTGTAGCGCATGGCTTAATCAGAATTTCCTACATTTGACCACACAAATGAAGGAAGTATCGCAGCTTAAACATAACAAATTGGGAATTTATTGTCGCAGTTGATTCAAAAAATCACCAAGTAGTAGCGCGGAGGTTAGCACTGTTTCTCTGCAATAAGGACATTCTGGGTCTGAGTCCCAGCCAGGACCTCTCTGTATGGAGTTTGCATGTTCTCCCTGTGTCCGTGCGGGCTTCCTCTGGGTGGTCTAGCTTTCTCCCAACTCAAAAGACATGCTCAGCAGGAACACTCCTACCAGTGCCTCTGGTTTGAGAGCTAGAGTTGGTCCTTGGGCACTGTGCTGAGTATGTTCAGTGCCTAAAGCTCCTAAGTGACTACAATGGGTAAATCTGGAGGACATGTTACCCCATGGAAGCATATCTCATGATTCCCTTTATAGAATTTTCAATGTTTAGCTATTTTAGTATAGCCATTTCCAGTTATATGGCTCAACAACTTTCTGTTGCACATTATTGCTATATTCTTGTTTTAACCATAAGAATGGATGATTAAAGGAAATTAATCTGTGTGTCACAACATATTTATACCCCAGAGAAACATTAAGTGCCTAGTGACCATTTTTGTTTTCCTAATCATGATGGTGAACTTATGACTGTAAAATATGAGTGGGAATATACTTCAATTAGGACGCACATTTTTGGGAAAAATATTTTAGGTATTTGTTTACTCCTTTCTCAAATCATTTTCTTTAAATGAAAGGTAGATTTTTGTGAATATTTTGAATCAAATATTTCATTGGATAAACGGCAACCAAAGTAAATATTTACGAAGGCTGCCAATATGGGTGGAGGGCATTGTAAATGAGGGTGAATTATTTGTCAGGAAGGCACATTCGGTTTCCTCTCTGTTGATCAGACTGAGCTGCAATCTCATTGGCCTCATTGGTCTGTAGAGTCTTTCTCTTTGATGCATGCTTGAGACTTTGTCTGCCAATCTCTCTCAGGTTTCGGTTTGACAAGAACGTGGACGCTGAGTCTTTCTTGGCCTGTGTGCAGTCACAGAATGCAGCACAGAAGGCAGTTGCTGTTGAACCATGCTCCTTTAAAAGCACCACCTCGAGTGTTGAGAAACCTATGAAGACAATTTCATCGACCAAATCAGTTAGCCAAATGCCAGATTCACTGGCGTCGGTCGCCACAGGCATCGTTTCCTCAACCAGCCAGGATGAACAATCACCAAGCAAAACCTCAGTCAAACAGATGCCCGTCAGTCCAGCGAAACTAGCTATGGCTTCGACTCTGCCACCGAATGAGCAAAGCTCCAATCAGCTGTTCAGCTCCTCTACAGGCCCCCAAGGGTACGCGGCGCGGACCCCCAGTCTGTCCGTGGCACAGAACACCGGCAACATGGTCAGCAGGGCCAAGCACCAGTGGCAGACTAAGCAACTCAGGAAGGAGCAGAGACAGATGGTGATGGTTTATCGCAGGAAAGTCCCCCTGGGTGGAGAAACTCAAAAGGACGCAAAGACCTCGGACGACATCAAACCGCAGCCACAGAACTGCCCTGATCTGAAGATCCAGGGGAGCAGCCACGTCTTCAGTGGCCAAACACCTCCCCCAGTCCTGCCTCCTCCCTTCACCTTCACTGCCAACACGCCCAAGCCTGGGGCAAAGCCGCCAAGCCACACCACAAAAGGCTCTGTTGCACCAGCAATCCCCCAGTTTAACTTCACTGAGCCTGGCCGGCCCAAATTCTCCTCATTCAGTCCGGCCAGCTGGCAAAAGCCCCTAAAGCTGGAGCAGAGCCCTAAAGAGTCCTCCCACCTCCCCAACATGGAGTGCAGGTCCAGGGGAATAGGTCAATCCAGCGCCAACACCATCACCTCTCCCACTGCCTCCTCAGAATCAAAAGCCACTCCAGCAGCCGAGCAAGCACTCACCCCTCAAAAGGCACAAATTAGCCCTGTCGCCTCGCGACAGGCTGAAAATCAGTGTCTGAAACCACCATCGGTGACTGCGGCCCAGCACAAGCAAAAGAATGAGGACAAGAGGAGGGAGCAGGCTTGCCCTGTGCACACAACGCCCCCATCCAATTTGGCAGCTGCCAGCCCCAAGTCGAAGCAGACCTCCACTTTCCCCGCCAGCCCTGTCACCCCTTCCAAACCTAAGAAAAAACTTGGGTTCAAGATCCCGTCGGAGATCATAAAAAGTGAGAGGAATGCAGTAATCGTGAACAAGATGGAAAAAAAGGAAAAAAAGGAGAGGAATATTCCGGATTTGCCCGCTTCACCGCTCTCTCCTGAGTGCCCACAACAGCCCGGTGGTGGCAATCTGTCCTTCACCACCGAGCAAGGCTGCTCTCGGAAGGCCTGCAGCCGGCACCAGACTGCCACTGAGTTACCGGGAGATGTCTCGCGCAGGTGAGCCACAGCACCTGCTTCTTGTTTGTCAGTCCGGGCCAGCCATCCACATTTACCACTCAACTTACTTACAGGAACATGGAGTCTATAGCTGGAGATGCTCTGATGAGCACAGCATTTAGGATCTGTGGCCCTTTGCAGCACAGGTCCTAACTAACACATAACAAGATGTTGCATGTTGCGGTATTCTGTCGCAAAGTGTTTGATCATCAAAAGTGAAGCGTCTTCGCAAGACAGCTTTTTATTTTTGCCAGATAAATACTGATTCGTTGCACCTCATGATATACCATGCATTAAGGTAAAAAAAAATTTTTTACATGGAGAGAGCTATAAAAACAACAATAATCTAAAATGTATAGATTTATACCCCCTATTAGGGTATAATTGGGCACTTCAATCAAGTGCCCAATTGTATTCCACTCACTTATTGTCTGGTAGATAGCAGGCTGAGCTCTCCTTTGTGTTGTTATTACCCATAAACCACTGCACAACCAGTCTGATTGGAGTACTGTGACACACTATATTGTATAATAAAAAAAGATATACAACCCCAATTTCGAAATAGTTGGGACAAAGTGTAAATTGTGAATAAAATCAAAACGGAATGACTTTCAAATCACACCACCCAGTATTTTATTTGCAACAGAACAGAAATAACATAACAGTTGAAACTGAGAAATTTTACAATTTTATCCACAAAATGAGCTCATTTCAAATTTGATGGCTGCTGGATGGTGTAGCATCCCCTCTTCTTTTTAACAAGAGTGGAGGCGTCTGGGCATTGAGGAGACAACTTTCTTGAGTTTAGCCATTGGAATTTGATCCCACTCTTGTTTAATACAGGCTTCCAGCTGCTGGAGAGTTTTGGGTCCCCTTTGACGGACTTTTCGCTTAATTATGCGCCAAATGTTCTCAATCAGTGAAAGATCAGGACTGCAGGTAGGCCAGTTCAGCACACGGGCTCTTCTACTACGAAGCCATGCTGTTCTAATAGCTGCAGTATGTGGTTTCGCATTGTCCTGCTGAAATACACAAGGCCTTCCCTGAAATAGATGTCATCTAGAAGGGAGCATATCGAGGGCTGACTGCAATAAACAGTTATGTCCAGATGTTTTACATTGGACATAACTGTTTATTGCAGTCAGTCCTCGATATGTTGTTCTAAAACCTTTACATACCTTTCAGTATTCATGGTGCTTTTTAAAACATGAAAGTGTCCCACACCACATGCACTAATGCATCCCCATACCATCAGAGATGCTGTCTTTTGAACTGAACGCTGACAACAGGAGGGGTGGTCTCTCTCCTCTTTAGCCCGGAGGACGCGACGCCCATGATTTCCAACAAGAATGTCAAATTTGGACTCGTCTGACCACAGGACACTTTGCCACTTTGCTACAGTCTATTTTAAATGAGCCTTGGCCCACAGAACACAGCGGCGCTTCTGGATCATGCTCAACAATGGCTTCCTTTTTGCATGATAGAGTTTTAGGTGGCATCCGTGGATGGCACGGCCGACTGTGTTTTCAGACAGTGGTTTCTTGAAGTATTCCTGGGCCCATTTAGTAATGTCAATGACAGAATCATGCTGGTGAGTGATGCAGTGGCGTCTGAGGGCCCGAAGATCACGGGCATCCAGTAAAGGTCTTTGGCTTTGTCCCTTACGCACAGAGATTTTTCCAGTTTCTCTGAATCTTTTGATGATGTTATGCACTGTCGATGATGAGACCTTCAAAGCCTTTGCAATTTGACGTTGAGGATCATTGTTTTTAAAGTATTACACAATGTTTTTACGCAAGCCTTCACAGGTTGGAGAGCCTCTGGCCATCTTTACTTCTGAGAGAATCAGCCTCTCTAAGACATCCCTTTTATAGCCAATCATGTTACACACCTGATGCCAGTTAACTTAATTACTTGCTAAATGTTCTTTCAGCTGATTCTCTTATTTATTGCTTTTTCAGCCCTTTTTTGCCAGTGTCCCAACTTTCTTGAGACCTGTTGCAGCCAGAAAATTTGAAATAAGCTCATTTTGTGGATAAAAATGTAAAATGTCTCAGTTTCAACATTTGAAATGTTATCCATGTTCTATTGTAAATAACATATTGGCTCATGTGATCGGAAAGTCATGGCATTTTGATTTTATTCACAATTTACACTTTGTCCCAACTATTTCGGAATTAGGGTTGTATATCCAGGCACTCCAATAAAGGTGATGAGGAGGGGCATGATTAAAAAGCCTTTATTGCATCATGGCTATTGCAGTTAAAAAGTGTTTTAACTGCAATAGCCATGATGCAATAAAGGCTTTTTAATCATACCGCTCCTCATCACCTTTATTGGAGTGCCTGGATATACATCTTTTTTTATCATTATGAATTGATCCCCTTGAACCAAGAGCACCCGTTACGACTGGATTTACCAAGACTACAAGAGCTGTACCGTCCTTTCTGATCCGATCTACACTATATTGTATATTTTTATTTCAAGTGTTGAAAAAAGTTGCAAAGTCTGTGATAATTGCTCGTATTTTTTTCCGCTTATTTCAGTGTATGCCATTTATACAGGAACAAATATAGAGGAGTGTAAGTGCAATTCATGAATAGGTATCTGCATTTTAATTGGCTGTTTATCAAACGCAGCATTCAGTTTACCTTCTACAACCATTCTGTCATGAAAAATGCTCAGTTCCACAAGGGTCGTGGCCCCAATCCCACCACGTTTCACGAGACCATCTCACTCCATTCTGCTCTTTCCCCAATTCAGGCAGAATGAGAAGAAAAACCACAAGTGTCAGCCACCGTGGGTCACCACAGCAACGCTGGCAGCTTCAGTGGCATTGATACTGAAGCGAGATGGGGCAAACAGTCAGTGAAGAAGGCCAGCGTTCACAAGTTTTCAGAATTTCTATAACAATCCTCAGCATATTTTTAACAGGACGCCCAGTATTCATAACATTGCTCAGTGTATAATGCCCCCTCGTCATTGGCCTGTTAGCTTCGTGTAATGCGGGGGCTTCAAACTCATTCCTGAAGGGCTGCTGTGTCTGCTAGTTTTTCCTTTAGTTCTGCACTTAACTAAGGACCTAATTTAAGTAATTGATTGGCTAAGGAGTTCACATACTTTGTTTATGAGGCCTAACACACAGACACTGCAGCCCACGAGGACTGGAGTTTGCTATCTCTGATGTAATGTAAGCACATTTACACAAAACTCATCCATGTAGGGAATGATAGGAAGTAATGTTCTTGGCGTAGAAGCAAAATGCTTGTGTTAAGACTACAAATAGTTCACAGTGGTTGGGAAAAAAATTTCTGTTCTCTTACACATTGTTATATAATTGTATGAACCTCAAAAAATCTGGTAATAAAGTAGTTTTACCTGACGTAGCAGGCCAAGAGTTATCGTAATTCACTTACATTTGCTGGGTTACAAGGGAGGAGCACTGGAATGGACAGATTTTGCGAGCAACACTCAAGTACAGTAGTTCTCAAACTCAGTCCTAGGGCCTCCCTGTGTATGCTTGTTTTTGTTCCACCCATTACTTTTATTAGAAGGACAGTGAAATTTAGCCACAAATATCTGCAAATGAGCAATTGATTGAAATGCAATTTTGCATCAAAAGGTGCATTCACATTGCAAAAAATCACGAAGTAAAACACCGCGAAATTTCACCCTGCTGTCCTCACTGGCACGAAAACCCGCAAAATTAGCTCTGTTGGAAAAAATCCCGAAGTTTCAGGAAGTAGTGCGCATGCCCCGCTTATGAATTCAAGCATTCAACCTAGATGAGCAACACAAGTCACGTGAGTAACTTCACAAAGTTTCAGATGTGTGCGTTCTCATTACAAAACTTCTGGCGAAGTTTCGCACGGAACGCGGAACTTTGCACTCTGGCTTGCGATTTTTCTTGCGAAGTTTCAGACGGCTTTTAGCACGGTTGCTTGGCAACTTTCACCCTAACTTCGCAAAGTTTCACTTGCAATTTGAATGCACCTAAAATGACAAGTTTTCTTTCTTGAGTTACCTTAACGAGGAAAACTAGAAACACCTGATTATGTTGAGTGTTTTCAGAGTTTACATAATGAATTGACGGAAAACGGGTCAAGACCAGTCATTATTTTCAAACTTTGCCAATTTCCAGCTTACCAGCCATCACTGCCACCAAAGCAAAGTTTTGGTAACAAAATGTGGAACAAGGGCAATGGTAATTAGTGCACGCCAGTTTCCGATGTCTAGTGCGGATAAGGCAATAAACACTCTTGGGCCCTGTCCACACGTACATGGGTATTTTTGAAAAGTATGCATTTCAATGCATTTTGGCCTTTTGCCCACTAGTAAACTGCGTTTTAGGCCACCAGAAACGTACATTTTAGAAAACGCCCTCCAGAGTGAAGATTTCCAGAAACTCTTTTTTTTCCCCACTGTTTACATGTGGACATGGAGAGTGGAGTTTTGGGCTTGTGATATCAGTGAGTGCACCTTACAGCGAGTTTCTAAAGCTTGTGATTGGCCTACATGGTCTTACATTCAATTATATCCTCACTGCTTGCTGGTTTGGCATGCTCTTACCAGTGCTTAAATCATGTTTTTGCGTTTTCATAGACAGAGATTTTTGGAAAACGAAGGAGGACAACCCCATTTATAATAATACCCGTTTTTGTGCCGATGTGGCCTTATTCCTGGTCCGTGATCCCTGCATGTGCAGAGGAATGTGCTGTTGAATTCTTTACAGGGAAATTTTCCCACCAGCCTAACGAGGCTCTGAATGTTAGAGCAGTTATTCTGCTGTAACCAACCAGGTGAGAGGAAAACACAAACACACACAAAGTACATGCTAAAATATTTCAAATAATTTATAAAAAGAAAAAAGCAAGTCAACATATGATTATTTCAGTACCACACAAACACTTCACTGTACACCAATCATGGGGGGAAAAGAGCAGGTATGATTTAGGTAGTTTTTTTTTCTCTGGCGCCACAAGAACACTTAATGAGGAGATGCTTGTGCGTGAATCAGTCTGCATCAGCTGGACTGGCTGTGCTACCGCCCACGAGCTTGCCCAGATGGTTCCCTCAGCATGTGTGTACTGTAAGTGGGCGTCTGTGAGTGTTTGTTACACGATCATCTCCAGCTGCCGGGCGTACTCCATGACCTGCTGGGCCAGTTCAGTGGAGGGGATGCACAGCTCGTCCATGCGCTGCTGCTGCTGGGAGCTGAAGGAGTAGCAGCCATCAGGACTCTGAGCCCAGCCCCGCTGACACAGAGAAAGAGGGACACTGGATGTCAATGTTTAAACATGCATGAATTACTCAGAAGTCCTGCCACAGGATGGCTAATATCTGGTCTGCAAACAAAACGCAGTGGAGGGACAGACACTGACGGAAGGATGGACGGAAAAATGAAAGGACACATCTATACAACAAGATGTAGCCATAGTAAATTTTATTGAGAGATATTGGGCGGGCTCGGAGTTTTGGCTCAGAAAAGAACAGAATAGCTGATATCTAGCCTGGAAACAAAATACGGTGGATGGATGGACAGGAACGGAGGGAAGTATGAAAAGGCACATCTACACAATGCAATAAATCCATTCATAAAATTTTATGAGAAACAGTAAATGGTTTAACAGTTCTGGCCTAGAAAAAAAAAAGTGTGACAGACGGATGAGACGGATGCTCAATTAATGTATCCTCATCCTCTTTGTGTCAGAGGACAATAACTTTAAGCAAAACATCATTGACAAGTATTATTCTACACACAGAAACATCTGAGTGGCAAACAAATTTGGAACCTTTATCCCAAAGATAAATACAGTAATTGAAGCATCCTGCTCCCGGCAATTACTGCAGAAAGCAGGAGCACCTCAACACACCAAATGGACATCCTTTATAACAGTGGTTCCCAAACTCAGTCCTGCCGCTCCGTGTATGCTGGCATTCCAACCACAATTCCACTTTTAAGATTTTCAGCGAGCTGTTAGTTCAACTTTATGAGTTTACATTAGGTGTGCTTCATGTTTAGTGTACTTATTTACAGTCTTAACCCTTTATCTCCCGAGAGCGTCATATGGGTCTCTCTTTGCTGCCATTTTCAGACCAATCAAAACATTCGTTTTATGTTTCAATTGGTTGCTATCCTGTCTTAATCTCAAAAAGCCTGATAGATGACATTAGCATAATGACATGGCATAGCTATGCTCAAACATTTCAAGATTTTTTCACAAAATTTTGTAGAATGGCGTGTGTGACCTGTAACGATCGAATTTGTCTTGACTGTAGCTCAACCACTGATAAATTGTCGTGCAATGGTGCAGGAAATTCAAATTTCAAAGCATGAAAGAACTTTCACTTCATTGAGCATTACTCTTCACATCTACCTTTGTTTTCCTAGTTGTATTATAGATAAGAAGCCCTATTGTTGGTTAGACAAGTATACAAATCCCCTGAGTGCCATTAGCATGTAAATATAAAATAATTTTTGAGCACTGAGTCATCAAACAAGAGATTATTTGTAAATATTCAAGGACTCTGGAGTCACAACATATTTCTTTATAATTTGTCAATTAAAACTAGGATCAGATGTAAGTCAAATATGTGTCCTACAACTTTTCTTTGTAGATAATGTTTATCTTACAGTTTTCAACGTATGGAGCTTTTTGTGAGGGTAGCTTAAAAACCAGCTGACTGGCTGAAACTGCCTCGGGAAGGAGGGACCTCATGTGCATTTCACTCCGAGGAGGCAAAGGGTTAAACCTCACTTTGACAGAAGTATCCACGTACACCATGAAGAAAATGAAACCCTTGAACATACAGTGCCTGACAAAAGTCTTGTCGCATAAGGACATAGTAACTAAAAATAGCATATAACTTTATTTCTAACCAATCAATTGTTACAATAAATGGTCCATTTTAATGTCAAGGGCTTTCACATTAATAATTTTGTGCAGAATGAAACCGTCAAAAAGTGTTCTGATGTTCACAGCTTGGCTAAGCCCATAACATCTGTTTTTGCAAGGACAAAAGTCTTGTCGTCTCTTCAGATGATGCAACAAATCGCAGATTAGAGTTTAACCTATGACAAAAACTGTAATTAACACATTCCCAGATGTATATAGAAATAATCCCAGCACACCAGACTTTCATATGAGGTGCGACTAGACCTCTGACAACATACCAAAGATTCAACCACAGACCAAAGTGCTGATCATCAAGAGCCTGAAGACTGAGTCTGCTGCTGAGGTGGCAGACATCTTTAATGTATCCAAATGTCATGTGGAGGGGATGAGAAAAAGATTTGAAGAAACTGGTGACGTTCATGGCAAGCGCAGGTCAGACAGACCCCGGTTTGACAACTGTTTGAAAGGACCGTTTGTTGCTTCAACTGTACAAAGTTAGCCCTGCTTCAACTACAGCGAAGCTACATGAGGAAATGTCACCAAAAATGCCGGTATCTACAAGAAGAGTTTGTCAAATTCTCTCTCAAAGTGGTTTTCATAGCCAAATTAGTACACAGAAGTCTGCATTAAACAGAAAACAAAAAACCGGCATTGCATTTGCCAAGGCCCACAGCTCACAGAAAGGATTGATACTGGAAAAGTGGCTGAAAGTTTATTTTTCTGGTGAATCATCCATTGAACTGCATGCCAGTCACCGTACAAGACCTGTTGGAACCCTCATGGACCCAAGATTCTCCCAGAAAACAATCATGTTTGGTGGAGGAAAAATCATAGTTTGTTGTTACATCCAGCATGGGGGTGTGAGAAAGATCTGCAGAGTGGATGGCAACATCAACAGCCTGAAATATCAAGAAGTTCTTGCTGCCCTACTTATACTGCTGCTCCTTCTCATTCTTCTGCCTCCATGTCACAGTTCCTGAAAGCGAAGAAGGTGAAGGTACTCCAGGATTGGCCAACCCAGTCACCTGACATGAACATTATTGAGCATTTCAGGGGTAAGATGAAGGAGGAGGCTTGGAAGATGAAACCATAGAATCTTGATGAACTCTGGGAGTCCTGCAAGACTGCTTTCTATGCCATTCCAGATGATTTCATCATCAAGTTATCTCAGTCATTGCCAAGACGTATGGATGCAGTCCTCCAAGCTCATGGGAGTCATACGCAATATTAATTCTTTTTTCCAAGGCACCATGACTTTATGTTCTGATATTATAGTGGCATATTTGTGTATTCAAAATAAAGTGCGTGTATAATTTCCACATTTTTTTCAATGCGACAAGACTTTTGTCCAAGCAAAATCTGACCTTTCTGCACAAATTAAATTATAAAACTCAATCAATGACACAAAACTCTATTTTGGTATATTTCGCATAATCTAGAGGGCTTTGCCTTTCATATAAGCCATTTTTGATTCCAATTGATCAACTACAAGTCAGGTTATTATTTGTTGTTCCTACAACTTGGATAAGTGACAAGACTTTTGTCCGGCACTGTACAGTGTTCATATTTCTATATTGCAAGTCATTTCTGGCGACAACATTCCTAAGCAGATCAAACTGGACACAGACAGAATCAGTCAGTTCTAGAAAAGTTGCTGAACGCAAGTGTTTCGAGTTCTTTTGAGTTCTGAGCACTTTAAAAATAATTTACTTGAACTGAATAACAAACATGGCACCAAATGTATTTAACTTATTTGCTTGCCTAACAAACAGCTCATAAAAATCATACAGTTGCTAGACTGTTATTGGAACAACAACCAGCATACACAGGAGGGCCTCGGGAGCTAGTTTGGAAACCACTACTGAAGTATATTCCGCTGGTGAGACAGGAAGGTTTTAGAAGGACTAAATTAAAAAATTGAGTTCATCTGTAGGGAGCCAGGACTTACCTTTTTGGCATAGTCAGTCATCATCTTTGAGGAGGAGAAGAAAAGGACACGCATGGCTTCACTGAACTGGATCTGCTCATAGGCCTCCTCTATACAGCCAGCAATTTCATCTCTGCCAAGAGAAGCAGAGAATGAACAAAACACACCACTGCAGATGTGTCCCAGCAAATACCATGTTATGGCAAGCTGCCTGGAGGTCAATACAAGTCAAAACTTAGCGAAAAACACATCTCACACACACACACACACACACACACACACACACACACACACAAAAAAACACGTCTCGCATGCAGATGAAAACACATCGTGCATGTACATACAAGTTATTGTGAACAAATTATTATTAAACCACAATAATGTTCGTCATTACGTTAAATTTAAATATACAAGATCATTAAAAGGCTTCTTGTGAAAAATATTCATCAATGTAGAGTGCATTACGATTATAAACAATGCTAAAAATAAGTCATTTTAAGTTGTGTGCTGTTCACTGAAATTGAGCGCAAGACTTGAAGGTTGAAGGTTCTCATCTACCTGTCTGATGATATGCACCCTATTAATCAAGGAATGCATCAAGAACCCATGCCATAGGAACAGAACTACATACTTCTAATATATTGTACATGTATGCATTGCCTAGCGGCTGCAATAAGTAAATTTTTCCTCTTGGATTTGTCATTAAGGCCAGCGAGAGTCCTGTATTGCTGCCTGGTACAGACCTGATAGTATCCAGCAGAATGTCTATGAAGAAGTTGTAGCTCTCTGCTGGGATATTTCCTTTTGCCAGGAAGACCTTATTATAGCTGCCTTCCATCAGGTACTGAAGAGAAAAGAGTCCATGAAAGAGGCACACTTCAAGAATGAAAAAAATATTTCTAGCTGTGCAAAGATATCAAACAGATACTCAACTGTCACGCATGGTGCATTATCTGTTTTTGGTTACAGATTCTGAAATGAAACTATTCCTTTCGGGTTTTATTTTTCCAAATTCTGCTCTTAATTAGCTCGTAATAATAATAATAATAATAATAACAAATATTATTATCATTTAATCTACATTTGCACAGTTACAGCTGCAAACTGGAAGAGAATCCTAAGAACTCTGCTGAATTAGAATACAGGAATAAACCTGCATAGTTTACTGGTCTGTCAGAGAGCTAAAGCTGAGGTCATTACTTGGAATGAAAAGCAGCATGCAGACCCGCTCTATAGGACTGCAGTCATGCATCGGAGTTCTAGAATTTTCAGAGGTCCAGTAAATTTGGTTAATTTCAGTCTCAGCTCTGGATGTTGAGAACACTGCGGACAGGTATGCGGTAAGCAAGCACAGAGCCTGCGGCCAGGTCACCTGCTCCAGGGACACAGGGTGTCTTATGTAGACGTTGGTCTGGATGTCTCGAGCACTCAGCCTCTCCAGCTCTGTGTGAAACTCAGACACACGGTTCTGAGACAGCAGGAACAGCAGGTTCAGGCCCAGCAGCTGATGCATGTAGCCCGACTCCGGCAGCTCATCTCTGGGTCAGCAAGACGACAAAAAGAGTGGTTACAGCGTGAAGGACGAAAACAGTTTGAAAATAAAAGAAAACAGGCAAATGGAGCAATGGTTGCCAATGTCGGTTCGGAGAATGCCTAGTGTTTAATTTTTTACTTTAGATTCCACAATCAGTTTCAGACTTGGCACGGAGTTTAAGTTGGGATTAATAGCTTCAAACTATAATGCATTATGCCACTTCAAAGAAAATATTAGCACAGCGTGTGATTGACCAGGACAGGTGTCCAAACGAGACAGAAATGAGCACATCGGTTAGAAATGGTGACATAACACAGATGAAGCAGAAACAAATGTAGCGCATGGGGGTTTAACAGAGAATTAGGGTTCACACACATACTTGTAGTCAAAGTAATAGCACTTGAGTTGAGCCATGTATCTCTCAAAGAGAGGGATTTCTTTCTTCAGGATACCCCACAGTGCACCAATTTCCAGAACATCGCCTAAATGCAAATAACCACCGGAAGAAAATTCAGCCAGTGTTGAGCACATTCCCTCACTTCCAAAGACAACAGATACCATGCGCCATTATACCAGCTGTGCAAATGCTACAACCAGCCTCCCTGTTCATGTAAGCACAACACATACAACATTACTGATTGGTGCATATAATAGTGTCTTCTAAGAAGCTTTACTTCCACAAATCACCATGTTAAATACACCTTTGGAGGTTCAAAATAATTATATGTTATCAACTTTCGTATCTGGAACCCAGAGGTGTAAAATCCAGGGGTCAGAAAGTAAAAGTCTTGCCAAGTTTTTCTCCCTCCCACAGAATGAGCTCATATTGGCTCTATCTCCTGTCCGAAGTAAATCCAGGTGGTTGGAATAAAGTTCTGGGGAGGATTTTTACTTTCTGAACCGGGATTTCACACCTCTGCTGGAACCTTAACTTCCAAAAAAAACAACCTGATAATAAGAAGCCAAAGAATTGAGCCACTCACGCGCTAATATGAGCTGCTGTCCCGTAAGCTCGGTCCCGGAAGTAGGCAAGAAATTTAATTCCAGCAGAGAAACCTACAGTCATGACCGCACATGTGAAAATATTCAACAACATCAGTGCTGAGTCAGAAGAATTTAATTAGCTGCTAGCTAGCTCAATTAGCTAGAGCAGTGGTTCCCAAAGTCGGTCCTGGGGACCCACTGCGTATGTCGGTTTTTGCTCCAACCACAATTACGATCCCAG
This sequence comes from Gymnothorax javanicus, assembly GCA_029692085.1. NCBI lineage: Eukaryota > Metazoa > Chordata > Actinopteri > Anguilliformes > Muraenidae > Gymnothorax > Gymnothorax javanicus. The sequence goes on from CM056195.1 coordinate 18,015,057, forward strand.
AGTTTTAACAAGCTGTTCATTTTTTAATTAGCAGTTGCTTGTCAGATACGAGGGACATTTTACCCCCTTAAACCACATTATGACAGAAATGGCTACGCATTCCATGAAATTTCAAAGCCCAACATTCATATTTTTTATTTTGATGTATTCCACGTAAGCACGACAATCAAAGGTGGCAGTATGTTTCATGTGATCAAATGCAAGACTACAATCAGTCAGTAATCTGGTGATTAGGGTTCTGAATGCAGGTGCTCAGGTTCTTTCCTGAAACCAATCAAGTGACATTTAACAGGTTTGACTCATCGTTTGCTTTGTCTTTGAATTCTTAATTGCCTAATAATTGTTAGCTTTAATGACCTTGGGTCCACAATTTTATCTACTAGAAGCCCATTTATAGATTCATGTCATCAGTTGCAAATTTCCATTTTTTTATGTTAGAGAAGTAATTTCCAATTTAGCACACTATGAAATGATTTTCATCATGGCCATTTTTGACATGTGGTTTAAAAGGATAAATAATCAGCGTGAACAAGAATAGTGCAATCAAGAGCAATGAGCAACTCATTAGCATTCTAAGATTGGAGCTGTGGTTGACACAAAAACCTGCGTACACAGTGGGTCCCCAGGACCGAGTTTGGGAACCACTGAGCTAGAGGACAACTTGCTCATTTTATGCGTTTCCGGCGGGTAGGGCTAATCTGCTGAAAACATTCTGCTGAAAAACTACAACCATCTATACTTTCCTTCATAATTTCTTTATTTCTTAATATATTGTGATGAAATTTTCACCAGTTATTCTTGAGATGTGTATCTATCAATATCTAGTTGAGTTGATGAAAAAAAGAAGAATTGGCGAATTTCCAGCAGAATGTTTTCAGCAGATTATCCCTACCCGTTTCCGGCGTATATCAGTACCACGGGGTTATAAATTCAATATCAATGACAGATCACTTAAAAAGATATCAATCAGCGCTGCTGATATCCAAATAATAATACAATGCAAGCACTTTGCAATACTGATTGGCATGATAAATTACTTGGCTAGCTAAGTTAGCTAGTACACTGAAATTACTAACGGTAATCAGCATTAGAGCCGCTTTCACACTGGACGCGAAACGTTTCGCGTGTATTCGCGTCTTTGCATCGACTTTGAATGTAATCTGTCGTGCGAAAAATTCATTTCGCGTCCTGTGTGAAAGCAGCTGAACAGTCCTAAATGCCGTGTAAGTCAACTGACTTGGTCGCCTTCGGCTAACTAGCCAAGTAACCCGGGTGGCACGTTTACTGCATAATAATAGGGTCCAGAAATGATTGGGAAGCCTGTTTTCGATTGACAGCAGCATGCAAAGCCAACAGTAATAATGTAGCTAGCTTGCTAACTTGACAGACAACAGTTCAGTGGAACATTTTGCTAGCAGTTGACCTCCTATTCAAGTCGTGAATTGAAATGTACCCAGACTGTACCTTCAGTTCATTCAAAATATCGCCACATTTGTTCAGATTCGGATTTTTCTTATTCCATTCCGTTTTCAAATCCTCGTACAGTCCCCGAGTGTCTTTCAAAACTGACGCCATAATGATTCTGCAAATGTACGACACCGGTTAGAGTATATACGGTAAACGCCACTGTCGTGAAATGGTAGTTGCTTACGCAGAGCCACGGCCAAAGATACTGGATAACAAGACATCAACACGTAAACATGAAAGGGACTTTATTGTCATAGTTCGGCTGCGTCCGAATAGTCTTTTTTGCCAAGGAAAGTTCCTAACTCCTAAAAAGTGATCCGGAAATAATTGCGTGGCAACCATGATAAGTCCATTCGAATTCTTCAAATGTTAAGGAAAGGTATCTCAGTGCTTCCTAATTTACCACCTTCAGCATAGGGTAGCCCACAGCGGTCGATAACTCAGTGGCGACACCCATTGACTTCGTTGTTCGAGTGGTCACGTGGTTCGCGGGGAAGCGCTATAGTTCCAAACAAACGCCGCGCTGTCATTATCTCCTATGGGACAGACAGCAGCGATTGCGTTACTGAACGTTAAATATTAAATTAAACCTTACACAATTTCCGCACACGTATTTATCTTAATGAAGTACAGTATTTACATACATGTTTAGAGGTCATGCTTTTACTATAGATCATGTCATAGCTTTTGGAGGGAAAGATTCATGTTAGCATCAGTGAGCTAGTACTTATATGTACCGTTGATCCGCTATAATTTCTGAGTAAATTTAATCCCGTACTTACACTGTCATGGGGATGGATAATTTAACATATTTTAACTTTAAGTTACATTACTGGATTACCAAGGTCTGCCTTTATCTTCTGGATTTACCCACAACTTACCATGTGAAAGTTCTGCTGACCTGTTACATCATTCAATGTCAGGCCAGTTCTTCCTTAAAGCAAAGGTGCATCACCATGCTCATTTCAGAGCCCTTGATATTCTCAATTCTAATGTTTAGATAAAATGAACAAAACACATGTAACCTACAGCTGGTGAGACCAGGAGACTGAATTAGATTAAATACAATGACTGATGCAAGGAAAGGTTTTCAACAAAAAGATTTTTATTGAACAGTGGACAACAGGACGGCACAGAAATTGAAGTTGATAAACAAATTAAAGAGGGAGGGGTGCAAGTGTGAGTGACTGAACCATGAGTGAACCTTGAACAACAAAGAACAAAAGAAATACAACATTGTACATAGGAATGTGGCAGGGTGGTGGTGGGTCCTAGTGTGGGAGAGGGGGTGATCAGTGTCAAATTAATAAACCTTCTCGATGTGTGGAACTACTAAGTGTGTGTGTGTGTGTGTGTGTGTGTGTGCGCGCGCCCTTGCGTGTGTGTTTTCAGAACAGGGTTGTGAATAGAACTACAACAACTAAATGGATTTAACAGGAATGTACTGAGTAGAACAGACAAGTAAACTCTTGGAACAAGAACGAAACTGTGCGGCATGAACATTTGTGGAATTACAAATAATTAAATAAAGGGGCGGGGGACATTACAAATACAATGTTGGAAGAGGTTTGCAAATTTTAGACATCTCAGAACTTCCCACGAATCCTGTAGCCTCCATCGCCAACAGCAGCCTCTGCCCGCCTCTGCCACTGCCAGCAGCACAGGGTACCTGCAGGTTTTCAGTGAGTTAAATTTAAGACCTTTTCAAAGTCTCCCATAATTGACATGTAAGACACTCATGCAATTACAAAAGTTAACAAAATCATTGCATTATTTTAAAAAGAAGTTTTAAATTTAATTTGGGATTGAAATAAATGTGTGATTTGCAAAGTTTATACATCTCGGAACCTCCCACGAACCCTACAGCCTCCATCGCCAACAGCAGCCTCTGCCCTTATTCATGGTAAATTAACGGTAAGCCTACATGGCACAATAAAATGAGCACAGAAAAGTAATATAGACTAACCACAGCCACCACATCTCAAAGAGTAAATCATTCAAAAAGACCATCTTTTTGTGAAATACAACATGGCATATAATACAGCTAGCTGACTACAGCAAGATTGCTAGAAAGCTAACAGCGCCTGGCATGACAAATGCAAACTGACAGATGCAATTTCATAATAGCTAGCTAAAACATGATGGGTGACACTTAGGTCGTCAACGTCCTAATTTGTGGTTTCATCCAATGTTATGAATAACCAGTGGTTTTCGTCCAAAATGGTTCTTGAGAGCTAAACTGAGCTATAAACTCCGCAACCGTTTGTGATTAAACTTAAAACAGCTGATCAAGCTAGGCTAGGTAAGAGCATGTCAAAATCGTCAAAGCTAACTTTAAAATAAATTAAAAAAACTTTACCAAAACCAGTCACAGGCACCTCATCCCATTATTTACTGTCATGATTTATATCAGTTTTGTGAGAAATAGAAATAGAAACTCCATAGAGTTCATGACTGAATTCCCACAGCTGACCAAGCTAAACTAGAAGCGAAGAACATGAACTTAAATTATCACAACCTCTTCAGACTTAAAATATATATATCGTTGTGCCGATCATACACAATTGGAGATTATAAATGATACATGACCACTGATATGATATATACATTTCGTGAATCATAAGACTTCAATATTTTATTACTTACCGTCGATGTTGTCTCAATGGAAGTGAATCGGTACGAAGCTGCGAGAATCTCCTTTTGGAACTATAGGAAGTTCCAGTACCCGGAAGTGCGCCGCCATTTTTTGTACACGAGAGTCAATGGGAGTGTCGCAACTCTGAGAATATCAATGGCTCTGGGGTAGCCTACATAGAGGCTGCGTCCGAATAGTCTTTTTTGCTTAGGAAAGTTCCTAACTCCTCGGAAACGATCCGGAAGTATTTACGTGGCAGCCATGATAAGTGTGTTCGGATTCTTTAAATGTAAAGGAAAGGTGCTACAATGCTTCCTAATTTATCACCTTTAGCATAGGGTGCACTGAACCATACTTTTCAAAAAGAAAAGAGGGAATGCTACCCCACACTTCCGCGATGACCGTCCATCCGGCCAATCACGAAAACAAACAAACATGACGGGCAGGAGGCGGGTGATCTCTGTGCCAAGTGTAAGTGCATTCGGATTCTCTTATTAGCACGGTTCTCTTCCAAAGCTGTAAAAGAGTCCCCTTTACACCTTTCCTTTACCTCATGACGTTTTACTCAGAGGTTTAAGAAAAGTGGCAAGGAATAAGATGATAGGACGTAATTTTTTAAATATTCGGACGCAGCCAGAATCATCCTTTTCCAAAAGAAAGGAGATAACGCTATCCTACAATTCTGCACAGCAGCAATTTTTAAAGCCACGACCATTCATCCAGCCAATCGCGTGAAGAAATGTATATGATGGGCAGGGGATACTTGATCACCTTGCCAAGTGTAAGTGCATTCAGATTCTCTAATTAGCGCGGTTGTCTTCTTAAGCCGTTAGGAATTCTCTTTTACTCCTTTCCTTTATCTGATGACGTTTTCCACAAAGGTTAAGGAAAAGTGGTTAGGGATTAGTGGATAGGCCGTAATTTTTTGACTATTTGGACGCAGACTTCGTCTCCTAAAGTGGGTGTCTCCTAAAGTGGGGTGGTTGCGCGTTAGATGGTTAGAAGGTGGGACCGAAAGATGGAAGCTATGCTTTTCCTGTCTGCTGTCAAGTCTCTAAATACAGATGACTGAATAAGTATCTAGTTTGCCACTTGACTGCTCAGTGCGTACGGAAAAGTTACATCTGCAAATGAAGCAAGGACGGCAGTTACATTCTTAAAGAAATCTGACATGCTATCACACATTTGTAATTCAGTCACTAACATTAAAATTGATCTGTGGCTAGCACCTACGTGGTAGCAACTGTTTGCTAACATTCAATTTATCGGAAATGGCTACACTATTCTCTTAAACTGTATTCACCCAATCAATTTTTTCTATCAATGTGTCTCCATCATTGCCTCTGGCTAAACAAGACTAGTAGGTGAAAACCTAGTATATGGCTTGACTGTTAATATTATCGTGATCACAATGCTAATTTCCTTTAGTGCCTCAATGATTTCTCCCATTATGTGTTAGCATTGCTAATTTCTGTTAGCACCTTAATGGTAATTCCCATTATGTGTCAGATTTCAGATAACTCAATCACTCTGCTACTCAGTCAAGCATTCAGGTACAGGTATTCGCGTTTGTGTATTGCCAATTTTTTCCTGTTACGCATGAGCCTATTTAAGGCTTTATAACTCATTATTTGTGTCACAGAGACTGTGGAAAATTATTCCAGTGAATTAAGACATTTGGAAATTTTATAATTGTTTGGGAATTAAATTTCGGAATTTACGGACGCCGGCATCTATATCTGCGCGAAGGGGGGAGGGTTCCAACAAGCATGTAAACTTTGGGACACCCTTGCTCCTTATGCAACGAGAAACAATGGGAGACATTACCATGCCTACTAATCGGCGCGTTGTGTTGTATATGATGTCCCTGCCATCATCTGGCTTCTGGTAATGGAAGGTGTGATCAGAAAGTCAGCATCGATGCAGACTCACAGTTGGAGGGTTTTATAATCCATTCCCGCTCTGTGCTGTTTGGATTGGGACAGCCTTCAATGGCAATCCCTGTATTTCAATGCACAAAAGTAGGAAGAGTGGCTAGAGCGAGGGTGTAGTGCCTGATTTTGGATTAAGCCATATTGAACTGAATGGAATTATATGATCCACTGCAACCTAAGGGCAGAAACATGGTCCATGTTAGTACTCAAACGCAAATCAGAACACCTGGCCCAGTGGGAGCAAATACACATCCCTAGTGAACGTAATCAACATGAGCGCTAGCACACCAGTGGCGGTAACAAACGTCAGTCCTCAACAGAGCGATGTAGAGCTAATCAGAGTACTTCCATGACCACAGTAGAAACAAACATGGCATCTGAGGAGGAATGGGTACTGCTGTACCTGTTGCACAAAAATAAGAAATAGCGCTATAGTATTTGCTAACTGCAACGCTCAAACTACAGCTTGCGGTTGCACTGCGTCATAATTTTCGGGTGACACGCTCCAGAACACAACAACATGTAAAATAGACCTTGTATAGCTTTAAGTGTCTGTGTTCCTATACTTACACGGACCATGTTTCTCCCCAAAGATACCAACATTTAATGCCGAAGATATCCCTGCTTTTTAACCACGAGTTCGCCGGCTGCTTTGCAAGTGGAATTGTTCAAGTAGGCTACTTGCCAAAGTATTTTGCGTGTTAGTAGAGAATTCCACTAGAGGGCGCACCAGTGAACTGATAGACCAGACAGTATAGAGCAGGAGTGGGCAATCCTGGTCCTGCAGGGCCAGTGTGTATGCTTTTTTTTTTTCTATCAATTACCCTGAATAATTGAGCTAATTGGTTGCAAACGCAAATATAGATTTGTGCAAAGATTCGATCAAAGGAAAATATTTTACGTAGGGAGACAAGAACAGTCTTTGGTCGTTCATAATAATTTAAAGAAATGCACCCGAAATGTCAGATTTCTTAAATAGTTTGGCTAATTTAGATAATTAACTAATTAAAGGCCAGAAGTTGGTGCGCAAACTATGGACAGATACGGCCCTCATTGCCCACCTCTGGTATAGAGTGTCCGGACTCGCAACACGCACATCAAGAGAGGCAGCATCTTAGAAGGCGCGCTTGGAGTATGACACACGTGTTGCACAGATTGAGATGAACTGCATGAGTACAATAACAGGTGCTGCAAGAGTGACATGGCAGAGCTGTGTTTCATGTGAGAATGCCAGAGCAGGTGAAGCTCCCATTATCTCCCGATGTGCCATTTGCAGCAAGAGAGCGATTCTGAATATTCACTATCCCACCAAGCATGATTGTCAAGCATGTCTATACACTTTGTTATACTTGTGCATTTTGAAAAGAGCCACCACGGTTGGCACAAACATTCTTGAGGACTGTGCTGCCCATCCTAACCACCTGGTCAGAGTAGATTACTTCCAACTGCACAAGTGCCCTAAGGCATAATCTAAGAGGGGGAGACACAATTGAAATCAAGCAATTTTGTCTCCCCCTATAATGTGCTGTGATAAATGTAATCTCAATGAAAGTGTAAAATGTATTCTCTTGGACACAAGCATTTAAGATATTTTATCCCCCCAATCATAAACTGTCACGCCGTACTCCAAGCACGTCTTCAGTGACAATATCCTCTACTCATTTTTCAGTTTGTACATCCTCGATTCAGTTCCTGGTTCCTCTCCTCATGTCTTAGTCCCTCCCAGCTGAGGTGCGAGTGAAGGAGGCACGGAAGAGACAGCAGGGGTGATTGTCATGATCCTAACATGTCTCCTCTCTTTGTTCACTTGCATCTTAGCCCCTCCCAGTGCAGATCTGACCGAGAGATGCAAGGACGAGCCGCAACAATGGAGAAGCTGAGGCTTGAAGCCTTTCTTCCGTTGCTTGACGTCACACATGGAGGTGCAGCATTTAAATGTCATGCCACTTGACTATTATGCCAAATGTTTCTGGGAAACATTTGGCATAATAGTAGTTTGCAACTTCAATCTGAAGACTACTCAGTCTTCTGATACTCAGTTGGCACAAATGAACTAACGCGGCCAGCAGAGGGTGCTCTACACCATACTGCCAAGCAATGAACCACAGGCCCAACCAGGGGTGTGTTTCCTGAAATCACAGATGCTAACTTACATAGTTGGAACCATAGACTCTGAATAAACAAACTATGTAAGTTGCTAACTTAGCAAGTATGCTCCTGGGAAACGCACCTCAGAGCAAAATCTGCTCTGTGATGAATGTGGATGCCGCAGGTCAGAGGTGCAGCGGGATTTTGTTGGTACTGTCCCAGGCAGCCCTACCGACTCCTGGCTCTCTGGTGCGATTCCATCCGCAGCTTTGGAGAACAAATGCCTGGGAGGAAAACACTGATAATCTGCATTGAATTAAATATACAAAATTTATGGGCGCAAATTTGTTTGAATTCAGGTCAAAAATCGTGTGTCCTTCACCTACATAATATGTCCCTGCTATCGGTGTGGGGTATCGCAATTCTGAGTGAATAGCATGACCGTCACATTGCTGCAATTTGTGTAAGAGACAAGAAATTGCCACTCAGATACAGTATGTGCAGTTTGGTCAGACTATGCAAGGCTTCATGTTTTGAGGGAGCATGTAACCAGAGTGCCGATAGCAGGAATGAGCCGCTGCCAAAGAAAAGAATGCTGATTTTTTTCTGTCGTAAGCTGCCTTCAACATTGTTTCTGACAGTAGGTCCAGCTGGCCTCGCAGCCACGGACCACATGAAACCACGGCAACCATGGACCTCTACATCAGTCTTTTTCATTATTAACGGATGGACTGGTTCGTTTGCTGAGCAGAAAAAATTTTGCCCGAAATGACAGAACCCATCAGCGGGATGGTTTTTTCTGCTCATCGTGCTTAGTGTGGTTATGACCTTTCTGCCGTTTGGCCTCTTTACTGGTTTGAGTGGACAAATACTTATCTTTGGTGGCAACTGGCATGCAGAAGAAGTATCTCACAGCTGTCCCCCGAGTACTGACATTATAATCTGTTTCATGTTGCATTGATATTTTATTCAGTGTATTGGAGGAGAGTAAGTCTTTCTACTTGCTGCCTGTGGAAATGCTGATTTTGAGATCACGTTCTCAAGGAAACATGAACTGGAAACAATTTCAGAGTTGCCAGCAGTGCGAGACAATGCAAATACTTGTGTTTCTTTTTATGGTTGTGCTGACACATGATTTGGCGGATTTAAAGCTGTAAACCCTCATTTTAAAAATGCAGTTTAAGGCCAAAGTATGATTTCCTCAAGGGCTTACTGTTAATCGATGCCATGGTTAGGCCTCAGACAAGCAGGAGGACCAACAGTATTAGGCCGCATGAGCACAGAGAGTGATGTTCACCAAAAAAAAAAGGTTAGAAATCTACAGGTTTACTTCAAAATAGTTCAGCTTAGGAGTAATCTGTGAACTCCAATAGGATTTGAGCAGTATATTTCCTGAACTAAACTCCAAAATTGGGGATAAAGTGAGCATATAGTGTGAATGAAAAAATAAATAAATAGATTAAAGAATACAATCAAAGTCATTGTTTCCAAGCAGTAGGAAACTTAGAAGACCTCAGAGGGCTGATATTAATAACCGTCGTCCATCCCACTGCATTCTTGGAGTGTGAGTCACGGTATAGCAGAGGGCGCTCGCGGGAAAGGGCCTCTTGGCCGTTTTTTCATTTGCCTTTTTTTTCCATGGAGCAGAACAGGGCTCCTCCCATCAAACTACATCCCACCATTTCACCCTTCTCTTGCTCTCTCTCTCTCTACAGCACATTTACAACTGCTAACACTCAGCGCACACTCAACATGTCTGTCTGTCATATAGTCTTAAACAAATGATTCCGTTGAGACTCTCCAACAGGTGGTCAGGTCCAAGAGTAAACATGCAGAAAGTTCCATTGTGAGGCTGGCTGTGTGCTTTTCACCCAGTGATGAAGTAGAAAGAGCTTTGTGTGTGTGCATGTGTCTTACTCCAGCAGTGGAAAACGGAAAATAGCAGTGTGGATTTTGGCAGTGAGAGGAGAGTGACTCATTGCTTACCAGGTCTGTCACAGAGAGACTAACTGCCCAGCGGGGGTTTTTTTTTTTAAAGATAATGTAATAGGAATTTAGCATCTTGACTAGCACAGGAGCACCTTAACTATTTAATCGTTTTAAGTGTTTCTCTTACTTTTGTGTGTTGTCAGTGGTGTACACTACAGGCCAAAAGTTTGGAAGCAAGATCAAATTTGTACAAAAATAAAGATCATAGTTTCATTGGCATACTTTGCAACAAAATAAAAATGATTATTACACAAAGAGTCACTTATCAGAATACATTTTTACTCAAATTATCAGGCCCATATTACTAGGCCCATGGTCCTAGTGCCCACCGCTGTAAACCATGACATAAAGTGAATAATGCAAACTGATCTGTTTTTTACTTTTTCACTGAAGTTGTGACTCTTGCAAATCTTCTCAACCCAAAAACTAAGCCCCTCCTTTCTTTTGTTAATATTTATTCAGCAATGGTTGGGTAACATCGATGTATACAGTACCTAAAGGTAATAAATAGAGGAAAATGGTGCATATCAATGAAAGAGAAGTCTAATCATGCAGTAAATACATCCCAAAATCCATAGATTTCATGTTGGTTTTTAAGAGAGGCATTGTGAACAGAAACTTGAAGTTGCTTCCAAATTTTTGACCTGTATTGGCCTTGCTTCCAAACTTCTGGCCTGTAGTGTATGCCACAATGTGATTTGGATGCCTCACACATTTTTTAACTGCACAACAATTTCACCAACGGGTATAAATAAAGTAAACCTGAACCTGTGTGTGTTTGAGTGCGTCTGCACTTGTGTGCACATTTATATTTGCATGTTAAAAGCCAAATGTCTGTGCATAAGTAATATTAAATTCTTCTGATGTGGAATGTTGTGTATATGATATATTCAAGTGTGTGTGGTCAGTGATTTATTTATTTGAAAGCAGGCACTCAAATTACACAAGAATTTTAACTCAAGTCACAAGAGATGCTTCAGCATCACGTATTTCAGCATTTTTTTTCCACTGATAATCAGTATAATCCATCAATCTTATTTGCTACAGTTAGTCCACTCCCCACCCCAAATTTTATCTAATTTCTAGGATTATCCATACTCGGGGACCAAAGATTTAAATCACCCTACGAGCCACCTTTGTTACAACAAAGGACCAATATCCTTGCTAAAATCCACTATCCCACTCAAATGCATAAAAATATTGACACTTTGCCTGATGTACAATCAAAATCTTTGAACAAAAATACCTGTTTTTGGTTCAGTTTTTTTCTCCAATGATGTGAGAAGATCACAAATAATTTGTTCTGAATTTACCATTATTCACTTTTAGAAATACATTAAATGACTTCTATTGTACAAGAGTTGTTAAAATCAGAATAGTTTATTGAGTATTAATAGTTGTGAACACACAAATCATTACACTTTATACAGTAGTCAGTTACAATATTTTGTTTGTAGTCTCCAGAAGTGTCAGAAAAGATACATTTCTGGTTAGAAAAGTAACTTTGAATTTCTTTCAGAATATATGGAGAACTTTAACTCAGAAGAATAAAAAATATTGAAGGGTATAAAATCAGAAAAATAATCACATATAGTCACGAACTGAATATTCTGTGAGACAGAGGTCAAGCAGGAGTAATTGGGAATAATAAACCATGTCCAGTGTGCAACAGCAGAAAATACAGGCAACCAAATCATCTGTGTACCAGGGACTACTCATGAAGGGATTCCACTGTCCTGAGACTTTTTACCTTCAGGCACTCACCTTTCATCTGCCATCTATTCAAACAGGTGTGGAGGGTGGGGGGAGGGGATATCAGGGGAGAAACAATCGCATCTAGAAGAAGATGCTAGCTGCTGGAGGCCACCAAAGAACCAGCACCGTGGGAATTCACATTATTCCTCGAGTCCACATTTTTGTAGAATGGACGGCATACCGGCCACAAAACAGATGCACTAACATAAGTTGGAACATCTGTTTCTGGAGGACTGGGTAGATGTCAATTTGTATTTCCAGTCACCCCTGGCTCAACTGGAAATTTAAGATCTACAAACCGGTGCCATCAAACCACAGTAACTGATTTTATATACGAACACAAAACATTTATCTTCTATTTTTCATAATTGTAATAATCCCAGTTAAAACGTCGACTCATGTAGCTCATGATACATTCAGAAACAGGCAAGGTTTTCCTTGACATAGCATGGCAAATACCCACAGTGCAACAAATGTAGCCAGGTCTTTGGAGGATAACTTCAGTATGTACAGTAATGAGCAGTTCCTTGTTATATTTAGAGTTTATACGTGAGTAATGGCAGTAAAATGAAGATGCTATTCTTTGCCAGGGCGTAAGCACCTTCACTCTCTGACACCAGATCTTAATCAAGGTTTTTATTCTGGCAAATGTTCCCCTAAGTATTTAACCATATGAGCATATACACCAGCGACAGTTTGCTTCAGGGTTGTATCACAGTTACATTACATTCTGTTAAGCAACAGAAATCATAGACTAATTCAAAAATTATACACAGAAAACCAAGTTGGCATCAAATAGCCAACTTGGTTACACAGTAATGAAGGAACCACACAGGAACGCTATGTGTTTAGAAGGTTGAGGTGCCTGCAGTTCATATCTGCAATGCGCTTTATCTGGACAACGTGCTGAGGAAAATTCATGGAAAGAACAGACGCTGACAAGGCAGAAAGACACACGGACAGGGTGGCACGGACAGAGAGCAAAGTGATGCCATGAAGCAAGAATTCAGACAAGATCTCTGCAAGCACAAGGAATAATTTCAATGTTTTACAAAGTTTCAACACAGCGTGGTCATGTAAGGTTATGGTGATGAACGACATCTCAAAAGTGCTTTTACATTGTTTTTTTCCTTCCATTTTTACCCCATTCCTTGGCAAAAGGTTTCAGCCTTGATGTGAAAGCTGGTAGCATGGATCACACAGAAAAAAAAAATTTTTATTGGACCTACACGTCCGAAAAGAAGCAAAAGATCATGTTTCAATAGTATTGCACAGCCTTAAAATGTTTAAAACGTGTTGTTGTGACTTTGTTCACTTCAGCTTTGCTCAACCTCACTGACACATTGAAGAAATTCTGTAAATAATATGTTTCTTATGGTAGCTCAGAATGCGTTGGCATGGAGCGGGCTCGGGACAGCCCACCCCAAAAGGGGGGGGGTTTCTAAGCATCAGAGCCTTTTTGCCGGCGTTTGGACGGCGGGACCAGACGAGACGGCAGCTCTGGGGGCAGCCCGTGGCCCTCCAGCTTCACCTCGATCAGGTGGCTGGCCAGGGCGAACTCCTCGTCATCCAGCATGCCATCGCGGTCCACGTCGGACAGCTTCCAGATGCGGCCAAGCACCGAGTTGGGCAGCTTGGTGCTCACCATCCAGTTTTTGGCCTTGGTGCCACTCAGCTTGCCCTCGTTGGGGGACAGGTTGTAGAAGATCTCGTCATACTTGGGCTTATCCTTGGTGACCACCCAATCCTCATCATCCTCCTCTTCGCCCTCCTCCCCGTTTTCCTCCATCTGGGCAAAAGGGTCTCCCTCCACAAAGGGCCCCCCGCGTGAGCCCAGAAAGGCCCCGCCCTGCACCCCTGGCTGTTCACTCGCCTCCATCTCCTCCTGCTTCAGAAGGGGCATCAGCTTGGCGATGTCAGAAGTCAGGAACTCATCCAGTGCTGCCATCAAGCCTGGTTTTAGCACCTTGAACTTGGTGAAATCATGGACCATCAGCTTCTCCTGCAGACAGAGGGGGGCAGAAGAGGAGAGAGAAGCCACAAACACTATTTGGTGTGATGTCATCTTAAATCTTTTCCAGTTTAATTGAATTTTAATTTGTGAGCTGCGCAAAATAAATAAAAAATAAATCTTGATACATTGCGAGCCCTGCCCTCTTCATGCAAGGAATTTCATTTGATTTCCTGAATTGACTGAATTATTGTTGAAATTGAGCCTTGTGGTACATCAACATTCGAGCACACATTCCAGAGCTACACCCCCTCATATAAGCAGGACACGGAGTGCCTGGGAGGGACAGTTAGATGGTTGATAATGGCATTTGCTAAAAGACCGCAACTGTTAATTTACTGTAGCAAACTACTCAGAGGCAACATCTGCACATACAGAATCTGTGGAACACTGACTGCCTGAGGAAAATGAGAGGAAAGACAGATTGGTGTATAAAGTAAAGAAAAAAAAATATGCAGAACTGTGTTTTAACCACAAAGTAAGCACTTCAGTATACTATATACAGTATACTGTAGGCTCTGGGTGGCACTTAATCTTTGAATAGACATGATGACATCCTGAAAAATCACCAATAATGTTCCACAAAAAGAGAGAGATTGTGGTTTTCACAAAAATTAAACAGCTGTTGACCTTCACTAACCCCACACATGGACTACACAAGGACCATAACTCTGCTTTAGCCAATTGTGTACTTGGTGGAGAAACGGACACTTGATCCAGTTGATGAGCAAATTCTTTCTCAGTCTCGCCTCTCTTTGAAATGTTTGCCAAAATGTAAAAAAAATGCTAATTCTATCTGTCAAAGCACAAAAAAAACAACATGCAGAGTTTGAACAAGAGCGGCTTGAAAACCTTTGAGAAACATTCTGCTGTGGCGTCATGCACACCATGATTTCATTAAGACCATGAAGTCACATCTACAGACACGATCAGCCCATTAATCATAGATACACAGAAAAGAGCGACGGACATTAAAAAAGGCCAACTTGAGAGGTGTAGAATAAATGGGAGGCCTCACAATGGCAAGGCTAACTTACAAACACAGAAATACATGGGTATATATAGCATGTATATTTCCTTTCCCTCTTGTAGTTTTTAATAGATAGATAGATAGATAATTGTTATAAGACGTGCTATGGGCACGTCAAACTTATTTTTGGTTACTGTCACTGAGCCCTTCAGCAAAGTAAGCAAACTTAACTCCACTTGAATTTCAAGCTATACAATATGACTGCATTGCTCGTTAAGAACTAAAGACGATGGAGGGTGCAGCGTCACCTTATTCAATGAAAAATCAAAGGTAACAGAATGCGTTGAGTCCAACCCTTTTTCCTGAAATACAAAATTTTTTATATGATAGGACGAGCAGAGAAAGACAATCAGTTATATTAATCCTATCACAGGCAGACCTGCATCTTGGCGCAGTCGGGGAAGTCTCCCGCGGAGATGTGGTGCTGAAGCTGGATCTTGGAGAAGATAACGGGCAACTGGTAGATCAGGTTCTTCTTTTTATTGTCCTTTCTGAAAACAGAGGGCATCTCCTGCTTCAGATGGCTGATGATGTGAGCGTGTACCTAACAGCGCCAAAACAAAAGAACATGTTCAGTGTCAATTAAGGGGTTACTTACCCTTCACTCATGGTAAGTTTTAGGACGTTGACAGAATTCTGAAACAACATCTAATCATGAAAAAAAATAATAAGATGGACTGGTACTCAGTGGGTTGGATGATTAAAGCATCAAAGGTATTCAGCAGATACCGTTTTCACACACTACCCATGTATGAAGGATAAAGTGTACTGTTGGATACCGTATATTCAGCGGAAATTCAGTCAGACCACTGCTCATGTGGTCAATAGAGTCCTTTCCAGCAATCAAACTGAAATGTTTGGGACCGTTCCTTCATTTTTACTACAGTAGTGTACAGTGATGAATATACACCACCACTTTCATCTAAAAGGGGTTCTAATATATTACTTCTCTTTAATTTTTTGGTGAAAAGGTATTTTAAAAATATCATTGTATGCAATGAGAAAAAAAAAAATCATTCCCACAAGTATATTGAGACAAAAAAATATGGGTAATACACCAAAGCACTAAAAACATAAAATTTTTATAACAATTGAAAGGTGCTGCAAATTTTATTTATTTTTTTACTCTTGCATTGCCTGAATGCATGTTTAAAGGCTCAGTTGAGGCAACGTTATTTAGCAAAATTACTTCTAGTGGTCAGTTGTTCCAGTATATAAATTGACAAGAACTTTGAGCAGTGTAACAGTGTTAAACATGATGGCATGACGGAAGGAGCTCTCTGAGATTGTTCGTAGCCACATTGCGGACTCAGATGATGCTGAAGACATTAAATGTTGCCATGGCACTGTAAGAAACACCATCAAGCATTTCAAAGAGACCGGTTTGCTGAAAGCTAGCGGCAACAGATGTGCAAAACGGAATTTAAGTGCCTCTGATGTTCGTTGTCTATGCATGAAAAGTAAAAAAATTCCGCATTTGACAGCATGACAACTCCGTGATGATATTAATAGCAACAGAAGAGATGAAAGTATCAAGATCTACTATTTTCAGACGCTTGCGTGAAAATCGTCTGATTGGTCATGTTGCTGCCAAGAGCAGGCAACATCAAAAAAGACCCGAGTTTGCCAAGAAAATTCAACAATTGGACAGCAATGGACAGAGAATAAGTCCTTTGGACAGATGAATTAAAATTTGAAATTTTCACACCCAAACGCAGCACTGTGGAGAACATTTCAAACATGACTGTTTAACCCCTTCAGTAAAACATGACGGTGGTAATATTATTGTTTGGGGTTCAGTCTACTTGAAAAGTGATCTCATAAAAATCGGCAGAATCATGAATCAAAAGAAGTATCACAGCATCCTTATAAGGCACACATTGCCATCTGGAAAGAGACTGATTGGTCGGGCATTTTATTTTCAACAAGATAATGACCTTGCACACTTCTAAATTGTGCAAAAAAGATAATGTGGTGACATAAAAATTATGACTTGGCCTGTTCAAAGTTCAGACTTCAATCCGATTGAGCTCATCTGTTGTAATGTCAAAAGGATCTCTTTGGAATGAACTTCAAACCATATGGAATGATTTAGCGAGTGATGAAATAAGAAATATGTGAAAACTATGCCTGAGAGATTAAATTCTGTAATCAAAGCAAGGGGTGGCCACAGTAGATATCGACTTTTTCTCTCAAAAAGACATTATTATTTTTGTTTTTACTTTATATTGTCATCTGTTTACTTATTTTCATCTACGTGATCCAATATTACATGGAATAAATACTTGAATAATATTTGGTTTCTGATTTATCTTCATTTTGTTAAGTGTACAAATCATCACTGCACACCACTGTATGTACTGAACTACCTTTTCTCTCAGTCAACAAAAGGACTGCTGGCCCAGAAATTCTGGGTCAAACAAAACATTAACCAAAAGAGTGCACCGAGTATGGCACCCAATGCTTTTGAGTTAATGACCAGGACAGGACCAGACATTGTTTCAGAGACAAGATCAATACTTCAGTACTCCCCATTTATCAGGATGGACCTTTTTCATGGTAGCCAGGTACAAATTCTGTTTGAAAGGCATGAAATGTACTCTGTCAGTATAATATCTCATATGATTTAGTATTTAACACTGATCTGTGACAGAGGGGTAGAGATTTATTATCACCCCCTGTGCTGAAAAGGAGACTTTATCTAAAAGAACCACATTCTCTGGCTACCTAAACACAGTTCCTGCCAAAACTTGTACACTGCAGGAGGGGAAGCTTTTGCTTTGTTTAAAAAAATCCTCAGTACAGTTCTGAGGATCAAGCATTTACAGCCTTTGGCTAAAATAATGACTATAATCATTCAAATTTTTGTCATTTTAGGAGAAACGATTCTACTGTAACATCATATAAGTCTTTGGACATATTGAAGATATCAGGTATCTTGTTTTTGAATTGCAGAACAAAACATAAATCATAGTCAACATCCTCATTTATGTTCATTAACATATGATGATCTGAGATTTTCTCTAATCTCTCATGAATTTACATAAGTATGCAACTAAGTTGCACAATTGCCAGTGTTGTAGATGTTACTTTTAATGATCTTATATCGTGCAGCGTGAAAAGTACGATAATATCTTTATAATTTAATAAAGTTAGATTCAATAGATACGTAATATGCAACTACTCATGTACATTAGTTTATATTGCTTCATTGCCTTATTTCCCAAGTGTTATGATCAAACGTACTCTACGTCAGAACTTAAAAGTGTAGCGCGCCGCCAACTCTCAATCTCAAAATTTGCAAATAGCCTCTAGCGCAATAAACATGGGCCACATGGGTTGCATGAATCAAGTGATCTAACAAAGAGGAGGAAAGGTTCCACCAAGGCCACAGTCTTGTGACTTTCTTTTTTTCTATAGAAAACATCTGACAGTCATTTTTCCACTCCATAAACACGTTTTCTCCAAGCACGGTTATTTAACTGAGGCAAATCAAACTCAGTTCACCAAAGGAAAAACACAGAAGAGGATTTTATTTGCGTGCAGGAATTTCACATCAGACTTTTCATCAAAAGAGTGACTCATTTGGTGCACGCTGGTGACCGCCCTGACACAGTGTGATTGACAGATTGACGCTGGGAAATTAAGACAGATGAGATCAGAGTGATTTATAAAAGCAGTGGCCAGCATTCCCAGCAACTGATATGTGAAATCTTATAGGTACACTTGCAGGTACTACATTCCACATGGTGAAACCAAAATATATAAAAAGAGGCCCAGTATATGCATTATATTATAAGAAAATAGTTTGATTAGTACTCTTAATTGAGGAGCACAGAGCAAAAATGAGGAAAAACATGCCTGTCCCAAAGATTATGGAGCCGACTGTATTTCTGCATAAATCCTGGCTACTTATGTAGAATGTTCTATGCAGCAATTTTTGTTACTTTTTAGAACAAAACGGGTAAATAATGAATATTTACAAAATTAGATAATATGGGTCATAACAGATAAACCCAAGAGATTTCCATGTTTTGTATATTACCACCATCCTCCACTCCAGCCCCTACCGTAACCCTTAACCCTACCCCAATCCCCTGCTTACCCTAACAAGGCGCGCCCTCTTCACCAGGTCATTGAGCTTGCGCAGGGCGGCGTGGCGTGGAAGGTTCTGGATGTCGGTGAACAGGTCTTCTTCTTCCAGCTCAAAGAGCCGCCTGTTGTCAGTTATCATGAGAGGCTCGGACCAGAAGGAACCAATGTAGACCCTCAGCACCTCAGGCGTGCCAAAAACCTTCCCCAGTGACCACATGAGGGCGCCGTACACCCTCATCAGTTGCTGGGTGCCCACCATGTCGGCCTTGTTCAGGACTACCCGCAGCTTGTCCTCGTTGCCACGGAGGGCACCGATGGCTTCAGAGAACTCGTCTGAGATCTCCAGCTTATGTGCATCGAAGAGCAGGACGATGCGGTCGACTCTCTCCGCAAACCAGCTGAGAACAGCCGGGAAGTCATAACCTGGGGGCAAGAGGCAGGGGACGTGGGGTTCAACCAAAACCCCGTCAGTCAATCAGTCTCTTCTGTATTCACCAGTAACAGCCCTTAATGTAGCAGCAACAAGACACACTGAGAATGTAGTCTCTCAAGTGTTGTCCAGGACATAAACAATATTTTCAAAACAATCGGCACCCAACTTTACTCAAGTGAGGTCAGTAATTCAGTTCCCACATCTTTAGGATTTGAATGCTCAGCAGAACATACTTTATACTGAGGTGTACAGCAGATGATATATCAATCGCTTAAGTGCCAAGAGAGTTTGATAGCATGGGGACATACTATAGCACTCTTGGGAAAGCAGGCTTTCAGTGTGGAGTTCTCCAAGCCTGCTTTCATCAGAACACAGGGTCAAAGGTCAAGGTCAAGTTGCTTTATTTACACCCATAGGTCCTTTTTCAACACAGAGAAACAATACAGGCACTTAAAACATTCACTCTGACACATTTAAAACAAACATAGATTCAGGAACTACTCAGTATCTTTTCCTTCCAAAAAGTGAAAACTCAGTGAAATATAAGGTCATTAAAAGATAAAATAATAAAAGAGGACAAAAGCAATAAACAGAATAAGACATAAAAATTAACATATAAATAAATAAATAAAAATATTGTGCACCTTTTAAGTGCTACTACATATTGTTTCTCTGGGCGATGGCTGCTGGAACAAAGCTGTTCTTGTACCGTTTTATTTTACATCTAAGAACTATCAGCCTTCGCCCAGAGGGAGAAAGAACAAGACGATGGCGCACAAGCAGACAACCAGACCAAAATGCAGACCTGCAAACACAGGAACACAAGCACATACACAGATGCACTAAGACACACAGGCAAGACATTCTCTTGAATGAACTGACACACAGAGACAGACACACCCCTCACACCCCTGCTCTGGTTTTCGACCTTTCGCTTCATTCCATCTTTCCCTCGTCTCGCATTCTTTCCTGTTGCTCTTAGTCTCTGACCGCCACTCCCGCGCTCCTCTCGCTGCTTAATCGACCTCTCTGCTCTCTCTCCACCTCTCTAATCTCTCGCTCGCTCCGTCCACACAAGTCTCTTCCCTCTCCTCGCTGTCCATCTCCTCTGCGCACTCTCTTCTGATCTTCAACTCCTTCCTCATCTCATCTCTGTGCTCATGCGCCTCTGACAGTACGTCCGCTCATCCATCGAACTTGCTTTATTTTACCCAATCTCTCTCTCTCTCCCCACCTCCCTCCATTCTTCTCTCCCCCTTTCCTCATGTTTCCCAGCTGATGTTTTTAGAGACTGTAGGTCGGCTGGATATGTGATGCAATGTTTTCCTACATTCCAAAAACTCTGCCAAAAATGCAGAGTTAATCAAGAGCCCACT
Organism: Gymnothorax javanicus; assembly: GCA_029692085.1. NCBI lineage: Eukaryota > Metazoa > Chordata > Actinopteri > Anguilliformes > Muraenidae > Gymnothorax > Gymnothorax javanicus. The sequence continues at coordinate 18,035,870 of CM056195.1, forward strand.
TGCCAGTCATGTTTGAAATACCTGAAATTGCCTTTGCTCCCGCTAGCCTTGTGTAACTCTTTTATGCTTCAATTTAATGAAGCCACCTCAAAGTGAACTGTAGTAACATTACACATGAACTAAATTTTCAGAGCAAAAAACGCAATTAGAACTGTAACTTAGGAAGAGGACAGTCAAATCCATGGGTACTTGGGTGAGTGGATTTCTATTCTTGTCTCTTTTTCACTAACGTGGGGGGAAAAGGCAACTTACCTCTGCTAACTCTTTGTTTGGCCCCTGACAGGATTCCAGGAGTGTCAATGATGCTGATGCTTTCTAGAACCTGATTGGTCATCTGGGCACACTGGAACCTATGGCAAAAAGAGAGTCAAAGAAGCCTTCACTGATTGGTCACCTCTTTCAACATGTGCAGGTGAACTGGATTACAGACTCACGTTTACAAGTGTAAACCACACTAACTCCTCAAGAAGTCAAAAAACGTTCACTCCTGTTGAAATCCCTTACTTCATTTATAATAACCAGCATAATGTCAACCAGGATCTCATTTGAAACAACGCACCGTTGAATTCAAATTCATTTCCAATTATTTTATGTCAGTGCACCCTAACAGAGATAATTTTGCAAATATAAGACACCATGATTTCTAATTATACCATTCCCTCACAAACACATGAACACCACAATGGAAAAATGATCAGATTCACATTTTCACGTTGTGGAGAAATGATGAATTAAAAATTCAAAACAATATTACAAACAAAGCAGTGAGAAAATATGCTAAAATATTAAATATAGGAAATATTGTAATAATATAAAATATTATTATATGTTATCATAATATATAATATATAAAATATACAAAAATGCAAAATTTGGACTCGTTTTGATCATTTTTACTTTGTGGTCTTCACATGCAAGCAAGCAAAGATGTACACACATTTTGTTCAGTCTTCCCCAGAATAATTTCACATAAAAGCATTCATGAAATTCTCCAGGCAGTCAGTTTTCAAAAGATATATTCAGTGAGAGGAAAATGAACGGGGATGCTGATTTTGATAGCAGTTTTCCTGTTTTTTTTTTTTTTTTTTTTCCATAGGTACTGCAGGTCTCAGGTCTCAACATTCCTATTGAAGGCAGAACAATGAGTGACTTCCCTCCCCGTTCTTCTTGGAGCCGACGCCAGCTCTGAGCCGTCGTGAGAAGCATTTTCCGGAGTGTAGCTCTGGGTTAGCATCCAGTTTGAGCCGTTGTAGCATGTTGAAATTGTGCTATTACAGTTCCCTGGCAGTTTTCCAGATGGATTTTCCTTTTGATGTAAACTTAGGATGTTTCACATCAACAACCCAGATGAGATGGGAATTGGGATGTACACATACAGAAGAGACACATATGCAAAGTTCCTTCAGGCTCAATGAGAGTTAGAATCAAGAAGAATTTTCATAGATTCAATAATGTCGAATCAGTGACTGGTGATCAAAAAACTATCAGTATAGTTGCCTAATAAAATAGTCCGCCCGCCACTTTGAGACTGATTATATGTTTATTTACACAGCCAGATAAACCCGAAACTTTCTAAACTGGGGAACTGGGGTTATTCAATTTTTATTAAATTCTCTGTTCGAAGATGATAACACTCGAACTAAAGTGATATTGAGAGACAGTCCATAAATTCTCGTTGTAAATTGGAGCACAAGGGGTCCCATTTAGTGTTTCTTGATGTTTGCTAACGTAATTCAAGGCCAGGGCTGGAACACAACTGGTCGGCGTCATTGTGTAGAAGAGGTTTCCTCATGGCGCTTAGCTTCCTGAAGGAAAATCACCGGCCCTGCCAGAATTAAACAATAAAGCCACTAATGATCCGCCAGCTAGAACAACATGACAGCTTCCTGTTACCAGCAACCATAATGAGCCAAGGGTTCCCTAGAGCAGGAAGTTCATGGAAAAAACAAACGTCACTGCAGCAAGGTCACATACAAGCACACCTCAGAGGCCAAGGTGGGGTTTGGGAATGGAGTTCCAGAGTGGTCAAGATCCACCTATTGAGAGGGCAATGAACACAACCTGTACAGCCAGGCTGTGGATCCTAAACTTGAAAAATAGCCCTGCAAAGCGGGCATTACCCCTCAGCCCCTGGATTGTTTGGAATGAATATAAATTGACGAAGCCGTATTCAAGTTATCCTGTGGAATATAAAATTCAAGATGGCAGCTGTGGCGGCCATATTGGACATCCGAGTGCCGTCAAATTCGATTGGCTTCTGTACGTGCACAAGACCAAGCAACAGAGCAAAAATAGCGTAGATTGACATAGGCATTTTCAAGTTATCGTGCGGAATACAAAATTCAAGATGGTGGCTGTGGCGGCCATATTGACCATCCAAGCGCCATCAAAATCGATAGGCTTCTGTAGGTACACAAGACCAGGTAACACAGCAAAAATGGTGTTGTTTGATGAAGGCGTTTTAAAGTTATCATGTGGAATACAAAAGTTTGCGGAACTGACGGATGGACTGACCGACGGACGGACATCGCACGTGACAACAATACCCCTCTGCCCCTTAGTGGGGGCTGAGTGGTGAAAATGAGTTGTGCTCAACAACTAGAAGCGGAAATCTTAAACCAAATTATTCCAATAATACACAAGGGAGGACACAGGATAACACGTCTTAGGGAAACATTCATTCTCCCCTTCTTTCTTAGTTGCTTTGAGCAAAACTACATACAAACATAAGAGGTACCTTCAGGAATTACCGGGTATTTGCAAATTTCAACAGTGTTGCACAACAGCTGAAATGGTGGAGGGTCTTGAGCGTGCATAAAGAATGACTTAAGCCGCCTTTATCAGAAAAAGAGAAGCAAAAATGTTCATCATGGTAACGTCAAATTATCTGAATATTTGAGGATGTTGTTCTGTTCAGGATGAAATAACTAAAAAACTATTGTGCCACCGTTTTATATAAATTTAGCTCACAATCCACAGTAGCTAGCTATTGCATAGCTCTCCAAAAAGTAGCCTATACGTTCACATAAGCAGACCTGCTAAGGTTAACGCATATTACTATAGTTCTTAATTAGCTCAGCAAGAAGGTTGATGTTATTGAGCACACAGTGCAGACTCGTTTCAATCATTATCCAGAAGATTCATGTTTATTTTAGCAAATGCCGTTTTTTTTTTTATCTCCAGAATTATTGAATGCACCTTTAATACAAGAAACATATCTTGAGGCTGTCTTGAGATCATAAGAGTTGAATTGAATTGGGAATCCAACTCTCAGAACCAAAAATTAGGGAAAGCTACTATGAGTTATCAGTGAATTTTTTTTCTATCATATGACAGTTTTGTGATTGGCAGATGGATGGCTCTGTTCTTCATGGATTACTTACAGTCTCAGTCCCCAGTAGTACTACAGTAGATGGACATAGGTAAAGTATGTGAGCTACGGAAAGGGGTTTATCTCAGCAAATTCTGAAGATAAGCGTGTTGTCACAGCTTGCATGTACAGGCATTCCGAGCCAGCCTGGCAGCCAGTAAGACAAATATGGGATACTGTGAAAGTATTTCAGAGCACATACGCCTTTAAGAACTTAATCATCTCTCCCTGGAGACCTCTCTGCTTTTCTCAGTTTTTTTCTGATAAGTAAGGAAAGGCCCTCCCCTTATCCTATAATTTTGGCATGGAGACTTGACATTCCATCGACTAACCTCTGAAGCATTTCTCTTTTTTCCCCTTACTCTCTTTCTTCCCTCTCTGCTTCTCAGAACAGCTTTTCAAAATGTTCCCCTTCCCTGGCTCCTATTTTGGTTTCCATCAAAGACCAAGTGGGAAGGTTCCAAAAAAAAAAAAAAAAAGCTCAGACCCGATTTGACAGGAGTTTATCAAGGTACATGAGAGCTAGTACTGCATGACACCAACCCCTTCCACTACCCACTCCCCCCTTAGTCTGGCAGCCCACCGGTTGAGAAAGGTGTTCCCGAAAGGGTTGAGTTTGCGGAAGGGCTTGTTGGGGTCCACGATGAGGGCATTCCCCGGGATGAGTCCCTCCTTATCGCCATGCATGATGGCAGTAAAATTATCAGTGGTAGGCTCCGGCCCTATACGACTCCCTGGGATATCCTGTTCCAGGAGGTACCTGAGAGTCAGAGAACAGGTATACTCAAATAGGGCAATGGGAAAATTATGCAAAAAGAAGTTCCACCTGCATAAAATACATTGGCAGCAACCAACTAAACATACAGAGATAGCAATTAGTGGGCACCCGTTGTCCACCCACTACTGGTCACGTTGCATTGTTAGCTATGTACTCTGTGTTGGTTGAGATCATCTTTCTTTGGTGATATCAAAAGCAATTCATTCCCACATTACGTAGGAGGAAGAATATACCAATGCACATTCATTTTATCAATTTTATATTCAGGAATTTAGTAGATGCTTCTCCTCAGCAATTTGAAGGTTTTACATTTTTCCATGTTTCAGCTTTACTTACGCGTAATTTAAATGCATAAGTTCTGAGTAATAAGTCCAGTTTCTGAATAAATTTTACTGAAACCCAGAGTGTGTAGATACAATTAGCGCCATAAAAATCTCTGAAGAAGCATCCCGTACTTGCCAGAACGCTGTGTGCTCTGGGGCAAAGGCTGCGCAAGATTTATAAACATCTGTTACTTGTCGACCAGCAAATCCATTAAGAAGAACATTCCAGAACAGAGGTTCCTAAACCCTCTCAGTCTACTACATACTGTGCTAGATTAAATTTATTTTCACTGCCTGAACCTCTGTTCTAATACAGCATTACATAACCATGGCTACACGGTATACAGATTATTCTAAATTGAACCTAAAATTTCTGTAGAAAACGTCTGATATACACCGATGAGCCAAAACATTTAGATTGAAGCCGATTATCTCATAACCATAGTGTGCATAAAGATCTAGGATGTATTAGAAGGTAAGCAGTCAGTTCTTGTCAACATGTTGATTACGGAAAAAATTTGGCGGGTGGAAAGACAAGAGCGAATTTGACAAGGACCAAATTGTTATGGCCAGATGACCGAGTCAGAGGCAGAGCAACTCCAAAATGGCAAATATTAAGTTTTGGCGCACTGGTGCATGTTGACATGTAAAAAAAAAAAAAAAAAAAAAAAATCTGCTCTTCCCTCCTTTCACGCAGAATCAATCATCTGAGCACGATAAATTCATTAAGAGCTGCAACACAAGCATTGCTGGTCTTAACGTCAAAACCTTTTTCAAGAAACATGATTGGATAGGCAGAAGCCACGCAGGCCTCTGATTGGTCAAACTACCTGATAAAGGTGGTCTTTCCTGTGGAGTACTGTCCCACCACAAGCACCATGGGCTTATTGTCGAAGTCGGCATCCTCAAGGCTGGGCGAGTGGAAGTCATGGAAACCATAGAGCTGCTCCAATGGAAGCAACTTCTGACGGTACAGAGACTTCAAGCCCTCTGTTACCGTTCGGATCACTTCCGGACTCTTCGGATTCTTTATTTTTTTCTTGCCCAAACGAGACATGTTGGCGCAAAGTGGCAGAAAGCACTGATGGGCTGTTTACTACAACTTTTCGTGCTCAACCTCAAAAGGTTGGAGTTTGCCTCTGTCTGCTGTATGTGGTCTGAATTCTACATATAAATGGAGGGGACTGAAGGGCCTACAATTAACTAATCCTCTCTCTGCCTTTAATTCACTTGGAAACACCTAAATAAGGTTTTTCAAAGTCATCAAAGGCTAGTTAATAGCATAAAACTTGGCACCAACTGTGTATTGACCTTACTCAGTTCAATTAGGAATTGCTTGCAATACTCTGTACAGCCACTGTGTTTTTTTTTCAGCTTCTGGGAAGAAACGAGGAAAAAAACACAATAAAAAAGTGATAGCAAAATATAGGCATTAGTTCTTTAACATGAGCACTAACATTCTCTAAAGTTTTATGAGACGGAGTCTGACAAGTGTCGGACAGAGGGTGTGTTAGCCACTGATTTAATGTTTCCTGTGCAGAATCTTCATAGAGTTCACTTAATCCTGTGGGGGATACAGAATGCATTGTCCCTGTGTGCCTGGGTAAAATGGATACTCCTCTGAGAACAGACCTAAAAGTACGAACATTCACGCATATATGAGAATAAACAACCCCCCCACCCCCACATCTAAGGCTCAGTAAAGTCTGTAAGCACAACAGCAGCAGTGTAACAGCTAGTAGTGTCTAGCAAGAACTCTGGACAGTGAGAACTCTCTGGGACACTGTTTCAAACGGCAGCCCCCACTGGAGTAAATGCTTTCCTTTCCTACTGACTGGCCCTGTTAGATTAGGGTCTGAAAGTGAACACCACACAACACAGCCAGGAGCACGCCCAAGTTCATCTGCCCGTTCTGCTACCAGATGAGCATTCTAGGAAAGACAAGCCACACCTGAGAAGGATAACCCCAGCTGCTCCCATAACAACTCTGCTCATTTTAATAGGGAAATTAAGGGTAGGGTGTGGAATTGAAAGTCCAAAACATAATCATTAAAGTCAGCAGGCACAGAAAATGCTCACCAGGACCTTCTAGAAATTGGAAGAAAAATTTGTCCAAACTATTAGGAGACACTCCACAGGCGGAGGCGAGTCGATGTAGTAGGACAGGGGTGTGGTGGACTAGTAAGAGGGAGAGATTCCACAAGGAATAAACAGCTGAGATTCCCCTTCTGAGAGAGCCTCTTCAGTGACTACCTTAGGGAGGTAAAGGGGTTCCTCTTAAACTACCCCACAAAGCTAAGACCAGGGGAGTGTTTAGCTGAGTGTTTACTTTGCATCACGGACCACAAATAGTACTTTTAAAGCTGAATTGTGCAGAAAGCAGTCATTCAAAGAAGTGAGGCATTGGTCGAAGCATCACAGCAGACGATTCATATGTTTGACAAAGATAAGCAGCCAACTTGCCTCTTGCCCAGAAACTTCCAGAACTGTGCCTCTGAATTTTGCAGAGCAAAATAGTAGAAAAAAAAAAAAAACCAAATAAACAAGAAAGAAGAATATCATCTTACCTTGGGATGGAGATCAGACATTCAACAAGAACAGAAGCAAAATCTTAAACTGATCTAGCAGTTTACTTTACACTTTGTAGAAGAAAAAACTTTGTAGAAGAAAAAATGATGGATTCTTGTGCCATTAATAACAGGCTGACGGTTCGTCTTCTCGTGCTGGAGGTTCTGACATCTCAGAAGCTGAGGACAAAATCACGTCCGTCTTCTAGCGTGCAGACGCTCTCATCAGTTAAGCTGCATACTCGCAGTACACTGTGGGGCCTGATGGGGGTTTTCCAGCGCAGGCTAATCAGTCACAGCTGATATGAGTGTCTGCCAGTGAGCGCTCCCTAAACTGGAAAGTCTGCGAGAACACATAAGGTGATGAAATACAGAGAACTCCCTCTCTCATCTGTTCTCTAAGGGACCAACCCTGAAAAACGGACTACTGAAGCTCAGGAAGGGGTGGAGTGTGTGTGCAAACGGGAGGCGAGGAACTTGGGAGGGGGGGCAGGGGTGTGTAACATTAAACAAAAAATCCAGAGGGAGCAAAAAGATTTTGAAGGAGCGAGAGAGTTTCCTCCCCTAAATTCAGTGCATGCTTTGTAAATGTGTTTCCAGTGAATGCGACAACATTTATCCACGTGACAGTCTGCTTTGTGAAAAAATAACAAGTCCTCCCTCCCGAACTCCCCACCCTTCCTGCCACACCCTACCTCACCACTCCAGCTCTCCGACACCACCTAGAGCAAGATATCTGCACTGAAAGTCATTGCTATTCAGCAGCCCTTCATAACCCATAAAAACACTGCCCATACCAGCATTTGCATACTTAAGATTTACCGATAATGGAAAAGGGGGTCTCCAACGGTGCACATAAAGACAAGACATAAGCATATTGTTTTTTTCATAAAAGAAGCAAGTTTTAATTTACAGTTATACTAAATGTACAGTTCTTTTTTTAAAAAAGTGTCATTATACGCAATAAATACAGTACAAAATTAATCTGAAGTACTATATTTCAAATTCTCTTTCATTCGGCAAAGGTCTTGTTTTGTTCTCAGTTCATTGTTTATGCAGTTCATTTATCCGCTCAAAGAGTTTGGAGGGCAGGCTGTAAAGCAGAAAAGTGTGAGACCTGGCGAGAGAAGGAGGGATTGTAGGCGGAGGAAAGCAACATAAGAGCGCCATTCTGGCTGGTTACTGTCCCTTTCATTGTTCTATGAGTCTGGTCACAAAGCTGAAATGTTTTACGAATGCGGTCTGAGAAGGTCTTCGTCAACTACGTTTGTGCTTGGCACCTTCAGTGAGATCAACTTGAAATATAGATGGGTGACAAATTAAAGGGGGAAAAAACACATAAATGCATGTAAAAACATAACAAATGCAGATGCTTCCGTTCATTTTCCCAGCATGGTTTGGGTTCACTTGTTGAACCCAAGTTGAAAGGGTTACTGCGAGTTAGTGCGAAGTTATTCAGCATAATCAATCTTACATCCTACAATGAAACATTCCTTCCATAATGGGAGTGGTTTCTTCCTGGATCACAATGGTCCAAGCTACACTCGGCACAAGGAGCCAATGAATGATTCAGCGAGTATGAAAATGCCCCTAAGCATACGCCACCGTCTTCTCAGCCACCAGTCCTCAAAGCAACAGAACTCATGTAGAAAATTTTAGGAAAAAAAAAAAGTGTTAGACAGGGCTTTCCATCACAATCAATGAACAAATAAGGGACCATCTCTTGTAACAATGGGACACAATCCCTCCAGAAGTTGTACACTTTCAGACTCACTGACAAAAAAAAAAAGCTGATATGGCAGCTTGTGGATGTCCAAACACACAAGACTGTTTTTGTTGGTTTTCCCACTAACTTGTCACCCGTCTTAATATGATGTGCTAAAGCAAATTATTTCAGCCATGACTGAAAGAGGTCAGTTACTTTTAAACCTAAGTGGCAAACCTGGCCTAAATTAGAAAAATACAAAAAATAACAAAGATGCAAGTGTTGGTCATAAAAAAAAATTAAAATACCTTCTAAAAACTCGTTGACTGATGGTTCACTCTAATGCCAAACACACAGGCTTTTGAACTGAACCTGGTTTGTATCTAGTCCCACTTTGGTGTCCATTAAAATCCTGAATCTGAGGTTCTGTGCGTCTATATCAGGGCTATTCAACATTATCCCGCAAGGGCCAGTGTGGGTGCAGGCTTTCATCCCAACCAAGCACTTACACACCTGATACTACTAATCAAGCTCATTAGCAAAGACTCTTGGGGTTCATTAGTGGTGTCAGGTGTGTAAGTGCTTGGTTTGAGTGAAAGCCTGCACCCACAACGGCCCTTTCTGGATAAGGTTGAATAGCCCTGGTCTATATACTGCAGTGCCCAAGTGAAGGAAGACAACTAGTGGCTCTGCCCTGAAATTACACGGACCAAAACTCTCAATCTAACCTTCCTGCAACGTAAGAGGAGAACCACGACAGAAAGCCAGGAGGATCAGTACAAACCCCTCAGCAGCGCCCTCCGGTGTTGGAGGCCTAGCGAAATGAGCAAGAGAGTCAGGTCTCTTCAACAGCGTGAGAGAGGAAGTGAGTGCGTTTGACAGACTGTATGACAGATGAGTGAGTGCTAGAGTGAGCATGCAAGAAAAATAGAGAGTGGGAAGGAAGGGAAGAGAGAACAGAATGAATGTATGAGAGATGAGGCTTTGCTCCAGCACAATCAGCTCTGCCACAGACCCTCTCTCAGATGAAATGCAACCTCCACTGATCACAATAATTGCACATAATGGGTCACCTATTTCTATTACGGCTGTGATAATGCACAGAGTGTCAAGGACACCTTTCAACATTGCTAGAGTGGCCAGAATTAGACAGTTTTTCGAGCTACAAATTGTCCAACAAAGTTCCTTTCTCTACTAGAGGATTCAACATGACAGGAGAGCAAGAATGTTTTTTCAGATCTAAGAATTACCATTCAGTGACAAATAACATCATGACAAAAAAGAAGAAAAAAATACTCAAAGACACACTCGCACGCGCACACACACGCACACACACATGCAAACACAAAGGAAATGTAGCTGTGCAAAGTCACGAACAGATGAAGCAAACAGATCAAAAATGAAAACGTGAGGAATGACAGGAAGTGATCAGATTACAGCTCTGTAGGGGGAGGGGTATCATGGGCTCCATCAGTCAATACCCCGACCTTGGGTAGACAGGATTAGAACCAAGGCAACTGTGGGAAGTACATGGATATCAAAATTGACAATGTATCTTCAACAGCAGGAGCAAATAAATGAATTTTGCGCATTTCTTCATTTTTTGTTGTTTGGCCGAGTGAAATTAGACCGTTTTGTGACAGAGCACATGTACCATGAAATTAGACAGTAAAGGCAGCACACTGTCAGTCAATCTGAACTGCTCCAGACAACTGACATGCTGAGATGACCCATGACCAAATTTGATTGGTTCAAGCAAGTGAATGACTGACAGTTCGCTGAAGTTCGACCCATTTTGCGGCACAAGAAACCACACTCTCCAATCTCCAATTCCAGAACTTGTCAGGACACTCACAAGTGTTAAAGATTTAGTATTTAGTGTTTTAAACATGAGATGTTTCAACTGAAGGTAACTGTAGTGACAGTATCTCAGTTTTTCCACACCCGTCTCTGCTAGAGCAACTGGTGACTCCGATTAGAGCAAAATTGATGAGAAGTGGTATGTGATGTCACTAGACAGGTTTATACAGCTCAGAAAGAAACAAAAAAGTGCCATGAGACGCAGGGACATCAGAAAATTGATGGCAATACTGATATTTGGTCAAAGGTGCAAAATCAATCACTAACTGGCCTGACAGACATTTTGTGAGGCTATGTATACCAAGCAAGATTGAGGAAAATTTTCACTCTAAACATTAAACCTCCACCACAAACTCTCCAAAGTACACCGAGAGGGTTCTGTAAACCAAAAAAAAAAAAATAATAATAATAATAAAGTGACTTCTTTTGTTTATAACAATTCAAATTGATAAACACACCAAAAAAAAGCGGTGGGATAAAGCCGAGATATGGCACCTCCATCCCTCTCCCTTTCGCTCCTCAGGTCCATAGACTCTCAGTCCCCCCTAAGAGAGCTTGAGGGGCTGTTATCTGGTGCAAGTTCGTGACGCAAAGCTACCATTGTGCCCGCGCCCCCCGGTGTCCGCTAGTTGTGAGCGCTGGGAGGTAGACGAGGCTGAAGAAGAAGGGAGTCTGTGGGAGGAGGTGGACGGGGTGACTGGGCGGTGGGCAGAGGGTTGCTGGGGTGGATGTGCCCTTGGGGTCCGGCCCTTTGAATGCGCCCCCTGCTGGAGGTTGAGGATACTGTCTATGGCACTCTGCAGGTGCTCACTGAGGGAATCGTCAGGCGGAGGGCTGCCGCTGGAAAAGCTAGCGTTGTCCATGTATGGGGAGTCTGATTTGCAGCGTTTCGTAGGGAGGGAGGGGTCCCACGAGCGGGGCGACCCACCCGGAGGAGATGTAGGACCATCCCTCCTGGAAGCCCTTTCCCGACTCTTACCGCTCTTACCGCTACTCCGCTTAGACTGAGGCCCACCCCCTTCCCCAACCCCGCGGCCCTGCCCGTCCCCTCGCTCGCCGTGCCGCTTCTGGTGCCGACGACGCGTGTTTTTGATCATTCCTCGATACAGCACCTCCTCCACCTCGGCCAGCTCCTTCATTAGCCCCGGGGAGGACCCGCCCTCCAGGTTAGCATTACAGTCCCCGCCCCCTGGATCTGAACCCGCCCCAAGTCCGTGGTCTGTGTGCGATTGGCCCCGACCCTTCCCGAAAGCCCGCTTCTCTAGCTTGACGCTGGCAATCACCGTTCGTTCCGGAGGGGGGGAGGCCGGATCTGGGGAGTGAGGAGGCGAGGGGGCCGTGGGGGGGCTGACAAACTCTCGATACGTCTTCCGAAGGGGTAGTCGACACGTCGGGACAGGGGAGAGGTCTGAAGGTTTACGAGTCGGAGTGTGGTGATGGAGCTCTTGAGTCCCGTTCACCTGCGCCGAGGACGGGGCGGACGAAGAGATCGCAGTGGATGCGGTGGAGGTGGCGAGGTCTTCCTGTGGCACGGCTGCACTGATGATAGCGGGCATAGAGGACGAGGAGGAAGCCGAGGAGCTGTGGGAGGAGTCGGGGGGAGGAGTCCTGAGGACTGCGGTCGACGTGGGAACCGAGGTCATGGGCTGCGCCTGCTCTTGCTGCGCCTGGCCCGCGGGCCGTGGGTGGGCGGGGTTGCGCTGGGGTGTCTGCGCGTGCACTGGGTCGAGCGCCGTGTTGTGCACCACTTTCGTCTGGCCCGCCTCCTGCTTAATCTTCAGCTTGAGCCCGATTCTCCGCCGAGCCTCATAGGTCTTCATTGGCGGCTTGCTGCTCCGCTGTGGTAGAGCGTCCTCGTCCGGAGGGCCGGTGGATGAACTTTGACCCGCAGGTTCCGTGGTCAGCCTGCTCGCTCCACCAGGGGTAACACTCGTGGACCAGGACACGGATGCCCCTCCCCCACCCTGCTTTATCACGAGTTTGGTGGGAGTGAAATGAGGTGACATCACTGCAAGAGCAGGACCTGCAGGGACAGCCGCTCCTACTGCAGAGCTCCCAGCTGTAGCAGTACCGCACTCAGGAGGCAGGCTGTGCTTTCTATTTACAGCTGCACTTTTCAGGAAGCAGGACTGGGCCACATACTCTTCTAAGGGAGAGTCAGAGAGAATGAGAGAGTGAGAGAGAGAGAGAGAGCAAGAGAGAGAGAGACAGACTTCAGAAAGTGTTGTCAGCATGGGCATACATGTATGCAAGGGGGTGCAAGCTTCTGTGCACATTCATGTCAGTGCTAATTTAAACAGTCCATAAGCAGCCAGACCCATGCATACCTGGTCTCTCTTTAGCCAGTACCCTGTCTTGGTTCAATGCCAGCTTCTCCTCCTGAATGAACATTCTGTCAATCATCACCATCTCTGCTGAAGGCCCCAGCCTCTGCATAAAGGTGAAACACACATCAGGGGAAAAAGAGAGAGGACAAATGTTTTCTGGCTCTAAAGAAACTAATTGATTTACCTTGGACTCCTCAAACAGCAGCAGGCGATACTTGTCCAGCATGGCCTCAGTTCGCTTCAATATCTGACAAGAGATGCTCTGGAACTCCTCATCAACTGGAACACAGGACATCAAGTGAGAAACTGCTCTACACAAACACACACAGCACTATAGCATGCAAGCAAAGGGTGGTTACTCCACATCTTCTGGAAAACGACCAGTTCCAGTATGGCCCGTAAGATAAGAATGGTATTTTTGTGGTCAGTAAGATAAGGATGGAACACCTAATGTCAGCAGCTCAAGGAAGACACATCTATCGCCTGTAGGTTAAAGATGGTAAGAAAAGGACAGTACGTGTATAACCCTTAAAATAGGACTATTACCAATATAGCCTGAAAGATAAGGATAGTGCCAGTATGGCCTGTCAGAAAAGCATGGTACCTGCATAGCCCATAAGATAAGGCTGGTACCTGTATGGCCTAGTAGATAAGGATGATTCCTGTATGGCTCAAAAAAAAAAAAAAAAAAAAAAGATTGTTACCTGTATAGCCTGTATAAAAGGAGGATATCAGTATAGATTGCAAGATAAGGCTGGTACCTGTATGACCCGTGACATAAGGATGGTACTCGTACCACTCACAAGATAATCATAGTGCCTGAATAACCTAGAATATAAAGATCCTACCTGTATGACTTATAAGATAAGGACAGTACTTGTATAGACCGCAAGACAAGGCTGGTACGTCTATAGTTTGTAAAATGAAGATGGTATCACTGTAGCCAGCAAGGTAAGGATGATACCACTATTGGTTGTAAGACAAGGATGGTACCAATATGATCCACAATATAAGGATGATACTTCTATGCCCTGTAAGATAAGGGTGGCACTTCTATGGGGAGGTAAAACGGAAACACAGTTGAATGCCTTTTCCAGTATACTGTTAAATGCTATACTAGCAAATTTCATTAATGACAAAAAAAGCAAAACCTTCATACTTTCGCCTTAAGCATCGGATCGTCCTGTAGCCACAATTTTTAAAGGCTAAAAATCATTAGCATTGACCGATTATGCCGTTTATCATTTCATTTTTTGAAATGTTGAAGCTGTAAGAGCTCTTCCAGATTAGTGTACCGAACTCTAGGACTACAGTAAAATTAACTCATTTTTTCCTGACCTGCTAGCTGATTTTTTTTTCTTTCAAATTAACTAGACTGAAAACAGATAAAACAGCCATCTGTTTCAGCATTCTTATTATCAAAACATAAGGCACAGCAAGGCATTTTAACTTATACATTTGATCAAGCTAAGATATCTGCTCTCATTAGTAGCAGATGTAAAGCTAATAAAGGGGGAGAAAATATTGGACATGATTGCATTGGTATGTCCTAAACTTGCACAGGCAAAAATAGTTTAATGTCGCTGCAATTCTAGAGATTAGTTCACAAATTGAAGGTGCTCTCGTAACTTTACTACTTTAAAAAAATTAAGATAAGCGGCACATCTGTCACGTGCTAATAATTTTAAAACATTAAAAATGCAGTTACATGAGGATCCAATGCTTCCGACTGTTATGTAAAGCCATTGCTATTTCAGTTTACGGTAAAATATGCTAGCATAGCATCAAGCAGTATACAGTAAAAGGAGTCAAACTGTGTCTCTGCTTTGCCTGCCTATAGCTTATAAGATGAGGATAATACCTCTGAGAACGGAAATAGCATGTAAAAACAATACCTCTGCAATCTATAAGATAAGGATGGTACCTCACTGGATCTGAGGGATACGGGATCTGAATGATATTATTCTAATACGGCTCATACGATCGCGCCAGTCCCTACCGTTAATGGCCAGTAAAATTAATCTGGTTCCTGTATGGTTGGTTACCTATACAGTCAGTAAGATAAGTCTGGTGCATATATGGTCAGTATGACATGACCTGCACCTCTATTGACCAAAAGATAAGGGTGGTACCTTGATGAAAGTTCTGGGGTGTGGACACAGTGCCCTGGTAGAGGTGGTAAGGGAGCAGTCGGTGGACACTATCCTCAAATGAGTGGAAGGGGGTGCTGAAGTCTGGCCTCAACACTGAGCCCTGCTGCTTCCTCAGCTGCTCCAGCGTTCTGGAGATGGACAGATGAGCAAATAGAGTTATAGACAAGGGGAAAGCAAGAACAGTACACTAAATCACACCAGATAATATAAGCAAATGGTAGCACAACTACTTTGTATACTTATGTCTCTCACAGCCAAACATAAACAAGTGCATACTCACTTTGCCTCCTTGCTGGGCTCCAGGGAAAATGGCAACTTCAAAGCTGTTGTCTTTTAAAGAAAAGAAGATGCACCGTCAGACATGATCAACAGCATGGAGCAGAAAGACAACACATGAGTTATGAGTAATTACGTGGGCTTGACAAAGCAAACTTAATCTTCTTATTATTATCATTCCACACAAGTGTTGCAAAAGTAACTCCACCGGAGGGCAGCTTCAGGGTATATTAAGGCAGGCTGCCAGTGCTTTTTGAGTAGGCAGCTCACATCTATTCATTTACGCATTTTTTTCCATCTCATTTTTCCTATCGACTTATAATGGGCCATTTTCCTAATTGCTCATACTCATGCAATTTCATAGCTAGAAACATGAAACTTGTCGTGTAGCTTCATTTTTGGTCAGACTTGTCATTTTCAAGTTTATGTTATGACCCCCTTCTTCCATCCCTTCTTTTCCATCTCCTCTTTTTCAGCTCCAGTCTTCCATTCATTTTCATACATTCATACTCCTACATTTTGAAGGCTAGAGCTTCCAATCCTTCTACAGCTTCAGACAGCCCCAAAGCATGGATACTGATGTCTCTATAGCCCTGCACCCTTACCCAAATGGACCATCTTTGATTCTTTATAACTTCTGAACTGTTTATCATTGCGAGGCGGGCATTGGGTGGTTGGAATTAAGAATGGATCACAATTCAAATGGAGCAGCCCCAACCCATTTCCCGATAGGTCGATATTTGATCCTTACCAACTATTGAACTGTTTATCATAGGCAGTTGGGAGTTAGCATGTTGGACTCAGGAATGGGTTTGTCACTGAGAGTTGGGGATTTGGTAGTTAAAATTAGGATATTATCCCATTAAATGGTGAGACCCCGCCCCTTTTCTGATTGTTAAATATTTATCCCTCTTGACTACTGGACCATTTGTCACAGAAACTTGGGGATTAGGTTGTTGGACTCAGTAAAGGATCAAATTTTAAATAGTGAAGCCCCACCCCCTTTCTTAATAGGTTGATATTTGATCTGTCGTAACTACGGATCTGTTTGTAAGAGAGAGTTGGCAGTTCCCATTCATTTTACCCATAGACTTTTTTAAATATTCACTTTGTAGTGAGTTGGGGCTCGGTTATTGGACTCAGGAAATCGTCCCATGTTAATGGGCAAAATGCCGCCCCTTTCCTATTCGGTTGAAATTTATCCTTCATAACTATTGAACTGTCTGGTAAAGAGAGATGGAACTGGGTTGCTGGAATCAGGGAATGATCACATTTTAAACTGCTAGCCCCGCCCCCTTTCAACCTTGATCAATATTTGATCATTCATAACTAAAGAACCATTTGTCACAGTGTGTTGCTGAAGATTGGGTAGTTGGGACTCAGTAAAAAGATGATAAGGAAATTGACTAAGTCCCGCCCTCTTTTCTAATTGGACAATAAATCGACCTTCATAACAATTCAAATCTTTGCCGTGGTGAGTTTGAGGCTGACTTTTTTAAGTCAGGAAGGGGTCATATTAATTGAGGAAGCCATGCCCCCCTTTCCTGATTGGCTTTGCGTCTCTCCTTTGCAACAATTGATCCACATGTCATAGAAACTCTGGGGTTGGGTTGTTGAACTCATTTTAATTGACAAAGCCCTGCCCCTGGTGCTGATTGGAGAAGCTTTTACCCTTCAAAACTATTTAACTGCTTGTTAAAGAGAGGTGGGCATTGAGCTGTTTGAAATGCATCACTCTAGTAACAGTCTGGCTTTGTTGAGCTAACGAAGTTTGTTCACAATGTTTACATTCTAGTTTTTGTCTATAATGTTCCCCATATTCCAATATGCAGGGTACGAGTGTGTGCAAGCTCACCGATGTTTGAATGGCAGCAGTAGATGGGGGTGTGGTCAGCTGAGAGGCTCCTGAGCCGAGCACCTTTATCTGCAGAGCTGCTGTCCCCAGGGTCACACTGGCAACTGGCTTCACCTGGGAAAAGACGAGGCAGAGACTAGGCAAAGGCACGAGCAGGGGTGTGGACACCAACCCCAACTTCAACCACGAGGGACACCTGTGTCAATGTGTGTTCATGCGTGCGTTTCACACCTGTACAGGTTGTGTGAGGGCAGCAGGAGTGCCTCCCTGTTTGACTGAGGGCCCAGCTGGTCCTGCGGCTCCGGAGGACAGCGCAACTTCACTGGATCCTGCAAAAAAATAAAAAATAGGACCAAGGGTCCTGTAGCTTACCGGCAAGTAATCTTACAGTAATGATACAAGTTATGAAAATTTCATGTGAAGTTTGACATTCGAATCATTGAAAGTCAATGCAAAGGTCACTAAATAAAAGTTCACATACATTTATAAGACCTCCTGTTATATAATCCTATACTCTGAATCAGTTTTGGTGATACAAGCCATTGAAAATTCAATATGTCAATTGTGAACTTTAAAGTTCTCTGAAGGTGTAGGTCAGTAAATGGACTTCATATACGACTTTCTGAATGTCTCTACACAAACCCTGGCTCAATCTGTGACCATTTTCGTGATAGAAGTCATTGTAATTTCACTGTTGAGTTTGGCCCTCAAAGGTCGCTGACAGTCAAGTTGAATGTCACCAAATGAAAGTTCATATGTGACTTCCAAGATGTCAGTAACACAAACCTAGGCTCCATCTGTGACCATTTTCGTGATACAAGTCACTGAATCTTCCCTAGGTCACATTTGACTTTCGAAGGTCAATATGAAGGTCACCAAATGAAAGCTCATATATGACTTCCTATACGTCTCTAATACAAAACTAGGCTCCATCTGTGAGCGTTTTGGCAATACAAGTCATTGTAATTGTATTATGTCAAGTTTGATCTTCAAAGGTCACCAACAGTCAAGTTGAATGTCACCAAATAAAAGTTCATGTGTGACTTCCTTTAAGTCTGTGACACAAAACTGGGGTCTATCGGTGACCTTTTTAGTGATAGAAGTCATAGAATTTTTACTCGGTCAAGTTTGACCTTCAAAGGTCAATATGAAGGTCACCAAATAAAAGTTCATATTTGACTTCCTGTATGTCTCCAGTACAACCCTACACTCCATCTGTAATGATTTTGCTGATATAAGTCATTGAAATTTCACTGTAAACTTTGGCCATTGAAGGTCAAGTTCAAGGTCACCAAATGAAACTTCATACATGACTTCCTATCTGCCCACAATAGGGCCATTCTCAGTCACGTGTGTGACCAAAAATGTAACAAATAGTAGAAAAAATCTCCTCCAATTACAAAAGCATTGGAGGTTCATGATTGTGGACCTTGTATAAGAGTACTACTTATCCAAGTCTATCAAGTAAAAATGTTATTTGTTACATTAACTTTAACTATTTAAGGTCAGAGGTCAAATCGACTGGTCACGTGTGTGACTTCACACGAAACAGGTTTTCATAACTCTATTTGACTTCAAAAACTCTGTGAAGTTGAAAAAATCTGGAATTTTCATAGTTTTGGGGTATGGAGAATAGCAAGGAATAAATTTGATACCTTTCATTAATTTTCAAAGTATTTCTTTATTTGATGACATCTGGTCATGTGTGTGACATTTTGGTTCACTTCTCAAAGAATGGCCCAATACAAATCTAAGCTCTATCTATAATAGTTGTGGCAATAGAAGTCATTGAAATTTTGCTATGTGAAGTTTGACCTTCAAAGGTCACCTAAGGTCAAGTTCAAGGCCATCAAAAGAAATTTCATATATGACTTCCTATAAGTGTTTAATACACATGTTCCCAATTTTCAATATTTTCAAGCCTAGAAGCCTTTGAAAATTGTAACATTTTGCTTTGACCTCAAGTTTGACCTTTCAAGGTCATCTGAGGTCAACTTCAACACAACCAAGATATAGGTCACGTATGACTTCCTATATGTTGATAATATAAACTTAATCTCTATCTGCAACCATTTTGCTTCCAAAGGCCATTTTGCCCATTCTCTGTAAGGCCCAATGTTAAAGCACAGCGCTCCCACTAGACCCACTTCCGTCGATTCAATCAAAATGGCACTCGCACTGTGCATAAAGTGTATCAAGATGAGATGATTGCCAGATTTAGAAAAAAATTTATAAGACAGTTTTTGAGAAATATTTTCTTTTAAATTTCAAGTCCTATCTATTAACATTATTAATATTTTCCTTGATCTCATGTTTGACCTTTCAAAGTCATCTGAGGTCAACTTTAAAAAAGTCAATGTATAGGTCATATATGACTTCCTATATGTTGATAATACAAACTTAATCTCTATCTGCAACCATTTGGCCTCCACAGGCCATCTTGCATATTCATAAAGTACAGCGCCCCCAATAGATCCACTTCCGTCGATTCAATCAAAATGGCGCTCGCACTGCACATTGACAGTACCAAGGGAAGTTGATTGCCTGATTTAGAAAAAAATTTATCACGCAGTTTTTGAGAAATAATTTTTAAAAATTTCTTAGTCCTATCTTTAACATTGGGGCCGAAATTTCAAGGGCCCATAAAACGGACAAAAATGATTCAACCAAAAATCCGAAAAAAAAAACCTCTGAAGATATGGTCTAGTAGTATGTTATGGCAAATTTACACAAAAATTCATCAGGCCAAAAAAAAGATAAAAAATGTTCCGGACGACGGACGACGGACACCGGACGCCACACCATAAAAATAGTTAATCAGCCAATAGGGCCCATAGGGCCGGTAAGCTAACAAGACATCCAGCACAAATGAAGAAGTAACATCTGACATGCTTAAGAATCCATACATTTTGTTGTTCAGACCTTCACTGGTTTCTCATTATAAGAAGTGTGAAAACAAGTCTAACCCAAAGACGGCGTCTTCACAAGCACAGATGTTTGCTGCAGTAGGGAGGTCAGCTGACCAGGGGTGGTGACACAAGATGATGTCAGAGGCTGGGCAGTGGGCTGTTCCAGTGGAGAACTGAACTGATTAGTGGGGACTAGCTGAGCTGTAGTAGGCTGCTTGGCCTGAACAATGATGTTCTGCTGGACCTAAAGGGAAACAAAAGAAATTGAATGAAGATTCTGACAATTCAGAAACATTGTACCCCCACTCCAAAGCACAAACACAACCTGTCTACGGAGTGATATTTTTCCAAAAAGTGCACAAAAGTGTTTGGAAAAAAAAAAAAGCACGCCTAATCATTTATTTTCAGACTAGACAGCATTCAGCACCACTTCAAGCCTGAACTTGATCGTAAACACGCCAAGCAGCCCTGCCTCTCACACAGCCAGACAAACAGTTTCACAGGGCAGCAGAGAACTCTCTGCAAGACACTGCTTGCCAGGTGATGCACAATAAACAAAGCCAAGTGGAGAAGTAGTTAAAAAGGTTAATAGATATTTGTCTAGTAGTCGTAGTAGGCAGCAGTGGCGTCGCCTAGGTAAGGCATTTAAGTAAATAAATAAATAGTATCTCCCCCCCGCTCAACAAAATGAACGAGACACAAATTTCGGTTCGTGCCCCCTCGCCAAACTGTTGTGCCTCCCTTGTGCACCCCCAGAATAAAAGGTCTGGTGACGCCACTGGTAGGCAGCTGAAACACATCAACAGTGGGGACATCGTCAACTGGCAGTAAAAGGATAGCAGCAGATATTGGCGTGTACTGTACATGGAAGATGACGAGCGTTACCTGTTGGAGTTTCTCCAGCAGTTGTTTCTGCTGCAGAGTGGGCTGCTCAATGGCAGAAAGCGTCTGCAGCTTCGCTCCCACCATTTGCAGGGCCTGCTGCTGCTCCAAAGTCAGGCTGTGAGTCACAGCACCCCCAGCGGGAGCGCACTGGAACTGCAGTGACAGCGCAGCAGGGGGTTTGGGCGAGCGAGAGGGGCCGAGCGAGGACAGGACCGCGTCTTGCTGGAAAGGGGCGGGCTGAGAGGGAGGTCGAGTTTGAGGCTGCTGCTGTGGCGGCTGAGGCAGTGTCGGCTGGGGCTGGGGCGCAGGCTGCGGGGAGCCCCCGATCTGGTTGTGGATGATGAGGACGGGAGGCAGGGAGGAGGGGGTGCAGGAGCGGGATGTGCTCAGGGCCTGAGACTGAGGTGGAGGTGGGTGGGGAGAGTGGATCTGCTGGCCCACAGTAAGCGGGGAGGCCTGGGAGCCGTCTGCAGCTGCAGCTGAAGTGACAGGATGGGAGGGAGAGACACTCTGGACCTTCAGCTGCTGCTGGGGGCCTGTAGAGGGGATCTGGGGGGGGAGTTTATGGTGGGGGCACAGAAAGCAGCTTTAGGCAACAACACACATTTAATGGCTTTTGGTCTCGCAGGTGATATTACAACCCCCAGCACTGCAATAATCAGAAAATAGCATCAGTATTTAAAAAAAAAAAAATGGCCACCTTATCAAACCAACTGCCACAGAGGTCCTGCCACAAAAATAACAATAAGATTGGAAGTAAATTAAATAATGTAAATTAACTGAGGATAATTCCTAAATGCTATCCTCAGTGAGGTAAAAATCAAATCCTTATTAATCTTAAAACGTTCATTTTTGACTGAAGTTTTCCCTTAAGTAGGTTCAAAGTCAGAAAGCATTTTTCATATTGTAGGACAACGTCACAAACATGTTCTGTACCTGCAGGTTGCAGCGCTTCACAGAAGCTACATCACACTTATATTATGAAAAATATTCAACGCAATGTTTTAATGGCCAGAGCATTTCATCAAATGGAAAATATCTAGATCTTTTTGTACTTTGTAGTACATCATTGTACACACATTTCATTGTAATTTGGATTATCAGAAACTTTGGGATCACCAAGAGAATTCAAAATTAACCTCAGTTTCCACAGGTTTGAATACAGCAGCTGCATTTGAAGGACCAGCACGTGGGTTCGCAGGTTTTATGGTATTAACATCCTCATTGATAATTAAATATAACCGGTAAACATATGATAATACAATTCAAAGGAATTATCCTTTGATTCCACAACCTAAGCACACAATGCATCTGAACCGAGTTAGGGAAGTAAATGCCTAGGCCACTGGAGCAAGCTGCGGAAAACTACACGACAAGAATCACAGGGATAAAGACGACACCACAACAGTGCAATAATTGCTAAGCACAAAGAAGCCACACTGCACGAAAGGATGTTTTCAAAAATCAAGCAAAGATCACTGAGCAATATACTTAATTGTACTTAATCAACCAACTGAAAATCAAACCAGTCTACATTTTACCCTGTCTGCTTCACTGACAAAAATGAAATGGCCAGAAAAGATACTACTAAAACCAACTTCAAGTCACCTGTTGTATTAGCACAAAACATCGGACTATTGAAGAGCACTGACCATAACCTTCTACCCTCGCAGACATTTTAAAAGAAAATAGAAGAAAAACCAGTGCCTTGCTGATCTTGAGTCCTTTATTTGCAAGCTCAAGGGTTTTAAACACTTTTTGTGAAATGTGAAGATGTGATACATTCATGATTTGACAATAGAAGGTGCTCAGAATCCAAAAGCTAAGGAAAGGGACCTTGATATCTAGATGATAATCCTGTGAACAGTAGAGATGACCAGGCGGTCAAAAGACTATCTATTAATGTGGGGGGGGTTGTTATGTAGTCATGACCTAGTGAAATAGAATATAATCTTGACAGGGAATCTCTAGATGATCTTACAGGGAAGGTGACTGAGTTAAGACCTCATGCACTCAGGTAATTGGGTGTGGACAGTGATAAGATGCAATTTTGTGATTTGTGGAGGGTAATTTTTTATTATCTGGGGAGACTATATTGTGACGCAAGTAAATCACCCGCTGATTTAGGAAGGTGATCTTCCAGGAAAGGGATAAAGGGATGCCAGTAGTTTTCAACAGGGTGAGGGGGTAATCTGACAGTCGTTGATATAATACAGTTTGGGGGCCTAAAAATAAAGGAGGCGTGAAAGAGGAAAGCAGGATGGGAAGCACATGGGTTAAATGAGGGGAATTCTCTGCAGTACAGCGCTGCCACTCAAGAGGCCATATTAACTACGAGGCACAGATAAGACAGATGGGTGCAAAACATGCAAGGTAAATGTATGGAATGCTCTTCAATGCGCATGCCATTCATATACGGTTCAATAATGTAAAAAAAATGCAACTCAGATATGCGATCAAGTTGACAGAAATAACATAAACATCCATTGCTGCTCCGACATACAGTAAGCACACAGGCACGCATTCAGAAATATGTGCCCATCCGTGTGCTTGTTCAGGCATAAATGAATGTGAGCCAACATATACCGTAAAAAAATTTGAGTTCCTGCTATATGAGAAGAAATTATAGCATTCACAAGCTTGCTGGCTACAGGCGTTAATCATGCTATGAGCAGTAGCAGCAAAGCTAACGCACAGTTAGAAAGCAGACAGATGGGAGCATAATTTGCATAATTTAAACACGCTTGTGGACAGGAATGGGGTGCAAGACACACAAGACATGGGTAGGTGACTGATAGTTTTAGATGAGAGGACTCTTGCAACATGTCACAACATCAGAGAAAAATAAAATGGAAAATGGCACTACTGGGAGTTCACAATTAGTAGCAAAAAAAAGCTTGGAGAGCGGGGCGGAGGGAATGGGGAGGGTCTACCTGGTGAACCACTGCTGCCTTGTCGGTGGGGCCACGAGAGTGGGCGGGACTCTGGGCAGGCCCCTTCGCAGCTGATAGACTGTTATGGCCAGAATGAGCGCAGCCATTACCGCTGCTGACGATGACAGATGCTGGGACACACCCCGAAGGGCGGGGATCAGTCGCTGATTGGCGCTTCTGGTCCTATTATAGGGAGTCCATGATTTTAGTGTGGGAACAGAGGTCTCTGGAAGCTCAGGACACTGACTTGTTCATAAGCATCACAGAGTTCGCACACAGACCTGATTTCTATTCAGTTCTCCAGCTCTAGCGATGCCCAGTAAAAGGTAAAGTTTAGAATTTTGGCAACTTCAATAGAATTTTTTCACCTTGATTCAACCATGAATTGACTTAATTGAAGACATACCTCTTGCAGTTATAGAACATGACTCTGTGCATAAGGAATAGCTTGGGATCTCTGATCATAACAATGAGCACTAGTTTGTCATCTCATCTCTCTACTGCAAGATGGCACCTTCTATAGCCGTGCACCTATCTGCCTGTGCCACTGGCTTGCATCAGTGGCTTTGAGTCTCGGTGAAACATGACATTCAGCAAATGGGAGAAAAACTGAGCGAAGATCAGAAGTGATACTGACCTGCTGCAGGAGCATCTGCAAGGAATCCTGGCTGAGGAACATTCCAGAGCCCTGAGGAGCCAGGAACAGCTTCCCCGGGCTGTGCTGCGTGACTGGGGGCACCAGAGGTCCAGATACGGGGGGAAGGGAGGATAAGGAAGAGGGGGATGGAGAGGAGGAAGATGAAGCAGAGACGGCGATGGACGAAGATGAGTTGGTCTGGACAGTCAGGATTGAGGGTGGGGGAAGCTGCAGAGACGAAGCGGGTGGAGTTTGCGCTACTGGCGTGGGCTGGTCCGCAGCGGCCGAAACATTGTCTGTCGGTTGGCACTGGGCCAACGCTGTTCCTCCTCCGAGGGGGATGAGGCCAGTCTGTTGCTGTGAAGGAGGTGGTACAGGAGGAGCTGGAAGAGGAGGCTGCAAACTGACCGCAGGAGTCAACCCTTCCACCTGCCCCAGCATGGCCAAGGAGTTCTGGATAGGCATGCCCTGTATGACAGCCGAGGCGTGGGTCTGCTGCTGCGTCTGCGCCAGCGAGACGGGCACCTGGAACAGGGTCGGCTGGCCCATCTGCCCCGGCTGCAGCTGGATGGGACCCGACAGAATGTGGGCTGTGCCGGACGAGCCCTGCGTCGTCAGCACCTGCCCAAGGTTGAGGTTCTGGTTGGGG
Organism: Gymnothorax javanicus; assembly: GCA_029692085.1. NCBI lineage: Eukaryota > Metazoa > Chordata > Actinopteri > Anguilliformes > Muraenidae > Gymnothorax > Gymnothorax javanicus. The sequence continues at coordinate 18,061,097 of CM056195.1, forward strand.
GCCAGAATCTGGTTCGCAAGGATCTGGCCCCCAGGGCCCTGGCTAGTAATGATATGGCCTCCAGAGTGTTGAGTGAGGATCTGGCCCCCGGCCTGCAGTTGAGGGAGCAGGAACTGGTTGGAGGGAATGACGATGCTACCGGACTGGTTCAGCAGGTGAACACCCTGCTGTTTAAACAGTGCTTGGGGGAATTGTGCCCCCTGTGGCCCAGACTGAGTGCTCAGGACCACACTGGCGCCGGGCTTGCCCGTTAGGAAGGCCACGCTTTGGCCAGCAGACACGGGGACCTGCCCTGGCTGGACCTCCACACCTTTCGCAGCCTCGCTCTGCAAAGAGTTCGGCGTGGGGAGCTGCGGCGTCTGAGGTCGTTGCTGCTGCGGCAGTTGCTGCTGTGGCTGCTGCTGTGCGTGCTGCTGTTTGTAGAGTTTGGGCTGAACAGCTCCAACTTGCGAAGGCTTGGGCTGAATGGGTGTGGGAGTCCGCTGAATGACCACGTTCTGCATGATTTGACCAGGAGACAGAGTTTGCTGCGGGGTTCCGACTCCCATCGAGGCATTGCCAAAGCCTACCAGCCCACTGGAGCTAGTGACAGTGTTCCCACTGCTAGTGACTGCACTGCTAACGCTAACGGCAACACCTCCAATTCCAACGCTGGCCCCGTTCAAAGCTGGGGACCCCAGAGCAGGCTTGCCACCTTGGATCAGCAGTCCCCCACTGGAACTCAACATGGTCCCCCCAAGCCCAGCCTTGGCAACAGAGGCTCCAGTATCTGGTGCAGCTGGTTGCAGATGGTATCCGCTCATTGTTTTTGCCAGAAAGGGCTGACCTGATGGGTTGATGGCCATTACAGCAGGCTGGCCCATGACCTGAATTTGCCCAATGCCAAGGTGTCCAGTTTGGCTCCCATTGGGTAGGGGCTGAAGGCTGGATATGGGCTGCAGGGTGACATTTCCCAGCCCCACTGGCTGCATGAAAGACTGAACTGTCACTGCTTTGTTCATGACCTGCGGCTGCAGCTGCAGGCCTGGGTGAGCCAAGACTGAGCCCAGCATGTCCGGAGCAACGCTGGGCGGCGTGGCTGTGGCATTGGGGGTAGGGCTGTGGAAAATCTGCCCTCCCACATGGACTCCAACTGTGGTAGGGCCCGCAGGTCCAGGCAGGCTCGGGTCGGGCAGAGCTTGGACAACTTGGGTGAGGCCGGGAAGGCAGAAGGAGCCCAGATCCAGCTCTGCCTCGGCCTCCTGCAGGCTCTGCTCCGTGATGTTGGCCTCAGCCAAACTCTGCTGCAGGATGTCACAGGGCTCGTGGTTCGCCCCTCCATCCCTGGCCCCGCCCCCAGGTGAGCCACCACCGAGGATGTCATCGTCCTCCAGGAAGTCCAAGTCCACGCTACTGCTGGGCAATCCTGAAGGGTCGCTGACAGACAACTGATTGGACGGCTGGACCTGGGGCACATGGACCTAGGGAAAGGAGAACAGGGAACAGATAATGTGGGTAGTGGATGGGGAACGGGAGCAAGCAGGAGACAGAGAGGTAAAAAAAAAAAAAAAAAAAAAAAGTGTGCTGGACTTGCAACATACTCATGAAACAAATACATCCCTCTCAAACACAAATCTAAAGAAGTGTAGGAGAGAACATTCATTCAAAAACAGAATGGAACCTGGCAAAATGGACCACTGGAGCTCTGACAGAGAATTCAGGCAGGAAACGAGCAGAGCAGTACAGTGTTAATGGGTCTGTGGAAAGAGAGACAGAGCGAGGAGACGAAGTGAGGGCACTACCACGGAAACGGAAATGTGGTCTTCCATGATGTCAGAGCAGGCTCCCAGTGGGCCATGCGGCTGGTGTTGGAGAGCACCCATGCAGAAGCGCAGAAGTCCAGGATGCAAGGAGCGTGCTACACACATGCACACGCACACAGAGAGATAGGAGAGCAAGGGGGAAGGTGGGGGAGGGGTACTCACCCCAGCATCAGAGAAGAAGGAGCTGGCCGCACCATCCAAAAGATCATCGGTGTCCAGCTATAGACAGACACATGAGGGGGTAGGACAGAAAGACAGACACACAGACGTACAGGCAAACGTGAAGAAAGACAGAGGGGGGCAACAAAACCGACTCACGTGGAGAGCCAGAGATCCAGGGAGGAGGGTAGAGGCAAGGAAGGAGCACAGAGAACCACCAGCAGACACAGAGGAACCAAGCAGGGACAGGACATAAAGGAAGGAGGGTTAAGAAAGACAAAAAAGAGGAAGAAAAGGCAGAAAGGACAGGATACAGGAGGTTAGTACTCAGATATTGTTTCTGACTAAAGAGGGAAAAAATCAAAATGGGAATAAAGTAATCAAAAGATAGTTGTTGTTTTTTTCTTTTTTTATTATTTTTTATTATTATTATTTTTTTTTTTTTTTTACAGGGACCTCCAATCCGCGGAGAGATGGGGGCGGAGAGGACCTAGGAAGAGTGGAAAAAGAGGCACCGAATAGCATGCAGTTGGTCCATCACTGTGAGTACTTAAGTCAAGCCAGGATTTGTGCGTGACAAAGACACAGGTATGTTAAAAGCATGGTCGCGTCAACTGGAGAATTTGAAAGAAAGGGCGGCACAGAAAGCTCCAATATGCAATGGATTTACCAATATATTAAACATCAAATAAATTGCAAAGAGGGTGCATGGCTTTCTCTTTCAAATAATCTAATTGCCATCCTTCCGCATCCTGCAAAGTTAGGAGCATTCCCTGTTTTGCGAGACAGTGATGGATTGCTAGTATTTTATTTTTATTTTAAAGCTAATATCAACTGGTGCTCTAGCTGGCCCCCGCATAGTCAAGAAGTTCATTGATGCTGAAGTAGAAAAACAGTTTCTCCATCCCATAAACCCACCCAGCCAAACCCAAGTTTTGCAGCCAAAACTTACATGCGTTTCTGATCCATGTAGAAAGTCATTGAGTGCCTGAGGGTCGCTGTGGGAGAGAACAATTCATTGAATGCCATTCAAATAAAAGTATTCACTGGACTTTATTTTTAAAGGCCAGTTCTCTTAATCGTATATCGGATGAGTGTGAGGAGAACACCCAAAAGAGAAAAATATTCACTTCAACTGGTGTAAGAATCAACAGGAAATGCATTCCCGGTTCATATTAAAGTACTGGACAGAAATCTACAGGTGGATTTTCTCATACAGGGAGATCCTTTAACCTAGCAGATCAATCTACAACCCCAATTCTGAAATAGTTGGGACAAAGTGTAAATTGTGAATAAAATCAAAATGCAATGACTTTCAGATCACATGAGCCAATATGTTATTTACAATAGAACATAGACAACATTTAAAATTTTGAAACTGAGACATTTTACATTTATATCAATAAAATTAGCTTATTTCAAATTTTATGGCTGCAACAGGTCTCAAAAAAGTTGGGACACAGGCAAAAAAAGGGTTGAAACAGCAATTAATGTATAAGAGAATCAGCTGAAAGAACATTTAGCAAGTAATTAAGTGAACTGGCATCCGGTGTGTAACGTGATTGGCTATAAAAGGGATGTCTTAGAGAGGCTGAGTCTCTCAGAAGTAAAGATGGCCAGAGACTCTCCAACCTGTGAAGGACTGCATTAAAAAAAATTGTGGAATACTTTAAAAACAATGTTCCTCAACATCAAATTGCAAAGGCTTCGACAATCTCATCATCGACAGTGCATAACATCATCAAAAGATTCAGAGAAACTGGAAAAATCTCTGTGCGTAAGGGACAAGGCTGAAGACCTTTACTGGATGCCTGTGATCTTCGGGCCCTCAGACGCCACTGCATCACTCACCGGCATGATTCTGTCATTGACATTACTCAATGGGCCCAAGAATACTTCAAGAAACCACTGTCTGTAAACGCAGTCCATCCTGCCATCCACTGATGCCACCTAAAACTCTATCATGCAAAAAGGAAGCCATTGTTGAGCATGATCCACAAGTGCCGCCGTGTTCTGTGGGCCAAGGCTCATTTAAAATGGACTGTAGCAAAGTGGCAAAGTGTCCTGTGGTCAGACGAGTCCAAATTTGACATTCTTGTTGGAAATCATGGGCCTCGTGTCCTCTGGGCTAAAGAGGAGAAAGACCACCCCTCCTGTTATCAGCGTTCAGTTCAAAAGCAAGCATCTCTGATGGTATGGGGATTCATTAGTCCATATGGTGTGGGACACTTGCATGTTTTAAAAAGCACCATGAATACTGAAAGGTATATAAAGGTTTTAGAGCAACATATGCTCCCCTCAAGACGACATCTATTCCAGGGAAGGCCTTTTGTATTTCAGCAGGACAATGCAAAACCACATACTGCAGCTATTTCAACAGCATGGCTTCGTAGTAGAAGAGTCCGTGTGCTGAACTGGCCTGCCTGCAGTCCTGATCTTTCATCGATTGAGAACATTTGGCGAATAATTAAACGAAAAGTCCATCAAAGGAAACCCAAAACTCTCCAGCGGCTGAAAGCCTATATTAAACAAGAGTGGGATCAAATTCCGATGGCTAAATTCAAGAAACTTGTCTCTTCAATGCCAAGACGCCTCCACTCTGTGTTAAAAAGAAGAGGGGATGCTACACCATGGTAAACAGGCCCCTGTCCCAACTTTTTTGAGACCTGTAGCAGCCAACAAATTTGAAATGAGCTCATTTTGTGGATAAAATTGTAAAACTTCTCAGTTTCAACATTTGGTATGTTATCTCTGTTCTATTGTGAATAAAATACTGGCTGATGTAATTTTAAAGTCATTGCATTTTGATTTTATTCACAATTTACACTTTGTCCCAACTATTTCGGAATTGGGGTTGTAGTTTCTTTGTTTTGATTTTCTATATCTTGGACTGCTTCAACAGAGAGACCAACAGTTATTTTTCTGTGGATGGCAGCACAGGAAGTCAAGCTATGCTAAGATCCCACCTGCAACATGCACACAAGACTAAAAACTGCCCTTCTCTGAAGAGCTGAGCTGTGGGTGAAACTGAGAATAGCAAAAACTCACCAAATTACATCTAGCAAGCACCTGCCATCTTCATCGTCCATGTCAACTGTAGAGAAATGGCACGGATTAAGGCAAGTAGGGCTCACACGATCACATACAGTACAAGCAGTATGTTCGAGGGAAAAAAAGACTTGAGGATTTAAACTCAAAGCAAAAGCAATAAATTACGAATACTCAGCTCTTGTCTAACCTGTTTGTTTTAAACGCACTTCTCCTTGCTGGCTCATGTGAGGAAGGCATATTCTCCATAAAACTGAAATGAACAGACAATTTGTATATTTAATCATTCCACTATGATTCTGAACATCAGTAAAAACAAAGGCCACCCAGCTGAAACCCATAAAGAACACGATAGCCTCTTTCACACTAGACGCGAAACGAATTTTTCGCACGACAGATTACATTCAAAGTCAATGCAAAGACGCGAATTTATCCGCGGTTTAGCATAATCTGTCGTGCGAAAAATTCGTTTCGCGTCCGGTGTGAAAGCAGCTTAATAGACATACAGACGGCCTGATTTTAGTAACACAGACTGAAAAAACAATCTCAAAGAGTGAAATCATCCTGAGTGAATGCATCAAAATACAATGATAAGAAGCAGGCTATTTGAAAAGGGACTGCCTTTTTTAAACAATGATAATTGATTTGAAATCAGAGAGCATCTCCACAAAGCAGAGGGCTTGCTTTAATGGCAAACACACGACTCGCGCATACTGGACGCAGTTCAATGCGGGATATTCTCAAAGATAGAGTTGTGCCCACTTTGTTAGGACCAGGAGTTTCAGGATGATTTGAAGTTTGTAATGTAATGAAGCTACAATTCTAATGTTGTGCTATCGTAGCCTGTCGAATGTTTGGTAGTTCTGGTAGTTTATGCCCGTCATGTATAATGCCAAAGTTCCCCTTCCTTTTGCTTGTTTTTTTAAGGCTCCAGCACATCTGTTAAAGTGAATACGAGTTCACAAGAACAATGTTTTCATATTTGGTGCCTACTTTAATGTAAAAGGTGTTATGCTATTCTCTGCTTTGCCGTTTTTCTATGAGTATTTCCCATTGGATTCTGTCAGCATCATGCTAAACAAGGATTAGCGTCCTCTGGGCCAGTTAACCTGGAAACTGGTTTGCAAACAGTACTGCACTTAAAAGACGCTCTGAAGCAGCAGACCAAATAAGTTGGGAGGCAAATATACTTTTCTTTTATTTGTGTATGAAGCACACATGACTGTCTTAGTTGTCGTAATTCAGGAATTCTGCATTCATATTGTATTGAGACGTGACAAAATTGAAATTCTGAGAAAAAGGCATGGGACTTGAAATACAAATAAAGTACAATTGAAATACATATTTTGCATATAAATTAAGAGTGATGAAAGGCACAACCTGGTTGCCTGCTTAATTATTTTCCTGCTGTTTGCAGAAAAATATTATCTGGCCACAGTCATTGCACCTTGAGCTGAAATCCATTTCTGGTAAAGGGGTGTGGCATGTCTGACACATGCGCAAAGCGGTTGACCAATCACCAGTGAGTGGCCCAGACCAATCACAGCACACTGCAGTGTTTTTGGGGTCTGGGGGCAGGAGCTCAAACTAAGTGTTCCAAAGGTGCCACAGAAATGGTCAATATGAAAAAACTAAAGTGTTTTTTGAACACAGAAGCATGCATACCTATTCCAGTAGACACTAAGAATACAAAAATGACCATAAAAAGGAGCATAATAGGTGCACTTTAATGGTGTCTTCAGACAAGAGCAAGGTACCCTTGGGTGCTGATACGACCCCACGCCATGATAATGTATGGCTTTTGGACATATGGTCCTTCTCTTCTTTGGTCTAAAGCATACATTGTCCATTTCTTCCAAAAATGAGCTGAAATCCTGATTCGTCTGACCATAGTACACTTCTCTACTGTGTGATGGTCCATTGCAGATGCCTCCGAGCCCAGAGAGGTTGACAGCACTTCTGGACACTGCCATCATGCGGCTTCTATGGTAGGAAAAATGACCTAAACTATGCTAAATTCAAAGTATTACCATAATCACAGTTCAACAGAAAGAACTGAGCCAAGTTCATATGGCCTTTTAAACCTTTTTTTTTTTAATCTTTCTTTGAGGAACATTGTTTTTAAACCTTTTGATGATTTTCTCATTCGCTTGTGGGCAAATTGGCCACAGCCCCTGTTTGCTCCTCAAGGACAAGGCCTTCCCTGAATGCAGCTTTCGTATAAAATCGTGACAGTAATCACATGAAGACATCAGCTATTTAAAATCACATCATTACTCCAATTTTTAATTACCTTATCACTAGTCCTAAATTATCTCCACACCAACTTTCATGGAATGTATTTCAGTCCTGAATGGCAGGAATGGCTGTACATTTACATACAAAATGAAGTCGATCAGACAAAAGATAATATCTCTTATCTTCATACCGGTTGCAAAGAAATACAAGTCAAAGCAAATTTAGAAATCACTGGATAGTGTTTTAACTAAAGTTGGTTTTTCAGAATAATTCTAGCATCTAGGGGTCAAAATGGCGAGGGCGTATAGGTGACTTTTGACGATTTTCAGTCTGTGGCCTATTTTAGACACTTGTAATTTTGTGAATAAAAGTGATGAGAACTAGTGGATGACTGTGTACGAAGAACTTTACCTCCTCTTCACATATCTACAATACCACATCCCTTGGATGACTTATGCAACCTGTGGATGTCCCTCAATTTTGGGGAAGCAACGGTCAGCATGGTCAGAGTTGTCATTTTGACTGGCATATATTTCAGGTGGTGTGACAGATAGCCCTTCTGGAAAATTGAGGTCCTGTTTAGCAAGTTTCAAGGATTTAGCTTTGTGGCAAGGCATAAAAATAATGGCATAAATATGCAATAAAATAGAATGCCACTCATGAATGACCTATATAACCCCTATAATTTGAAGGGCCATAACTCTGTGAAAAATGTGTATATTGACCTAATTTTTTGGAAAAATGTCGTCTCTCATTACGATAAACAGCCATATATATATATATATATACACACACACACAAACAACCCCAATTCCGAAATAGTTGGGACAAAGTAGTAAGAAAATATACTGGACAAAGAAAATTAGGGATCACCCCAATTTTCGAATTTGAAATATTTGATAGTTCAAATTATGTTCCATATCATATTTCAATATTAAAAATCAGAGTGATCCCTAACTTTCTTTGTCCAGTATAGTAAGAAAGTACTTAACTAGATAAGTGAATTGGGATGATTCCATGTCAACTAGACCACTCAGGACTCAACCCCTGACCTTTGGTCCAGTTGACATGGAATCAACCCAATTCCCCTTTTCTTCTTTTTTCCTTTTTTTAGGGGGGGAATTGGGATATATGTATGTGTGTGGGTATATATATATAACCCCAATTCCGAAATAGTTGAGATAAAGTTTAAATTGTGAATAAAATCAAAATGCAATGACTTTCAAATCACGAGCCAATATGTTATTTACAATAGAACACATAACATTTCAAATGTTGAAACTGACACATTTTACAATTTTATCCACAAAATGAGCTCATTTCAAATTTGATGGCTGCTACAGGTCTCAAAAAAAGTTGGGACAGGGGCCTGTTTACCATGGTGTAGCATCCCCTCTTCTTTTTAACACAGAGTGGAGGCGTTTAGGCATTGTGTAGACAAGTTTCTTGAGTTTAGCCATTGGAATTAGATCCCACTCTTGTTTAATACAGGCTTCCAGCTGCTGGAGAGTTTTGGGTCTCCTTTGACGGACTTTTCGCTTAATAATGTGCCAAATGTTCTCAATCAGTGAAAGATCAGGACTGCAGGCAGGCCAGTTCAACACACGGACTCTTCTATTACGAAGCCATGCTGTGTAATAGCTGCAGTATGTGGTTTTGCATTGTCCTGCTGAAATACACAAGGGTCATTCCATGTCAACTCAGCCACCCGTGTACATGACACCTCTCAGATTTTACTCAAACTTTGTCCAAAAATACTTTATGGTACCAAACAAAAGAATACCAAGTTTCATGCCATTATCTCTGATGGTTTTCATGTGAAAATTTCTTGAAATTTGGGTGAAACGCCCCTTTTTGACTTATGTTAATTGGTCATTTTGTTTTGTAGCATTTTGGAAGGACCATAACTTCTCACGTAATAGAGACAGGAAGCTAAAATTTCATGTGCTGGTGCATTCTGGTCCATATATCAGGATTCTGCTGCCAGAATCACCATGAAAGATCAGAGGGGTGAGAGGAGGGCCTCCAAATTCCAATTTTCTTTTAAGGCGGCAAGTGATTTTTCTCTTTTTGGGGGTCCCTAGGATTCAGTTCAGTGAATGTTACTGTTCGAAATGTGTTCCTCCCTCGTATTTGGGAACTTTCCCACCACCCAACTAAGTTTTAGGATAATAGTACCATTGGTGGGGGACTTGTGGGGGTCAGAAAACCACTTCGGACCAAAATGATCCTCTCAGACCCTGGACTTCAGACACTCAGATGACCCTGTGGGCACTAGATGATGGTAATGGCATTTATACTAGACAAATATACATATTTAAACATTCATTTAATGAAATAAAAACTTTGATTATCAACCTCCTTCTATATGAACGTATTTTATGAAAAAAGGCATTCTGAGACCCTTTTTCAGCATTTCGAAGTCCAGAAACTAGGTCAAACAGCATTACATAGAAAGAGTGGACTAAATACTCTAAAATCTGTTATAATTACATTAATGCAGGTGTTCATCAATGAAAACCTGAGGTAAGCATCCAAAATGATGCAAAAAGGGACTTTAACCCCTTGTACACCATAACACGACCATGACCTAATGTAGTGGGAAACCAGGATACAACATACTGCCAACAATTGTTCTAGACGTGGTTTCAGCACATAAGCAACATAATTTATTGGGACACATGGTAGTATTCTATTGTTACCAGGAAAAAGGAATACCATTTATTCAGAATCCTTCAGGTCTTTTGTCCAACAAATTGAGGAAGCAGCAACATGATTTTTTGATGGTCATATTCCGCAACTCCGAGCTGGCGCGCACTGTGTCCATTAATTTCAGGTGCTTCTATACAGTGGATAATATGCTGGAATGGCACCCAGCATAGAACCTGTTCCTGGTCAGATGGTGAAGAAGGGATATTGTAGGCACTTTTCATGAATTTCGCATAGACGTCACCATGTTGCTTCTTCCTCACGTCTTGCATCACTCGGAATCCTTGCAAATTTATTCTGATTGGGTTCCAGCGAATTGACACTACCCTTGCTTCAGACATACAGTACTTGGGTCCTTATTTTAACCCTTAGCTATATGTCATTTGATAGGAATCATAAACAACATAATTTATTGGGACACATGGTAGTATAACATGGGATGCCTGATCTTGCATGGAGTGATCAACCTTGACCATGTTGACAGTATGTTGTAACCTGGTTTCCCAGTACATTAGGTCATGGTCGTGTTATGATGTATAAGGGGTTAAAGTCCCTTTTTGCATAATTTTGGATACTTACCTCAGGTGTTCATTGATGAACACCTATATTAATGTTATTATAACTGATTTTAGACAGTTTGGTCAACTCTTTCTACGTAATCCTGCTTCTGGACTTAAAAATTTCTGCCGAATAAGGGTCTCAGAATGCCTTTTTTCGTAAAATGCATTCATATAGAGGGCGGTTGATAATCAAAGTTTCTATGTCAGTAAATGAATGTTTAAATATGCATATTTGTCTGTTTAAAATGCCATTACCATCATCCAGTGCCCACAGGGTCATCTGGGTGTCTGAATTTCAGGGTCTGAGAGGATCACTTTGGTCCGAAGTGGTTTTCTGACCCCCACAAGTCCCCCACCAATGGACTATTATCCTAAAACTAAGTTTGGTGATGGGAAAGTTCCCAAATATGAGGGATAAACACATTTCGAACAGTAACATTCACTGAACTGAATACTAGGGACCCCCAAAAAGAGAAAAATCACTTGCCGCCTTAAAAAAAATTGGATTTTGGGGGCCCTCTTCTCACCCCTCTGATCTCTCATGGTGATTCTGGCAGCAGAATCCCGATATAGGGGCCAGAATGCACCAGCACATAAAATTTCAGCTTCCTGTCTCTATTACGTGAAAAGTTATGGTCCTTCCAAAATGCAACAAAAAGAAATGACCAATTCACTTAAGTCAAACAGGGGCGTTTCACCCAAATTTCAAGAGATTTTCGCACGAAAACCGTCAGAGATACTGACATGAAACTTGGGATTCTTTTGTTTGGTACCATAAAGTATTTTTGGACAAAGTTTGAGCAAAATCTGAAAGGTGTCATGTGCAAGGCACCTCAATATTGGCTGTTTTGACATGGAATGACCCACAAGGCCTTCCCTGGAGTATATGTCGTCTGGAGGGGAGCATATGTTGCTCTAAAACCTTTATATATCTTTCAGCATTAATGGTGCTTTTTAAAACATGCAAGTGTCCCATAACATATGCACTAATGCATCCCCATACCATCAGAGATGCTGGCTTTTGAACTGAACGCTGATAACAGGAGGGGTGGTCTTTCTCCTCATTAGCCCAGAGGACACGAGGCCCATGATTTCCAACAAGAATGTCAAATTTGGACTCGTCTGACCACAGGACACTTTGCCACTTTGCTACAGTCCATTTTAAATGAGGCTTGGCCCACAGAACATGGCGGCGCTTTTTGTATGATAGAGTTTTTGGTGGCATCTGTGGATGGCACGGCAGATTGTGTTTACAGACAGTGGTTTCTTGAAGTATTCCTGGGCCCATTTAGTAATGTCAATGACAGAATCATGCCGGTGAGTGATGCAGTAGCATCTGAGGGTCCGAAGATCAAGAGCATCCAGTAAAGGTCTTCGACCTTGTCCCTTATGCACAGAGATTTTTCCAGTTTCTCTGAATCATTTGATGATGTTATGCACTGTCGATGATGAGACCTTCAAAGGCTTTGCAATTTGATGTTGAGGAACATTGTTTTTAAAGTATTCCACAATTTTTTTTATGCAAGCCTGCACAGGTTGGAGAGCCTCTGGCCATCTTTACTTCTGAGAGACTCAGCCTCTCTAAGACATCCCTTTTATGGCCAATCATGTTACACACCTGATGCCAGTTAACTTCATTACTTGCTTAATGTTCTTTCAGGTGATTCTCATATATTAATTGCTTTTTCTGCCCTTTTTTGCCTGTGTCCCAACTTTTTTGAGACCTGTTGCAGCCATAAAATTTGAAATAAGCTCATTTTGTGGATAAAAATGTAAAATGTCTCAGTTTCAACATTTGTAAAAACATCAAAAACAGCCCGCACACTGCACTAAAGTCAAGAGACAACTTGGATGCCGAAAAAAAAAATTTTTTTTGGCATCCAAGTTGTCTCTTGACTTTTGTGAAGTGTGCGGGCTGTTTTTGATACACTTCCCCCAGAAGACTTCAGTTTCAACGTTCTATTGTAAATAACATATTGGCTCATGTGATCTGAAAGTCATTGCATTTTGATTTTATTCATAATTTACACTTTGTCCCAACTATTTCGGAATTGGGGTTGTGTATATATATATATATATCCCAATTCCCCTAAAAAAAGGGAAAAAAAAGAAAAGGAGAATTGGGTTGATTCCATGTCAACTGGACCAATGGTCAGGGGTTGAGTCCTGACCATTGGTCCAGTTGACATGGAATCACCCCAATTCACTTATCTAGTTAAGTACTTTCTTGCTATTTTATGCCCAAATGATCTTAAAGAATGCACTGCTACAGGCTTCATGTATTTTAAGATTGTATTCAAAACAAAAGAAGAAAAAAACTGCCCAAATACACTGACTTTTGGTGTGCTAATTATTTTTTTAGTTGACAAATTTATAACAGTTACTACTGTCATATTCTGGTCTCATGAGAATACAGTTATGCTGTAAAATGAATTGCACTCAAGCAAACTTCATCTTTAGTTTATAAAACGTACCTACATCTGGTGTTATTAAAAAAAAGAATCTTCGTATCATAAGAGGAAACAGAGAAAGAGTGTCAACATACATGCAATTTTGTCTTCATATGTGTGTTATGTTACTTCTTTTTGCATTTAAAAGTAATTTGAAACCACTAATAATTATGCTGGAATCTTGGTATGTTTGTCATTGGTTAAGAAAATACATCTTAGACAGAAATGAGGGCATTAAAAAAATACTGCGCCCATCTAAAATACATTGTAGTCATAAATAACCCCACGCGGTCATTAAAGTAAGTAAAATAGCCTGGTTGCTTGAGGGTTAACCAAGAAAAGGTTTTCATTCCTAATTGTCGTAACTGAATAAAAGGAAATCATTGTTTCATCTTAGGTCTGTTGATAATGGTAGAGACAACCGGAAGTCATCAGTGTAAGGTAAAGTACCCCCCCAAATCCTTGATTTACAGCTTTTCCGCTGATTAAACCATTTCACGATCGTAACTGAATTAGCACATCATGCACTTTAATCCAAAGACGATTCAACTGACGAAGGACCACTTGAAAATTTCAAAGATTAAACTTATCAACTGATTTTTGTGATTGGAGTAAAAATGTGATGGTCTAACATTGTATTGTGACCAACTGGAGTGGCGCAATAAAAACACAAACGATACAAATCACAATTAACTACCAGTGCACCACGACTTTTGTATTTCAACAGCTCCATCAATTTATCATTTATAAATGTTCCTTAGAAATATAATTTCAATGCAGAAGACCCGTCGTAACGAGGCAGTCGAAACGGGCGGTTACAACAACAAAACACTTAAGCAGAAACTACAGGGAACACTGCACGTCAATCCATTCAGGAAACTTAATTGTCTCCTCTTAAGTCCCTACCAATGAGCGCATCATTAAGACACAATGGCCATATAACCAAAAGGACAGGGAGGGGAAATATAGAAAGCATTTGTGCTATCCATATTTTAACATCGAATGTTTAATTCTCCGATATTCCCTATGAAACCCGACAATCATACCAGGAGTAAATGTTTTCGTCACCTGTCTTGACCTCAAATTAGGCGATAGAAATATGGATGGGCATCACGGTACCTAGTAGTTAGCTTTAGTTAGCTTGATATATAAATACATAAAAACGGACTTGAACGCTCGATAACGCTGCTTGGCATGTCCTACAACTACAATGCCGAAGCCGGTATTTGACATTTGGCTCTATAACAATTATCAGAGCTGAATATGATAGCTACATGAATTGCAACTGTAGGTTCAAGCTACTCCCAAAAAGCAATTGCGTAGCTATATCCAGGCTAAAGATGAGTTAATGTTGGAATACTCTTGGACTGGGGGGTATGCTTGGGAATTCGTGGTAAAATGAACAGATTAGCCAGACCGTGCGGGATTTCGTCATTTTAAATGAAGTAGACGAGGAGTTTGCGTTCCGCTCGCGGCGTGCAAATGTTACGTCTTTACTACAGTAATACAGATTTATAGAGAAATTGCTACATTGTAACAAACTCACCCGAGACGACAGAGGTGCAGGCGGCGCGGGGTCTCCAGGATATTCCCGCACGGGCTCACAAACAGGACCCAGCAGAGCAACATTAGGGCAGGGAAGAGGGGACTACTATATTCGCCTGTTCGATAAATGTGTTTATTTTGCGTGAAAGTCGTTGTTTTAATTTAGAAAGACATGCTTAGTGTGGGTTTAATCTCAACTACTTTTATTCACCATGCTTCACAGAATCTATACTCGAATCAGCATCTGGTATTTCGTTTGTTAAGATTGCTTCCACTGTAGGCTAATACAACCACTAACGTTTACCAAAGCCATGCGACTGTAAATAAATAGACCTCAATATCTCTCGGTCTTGTAGCACTCTACATATATGATGTCAATGTTGGTGCATTGGACAGTTTTACGCCATTGATGCCTCTCCTCGTGAGCACTGTATCCCTTTACTGGCTTCCATTCTCAATTTGAGGCTTCATGTGTTTTCTGTGCGTGTTCAGTGCTTTCGAACGGGACATTTCCACAATGTCGGTACTCCACTGGCACTCTGATCTACTTTCTTTTGGCTGGAAAACATCATTTTTGACTGACCGCATAATCAGCAATTCAGATTTTTTTTTTTTAATCTAACGTGGCGTATTTTCACCTCGCAGTCTTGTGATTGTTGGTGTCAACAAATGTTTAATCGCCAAATTCTCTAATTTCTCAAAAAAAAAAGTCGAGGACTATTTTAGATATCATTGCGAGTCAACTGCGCATTTTTCGCACTTGAGATATCTTTGCTGACCTGCTGTATAAATCTGTCCTACACACGGCCCTAGCCATACCATCAATTTACAAGCACTATGAAAGAGTTTATTAATCTTACATTGTTTTCTTAATAAAATAGAGTACTGGCAAATGGCGGAGAAACCTATAATTGGGTCCGAAGCGAACTCCTGACGTAATTGCTTGGTCGTGTTGACAAAAAACGCAGTTTTTATTGGTGGACAAAGAATAACGTCATAAAACGATGAGTGGGGGAAACTTGCCTGTATGCTCGTTATGTTTTGATCGGTAATTGTGAACAGTGACATAACTAAAGTTACTACGTGACTGTTCGAAGTAGAGAAATAAGTGAATGTTCTTGTATGGTGGAACTTATTACAAACATAAAAGCTCAGAAAAACTTTTTAAAATCAGATTTCGAACTGCCAAACGGAGCCTTTGAGGTACTGGAGACGAAGCAAGTTGTCTATTTTGATTGGAAATGTGTGATGAAGTACTGTCAAGGCTGTTTGTATACTGGGTCTGTCAGAATGGAAAACTGAGGGGGAAAAATTTCAATTTTCACTTGTTCGATGTGAAACTCATGCCTTTCGGTTTTGTCTTCGGCTATTACACGGTAGCTAACTTCTCCAAAAACTGCGACCCAGACAGCAAGCCACCGGATTCGCGCTAGCTTCTGCTGATTCGGGCCGGAACCTGTGTTCTGTCAATTTTTGCTCCCTTGTCAAAAAATGCTACCGTAATGCAAAGCGATCGTAAAGTCTTTGTTTTCGCCTTGATATTGCAATATGAATCAGTTTACAGTAGTAACTTTGTTATTTGCTAGCTTATTATAACATAAGCAGATTTTATAACGAGTTGTATAAGTTTGTTCAAAGATATATGCCCATATACGCCATTATCATCTAATTTCTGCATTTTCGGGAAAACCCAGCGTGTACGTGCGAATATATGTACGCTTACAGGTCGAAATGCGCACTGAAAATAAATCTATTTTTTTGAATTTTGAAGATACTTAAGATATGAGCGAGGAAACAGCCCGAGATTTTAGATTTGGCAAGCGCAAAACCGCCATGTAGCATATTTTGATAGGTAGCAAAATTTGTCAGAACACCGGCACACTTCAGCAGAGTCGGCTGCTGTCTAGAAATGCATCTCACGCCGAAAATGCAATTTGTGTCAGCGAGCAGTCAAGCCAGCCTTATTTAAAAAAATCTGACAAATTCAGAAAAGTACTGATTGCATCTTAAATGATCGGTTTCTCCTATTTTACCTCACGGCCGCGAGTTCGTTCGCTACAACTTCTAGTTAGTTTCCCCGACGCCTTGTACTCGAAGCCTACTGCCTCTCTGTTTCGCGGTTTGGAATCTTATGCACTTTCTCACGAATTAACAAATCAATATTTTTATAATTTCGGTACCAGACCAAAACGGCTAGGGAGTACCATCACGCAATCTAGGTGTTACGGCGGTGGATGTTTTCCCTTAACGTGGGTGGCATTGGGCGCTTCGTTCTAGGTAGAGCTCTTGACTCACATAAACCGATCAGCCATAACATTATGACCACTGACAAGCGAAGTTAATTAGAACGCTTATCTTTCCTGTCCGTGGGTGGGACATATTAGGCAGCAAGCGAAAATTTTATCCTGGAAGCGGATGTGTTGGAAGCAGTAAAAATGGGCGTGTAAGGGTGTGAGCGACCTTTATAAGGGCCAAATTGTCATGGCTTGACGACTGAGTCAGAGCATCTCCAAAACTTCAGCTCATGTGGGGTGTTCCCGGACTGCAGTGGTCAGTACCTATATAACGTGGTCCAACGAAGGAAAACTGGTGGACCGGTGACAGCTTCATGGGTGTTCCTTTGCCACGTGCCACCTACCCAAACAATGTTGCAGACCAAGTACCCTCTTTTATGGAAACTGTATTCCCTATTGACGATGGTCTCTCTCAGCAGACTGCAAAAATGGTTCAGGAGTGGTTTAAGGAACACAACAACGAGTTCTAGGTGTTTACTTGCCCTTCAAATTCCCCAGATCTGTGGAATGTGCTAGAAAAAAAAAAAGTCCGACCCATCAAGCCCCCACCTCGCAACTTACGGGATTTCATAGATCTGCCACTAAAGTGCCAGATACTACAACAAACCTTCAGAGGTCTAGTGGAGTCTGTGCCTCAGGTCGGGGCTGTTTTAACAGCAAAAGGGGACCTACACAATGTAATGCGGGTGATCATAATGTTATGACTGATTGGTGAACATATGTATACAAATATATATACATATATATCTATACAGTGCTGTTCCTTCCTGATTTTTTTTTTTTTTTTTTTTTGCATATTTGTGACAGTTAAATGTTTCAGATCATCAAACAAAAATGTTACTATTGACAAAGATAACCTGAATAAATACAAAATGCAGTTTTTAAATGTTGATTTCATTTATTGAGGGAAAAAAAAAGCTATCCAAACCTACTTGGCCCTCAGTGAAAAAGTAATTGCCCCCCTTGTTAAATCATGAATTAACTGCGATTAACCACATTTTTTTAGTTCAATTTCACTAGTCACACCCAGGCCTGATTACTGCGAGACCTGCTGAATCAAGAAATCACTTAAATAGAACCTGTCTGACAAAGTGAAGTAGGCTAAAAGATCTCAAAAAGCTACTCATCTTGCCGTGATCTTAAGAAATTCAAGAACAGATGAGAAACAAATTCATTGACATCTATCAGTCTGGAAAGGCTTACAAAGCCATTTCTAAGGGTTTGGGACTCCAGTGAACCATGGTGAGAACCATTATCCTCAAATGGAGAAAACATGGAACAGTGGTGAACCTTCCCAGGAGTGGCCGGCCTGCCAAAATTACTCCATAAACGCATCGATGACTTATCCAGGAGGTCACAAAAGAACCCAGAACAACATCTGAAGAACTGCAGGCCTCACTTGCCTCGGTTAATGTCAGTGTTCATGATTCAACAATAGGAAAGAGACTGGGCAAAAATGGCATCCATAGGAGAGTTCCAAGGCGAAAACCACTGCTGACCAAAAAGAACACGAAGGCTCATCTCACATTTGCCAAAATACATCTTGATGATCCCCAAGACTTTTGGGAAATTATTCTGTGGACTGACGAGACAAAAGTTGAACTTTTTGGAACGTGTGCGTCCCGTTATATCTGGCATAAAACTAACGCAGGATTTTATAAAATGAACATCATACCAACAGTCAAACATGATGGTGGTATTGTGATGGTCTGGGGCTGCTTTGCTGCTTCAGGACATGGACAAGTTGCCATAATTGATGGAACCATGAATTCTGCTCTCTACCAGAAAATCCTGAAGGAGAATGTCTGACCTTCAGTTCGTGACCTCAAGCTCAAGCGCACTTGGGTTATGCAGCAGTTCAGTGATCTGAAACACACCAGCAAGTCCACCTCTGAATGGCTTAATAAAACAAAATGAAGGTTTTGGAGTGGCCTAGTCAAAGTCCGGACTTAAATCTGATTGAGATGCTGTGGCATGACCTTAAACAGGCCATTCATGCTTGAAAACCCTCCAATGTGGTAGAATTAAAACAATTTGCAAAGAAGAGTGGGCCAAAATTCCTCCTCAACGATGTGAAAGACTCATTGCCAGTTATCGTATTGCAGTTGTTTTCATTGAGGGTGGCACAACCAGCTATTAGGTTTAGAGGGCAATTACTTTTTCACATAGGGCCAGGTAGGTTTGGATAGTTTTTTTTTCCCTTAATAAACAAAATAATCATTTAAAAACTGCATTTTGTATTTACCTGGGTTATCTTTGTCTAATATTAAAATTTGTTTGATGATCTGAAACATTTAAGTGTGACAAATATGCAAAAAAGTGAAAAATCAGGAAGGGGGCAAATACTTTTTCACAGCACTGTATGTATATCAAAACTATTTGTGCATTGAAATATATGCTAACGAGCTAAAATGGTGACGATGCTTATCAGAGCAGGCCTGACTGATAAGCGAACTAAGCAGCTGCTTAGGGCATCTATTGCCACTAGGGCCCCCCCAGAAACGTTTGAAATGTCCTGGAAAAGTTTTTTACCCCTCATCCCTGACTAAGGGGCAGAGGGGTATTGTAGTCCCCTTCGCAGGAGGACGGGCAGCGGGCAGGAAGATTTTGTCCAGACAGTTTCTCTGTAACCGCTCGGGTTAGGAGTTTGATTTTGCAGTTGCATCATTCCATGTCAAATGTCCGAATGGCTCCCACTCGACCATCTCAGATTTGGCTGAAAAAATTCCAGCGGGTGCATTCACCTCCTAATAGGAGAAATCCAAAATTTTAACTCTCAACTCCTCATAGTTTCGTCATAAAAAAATATTTTTGTTATTTAAGTTCCGGCCCTTTGTGAACAGCTATTTCTGAGGAGCCACTTTCACATGGCTATATCTAGAGAAGTATTTCAGCTAAGTCCTTTAAATTTTCAGGGATGAAAATATGCTACTATAACTTGAGGAATATGGACTTATAAAGGTGTCCATTTAGTTCAACATATATTTCTGGGTGCTTAAAGTTGCTCGAAAATTTTACTGTACGCTCTGCAGTAGCATATTTGAAGGACTGTAAAAAGCCTAATTTCAAAGACAGGGATTTGGTCTTGCACATACAGCTTCCCATATATGTTGTGTATTTCGTATTCTAATTCTGGCTTTCTCTTATGTATAATATAGAAAATATTAAGGCTTGAAAATGAAAAAAAATGGTGCTATTTTTCACAGTTAATACCAAAAAAATGACACCATCCACCAACATCAAATTGACTGTTTTTGAAAGATGAGATGCCTGTTATTAACATATCCAAAATTTGTGATGGGGTTCTGCTTTATTTTATCAAAATAAATTTTTGAATATATGGTATTTTTGTGGACACACAGCATTTAATGGCATCAATGGCATATTCAAACATTATTGTGTAAAATGCACATAGTTAATGATAGAAAGCTTAAACTGAACAAAGTGCTTTATTTCAGAAATGTTAACTTGCACTTGGATTATAACCCATATACAGTTTTCATATATATATATTGAAATACTGTAGTCCCAACATCAATGGAAGATCAAACTTGTTACACATCATAACTTAAAATTATTGTATCGATGAACATTTACATCCAAGAGGACAAAATTAACCTGTATGCTTCAATTAGTGATAACCAGTGTTAAAAAGAGTTTTTGACAGTCCTGCAGATTTGCAAATAATGGAACATTTTAAATGACCAGTTGATAGCAGTTAGCACAGATACTACACAAATTATTTGAACTCTTTCATGAAGTTTTCAGCTACTTTGATGTCCTGCTCCTTGAGTGCTTATCTACATCCGATTGTAGTGCTTGGGACTTCAATCTTGGCAATGATATGTTGCACAGGTACCCAGCATAGGTCTTCCCTCCTGGGCCAGAAAAAAAACTCTTTGCCGGGCCGTGCGGATGCATGAACTGTTCAGACATGTTATAGCTTCTTCATGACCAAGCACATTTCTAAACTTACAGCTTAAAAAAATTTACAATTAACTTTTATTTTATTTTATTTTATTTTATTTTATAGGTAGGCTATAAAGGTGGGCTAAAAATCACACTATAACTGATTTTGGATTCAAAACCATTATCTTCAGCAGACGTGGCAAAGTTTGCACCCCTGCCTGAAAGTCTGATACGTAGGCATGATAGCTATAGCCGAACCACGCATTAATCCCAAGAAAGAATGAAGAATTGAGAAAAAAATTTCATAGGAAGACAAGCACAGGTTACAGCAGTTTCTTTGTAAGACATAGGCTATGGTATCTCTCTCTCTCTCTGTGCAAACAAGTGGTTAACTTGTTCATCGTGAATGCGTTGTTTCCTGGTTTATTTTGTTATTTTTCATTACAACACATAATGCATGTATGCTACCTAAAATGGTCCTAATTGCAAAATTGTTTTAATATGCACTTTATTTAAAAGGGCCAGAATCTCTGAACAGGAGTGTTGTTTGAGACTTTTACAGGTGCAGTTACTAATTTGTACCACAAGATGGAGTAGTCATCTCTGGGAGAGTTGCTTGTAATTAGGCTGTGCGGTCTCTGATCCGTTGGGGTTAGGGGCATTTACCGGCGATATTTTTAGATACGAATCACTGTCTCCTCGACTTGTGCGCTTTGTTTTTGTTTTTATGGTTAAAATATGTAGATGAAATTTATTATTATTCTTGGGCTATGTTTACTGGCCAAAATGTTTATGAAGAGTGTATGAATATAGTAGGCCTATTGTTTTTATTTTGTAATTGTGTTTATGCGATAGGACAATGTTGACCGAGTAGCCTTAGATCCAGTGCCAAAGTCACTGTTTAGATGTGTTTAGATTTAAAGTTGTAGTACACCAGTTATTTCTGTTTACCTTTATAGCAGAGTTGTACAGTTATAAAATGTACCTGGTTTTAGTGGGTTAAAATGTGAATTTAAAATGTAGAAAATTGGAATTTCTTATTGGGAACATTATTGGTGCAAGAGAAAAAGTCTCTAAAATTGAAGAGGGAAAAAAATTGAGTATTGACTGGAAAAGTTGTGTGTAATAAAGACAGAGGACAGCCTGTCCATGGATCGCAACTGACATCTCCTGTCTCTTTTTGTCTTATTTAAAACAGGAAATATTTTCAGTTATTTGGTCTCATCTCCCGGAGGTCAGTAACACATGCCACTTAGTACTGTACTGTTTAACTTTGAATATTAAAGTGCCAACTGATGCCAGACTGCTCTCGGGAGTTTGCTATTTTAAGAAACCAGATAAGGGTAAAAACATGCCAGTTACAACTAATATAGTTGATAATGTGTGTTAGATTTACAGTACGTTTACAAATGATCGAACATTGACAATGATCATTAGTATTATCAGAGCCGAGGAGGCGGGGAAGGGGCCTGAATCAAATCTTGCTTAGGTCCCCATGAAGGCTTGGGCCGGCCTTGATATTTATAATCCAAATGACAACCCAAAGGGAGATATTCTAACCCTATCTGGCTAAAAAAAAAAACTTACTTACAAAAATTATCCAAAAATTTTCTTTGACCCTTGACTTCTTTTGAGTAATGCAACAAGACACTAAGTAGCCCGCAGCTATATCACCAATTGGGGAACACCGTCTGAGAAGTTCAAGTTTTAAACTCAGAAATTAAATTATTACTTTTTTCTAATTCATGAATCCCCTGCATCTTGAATATTATTTTTGATCTCCCTCAGCCCTTGTAGTCACAAGACTGGATGGCACACATACAAAAATAATGAATGGCAGCATTTTACCGTACCTGGTTGAAGTAGCTACAGTCGGTTGAATAACGTGCAAAAGATAATAGACATTTTAAATATTTCACTTGCGATTGGACACTTGCAGCTGTTATGTAGAAATCACTCATTCATCCTCTTCACCCCCAGTGGGGCATAAGGCTGCAACTCTACTTCTCCATTTCATGCGGTCTTTCACAGAAAGAAATATTGGTAGCCTAATAGCCTAGCAAATGTCATTTCACTGGATTCCCCGATAGTATTTTCACTATATTTTCAACTCCTTAGGTTTAGCATGATGCGAATGGCAAATACATAATTTTCACTGTATCCCCAGACAGTATTTTCATTATGTTCTCAGGTGTTTACCGAATGTCACTTAACACTAGAACGGCCGTGAGGTCATTTTGACCTCTCTCGCCTATTAAACTGCACATAACTCTGTTTGAATAACAACCCAATGTCTCCCAGTCAGTGAATTTTCCTAAAATGGCGTTAACATAACATGAATGGCGAGAACAGGCCGTTCAGCCCAACTAGCCTCGCCAGTGTTATTCATCAACTTTTGATTTATGCGGATTCTGGAATAAAAGAGAAAGAAAAAAATCACTGATTATACCTAGAATGACCACAAGGTCATTTTGCCCTCCATTACTCCTAATGCAAAAAACTTTAAATGGACCATATAGCCCAGCCGTATAGCCAGGCCGTATTGTCAGCCCAGTCAGCTCAAAGCACTTGACAGTTGCCTAATACCTCACATATGCCCATTTATACAACACATTCATACACTGACAGCTATGCAAAGTTGTCAACTGCATCTTGGTTGCCTCACAATGCATTTTTATACTTTTTGAATAGTGTGCAGGTGCGTATATAAACCAGTTGCTATCAGGTCAGCATCAGTTCCCATTTTGCATATAAAAATTGTGATTGTCCCAGGGCTGTTCTCTTAGTGATTTTGTGTATTTAGTTAGTCTGGTAGGCTACCATAAAAGCAAATGGCTCGGAGGAAACGGATGAATGTCAGTCAGGCTTTGGCAGAGCTTCAGGACATGAGTTCTGGTAGGTCAGATGGAGAAGAAATATCTGGGCTCAGTGATGTGTTTTGGTTCAGTGAATCGGATAGTGATTTTTAACCTGAATGTCATCATGAGCCATCTCGTAAAAAAAAAAAATAAATAAAAATACACCCTTGCTAGGCAAACCAAGCCTCTGATGCCAGGGAGGTCACCTAAACTTGATATTTATTCACCTCGTAATGCTCAGGTTTCACAGTATAATTTCAAGTCCAAAGGCTATGAAACATTTCAAATTTGTGGTTCCCAAAAATTCTGACCAAGGCTCTCTCTCATGTGCTCCATGCTCATGTTCTTTTTTTATGAGAGCAGAGGTATGTTGTTATTTAATGTTCAATGTTTATGTGCAATGGTCTTTTTTATCTGTTTGACAGCTTCATGAAATTGTATTTTTTTCCATTTTTCAATGATACACTCATTAAACACGACAGAAATGAATTTACATTGTTACATTACATTACATTTCAATTTACATGAGGCTTTATTTTATTTTAAATATTTTTGGGGGGTTTTTATGAGTGAGAAGGGGGTTTAGAATGATGGGGGAAAAATTTTAAAAGGAAGGGGTAGATGAGGCGCGAGGAAAAAAAATTTTTGCGGTAATTCTAGTTTCCACCATAGTGCTCTTCCCTCATGACATTCACTCTGTGTACGATCTCTTCAGCGTTTTCTGCCCTTCTTTTTTTGTTTTCTTTTTCCTCTCCTCCATCGATGAGGCTGTGATCAAAGGTTTACATTTTAAGTAAGACATTACATTAGTGTCTGCAGCAGGATTCAAACGTGGGAACCTGTGGACAAAGCAATTTCAAACACACCATACCCTGTGGTCTTAACCACTATACCAACTAAGTTTGTTGTCAGCTCAGCGCATCAGTTTCCATTCATCGCTGAAGGGTGGTCATATATTCATCGCTGTATATATATTCATCGCTGAAATATATATATAAAACCACCCTAATAACAGAGCTAATAACGTTGATTTAAACACAGTAAATACGCGTCCAGATGCATGATTGTCTTCTTACGTAATCGGGCAGAACGAGCCGAACCTGTTAAGTGTGGAGTGCTCTCAGAGTGAACCTTTTGTTAATCATGAAAATGACTGACAACAGGTCAGGACTAAGAACTGTTTTAAACGGATGTTTTGTGCGCCCCAATTCTCAGTTCTGGTTCCACCACTGCTGAATTTACCCCATGATTTCATCGCTGTTCGATCGCATATGGAGAGAAACCATGTCTTCAGTTGCCAATTACGATAATTGGAAAACGCGTCAGTAAAGGAAAATGATTGAGAACTTGCCAGGACTAATTGTCATAAAGGGACGTGTCTGTGCGTGTCTCCCTCCCCGAATTCCCGGTTCTAGAACCGCCACTGCTTCAATTCCTTTTAATGCACGCATCTAGGCCTACGATTTGTGTTTTGGCACTATATGAGACAAGACAACTATCTAATTGTAGCCTACGCATTATTTTTATAATGAAACAGAGGTAAAACAATTGATTAACCATTTTTTTTTTATTTTTTAGGCAACTAAAGATTACAGGATTTTTAGTTAGTGAAACCTCAGGATTTAGTCAATTAAAACTGTCTAATGCATCATTTTTACATTTCTCTGGAATTTTCACTCAATTTTCTGTAAATAGATTAAGGCCTTTATACACACCGGATGCGTTTTTTTTTTTTTTTTCGATATATATTTTTCGAACTGCTAACTGGGTAGGGGAGAGCTGGTATGAAAGTAACATTTTTCACATGGACATCATTTTAAAAGATAACGTTACAGACCGAAAAAAATTTTCGGAACGATTAACTACTTTCGTGTGTGCTCTGTCAATATCAGGTGCTACATCATCCCAATATATATTGACTTCGGCATAGTTTGACGTCGAACGGAAGTTGCGCATTGCTGCTTTCGACCCCTCCAGTCGGGACGAAAGTGGCACACAGGCCGGACAAAAGTAACGTGATGAAATTAACTGGAATCTTTAAATTACTGTCGTTAAAACAGAAACAAAAACAATCAGACATTTGTTTTAAACATTTTAATTTGCTTCAAATGTTTCAAAAGTAAACGTGGACATGTTTAACGTACGTTAAACATCTATTTTTATTGGTCTATTTATAAAAATTCTGAAATTACTTTACTCATTATCACAGTCGTGACAGATAAAATGAGCTGCACCCTCAGTGCATGCCTCATGTGACCACAGCAGACAAAAGATGCACCGCACCCACACTTCTTCAGCCTAAGATGAGGCAAATGTCTCCCCACAAACAAGACATTCCTCATCATTGCCCTGAGAAACTCTGGTTGCAGTGTGTCCACTAAACAATGTTTTCTTTGGGCGTTTTGAAGAGGACTGTTTTTTCTGGCCCCTCTGCCGACTCTCCTCCTCCAAAGCAGCTTTTACTGGGGCATCGGTCAGTATTGCTGTTGACCTGCAACATTCAATGAGATGATGGTCAGAATCAGCTTGTTTTTCTACAAGCAAGAAACTCAAGACAAGTTAAAAACGACACTCTGCTCACCTCTTTCTGCCTCTTCTTTTATTTTCTTTCCTCGAGCCAGCCTTTGGATATGGGCGAACCTTTTCTGGGCTGCCACTAGATGTTCCTGGAACCACAAGCATACCTGGATAGATAATATTTCCAAAAAAATGCTTGGCAAGGCTCAACATGCACATTTAAAGACACACAGACACAAACTCTCACCATCTACAGGAATGGCAGACTCATGGGGATACAGCTCAAATGGGCTCTGGCTAGGTTGGTGGTGTCTTAAGGGAGCGGGCACTGGTGATGGAGCGGACATTGGTGATGAAGAGGGCGCTGGTGATGGAGCTGGCGCTGGTGATGAAGAGGGCGCTGGTGATGGAGCTGGTGATGAAGAGGGCGCTGGTGATGGAGCTGGCACTGGGGATGGAGCTGGTGCTGGTGCAGGACGGTTGGTCACAAAAGCTGGAGCAAAGTCTATCTCACTGAAAATATCTGGATTCAAGGGCCAGATACCGGTACACTCGAACCCAGATGAAATGCTGCTTGCTGTCGCAGCTTGAGGCAGAGCTTTAGCCACAAGACTCGGGATGTTGTAGATGGTCAAAGTTCTTCCAGGGTTCATTCGCATTCAATTGTCTGCTGCACTGTTAATGTAGTGCTTCAGAGGACCAAAAACGCTTCGGTCTAGCGACTGAAGACGGTGGGAGCAGTGGGGTGGAAAAGACAGGAGTATAATGCCATGTGACTTGCAAAAGTCAATAGCTACCACAGAGAAGTGTGATGGATGATTGTGTAAGAGTAGCAGCAACTTTGACTCCGGGGTCACGCGGGTGTGTCTTGCAAAATGCTGTAAAAATGCCTAGAAATCTGTCTCCTGCATCCACCATGATCCACTGGCAGAACCAGCGCAGCCAAGGGGGCCATCCCGGATGAAGTGGTCCTGGAGCTTCTTCCTTGGGAAGATGAAGTAAGGGGGAACAAAGTTGCCTTGTGCGTTGGCAGCAAAGGCAACAGTCACCAATGTCCCTCTTTCCCCAGAGGTCACAGCACCAACCTGGCGCTGCCCCTTGGTGGCAATGATTTTGTCTGGCACTTGAACCGTTGTGGTACCTGAAATAATAAATGAAATGAATTATTGCTGTTGCAAATCACTGTTGCTTTTTAATTTATCTAAATATAAATTTTTACCTGTTTCATCCATGTTCCAGATGTCCTTTGCTTCAAAATTATAGCGGGTGAGGACAGTCTTTAGGTTTTTAAAAAACGCTGTCATGTTGGTCTTGTTGAAGCTGGTGGAACGGGACATGCTGGTGGCTTGAGGTCGACGGATGGACAGGGTTCTGTTGTGTTCGAGGAAGGAGGTGAGCCAATCCTTCCCTGCCATCTGGTTTTTCTCCCATGAACATGGAGTTTTGAGGCCAATATTTTCGGCCAGCTCATATGCAAACTTTCGCACCTAAAACAGCATGAAAAAAGAGGTTAATTCCCAGATAGCAAGCACCTCCGCTCCGGATCTGCCCCGGCTCTGTGCCGACTCCAGCTGATCCGGCTCAGAGCCGGGGCAGATCCGGAGCAGAGGTGCTTGCTATCTTAGGCAAATGGCGGTAGTGGTGTAGCTCTGTCTGCAGTGTTACTCCAACCTCTTTAGGACTCCGGCCAAAATATATATCGGCTGCTCTCTTTATATATGCCTGCAGTCTCTTCTCCTGTTCTTCTGTGAAGACTTTGTTGTGAGCCCTGTACCCTGGGGCTCTGGTCTGCTGCCCTCCTGCCTCTGCCCTCCTCTTGCAGTACCTGAACAGGGTGACATGACAAACGCCATGCACCTCTGCTGCCCTCCTTATACTCTTGCCTCTTCGGACATCAAGAAAGGCCCTTTCGTAAACCTGCTGGTCAAACTTCCCTCTCTGGGTAGTTCTGACCCTAACTCTTGGCATTTTCTGTCGGTAAAATATAACACAAACATTTTTAGTGAGCTTTAAAACACAAAATGCGGCCGCATTAGCAGAGAGGGACGAACGTAACCGTCGGTACTTCGGTCCCGCACCTCTGCTGCCCTCCTAATACTCTCACCTCTTTGGACATCAAAAAAGGCCCTTTTGTAAACCTGCTGGTCAACCTTTCCTCTCTGGTTAGTTCTGACCCTAACTCTTGGCATTTTCTGTCGGTAAAATATAACACACACATTTTTAACACACGTGTGTGTGTCGAGGTTGATTTTTTCGAATATTCGCACTGCCAGCAAATGCATCAACCAGTCACGATGAAAAAACAGGGCTAGTGACTAATAGGCACCAAAGAGCGGGAAGAAAAACCAGCCAAGTTCCAGCTCCATGACTTGCTTAACAGCGACTGAATGGACCTTTGAGGACTGATGCTGCATCGGTTCCTAATTTTTTGTATACGTGATTGTTTTGCGGGGGATTATACAGGCTTGCTTTACTGGTTTGTCAACGCCTGTTTTGTAGGCCTTTGTTTGTGTAATATCATATTAACCCATATTTCTTGTGAAAAGTTGTTCCCCTTTATCCCGGCCGGACGGACGCACGGACGGACGGAAGGATGGACGCACGGACAGAGGTCAAATCAATATCCCCCGTCCACTTCGTGTGGCGGGGGATAAAAAAATAGTACCTTAAGGAAAAACCCCACAGTTTGAGTTCTGAATGAGGTAGGGACTTGCTTTTTGGAGTGTGGCATCTTGGGGTAAGTGGCTACACACAACCAATTTCAAAATTGTGATAGAACATAATTATCATATCATATTTAGGGGTCAAACTTTGATTTTTGGAAATAACTCAAAATAACACAAAAATAAGTTCAACAGTCATTTGACAGGTTATGTATCAGATGTATACTAAAGTGTTATGAATGTACTTATAGCACAACTTCTCCTGAATCCATCGATACCAAGTATTTGATTCAACTCTGTACAGATCGTGAGATACAGTCCTTTAAGTTAAGGTACTATTTTTAGTTGTTGGTCAAATATGATAGTGGATTTTTTCAAGTTTCCTGCAAAATGCCTTGGAAATATAAGTTCCGGTTATGACATGATCAAAATATTTAAGGCATTTTTGTTGAACCCACAGACAAGTAAGAATCAATTGGGAAAAGGGTTGATTTGCTGTTTTGGGGTGTGGCACGATGGGAGAGATGTCTCCATGACCATTGATTTCAATGCATTTCACTGAGGTTTACAAACAAATGCATTTAAGTGGACTAATGACCTCTCTCTCCCTCTCTCTCTTACACACACATATACACACACACCTACACACACACACACGCACACACACACAAACACTGACAGAGAGAGAGAGGATGAAATGAATGTCTGAAATTGTATTGAGGTCATTACTCTCTCTCTTTCACACTCACACACACACACACATCCTTGTACTTATATCTTTGTGAGGACATTACACTGACTTCCTTTCATTCTTCCTGTGTCTCTACAGCCTTTCCCTAATCATTACAATAAGCAATGTATGCCAAACCCAAACCCTTACCCTAACCTTAACCTATCCCTAATTCTAACCTTACCCCTAACCTTAACTAATAAGTCACAATTTGCCATTGTAGTTGTGAGGACTGGCCAAAATGTCCTCACTTCCCAAAAAAGACTTCGCTTTGTTGGTTAAAAACTCATGCCGGTCCTCAGTATGTAGCAAGTACAAGAACACACACACACACACACACACCTCTTTCTCTCTGTATCTTTCTAACACACATGTACGAAGAGTGAGAGAGAGAAGGTGCCGCAAAGCATAACAATGTACTGTTTTGGTGATAAATGCAACAGCTAACATTACTGAAGGAAAGGAGGGCCAGATGAAAGTGTCAGAAAGTAGAATATTGCCATGTTCTGGTTGAAAACTAACATTACGAAGTGTTTATTACTAAAACTACTAATATGAATTGTCCATTTAAATATTGCATATAATTACAATTTCAATGCATTGCTGTTAAATACTGCCATAATTTAAAACTTTTAAAAACTTGAATATGTAGGCCTATTTTGAGATGCTGTTATACATACATGTATAACCTACACTCCACATTACTAATTTTAAGATGCTGTTGCATACAACTTAGATTTTGTAATGAGTCTTCATGCGTTAATAAAGTAGAATTGATTGATTCTTTAATACTCTCTGAAGAGTGTGTGTGTGTGGGTTGTTTGGGGGGCAGGGTTGTGTGTGTGTGTGTGTGTGTGTGTGTGTGTGAAGGGAGGGTGATAGTGAAAGGGAGGGAAGACAGATAAAGAGTTTAACTCCCTTTTGATGATGCATTTTACTCCTATTGAAACTCCCATAGGCATACAATGGAATTGTGTCAGGGCTGAGAAGATGTAATACTCAGGCAAGAGAAGTAACATATGGTATTTGTTTCTTCAGAAAATGCACCATAGGAGTGGGTGCAAAGTGTGTGTAAAGTTTTGTGATGATCCGACATTCCTAACCTGTTCATCTAGAACTGTTTTCATGAAAACATGAAAATCAGCTCTGCATGGCTGATTATATGCATGTATACTGCTGCTTTTCAAGGCTGTCTATATGTTTAGATTGCTATCCGTCTGCATGTTGCTGTTCTGTGCTTTTTGTACTGGCTATCATGCATTACCATGGTGTCCTATTCTGTAAACACTGTAATGATTGATTTTAACCTTTAATTGTTACTTTTTTTAGGTTTATGCTTTCTTAACATCTCGCCGAAGGACTGCATTTGCGAATTAGCCAATTGGCTAAAACTGGCACATTTACAGTGATGTTAATTAATGTGTACTGTCCTTTTACAAATAAAATAAACCAAACCAAACCAAAATTGAAAAAAAAACGCAATCATATTTGACCAACTACTAAAAATAGTACTTTAAGGAAAATGGGTGCTGTAGCCACATACTTTGACCGATTTGAAAAATTCCAACTGATTTGTGCTATGCTCAGCTAGTACTTTCAGTGCTGTAAAGGAAATTCAGAATTTCCACTATGGTCATCAATGGGTTAAGACATGTCACTGCTTGTAATGGCCATGTTAATGACAGTGCCCTCTAAAAGCGTGAAATCTGCAATTTTCCTCTTCTTTCCTGTTCTTCCTCTTTCCTCTTTATCCTCTCCGGAGTGAGCTGTCAAAACATCGTAAATTCGTTTTCCCGTGTTTCTGTTGCAAATTCGTGTCGCACCCGGTTTGTGAAGAGTTTTGATCCGAACATCTCGCATCTGAACATTTCGCAATTTGTGTCGCTTATTCGTCTGGTGTTTAAAGGCCTTTACACTAATTCATCTTTACATATTTTGTTGTACATGCCATTTTTTTCTTTTTTTTTTTCCTGATTTTCTCCTCGAGTCTAATCAAGTTGTTGTGTTCTCCCATAAGGGGAGAAATATGGAGTCAATTACACGCTCTGATGATCTGAGGTCTGACCTCCTCCAATAGTAATCAGCTGTTGCTATGACACCTCGGTAATACACCGTGCATGTAAAAAAAAGAGTTGGCTGAAACCACCACAATCACTTATTAGATATGACAAACTGTCCACAGGTGACGAAACTAACAAGAAGAAAGGATTTTATCAGGCAAGACAAGAAGAAAGGATTTTATCAGGCGAGATCTTCAGATTACAAGTAGGCTACTGATATTTTCATCATTTTCCAAATTGATTTTATAATGGACCATTTTACTTTGACAAGCGGCGATTATCCCTCACTTCGCAGTGGTGAGTGAGTGAGTGAGTGAGTGAGTGAGTGAGTGAGTGCGTGCGTGTGTGTGTGTTTGCGTTGTTAAGTAGCCTATATAGTCGTGTCTGCTCAGGTTTTGGTTTATTTACTGAACTTAAGATGACGCGCCTTTTTTTCAGATTGTCAGACAGTTTAAGGAGTTAGGCTGATTAAAAGAGATCCCCCCCCCACCACCAAACTCGTCTCGGTATTATCAGCTCATTACTCCTGGATAAGCGAGGCTTAGGAAGGAGTATTGAGATGAGACTCGAGCATCACTCACTAATCAATCAATCAATCAATCAATCTGCCTAGAACGACGAGGCTGAACTTGGCTCCTTATTCGAATTTCTCGGTCCACTGTAAATAACTGCCGCGTTATTTTGGCCTTCTTCATTTGCATGGCTCGATATCGTAATCCTCAATAAGTCTCAAAAAAAACTGACAGTGGGGTATCAGAGGCAATATAACAGAGTATCAAAATACAGAATTATGAGAACTTTTACTCGGGGATTTTTAAACGACGACCCTCTGAATATTACGGAGCCCCTAGGGGGACATTGAGAGAAAAAAAAACAAAGAAGAAAAAAAAATCGGGTCAATTTTTGCGGGATCTCGCAATCACTTTACGAGATAACGCAAAACTTTTGCGAGATAACGCAATAACTTCGCGAGATAATGCAATAGTTTTGCGATGATCATAGACCTGTGCTTTACTAAAGATTAACTGCTCTGGAACTTCCGCGCAACTTTATCGACACATCAGGCGATGTAACCAGCGCTTTCTTATCGTTTAAATTGTTTAAATTAAATAAAAGACCATTTGAAACGTCTTTACGCAATTTCATAACTTCCAACCCCCGAGAAAAGAAAAGCGTGAGAACTCCAGAGTCACGATTGGATTGTGTTCCGATGAAATACCTTTCACTCTCGGTACAGCGTGTTTTGAATAAAAAGTGGGACTCGGCCATGAAATATAATTTTGTTTGCCAAATTAAAATTTTCAATCATCACTTTTATTATGAAGTGAAAGACTACTGACTGCGGAATGAGAGCGTGATATGCCACTAAAAAGTGTGGGACTTTACGGGTAAGCAGTTTTGAATAACCCTGATTTAATTGCTTCAAATAAGGCGTTCAAATGAATGACTGCTGTCTTTGCTTAACGGGGAGAACTGGCAACGCCTGTTAGTGTGGAGTGTTTTCGGTGTGAATGCATTGTAAATTTAGAAAATGATTTAGAACTGATACAATTTTTGAAATTAAACTACGATATTACTACGTTATTTTACATTTTTTTTGGTGTTGAGTGAAATGCTTAGGCCTATACCAGCACCGGCTTTTTCCTTCTAACAGGTCCGTGTAATGTTACGCTAAATAATAATGACAATGTCTTGCCTTCTCACTGAGAAATCATTTCCCCACGGAGACATGTGTCTGTCTATCTATTCATCAATTAAAAAAAAGGGTTGATAATTGAGCGATTTATGATTACTTAAATTGCGCACGTCATTCTAATATACTTGTTTTGATGTTTTTTCTAATATTTGTGGTGAAGCCGAATAGGGGAGACTGGGTCTAGTTGTTACACGTCCATGTTGTTACATTCTAAATAGTTCCAATAATAAAACACAGACAGCGCTCTAATTTTTCCTGCTGCTCCACGAAGGTGACCCGCATCTTTACGTGACAAAAGGACGTACGTTGAAAGTCGCAGGTTAGTGTTTCAGAAAGATGCTCGAAAAAGCAGAGGTGGACATTCTAGGAGCCAGAAAGTAAAAGTCCGGCCGAGTTTTACTTCCAGCCATGAGCTCAGGCAGCTGATTTCCCAAATTAGCTCAACCTCTGGGCTGAAGGGTTGCTGCAATAATGAGATCCAGATGGTTGCAACAAAATACTGAGAAGGACTTTTACTTTCTGGGGCTGGATTGTCCACCTCTGCGAAAAAGTAACTTTCTTGCCGTTTGGGAGATTTCAATTCACATCAAGTGTAATTGATACATACTCAAGATTTTATGGATTATGAGAGAGGAAGACATTAGCCACTGTGTCATGACACACCCATGTAAAGATTGCACTGGAACATTTCAAAATGTCGGGACAATGGCAAAGGGTTGCTGATGGACTGGTTGATACACCCAAGTTGTTACAGTAAGAACTTGCGCCAAAACCTGTAACAACTTGGGCAAGATCAAATTACCTCACTGAATGACTTTCTACCTTTTTGTATTTCAGAAAGATGCCTTGAAATTACAAACAAATAACAAAACGTGGCAATGCCATTAGAAAATGACTCAAGAGGTTCCTTACTGTGGCTTCGTGGGATAATAGTAGTAAGGCATCCCCCTTAACTTGCCTACTTAAGTGGGAAACACGTCTCACTTAAGCAAATTCTTAGTGTAACAAAATGCCCCACAACCTGCAACAAACTACTCCTCCTGTAACAAACAACCCCATATATGGAGTAGTTTGTTATAGGTGACAGGGGTTTATTTTTTCCTCACCAGTATTACGCATGCGCAGAATATAGGGGTTGCTGCAGATCAGTCATGTAGTCTAATAAACTTTCTATCTTTACAGTGTATATTGATAACAAAAACCTGATAATGTCAATTCTAGCCGTTAAAAGAAAAAAGTGTAAGAACTAGACCCAGTCTCCTCTAGTTTCTTTCTTTGGTTGAATGTCGACCTGGCGCCCGAACATTATTTGAAATAAGACTATTCGCTGCTACGCTACAGTATCAAGGCATCGTTGATCATAGTTGATCACAAAACTATTGCGTTCTCTCGCAAAACTATTGCATTATCTCGCAAAAAATTGACCCGATTTTTTTCCTTCTTTAATTTTTTTTTCTCTCAATGTCCCTTTAGGGGCTCCAGGATAATATAGTATGTGTGACAATGAGACAATTATTCTTTTGGCATTGGCTATATTTACGGCGCCGTAAATGGTGATTCAGGGCTATATTTACGGCGCGAATGCGCACTGACGTTTCTTCACTTGTGTTGGCAGCTTCCAAGCCGCAAAAATCTGCAAAAGTGCTGGATTCAGCATAATTCACTATTCCAGCGGCCTTTATCTATATTTACCACGGAATTCCTAACGATGACGCTATCGGAGTCCCATACTCATGTGCCAAACATATTATTATAATGACTTGGGACTTCCTCGTGACCAGGGCCGCATTAAAGAACCATGGGCCCCGCGGCTACCACTTTTCTTGCCCTAGGCACATCAAAGGGCAAGCCAAAATCTCAAGGCACACCTGTATTTATATCAGCGCAAATTAGCCTCTATAAACACTTGTTTTCACTCTGGTCATTAAGTATAATTTTTTATTTACAAATGGCAAATAAAATTTGCAAACAACCATATTACTCCATATTTATTTATTTATCCATATTACCATATTTATTATTAAATATTAGTTTAAAAAAAATATCAAGGATTCGCTTTCTAAAATTACATCATACAAAATAATTAAAAAAAAACGTATTGTCATCTTCCTTCTCAGAGTTGCAGAAGCACCAAATTCCCTTATTACTTCAGGATTTTTCATTGTAACTTAACTGAACCGGACATGAATATCACATCCGCCCAACCCCCCGCCAAAAAAATAATATCAAAATTATTAAATTGACACCTACATTGACGTGAATATTGCAAGACTTCACTAAGAAAGCATGATCAGTGCATGAAATCGAACGCTTAGAGTTGGCTTGATTTGTTGTGCACTCGTGATCATGAAAAGATGAAGAAACGAACAGAGTATGCATTGTAAAGCATTTATCGCGCACTTTAATAGAAAAACATGATCGTGAAAAGATGTGAGAAATGAGCGCGCATAATTAGTATCAATTTCACAGTACAAGCTCTCAAGATGCTCTCTCTGAAGGTCTTCAGCTTCCAATCTTTTTGCAGAAAAATGACGAAGCATCAGAACGTTCTAGGGGCTTTAGCTGACCATCTTATAATTCTGTTCAGAACTAAAGCCCCCGTCACACTTATTCAAAATCAGCAAGAATCAAGCAGAACCAGCCGGAATGAAGAATTCGTGCAACATTCCAGCGGGAATTTCAAATTGACCAAAATTCTTACAGCTTCGAAAGAATGCCGTTCGAATACTTAGAATGCACTTCGAACCCGCCTTAAATGATTCTTGCACATTCTGGGTGTATTAGCTCTCGAATGCAGCTTGAATGTAGTTGGAACACAGTAGGAATATTTAGAATGTTGTCAGAATGCAGTCCGAATATTTAGAATACACTTCGAATGCCGTATGAGTGCGGTTCAATTGCTCCCTGAACTCCACCCGAAGTCTGGGTGGAAGGTGCCACGAATGCTGTACGAATTCACCTAGAATGCAGTCAGAACGCTCCCGGAATGCCCGCCGAGTATGGTTGGAACGTCCAAGAATTCGAACAGAATGCAGCTCGAATACTCAGAATGTACTTAGAATGTAACACGAGTGTCCCATATGCTTTGATTGAGTAATTGCTGACTACAGCAGGGGAACGTAAAGATGCCACTAAAACTGACGCCGAATGCGTGAAGTTAACAGGTATGCGTTATTAATGAAAACTGGCCACACCTGATCATGTTGAGAGTTTTCGGAGTTTCTGTAGGCTAATGGCAATTTACATGAATGATTGAAAACAGGTCATAACCAATCATTATTTTTAAGCCAGTTCACCAACCGCCACTGATTCCAGCGGCAATCTAAAGATTTCAACGACATTCGAAGCACAGTCCAGCTGAATTGTTTTAATATCGAAATAGATTCCTGCAGCAATCGAAATGCATTCGAGCTGCATTCTGGGTCATTAGAGGCGCATTCTGGCCGGATTTGACGTGGCTTGCCGTTTCGATTCTCCCTCTAATGCAATCAGAATGTTTGGAATGCGGTTGGAATGCCGTAAGAATATTTATAATGCAGTCAGAGCGCAGTTAGAATACACTACGGATGCCGTTCGATATTTCTCCACTTCGAATGCACCTGGAAAGTTTTGAGCATGAGCAAAACATTCGGGCCAGCCACGAGAACGGGCCCGAATATTTGGAATGCACTCAAAATGCAGTCAGAATTTTTAGAACGCACTTTGAATATCTAGGAATATACAAAGAATTTTCATTCCGACGGCATTCCGGCTCATTCCGCCTTTAGTGTGACTAGGGTTTAAATGACAAACTTCTGTGCAGTGAAACCACAAAACTAGTGAGCAGTCTTTCGTAGGCCCTACATACACGGAAAATAGTTTTCTGTCGTGCTACAGTTAAACTGTACCCAGCAAACATGAGACGTCCACCCGACGTGCAGATCATGTCTATATCGCGTGGGTCGGTCCAGGACCATATCTGTATGTCAATACGACGCACAAATAAAGTTCAAGATTGAACCTCATACTGAACCTCAGAAGATCGTCTGCCTGACGTGCAGATCATGTCGGCAATTTTTAAAATCGCATTAAACAGTTTGTATCGCTGTTTAAGAACATGAACATCCCCTGAGTCCTGTCTCCACAATACAGAACCCACCATCTCCTGTAGCTCAACGTATATTCTCTTCAAAATATACTATTCAAAAAAAGTAGGGGATATTTTATTTTGAGATCAAAATTTTCACATATACAAAGGGATACGAAACCATGTTGTATAGTTCCTTACTGAGGAAGCATTTCCAAAGAAATTCATCACCCAAACACATCAATGACACTCTCACGATCTGCACGGGATGCTATTGATGATCAAGGGGGTTGTGCCACAAATTTGCATGACTCTGAATTGGAAGGTTAGAGCCACTGTAAAGGAAGATTTTGAAGAGAAAGCATCAGATTATCAGTGGTTGAAGTCGTTAATTAAACAGAGACCATGCGCCGTCTAACACAGGAGGAGAGGTTACGTGCCCTTGGCATGCTACAGGTTGGCACAAGACAGGTCGTTGTGGCAAGGGCAATGAATGTTTCCCAGTCTGTCATCAGCAGATTATGGTCCAGACATCGTGCTACAGGGTCTGTTCAGGATAGACCACGATCCGGTCGACCAAGGGCAACAACTCAGGCTCAGGACAGATTCATCCGCACTATTGTCTTGAGAAATCGTATGGTAACAGCAAATCAGATAAGGTCTCAACTTCAAAGGGATACTGGCTTGGTAGTGAGTGGCCAGACCATCAGGAATCGTCTGCACAGATTTCACTTATACGCCCGACGTCCCTCGTGTCATTCCCGTTTGAGGGATCGTCACATTAGGGCCAGACTCAATGGTGTCGCCATCATCAACGCTGGGATAATCGCCCGATGGAACAACGTAATGTTCTCAGATGAGTCGAGGTTCACTGTGGACTTCCTTGACAGACGCAGGAGGGTTTGGCGCCGGCGTAACGAACGTTTCCATGACGTTAACGTCATTAGACATGATCCGTATGGGGGTGGATCTGTAATGGTGTGGGGAGGCATCACTGCTGCGGCAGAACAGACTTGCATGTTGTTGCTGGACGTGTCACAGGGCAGTACTACCGGGACAACATCTTGGCACCCCATGTTGTGCCGTTTGCACGCCGTTATGGCCGCCGTTTCATTTTCCAAGATGACAATGCCAGATGTCATAGGGCCAGGATCGTTACAGATTACCTCCAGCAGCAGAATATCACCACATTACCATGGCCAGCACTCAGTCCGGACCTTTCCCCATCAAGCATGTCTGGGACATGCTTGGACAGCGGCCACGCCCAACGTCAACAACCTCCTGCCAATGTCCAAGAACTTGCTGCAGCATTGCAACAGGAATGGAATAACGTTCCCCAAAATGACCTGGGACGTCTCGTTAGGAGTACGCCACGCCGGTCGAGCTTGTCTAGCCAACCGAGGGGTTTTACCCGCTACTGACTCTGTTTCACAATGGTGGTAAATTTGCTGTGTGACCCTGTGTTTGTGTCGACCCTTATTCTGGAGAATCTGTCCTTTACTGACTGTACACAGGGTTTCGAATAAATTGACAAATGTTTCCTTAATGTTTTTATGTCATTTGTTTCCTTCCTGACCTCATGATCTGCATTTCATGGTACTTGTAAATCCAATATCCCCTACTTTTTTTGAATAGTATATAACACCCTGCAGTGTTAACTCAGATGACACAACTGATATGTGGTTCTGCACTCATACGTCAATATATGGTATTTTTTGGATGTCTATTGACGTGCAAGACAGGTGCAGGATTTAGGTCATTTTCACAGTTGCCATTTTACAAGACAAAGCAGGGCAAGCAAATGTGTGATTGGCTAATAAGATTGATCATGGTTCGATTCCATATTGGCGTGCCAGAACTATTATAGTGAGACAGGAACCACAGCGCAAGGGCAGTATGGTCCCGAAACACCTAAATGGAATGAGACCATAATTTTTTTTTTCACCTGTGCTTGCTGCTTTGGCATGACAAAATGGCCTTTGTGAAAAAGGTCCGACAAGTAACTAAACAAGAATCAGCAAGAACTGGAGCGAGAGCACAGAGGTTGTTGTTGTTGTTGTTGTTGTTGATGATTATTATTATTATTATTAACCCAGCAAACATGAGATGTCCGCCCGACGAGCAGATCGTGTCGACAATTTATAAGAGTCACTCCGTGCGCACTCTCCAATTCTTGCCTATTAATTGTTCGCTCGTGTCAGACCTTTTTCACAGAGGCCATTTTGACATGTCATGCATCAAGCACAGGTGTAATAATTATGGTCTCATTCCACCCAGGTGTTTCGGAGTCATATGGCTCTTATGTTGTGGTTGCTGTCTTACTGGAATGATTGTAACACACCAAGGCTATATGCAATGGAACCATAATCACTTTTATTAGCTCCCGCCGCTCGCGGTGCGGGAACTATGGTATCGGGCTCCGTCCGTCCGTGCGTGCGTGCGTGCGTGCGTGCGTAGGTGCATCCGTCAAAACATTTCGCTTTATCTCATCAACGATTTCTGTTACAGGCTCCAAATTTTTACTGGACATGCATCTCCTAAAGCCCTACAAATGACATGCCTAAAGGTGACCTTGGCCTATTTTTTCAAGGTCACTGGCCTAAAAATATCACCAAAAACTTCGACATTTTGCTGTATCAAATCAACTATTTCAGTTGCAGGCTCCTAATTTTTATTAGAAATGCATTTCATAAAGTCCTACAAATGACGTGCCTAAACGTGACCTTGGCCTATTTTTTCAAGGTCAATGGCCTAAAAATATCATCAAAAACTTCCACAATTTGCTTTATCTTATCAACATTTTCAGTTACAGGCTCCTAATTAGCTCCTGCCGCCCGAGTGGCACGGGAGCTATGGTATCGGACTCCATCCATGCGTGCATCCGTAAACAAAAACATTTTGTTTATCATAACAGCGGGAGCTTCTGGGGCCGCCAGTGCCCTATATTTAGCCCAATTACATCAGTGCTTGCCCAGCTTTGACATGTAAAATGGCAACTGTGAAAAGGATCTATTTCCTGCACCTGTCTTGCATGTCAATAGTCGTCCAAAAAATACCTTATCTCGACGTCCAAATATAGAACCACATATCTGTGGTGTAATCTGAGTAAAAAATGTGGATGTTTTTTTATTTTCAAGAGTAGCCTACATATGTTGAGCTACAGGAAGTGGTGGGTTCTTTATTATGTACGGACGGGACTATAGGGATGTTCATGAAGAAAAACAGCGATAAAGACTGTTGAATGTGAATCTTAAAAATTGCAAACATGATCTGCACGTCGGGCAGACGTCACGTTTACTGTCTCGGTCAAGATTGACTCACAATCGTAGCCTATATACCCTGGGGGGTGGGAACAAGGACCATATTGCACTTGAAAAGGATGGCACAGAGGATACTCATGTGAAATGCACATAAGAGTAATTACGTGCGCCACAAGGTATTACAGCAATCGAGTTTCGCGTGGTTTTTAAGGTTTATTACTAACAAACAAACAAACAAACAAACAAACAAACAAGAAAGAGGCTATTCCTCCCGCAGCGCTCCGGCGCGAAAGTTCAGACCCTGGGGCGGATTATAAAATGAAATCGCTTATTGGCCCAGTTGTGGGGGAAATAGCAGAAGTGCTTCTCTTATCCGCCCCACCGCGGTGCCAATAGCAGAAATGCTTCTCTTGTTCGCACCGCAGATAGCCGATCTCTTTCCCCCAATTAACCTCCCTGCTGGGCGAGTCGCCACTTTCAACAAACAAACAAGAAACAGACGACTATGATAACATTAAAACACAAAATTGCATGTTAATGTAATTCTTAATAGTTTTTATTTTCCCAACACTATAATACTGTAAGTCCAGTACATTATTTTTCATATTATGGATACAAGTTGTTATGACTTCGTTTAATGACCCGTGGAAAGTAGTCGTTGGGAAACACATCTTAACTACTCAGTAGGTCTAACCTAACTACGTGGCGCAGTCGGTAGCGAGTATGGCACCGCAATCAGTAAGTTAAAAGTTCAATTCACCTCATCACCGCAAATAAAGAACATTGCTTGTAATAATAAGGTGAGTGTTCACTTCAGCTACTCAAAAATGTTATCGAAGAGCTCAATAAACAGCCTGAAAAATAGGGAAGTGTCGCGAGGGAGGTGACAGAAAAGCAAATGTTTCTTTTTTTTATTTCGTCAAATATCTCTAAACTAAGTGCGCAGTTGATGTTGAAAAGATGCCCAGAATGACCACATTTGAACTAATTTTTAACATTGTGCAGACATCTGGAGGACGTCGATGCGGGACGTCCAGAGACAGTCGTTAAAAACACGTCATAAAAACTTTCATCCCGGCTCCTCAGGGCACAGAGATATAAAAAAACTAGAGTGGACAATCCCGTCATTTCCGCGGCAGCACGCCGCTGCCATCTTGTGTATGTATATCGGGGCAGACGTTCAATGGAAAATGCAGTATAACTGGCCTAAACCGTGCTCGTATTAAACGAAAACTCGCTCATACGGGACAACAGCTGAAGTTCCGATTTCTCTGTAATGTCTTCCGATTAAATAAACATCGAATATACCGGATTTAAAAAAAAAATTTTTTCAATAAATATTGTTGTTTGATTACAATTCCTTATTCGTGCCCATTTTAAGTATGAAAGGATAAAAAAGAACACGGAAAACAAGTCGACACCCATGTTTTGCCTACTGTTTACATGTGCCTCATTGGACATTTATACATACACAAGATGGTGAAGCTATTCTGCCGTTTCCGCTTTGGTCCAGCCCACACGTCGTCCACTCTAGTTTTCTTATATCTCTGTGCCTCAGGGGACGTCATTTAGATGTTTGTGGAAGACCTCGAAAAGACGTCATTTGGACGTATTCTTGTTTGGTGGGTAGCGGATCAAATTAAGTATCACATCGGATTACTCCATCTGACGGTAAATTCCATCACGACGCAACTTGCCGAGGAAGGGCCGTGTAAAAATAACAAACATATTTCCAATTTCAGAAATGATTATTCATACGAACAATAATTGTTTGCACCGTTTATACAACCAAAATTTGAATGATAATACTGAACAGCAAAAGCAGATGAAAATCACTAAATCACGAACTTTGCGGTGAAACTCTTCAGTTGCAGTGGACCGGAACAAGTTTAACTGAAACTGACGCCTATATTTTCTAATGTTGTCGTTATACTAAGCTGCTTACCTACCAAACGCCTAGCTTGGTATCTAGCCTGCGTCAGCACCAACTGCATGCAGTTCGTTACCATCTTCAGCAGGCAATGGGCTTCACAACCTTGCCGGTGGTGGATAGTTAGCATCGCCCGGATAGCGACTAATGCTGGAGGGTTTTCTGTCTCGTTGAGGCTCGTAGTTTTGAAATATCCAGTCAGCCTGGTTATTTTTCTTTTCTTAAAAGCTGGGACTCCTGCAGCAATTTCCCAAGTTGATTTACCAAGGTAACAGCTGGAGCCTATTTGTTCAGTTCAAATTCAAGGACTCATTCATTGGACCGTAACAATAGGCACGCACGTCGTCCGTTAACCAATCACAGTGTCTTTTATTTATGCAAAATATTAATGCACCTCGTCCCGTTCCAGGGCAGGCCCAACACAAACAACAACCAGAGTACTGTATAAGCATTACTTTGCGTTTCTGCAGATGATTGTTTTCATCCCGATCCTCAGGGCCCTTTCACACGTCGGCCCCGGGGCTTCAGCCCCGGTAAGCCCGCGCATTAATGCGGCCCTGACCGTGACGCGCGCACTAACTAAAATAAGCATGTGCAAATGCATAATGATGGGCTGCGTATAACCGCAAGTATTGAAATCAGTACTTATTCGGCTTACCTTGATGGGATATCCAGAGAAACAATCAGGTGACTTAAAACGACAAGCGTTAACCCAGTCAAAAAAATGTAGAGTTTAATTTCCAGTGCTGCTTGACGTGGTATTGGCATATAGGCTAATGGTGGCAGCCATGTTACTAGTGACGCACCAGGTTGCTAGGGCATGCACAGCATTCACAACATTAAATATTAATATTAAATTCTAAACCCCCTTCTCACTAATAAAACCCTCCAAATCATATTGGCTCCCTTGTTTAAAATCGCTCTGGAAAATAAAAAGCCAAAAAAGGTGGAGGTTGAGTACGGAATTCTTTCCACATCGAATACTAAAATGTTAGGCTACTCACTGGCTCTAGTTGTGCATATCACTCCAAGTAACATTGACCACTCTTAATATTCAGGTCATGAACATTCATTTTTGTGCAAAGCAAGGCTTGAGACGCGCAACTGGATCGCCGGCTTTGTTCACATGGTGTTTGCAATTGCTTGCCCATAGAAGAGAACCGTAATTTGGCATCTGTTCCATATTTTTCTCTGTCACTTAACTCTAGTACTTTTCCCATAGCCTAACTCATAAGGTGAAAGCGATCAATACAAACCATTGCAATTCAAACGCGAAAGTGATAGCTTGACCGCAGTGTAAGTTAGCAGAATAATGGCAGTACTATTCTGGCGCTAACGGAAATTACATCGATTTTCTGTTAAATTGCGCGATTCAGTTATTTGATAACCAGTATCTTATACTCTCAGTCGTCACCTGATAGAGCCACTGGAAACGTATCTAATTCATAAAACCCCTGTAGTTCCAGCCCTTAATCTCTCCTTATGAAGAAAATCTTTTGGAAAACAGTGAAAAATAAGGTCAGTGTACAATCTAAGCTGTATTTCATTTCATAGGACTAACTACTGCACCCTGCACCCTGTGAAGTAATTTCTCTTCGTAGTGAAAACTCTGAAGGGCAGCAGGGAGTATGGTTTTCAAGTAATGGTTGTTTGGAATGTCCTTTGGCTGCCACTTTCTGCTTAAGCAAGTGTAAACAAACGCAGCCAGTTCACGGGAGAACTGCTTTCACTTGCCATTTATCAGTTTCGCAATAGCTTTATTACTAACCGCATAGCTTTCATAATGCGAAAAATTGCCACGGGTAAAAATAGAAAAATGACATGACTAGCGTTAGTCTGTCAACTGAAGTAAGCCAACAAGCAAGGTTTGGCAGCTTTCTGTACATTAGCTAGCTGTTAGCCTCCGTTGTTGCCATTTTCTTGAATTATGTTGAATCACACACGTCACTAGGCTCGGGTCGTCGCACGGCATTATGGGAGCAAAGTGACCATCGCCTGCTTACTTCGGAAACAGCCGTTTTGTAGGGCCCTTTGAAGGGATGAGTTTTACACACTTGGAATGTCCTTCAATATGGCTTTGGTGGGCGTGGCCCACATTATGCGCACTTTGAAGTGAACAACCCTAGCTTTTGGAATACAGCCCTGGTATCCCCAGTACACTGCGGGACACAATAGTGAAACGTAATCGGGACACGGCCATTCTTGTTTTTGCCAGTCAAGCCTCGTTTTGGCATGGGAATACGTGGTATGCATAGTATTCAAGAGTGGTCAATTAGGCTCTGTCAGAAACGCAGTGGCTTTTCACTGAGGAGTAAGTTGGCCGAAAACTCATCTTGTTTGGCGGATTGATACGAGATTTATAGAGATTTGTCCGAATTTGTTGACAGTAGGGAGAGTTTATCGAAACACTTTTGCTCCCAAACTCACGTTCTCTCTCACACAC
Source organism: Gymnothorax javanicus (assembly GCA_029692085.1). Lineage (NCBI taxonomy): Eukaryota > Metazoa > Chordata > Actinopteri > Anguilliformes > Muraenidae > Gymnothorax > Gymnothorax javanicus. The sequence goes on from CM056195.1 coordinate 18,106,034, forward strand.
AAACATGCACACACATAATGCTAACATCAGCCTGAGAGGCGAAAATATTACCAAGGTCTGGACCTCGGGGACCTTTTAGCTGGCTACGGCGGTGGGAACAACATTCAGCCACATTCCCTAGTGTTTTACGGAGTGGATTATAACACATCAGGCAAGAATAGAAAAAATTTAAATTTGGCTATTTATCTAGCCACATGCTGGACTGTACCTGTAAAATTGTAGCCTCTGTCCACCTTGGGACATCTAGGCCTATGTATTCTGATTTTCATTCCCACCTCAATTACAATCCAAACATTTTCACAAAATGCCGATTTGTGTTAATTATGTGCATTTAAAATACTGGGTGATGGCCAACCCTCAAGCTAGAGGATGTCAAAAATAGATATGCATGCTATGAAAAAAAAATTCTTGAACATTTTCTTTTGTTACAGATTTCTAAACATAAAACCTTTCCCAATCAAAAGAAAGACTGCTGTATATCAATCAACTTGGGGGAATGTGGACACCTAAACCTATCGGTTAGATTTTGATTTACCTGAACCTGTTGTGAGATCGCAGAAAAAATGGTTACCATTTTCATGTAATTGAAAATGGAAAGCACAATGTAATTTCTGACATTATGTGGCTAAAGAGGACTGAGTAAATATGAAAAGCTATCTAATACAAGAGTAAAACACTGTATCCAGTAATGAAAAAAAAAAAAAAAAAAAAAAAAAACAGTATAAATGGTGGTCTTTTCAAGTAACAATGGGTCCAGAATTACTGGCACCCCTGGTTGGATTTCACTAAAAATATGATTAAAAAAATAACACCATAATTGAGTTTATCCAAAAATGTTGCACTTTTATAATTTTCAATGGAAACTACCAAAATTATGTATTGATTTAATTCAAGCTATCGTCAATACATAAAAAAAAAAAAAAAACGCCCTGATGCTGTAGAAACGCCCCATTTCCGATGCTTCATGGCGGGGGTGTCCAATCTTACCCAGAAAGGGCCGGTGTGGGTGCTGGTTTTTGTTAGAGCCCAACACTAACACACCTGATTCTACCCACCAAGGTCCTGATTGAATCCCCTAATTAGTTAATTAGTGGAATCAGGTGCTCTAGCACTGCTGGCTAGCAGAAAAACCTGCACCCACACCGGCCCTTTCTGGATAAGATTGGACACCCCTGCTTTATGGGATAGTTTGGTAGCCGAGTCCTCCGGTCTCGCGGATCTGTGGAAAGTTACTTTAGCGTGCATAGTTACGGATACTTAGCCATACGATACTGAGCGTAGAAGCCTTATTAAGAAGCTTTTAGCTGGGGAACGGTCATTTTCTCGGAGTTTCGAGAATGGCCTTCCATGGCGATATTCAGGTGATTAATATAAATTCTAGTATAGTTTTTTGCGTTGCTATCAACAATCACAGATGATGTAGATCAATGCTTCTCAAACCTCTCCTGGAGTACCTCCTCTCCTGCATGTTTTAGATCTCTCCCGCCAGCACAGATGATTCTAATGATTCGCTCATTATCAAGTCTCTTCATGAGTAACGAGCTGACCATTTGACTCACCTGTGCTAGAGCAGGCAGAGCTCTAAAACATGCAAGAGAAGTGGTACTCCTGGAGAGGTCTGAAAAGTGCTGATGTAGATGATAAGTTTGCTGTTGTTCAATGTTATTATGCACATGCAATAGAACTAGGCACTAGCGAGCTGTGCACTGGAAGTGTGGTAGTCTCCGAAGCGTAAGAAATTTTGGCGAAAAAGCTAGATCCAGCTATTTTTTAGTGTAATGATTATTGCTCGAATTAAGGTCCCATAATTTGGAAAGTTAGATTTCAGTTTCTTTCTTGTCCATAAAGCAGGACAAGGCACTGTATAAATACTGGGAATGTGTCAAGACATTCAGCCCATAGAGAAATGCACAATGCCCATATTCAGAGACTATACCCTTAGTTATAATGAGCCATTGAGGACTTCCATAACTTATTAATGTCACAAGGTTCTTGTGATCTGAGAGGATGAGCTTGAATCTGGAGCATGCGGTTATTAGCAGCTTGGACAGCAGCAGTGGAGTCCTGGGTGACTTCAGCAATGGAAGACTTCTGCCTTGAGATGGTCTGGACATACTGGTGCAGTTGGCGCAGCTTCGCTTCATGTTGCTCAGACAAATGCCCTGGTAGCATAGCGCCTCAGCAAGGACGATGCGATATACTGGCTCCATGGGTGACCAGGTTGTTCAGTCAAGGACTGATAAACAAACTGAACCAACTGCAGGATCAGACTCCCAGTAAATTGGAGCTTTATGAGGTTCTCGTACAATCCAGGTCAGAGAACTTGCAAACTTCACAATGTAGGGCAGGCAGATTGTGGTCACAGGATGGGCAGAGGTCAGCAGCGGTCATTGTTAACAAGGGCAGGAAGGGCAGAGTGGTGCAGGTCAGAGGTCAGTACCATGGAGATGGTGCTGACGGACAAGGATAATAATGACAAGGAGGACAAAATTAAATTGAAGGGCCGGAGCAGGAACTGGAAGCTAGGAAGAAGGTAACACTGAAAAACTGCGAGCGAGTGAGCAAATGCAAAGGCTAGTCAGCAATCTGGCAAAGGGGAGGACAAAAGACTGGAACTTAAATACATAGAGACTACTATTAACAATGAGGGTCAGGTGCGGGAGAAGGGAACTGGAAAGGACTAACTGGAGGAGCGAAGCCACAAGTCAATAACTGAATAATGAGAAACAATTTAAAAAATGAAACCAACAAAACTGACGCAGACAGCCAGATTGCTGGAAAAAAAGTTAAACAATGATTAGGATCTGAGACTTCTTGGATATTTACAACCTTTTACAGCCACCTCAGCCACCTTTTTATGAACTTTCAGCTTCTGTTTCAAAGCGGCCACCAAAGTACTTTTCTCTTTATTTTTTAGTTAGTCCCTGCAACCTTTTTTTCTGAAATGTCAAATCTTTCAGGCCAGGTAATTCACAGTTTTTATGATTTTAGTAGGGATGGGACGATTCTGAATCGATTCTTTTTTAAGGCGTAGTACCACTGCCTGCTGCCATGGGGCGAACATCTGAGCTTTCCCTTTTCCTTTATTAAACCCGACGCAGGTTGAACGAAAGTGCCAAACATCAAAGGGCATTTGAAATGCTTCCGGAAAAAAACTTGACTGACATCAGTATTTTTCGGCGACATGCGGCACGGAGCCAAGTAAAGGACTACAGAATCGTCTCCTATTAACCAATTAGGCTACTCTAAGAAAAGTAACCTGTTCCAGTTCACTTGCTTGATTAGCAATCAAATGGTGGATGCGTTTACTCTCTGAATTGAATGAGTAGAGCTCTTTATTAAGACAGCATGTTTGATTGCTGCATTTTGAAATTTAAATGGCCATAGAACAGTACAATAGCAATAGCACTTTCCTCTTTTGCAGCTAATTCCTCAACAACTGTCCAACTAGAGACCTTACCGGCTATAGTGCAAACAAAACACTGACTCTCTAGCAAGGGCAGCGAGGCGGAACTTGGGCTTAAATCAGTGGCGTGCCGTCAGATGTCAGGAAGGCCTTCATAAACATCACCCTTTCCCGCATAATGGACCGATCCATAGCTCCGCCCATACCCTAACTACGCATAGCAACGGCCGGACCTAGGTCAAGTTTTGCTGAAGATGGCGCCAACGTCCTTTATAACCTCATTGGGAGCGCTTCCTGAAAACATCAATCTCGCGTTTTTAAAAACGGATCGCATCGCAAAAAAAAAGAAAAAAAGCAAAAGACAAGGGTTATAATTACTTTTTATCTAGGTAGGCTATATTCACGAAGTGTCATTTTCTGTTATAAACGCCCGTGAAGTTGAAGCGAAATGCAAATGCTATCGCTCAATGCTTTTTTTTTTTTATTGATTGATGAACAACAATCACATTTGTCAGGGGGAAATTAAATAGCAGAAACATAGCAAAGATTAATACATTTAAATAATTTAAAAAAATTGTTATCAAATAAAAATGTTAAATAAAGCACATAATTGCACTGTTTTAATGGCTTTCTGATTTTCAGAGTACAGAATAGATTTTATGTATTGTTTGGCTTCATTATAAAACAAAATAAACAACGGTTTCTGATTAGAATATTTACACTTATGTATATGCCATTTAGCCAGCAGTATAATAAGGTTGATAATGTAATACCGGTTTATATCAAGCGGCAACCTGCAGGGCTGAAAAGTGAAGCAAATACGGAAGTGCCAAAAGCTGCAGTTCCTCGAATGGCCACTTGAGGCTGACTGCAGAAACGAGTCAATCCCCATTGACCCCCCATGTTAAAAAGCCCAATTTTACAGCAAAAATAAACATGTTTACAGCCTGGTTCAAATTACGGTTTTGGTCTCTATGGCTAATTTTCCCCTCCGTGAAAACTGTGGGGGGAGTGAATTTTTTTTTTTTTTGCAATTTTTTGTAACTCTACTATTTACAGGCTTAAATTTCTGCATAATTAAGGGCGTGGCCACTTTGAGTGACAGAACCTTGAATTACATAGTCTCTGGGCAGGAGCCATGATGCGGTTATGTCGTGGCTAGGCTAGAGCACAGGCCTACAAAACATCCCTGCTTTAGAGTCGGAACGCGAAGCCCTGCCGCTAACCCTGGGCCTAGCCTGGCTGTCTGAGGGAGGGGGGTTACTACAGCTCAGTTAGCCTAGCCGTTAATCCTTGGCCTTTTCTAGTTGCCTCTGGGCCGTTATCCTACCTATGCTCACTCGAGTCACGGAACTTGATCCATTGGCTGCGTTTCTGACTGGAGATTTTTATCGAAATATCAGGATGATAATGTCTTGCTGTGTGGTTAGGAGTTTGCGGTATATTTTCTAAGATGATGAAATTCTAACATTATTTCATATAAAATTATATGTCAACACGAAGTAACGTTAGTTCGTTCTCTAGCCAACTAGCCAGAGAATGAATACAGTAACCCCTGTTAGTTTTTGTCAAGATGTTCAGCTGTGCCAGCGGGAGTGTTCGCCTGCCACAGTCATTACACAGGCATGCAGCGAAGTAATAGCGAAACAGAAAAGTGTTTGAATTTAGGGTTAACATTTTTTTGAACAAAAGCTGTCAGTCAGGGGTTGGAAAACCGTCACGGCTTCCCTAACAGGTTGCCAACGTAACTGGCTGGTCAGCTACAACATTAGAACCACCATAGCACGCCTCCAAATGACATGGTGGCATCATTGTAAATAGAAAGGCTAGCTAGCTATATAGCTAATTTACCATATCCCACGTTACCTAGCAAGCTAGCTAGCTGTCGCTAAAAGTGTTTCTACATGAAGTCCATCATCCACAAACTAGCTAACCACATTAACGCAACTAACAAGCCAAGGGGCAACGAAAAAGTGCTACTACCCAGCCTCGTTCGGCAATATTGGCTGTCGCTTGGAGTAAAGGCTTTTTCCCCAAAGCAACATCAGTTTTACGACGCGATAAAAAAAAAGTTGCGCGTCGCAGTGGTATCGTTAGCTAATGTAAAGGACAGAGATAAGCTGGGCAGCTGATGAAGTAACCATGGAGCCTAGGAGCCAGACGCCCAGCTGTGTTAGTATTGATGAGCCCACGTATGAATGAATGAATGAATGAATACTTTGTTATAGACTCATAGTTCCATATAAAAGACATAAAAAGACTACACATACAAAATCAACACATATTAAAAAACATACAGGCATCTATTCCAGTGCTTCCATAGCCCAGAGGTGTACCTTGTATCACTCTGTTTAGTGTCAATGAGTGCACTTATTAAACTATTTTTTGACACTAGAAGTCGACGCATGCTGGCTACAGTAACCTATTAATTCAGTATTCATCGAAGTCAAAATGTAGGGTGATAATACTTGTGATCAGAATGTGCGAGAGTGTGGTAGGAAAATAAAGGTCCGTCAGGTTTGTCATTAAGGTTACGTAATGCAATGTTATCGTTTGGCTGGCCATACTACCGTTAATGGGACCGGGCTAAGGTGCGTACAAGAGCTAAGACGAGCACCCGCTCGCACCCTGGGGGATACTGAAACTCAGTGAGGCAACCGCCGCGACTCGGTGTACAGCGTTCGTCGCGCTACTGCCTCACGGATACGAACAATGTTCCTCCTGCAACCGCTTCACGAATATAAACAGCGTTCGACCCGCCACCGCAAGCTACTAGGCAGGATCCATAGCTTTACTAGGACAGATATGACCCTGAATCTCGGCCTTGGCGAACCAAGTAGCATCGAGCTGAATTGGGTTTTCAGTCGAGTATGGTAGCCGAAGCTAGCTTGGTAGCTGCGAGCTTAGAGGGCGTGGTGTTTCAGCAAACGAGCTCCATTCGGCCTGCCCACTGGGCCTGCGTCAGCTCCAGCAACGGCCCGCCTTTTTGCCCATTTTTGAATTATCCGGGAAGTAGGCGGAGTCAGGTAAGTGCCAAGATGGCGACCAAATTTGCTTCAAAATGGATATTCAGAAACCTATGGGTGACGTCACGGAGGCTACGTCCATGTTTTATACAGTCAATGGTTTATATGAGAAGGAGGATAATTACAGAAACCAAACAATACATTTTCAAAACACAGCGAAAAATTGGGGTCAATGTGTTGTGAAATAAAGGTACATATGTCTTTCCATAAGTTTTTGGAATAAGAACAGTTCCAAAATAAATGAAAAATATCCTCAGGGTCCAAATCACAGAAAGAGCAGCCAACATCGTTATTAAATCTTTGTAGAAATACTCTGGAGGGGTAGTAACGGTGTATAAGCTTAAAAGATACTCTTTCACTTTATTGGTAAACAGAAATCTAGCAGGTAAATTCCAAATTTCTTTCCAATTGAGGTCATATACAAAATTATTACAATAAGATACAACATAAGGCATAGAAACCATGTCCTTCTGAAACAGAGAACGAATCTTATGATTATTATTGTGTGTTGCAAAAGAAAACAAATCTGACCTACTGCAGACTGAACAGGGTCCAATGGTAATAAGACTGGATTATAACCAGACATACTTTTTAACAACATAACTATCCCTGATGGGATGGCATCAATAACAATGGCAAACTCTTTTGGGGGTATTGGGACACCATATTCCATTAAAAACTCTTGATATGTCATTAAAAGACCATTAGAATTGAGTAACTGCCTAACTAAACATGTATCATGTGCAAACCAGTTCTAAAAAAAATAATGATTTGTTTTTATACAAAATGTCTTTGTTATTCCATATATAACACCGATGAGGGGAGAAATTATGCTTATAGATCAAGGACCATGAGAGAAGCATTTGTTTGTGGAAGTAGGACAACTTCAAGGGAATTTTCTCAATATTGTAATTACACAGTAAAACAAAATGAAGGCCTCCTAATTTTGAGAAGATAAAATTAGGTATGACATTCCAGATTGATGATGGATTCTTTCTAAATTGTTTTAGCCAGTTTATTTTAAATGTATCATTTAAAGTAGAGAAGTCTAAGAAGTTTAGGCCACCCTTGTCATAAGAATTCATAATCACTGCTTTTTTAACATAATGAGTTCTGTTCTTCCAAATAAAATTAAAAAGCATTTTGTCAATATTCTTAGAGGTCTGCTTATTCACGTCAAGGGACAGAGCTGCATAAGTGAGTCGAGATATACCCTCAGCCTTCGTCAGGAGGATTCTTCCTCTCAATGACAAATCTCTCTGTAACCACTGATTTAACTTTTTTTTTAGTTTTGTCAATAATAGGGTTTAAGTTTAATCCGCATCTGACATCTCTATCTTTAGTGATGATGATCCCTAAGTAAGTAACAGAGCTTTTTACAGGTATATTACAGATGGACGACGCGGAACAGTTTTTAAGAGGAAGCAGCTCACATTTTTTAAAATTCAAATAAAGTCCAGACGCGACAGAGAAAGTTTTGTTCAACTCAATAGCCACAGGTATCTGTGAGGCGCTCAATGCTGAAGTCCCAGAAGCGATACTCATTTATAACGATCGACAAGGAACAGAGAAGCACTGTTCACGGCCAGTGCTCTTGCAAAGCAGGGTACGTAGCATTCAATTTACATATGGTGTGAAAAGATCATAAACCTTTTCCAGAGCACCCAAGTGTTATTGCCCAAGACAGTCTTTGATTGAAACGGAGCTCTGTGTGAAGCCTGCATTAATTGTATCAGGTGTGTTTCTGCTCTGTTTGAATGAAAACCTGCAGCCTCTTGACCCTTTTACGGCCCAGTGCAAAGCCATTAAGAGGCATTATTGTTCATAAACAAGGCGAGTTGAGCTTTCAGAATAATGAGTAATTATTAGCAAATAAATTGCCATATCCAGCCCTCTCCCTCCTGAAAGTAGTGTTTACGACCCTGTCTGGGTATCTCGTGTCCGATTTACACTCACCGTAACAACACCGCTTTGCCATTGTGAGATTTTATAATTACAAAAATGCGAAAACAAAGCGCGAATATACTCTTCCCAACAGAGAAAGCAGTTCGGAAAAGTGTTTGTTTGTCCGAGGTTATGGCGAGCGCTAGCTGGGTGCAGTCTCGTGACTGCAGCCCTGGATCTCATTGGCTGGATAGGCCTGGGCGGGCTGTACTCTGGATCGGTCTATTGCTCTTAAACTGTTTGTGATCAGGTTTGCCTGATTAACAATCAGACAGTTTATTAACTGAACAGCCACCACCAATGCATGACAAGTAATGATTAAGAAATGCTAATGACAAAGCGATTACCTATTGGCTATGTTGATATAATTCATGTGACTCCGCAAGGATGACAATCTGCAAAAAATCTGAAACTTTCGCTGACTGACAGCAATTATTTTCGTTATCACGCAGCTGTGCATCGTACCTAACAATGCCCTTTAGCTGCCACTACATTCAGACTATAGAACGGATTCTCATGGCTTATTGCTCGATAAGCCTCGCAAACTAATTTACGCAAATCTAGAAATTATAAAGACGTATTGATAATTTTCGTAGTCATTGATGTGCGGAGTTAAGTACACGCCGCATAATTTTGTCGAGCAATGTATAACAAGGCTTTCAAAAATAAATTAGACTCTCGTCGGTTCTACCAATTAGTCTGAGCAACTGTTTCTAATCGGGAGAGGTAAACTGCGAGAGGTGTCCGTCATTAAGCAGTGAAAGGTGAGGTTATTGCTGGCCCTGTGTTTCTGCCGACGGACCTTCACTGGCTTAAATAGAGTCCGGGCGCCGCCCCCAATTAATGCCAGCTGGCCCAAGAATCCGATTGTGGGCGAAACGATATCGTCCCGGACAAGAGCAACAAAGAAGGCTCCCAAAGCCACCGCCAGCCTCCAAAACCATGACATGCATACATGATGAGATTGGTAGTACTGTAAATAACTGAATAATAACTAATTAATATTGATAACTGATTGCTTGATTGATGACGTCCTCCCCAGTTGAATAATAGTTTGGTGACATAATTTCCTCTTCATTTTCAATAAAGTGTCGCCTGAGGGTCTGAAATCACAGCTATTCAGTATTGTTTTTTGGCCTTGTTCATGTAAACAGAGATTTTTCTGGACATTCTGAACCTTTTAATGATCTTATATGTACCATAAATAATTAAATCCCCCGTTTTTTTGCAATTTTACATTGCAAAATGTTATTCTCAAATTGTTGAATTATTTGTCCATGCAGTCTTCCACAGAGAGGTGAAAACCTCGCCATCATTATTTCCAAAACACTCAGCCTCTGTGGGAGCCTCTTTTTATACCCAATCATGATACTGACCTGTTACCAGTTAATCTAATTACCTAAGAGATGTTCCACCAGTTGTATTTTTTTTTTTAACAAAAAATACAAATTTTCCAGTTTTTGTTGCCCCTGTCTCAGCTTTTTTGAAATATGCTTAAAAAAAAAAAATTCTCAGTTTCTCAGTCTACACAGCATCCCTACTTTTTGGAAAACAGGGTAGCATGAGAGAAGTGTTCATTTAAATAGCTTTGACACTTATGGCAAAGGAATTTAACTCTATCACATTTGCTTTTTGGGCACTGTTTGAGTAAATATTTGGTATGGAGAAATATCTGCAACATTTTCTTTTTAAAGAATGGCTGGGTTGGTCTGCATAGATAAGCTGTCAGAAGCAAAAGGGGAAATAGAAAGTTAAATTAATGATATCCTAACAGATTACGCAGGCCATCTCAGTCTCAGTGACAATTAGCTAACAAACGTGTTTATTCTGGTGCACAAAGATATATAATGCAGCAGTGCTGCTTTTGAATACCTGGGAAAGGGGAGGGGGCATCTGAGTGGGCCGCACACACACCATTGCAACTCCCAGACTCCATTCACTCGTACCTACGGACATTTTTACCCCCTTGGAAAGTAATTTTCTGAAGCAGTATTGTCTTTGTCATGTCGGTTTGTCTGTGTGTGTGTCTGTTGCAAACTTATAAAATGTGCATGCCTGGTGTAATACCTTTTTTTTTATTTTTTTGCGCCACTGGGGCCGCAGTGTTGTAAATGTGCACCGAAGGGGAATTAACTCATTTAAGCCCACCAGCGATTATATTTGCCAAAGCACATGAATGCCATTTCTAATTACAAAATAAATCTCTAAATGCTTTAGATGTCTTATATATTGATCATATGTGAGTTGACAGCATTGAAAATAGTCTTGAGAAAAAAATTTTCATTCCACGACCATCCTGTCATATGATGTTGCTGGGTACGGGATCCACCTACCTGAGGTCATGGTGAAGGAAAACCCTCCTAAGAAAATGCAGTTTTTTTTTAAATAATGTAATTTTTTCAGGTGCATATACATCTGCTAAATCAAGAAAGTCTCTAGAATTACCCAAAGAACACAGGTATTACACACTATGGTTTTTTTGTGAATGGAATCGTTTGTCCAAATGGTAACCATAGTTAGCGGTGGGCAAATGCCTTCTAAGTAATAATGTGCAAAGTCTAAAACCCCGTAGGCAGGACTGCTCATATCTTGCTAATTTTAATGATATAATGATATGCCATGGCTCATATTCATTCAGAGTTGTGACCTACTTCTGAGGTACATCTCAGAATGACAGCAGTCAAAGGCATGCCAGTGTTCAAAGGCGTCTCTCAGTGTTTGTCACCATTTTGCCCTGCTGGGCTACCCACAGTGCAAAGCAGCCGTTTCCAGTTCAGTTAATTGCAAGCAAATATGCAAGAATGAGGAGTAGCTCTTAAAAATTTGGTGCGACTTACAATAGGTAACTTAAGGTCTCATTTTTGATAACAATGTCAACTTTTGGTAACTTTTGGTTTGGTAATGTCAACTTTTACATTTGGTAACCAACATTACCAGGAGTGTTAGGTTGCTCATATTAGCGCCGAGGTAGTTAATTTTGTCGCTGCCTGCATTGCACTGTGTGGTACACCAGAAGGACAGATTAATGTCAAATACAGGGAGGACATGTTTAACAGAATTGCGCATAAACAGAGATGAAGAACTGGAATTGTTTTGCAAAAATCAAAGCATTTCAAATTGTGTAACTTTCACGCATTGGTAGCACCCTATTTTTAGTTATATCTTACATGATAAAAGTTAATGCAGGTTTTACAACAATGAGTATGTGTGTGTGTGTGCGTGTGTGAGAGAGACAGAGAGAGAGAGAGAGAGAGAGAGAGAGAGGCTGTGTCAGTGGGCGGGTATTTCTATCTCATTTGTATTTCTATCTCATGGGGCACCAGATTTCTTCCTCTTTATGGGGACATTTTCTGGTCCCCATAAGGTAACTGAGCTATTTTACAGTTAGGAGTTAAGGTTAGGGGCCAGGAAGATGGGTTCAAATTTGGCCTGGAGCCTTTCTGTGTGGAGTTTGCATGCTTTCCCCGTGTTCACGTAGGTGTACCTGCCTTTTTCCTATACAGTCAGCTGGGATATGCTCCAGCTCCCCTGTGACCCTAGTGAGGAAGAAGCGGTACAGAAAATAGATGGATGGAGTCAGTGTGAGGGTTAGGTTTAGGTTTGGGTGAGGTTAGGGTTAGGGTTTGGCATGTAGTGTTGATTGTTGAGGTCAGAGTAATGGGTTAGGGAGTGAATGTAAGTCTATGGCATGTCCCCACAAAACATGACAAAAAAAAAAACAATGTCTCCGTGTGTGTCCGTGTGTGCCTTATGCAATATATTTTTGTACCTTTGACAACTCTGTTGAGAAAATGCAATTTGATTTGAATGCAGTTTTTTTGTCCTCTAATTTACATTTCACTATAATAGGGGTAGACTAAAGGTCTGTGCCCACCAGTAACAATAGTTGCCATTCATTCAAATAAGGTTTTTAAAAAAAAAAAAAAGAGCGCAAAATGGTGGAAATAAATGCGGTTCATTTGGGACTCGTTTAACATGATTATATGCAGTAGTGCGCAGTGATGATTAACACTTGAAGATAAATCAGAAGCCAAGTTCTACTCAAGTATTTATTTCATGTAATACTGGATCATGTTGATGAAAATAAGTAAACAGACAACAATATATAGTGAAAACAAAAATTATAATGTCATTTTAAGAGAAAAAGTCAATATCCAATGTGGCCACTCTTTGCTTTAATGACAGCAGTTAATCCATTATTCCATCAATTTTTATGAGATCACCAGCTCCTTTCGAGCAGAATGAACCCCCAACCCTAATATTCCCATCTCTATGTTTTACTGAAGAGGTTAAACTGTCATTTTTGAATTATTCTCCAACTCTACGGCGCACATAAGTTCTGCATTTGGGTGAGAAAATTTTGAAATTTTGATTCATCAGTCCCAAGGAAATTGTTCCTGGTCCTATGGTGTCCAATCCTTGAATTTCTTAGCAAACTCAAGTCTTTTTTTATGTTGCCAGCACTTGGCAGCAACACGACCAATTGGACTATTTTCACACAGGTGTCCAGAAATAGTAGATCTTAATACTTTCATCTCTTCATCACGGAGTTGTCATGCTGTCAATCACCAATTTTTATTTATTTTTTTTTACTTGTCATACACAAATAACGCACATCTGAAACACTTAACTTCTGTTTTGCACCTTTATTGCCACTAGTTTTCAGCGAACTGGTCTCTTAGAAACGCTTGATGGTTTTTCTTACGGTCCCATGGCAACATTTAACATCTTCAGAAATTTTTCTAAGTGACCAACCAGCATCATGTAAGGCCACAATGCGGCTACCAACAATCTCAAAGAGCTCCTACCATTGTGCCATCGTATTTCACACTGTGATACTGCTCAAAGTTCATGTCACCTTATACATTGGAACAATTGACCATCAGAGGTAATTTTGCAGAATAATGTTGCCTCAAACCAGTTTAAACAGGTTTTTTTAGCATCAATCATCATGGAATGAGCCTTTAAAATTGCATTTATGCTATGCAAGAGTTAAAAAAAATGAAACACCTTTCAACTGTTATAAAAAAATGTATATTTTCAGTGTTTTTCTCTCTTACCCATATTTTTACCTCAATATACTTTTGAAAATGATCTTTATTTTTTGTTCTCATTGCCTATAATTGTATTTTTCAATACATTTTCACCAAAAATTAGAGAGAAGTAATATATTAGGACCCCCTTTAGATGAAGTGGTGGTGTATAATCATCACAGCACACTACTGTATAATTATTGAGAAAAATTTATGCACAAATGGGTCAAGTGTGGAGGCGCTTTCTTTAGTCTCCAAATAGTCAAGCAAGTCTTTGGACTGTGAGAAGATAAAGACATAATCATCTTCCTTGAGATACACGGCACTGTTAACAGCTTGTTAACAACTGCCTTCAACTCAGAGCTATCCTGTACCGCTAGTCCTTGATCATTTCATTCATAACGGTGTTAAGCCATGTAAATTTGCTTGCAAATGCACTAGGAATGCAAATGCACAAGGAATAATGTTGGAAGCATAGGCATGAAAGGGCTAGCGGCTGGACCATGCCCCCCCGCCAGCTGTTATAAAAATTTTCCACTTCGTCCTGCTGCAATGTCATTTCCATGCCCGTCCCCAGCCTCAGTTGCTTGTTGATGTTAAACACATTATTACCACAGTATTAGCTATTCCTTTGGTCCAAGCTACTTGTCTGATTATCTGCTTAGACTGTGAACTTTTCATTCATGTGTTCATTTATTTGTTCGGCTTAGTTTATTCTTGCGTTCTACACACGCCTTACCTCCCAGCGACAGTGGCATCTTGCCTCGATAAACTAGTGGATGTGTGAGTCATGCATAGCAACTGCTGGTTGCACGAGAACGAGCACATTCAGGGTAATCTGTATCGACGTCGGCATCCGCTTGTTTCGTGAGTCATTACCGACGGCGAAATATGGAAGTAGCAATTGCTATCTTACAAATTTGGCAGAAACCTGCTACGAAACCTGTACTGTAGCTACACTTCGTCAGAGCTCATGAGATGTCGACACACCTTGCTGCTACACGGAAGTGCGCGCGTTGAGATAAACGGACTCCATGAATTCATGCGGTTGCCCGACGCATGGATTCTAATTAACGGATATATTAAATACATAAACACCGATTAAGCGCATCACCGTCCCGTGGGAGAAGTGTTTTCATCTTTGTTGAAGTAAAGGATGCTTCGAGGATGTTTAATTCAGCAAAAGAAAATGTATCCTATTTGTGTAGGGAAGTTTAAACAAATGTAAGTACAAGATTGGCTTTTTTTTATTGTTTGAACAGGTAAACGGTTGTCTGCAATTTAAGTTCGAGGCGTTTTTGTCATTTCATTATTTTCTTGTCTTCGTGCAATTGCACAGTGCTTTAATGGCTTTTTAAGTAAATATGTTTATGAATCACTGTAAGAAGTTGTGTGGGAAAGCACATTTAGAAATGTGAAGAAAGCATGTCGAAGTCGCGCCTGCGCATCTCTTTTCGGAAACAGAAGCTCATTCGGATTGGTGTTGATCACAGGCTAAAATTATCCCGAAAATGCTTGATGGCCTAATGCTGTACAATTTGGAGCTGATGAGATAAACTAGTCTTGGGATGATGTAGCATGAATAAAAGGACGGGTTTACCAAATGTTAATGTTTTGGTGAAAATTTCATTACACTAGCTAACTACATGCAGTGTTCTTGTACATCTCGTGATCTGTGCTAGGTAATCTTATTTTTCAAAACAAATGTGAGAAATGTGGTCTGCATGAGTGGCAAGCCACTGGTTAGCTTTGTTTGTTAGTAACAGTGGTGGCTCATCTTCTGTTGTTCCTGGGGGTGGGTTGGGATGCTGTATGATGAGAATGACTCCATCTCCAGACTCCTAGCTGGGGCTCCCTCAGGTGTGAAAAACACGATTGTCCCTCTAATTAATCACATAGGACACTACTAAACCCATTACTGGAAAGCTTAGTGCCTTTATGTTTGAGGGTATTTTTGGAATGCAGGATAAACTGACTTCATTTTCAGATGCTGTTTTCAGGTCTTAAAAACAGCACGCAGCATTTAAGTCTATAAAATTTTATTTCTTAATTTTCTTTTAGCTAAGAAATTGGCTCCTGCATGACCTTTTTCGCCGGCATTATGACATTTATGTATATGTAATGCATTATTATTGACCTTTTTTTTTTTTTTTTTTTTTTGGATCAGTGGTTGCTTGGGATGTTTTTGATTTAAATACCACTCGAGCGAAAGCGCTCAGTGTCCCGCTATCACGTCCACCTTCCTCATCATTTTGAGATATTAGAGCAGGATTTCCAACAGGAAAGTTTAAACTTCAATATTTCTTGTCAAATCTTTCTTACATTGCTTTCATGGGTGAAAGTATTGTTTTATGGCAGCATGTTGGATATATTTGCAAAAAGTGTCTTGGCACATGTCTGTACCTCTTCAACCCCAGTGCCCCCTAGCAATATTGTGGACGCTACCGGATTTTCATTAGTCAATAAATGTAATAATTTACAAACAGTGGCGTGCACAGGGCGGGGGGGAGGCAGGGGGGGCGACTGCCCCCCCTGCTGCCCTCCTGTTTGAAAATCTGACGTTAAAGTGCCCTTTTTTTTTTGTTGAAAACGCTGCGCTAAAATGCCCTCCTAGTTGAAATTGACACGCTAAATTGCTCTCTTGGTTGAAAATGCTGCGCTAAAGTGTCCTCTTGGTTGAAAACGCTGCACCCCTAGTGCCCTCTTGGTTGAAAATGCCACGCTAAAATGCCTTCTTGGTTGAAAACACCGCGCTAAAGTGCCCTCTTGGTTGAAATTGTCGCGCTCAATTGCCCTCTTGGTTGAAAGCACAGTGCTAAAGTGCCCTCTGGTTGTAAACGCTGCGCTAAAGTGCCCTCTTGGTTGAAATTGCCGGGCTAAAGTGCCCTCTTGGTTGAAAACGCCGTGCTTAAGCGCCCTCTTGGTTGAAAATGCTGCACCCCTAGTGCCCTCTTGGTTGAAAAATGAAAACGCTGCGCTCCTGGTGCCCTCGCCCTCTTTTTTTTTAAAGATTATTTTTTTGGGAATTTTTACTTTATTTGACAGTTATACAGTGCAGAGAGACAGGAAGGTTGGGGAGAAGAATGGGGGAAGACATGCAGCAAATGACCTGAGCCGGAATCGAACCCAGGTCACTGCGGGAAGGACACAGCCTTTATGGTACGTGCGCTTTGACCGATAAGCCACAGGGGCGCTGCCCTCGCCCTCTTTGATGAATATGCCACGCTTAACTAAGTGCCCTCTTGAGTGAATAAAATACTCATTGTGCCCCTTTGACTGTCCTTACATGATGTAAACAAGAGGATTTGCCCAATCAGCTGCTCTCTGGATTCACAAAAATGAAAGGATGATGCCCCTTTGGCTGCCCTCTTCAATGACAAAAATTAGAGGATGTGCCCTATCAGCCGCCCTCTTGAATGATCAATAAGAGAAGATGTGTCCTATCGGCTGCCCTAGTCTTGAGTGATAAAATCAGAGGATGTGCCCTAACCTCGAAGAGACAACATAAGTGGATGTGTCCTATGGGCTGTAGTAGGATTGGGGTAACTCTGTTTGTGTGTGTGTGTGTGTGTGTGTGTGTGTTTGGGGGGGGGGGATCCAACCAAGTGTCCTCTGTGTCACTTATTCAAATGCATTACCTTGTATGTCTCTTTAATAGGCTACTATTCAATGCACTATCCGTACTTTTCCTACTCTATACATTATATTTTCAATTCAAATAATCATTATAATTATAGCATCTTTCTGTGAAGTAAATTCAAACTACATTCATAATTGTAGCTTAGCCTACTCGTGGAGTATTTCATTTAATTCAATTAATGGTAACTTAAATAACAAATGTTAGAAAATTTGTCTTACTCATTTTGTAGACTGAAGAAAGACGAAAAACCAGCCCACATTTGCCCATATTGACCAATAATAGGGAATTTCATTTTGGAACAACTTCTTTTTTGGCTTTTGTGGATTCTTTTGGCACCCTACTTACAGTACCTCCTCTCCCCACTAGGGGGATGCGCCCACAGTTTGGGAAACGCTGCTGTAAAAAGTTTCAGTTGGAGAGAGGCAGCCAGCAGACGTTTATGAAAGAAACCATAGCCTAAACGTTACTTTAACTAACCTACTCCATCATTAGTAGATAGGTTTATTCATTGAATTAGTGGCTTTATCAAATGTCAGTGTGTGTGATGTACTGTTGAGTCACTTTCAAAAATAATGTGTTGAAATCATGACTACCAGGCTGTGTAGCTAACGTTAACTTTAGCTAGCTACTGTTATTAGTCTGGTGAGATCATAGACTGCATAAAAAGATGCACACAGCACCCTGGTCTGAAAAATGAAGCCCATGCGGAAGTACTGTAAAATTTGCGTTCTATTTAATGGCCAGCAGATGGCGACGTCGGTGGTTGCAGAAAGAAGTTCAATGTTATAGAAGTCTATGAGAAAATGACCCTACTTTCCCACCTGATTTTTCATTTAAATAATGATTTTTCACATTATTTTATGGTAGCTATAGCAAGTTTCAAGTCTCCTTCGATATATCATGATGTTCATTTTTGTAAATTATGGTCCCAAGTAGACTAGAATAAAGGATAAAGCCAGAATATGCTTTAGGGGTGTGGCTATCCTCTGGTCCTCGTCCGATACGGTCAGATCCACCCCTCTCGTCCCTCACCGGATCTTGATTCTCGCTCTCGTCCAATAGAAATCACATCCGGTTTCAAAATGACAACATGGAGCAATTCAAATTGCCAAAATCGAGGCTTCCTTATATGGTATGCTGAAACCAATGGGTGACGTCATGGTAGCTTCGTCCATCTTTTTATACAGTCTATGGGTGAGGCGCAACTTGCTCAAGCATGGTTTAATTTTGTGAATCGTCTCACTTTTACGGGTGCTAGTTTAAGACTAGGTCATGGAGCCTCAGCCTGCAGGGATGAAAAGAAAAGAGGAATGAGATATTAGAACCTTTTTGTAAAATATGACAGGGACAGGGGTTAAAGTGGGCCGGAACGGTCCGGAACTGCGTTCCGCCACCTTTGTTTGAATTGAAATATTTATTTGACTGAAGCTGCTTTTTACCGGAAAAAAACGAATTTTTTCCCAGGACAGATTACATTCAAAGTCAACGCAAAGATGCGAATACACGCGCCCAGATATATTCGCGTCTTTATGCTCACTTTGAATGTAATCTGTCGTCTTAAAATTCGTTCGCCCAGTGCTATTAATAGTAGCGCTGCGGACTACAGATCATTTTCGCACGTTGCTTTCAATACAGCCTGCCTGGCACTCTCTCAAACGCACGAAGATGCTCAACAAATCAGAGCGTAACATCAGTCTCTGCTAGCCCCTGCTTCACTAAAACGCAGCTGTATGTATGCTGTTTTTCATCTGAGTGAGTGCATCGGTCCCGTACCAGCCTGCGAGAAATTGTCAATGTTTGAAACGGCGTTTATAGCCAAAGTAAGTGGATTAACTTAAGTTGAAGTCGATGGTGAAGTTCTGTAATATTCAACAATTCAAACCGACCAACTAAAAGAATTTAAATTTAAAAAGGGTTAACGTTAGCTGCTTTAGGCTATGTGCAAAACGCTAACCAGGCTTCTTACCAGCTAGCTAGCGCATTAATAGAATTATTAGCGATTTAGTCAAAGGCTCAATTGCACCAATAGTTATGCGAGCAATGTTGGTTTGTGTTTCTGGCTCAGCAGTAACTAGAAAGAAGAATTCTGCTCTGAGTCCACTACCCACTGTCCATGGGTGAGTATATATCTTGTAGCTTTTTCCGTATTATCTTCCTGATAGCTCTAGTTCATATTTACGTTGTGTTACTTGTGTTTCTCATGCTTTTATGTTCTGCATATCTTTATTGTGGTTACAGTACTGTCTTATATTGTAATACAATAATATGGCCCCATCTAGTTTTTGGTTTGACTAATGCATAAAAATCACATGAGCTCTTTTTTCCTGTCAGAGATGCAGATAAGCAGATAGAGAAGCAGGGATACAAATAAGTTGCAGAGATAGAGATAAGAATACAGAAGCTGCATATAGAGAGAATCTGCAAAGTTTCAGAGAAGATGGAGACTTCTGTTCATGGATGATTTTGAGGAGAATTGGCTATCAAAGCCCGGGTAGCTGTACCTTTGTCTCAATCTGGAAAATAATAAAAGTGATTTAACCTTGTTAGTTAATACATTTCTAATTGTCATTGTAATTTTCTTTCTTTTCTCTCTTATGCTGTCTGCTATGTAGCCCATGTATAATACAGTGAGTTGCCCTGCCTCTCCTCACTAAAATCTTTGAAGAGACTGTGTGGTTCTATCATGAAATCTGTTCAGTGGAATATTGATTTAACATATTAACAAATTCCACATATTTATATGTGTTCTTGTGTCATATCTGTAATTACAGAATTCAAATAGGCGAGGACACCCCCGCCCCTGCTGTGTATTTGGTCACAGTAGAGTTGTAATTCATGAGGTTTTTTTGCACCTGTATTTTCACATAGCCCTAGACCTATCGGTCGGAGCACCACTGTTATTCTATCTAGCTTGATTTTGCTTTCAAAAGGCACCAGATTGATGGATTTAAATGTACAATTTTCAAACATTTTCTCCCGGGGGAGCATGTCCCCGGACCCCCTAGGGAGAGTGCCCTTTTTTCATTTTCGCCCCTGCCCTTCAAAAATCCTGTGTACGCCACTGTTTACAAATATATAACTAGCAAAACACATGAATATTATCATTCAGATTCCTTTCGAGGCATCCATTCTTGATAACCAACTTGTTGTTCAGGTCAAAATATCCAGTTCAAAACCAGTGGCGGCTGGCCAATAGGGGAGGTTTTTTGCACCTTATCGGGTCGGAGCACCACTGTTATTCTATCTAGCTTGATTTTTGCTTTCCAACTTGATGGATTTAAATGTACCAAACATGTTCAGGTCAAAATATCCAGTTCAAAAAATCAGTGGCTCAGGGCACTAGGGCGCCAAAATTACCTTGAATAAGACACAAAAAAAAAATGAAATAAAAATGAAATAATAAAATAAAAATATTTCAAAATATATGTATATTTATTTTTAGATGAGCAAGATAAATATTATATAGTTAATGATGAGTAAAGTTGTTTCGTTCATCTGTGTTGTCTGATTGGTGACATGTTTCCGCCCTGGGCGCAAAAATCTTTGCCCATAGACTCTCGTTAAAAGTTGTACATGCATAGTAGCTCCTCTTCAATACAAGCAATAGGGCCATGTTGGGGCGCACCTCACCTGCGCCCAGAGCTGAATGCAGCTGGATTTACACACCACCACCCTCCCGCCAGCGAAATTTTTTTCCCCACTAGAGTTGCGGACACCAGCAGAAACTCATTTGCATACAGCCAGTCAGCAACCTTGTTCCAAACCACTGAAGGAGTGTCATGAGACAGTGAAATTTTTCTGTCTCGGAACCACTGACTGCACAGTTCAAGCCCAGAATACTGCGGTTACATCGTACACGCCTGCCTTACCCTCAGCATAACTGTTGGCCAAATCATTCGTCTGGCCTGCCATTTAGATATATGAATTGTTACGAATGTATTTGTTCAAATAGTGAAGCTGGTAAAATGAGCTGGTTACAATCAGTGTAGTCTAACAATACCCAGCTCGCCGCTTTTTTATCCTACACTGATCTGGCATATTAACAATAAACTAGTTTGTGACACCGAACAAAATCCAATGAAAATAAAGTAGAAATAACCGGGATTGCGTCAGCTTATTCTCGAAAATATGAATGACATGTAGGCCGACAGATTATTTTATCAAGCCGCGCTACTGAACGTTATAAACATATTGGAAGGTTTGGCAAGTGGTGTTAATGAATTGTATTCACACTTTGCTGTCGGGTGTTAATATAGGTTGATTATGGTGCTTTCTTTCTGCATCATAGAAACATAATTTTAAGTAGACGGCCATAGCTATACTCAGGCAGAGGGGTGTGGTACAGTTTAATGATTTTATACTTTGAAAGAGGTTTTGAATCATTAAATCTTTGTGTCCTTCATTTGA
The DNA here is from genome assembly GCA_029692085.1 of Gymnothorax javanicus. Taxonomy (NCBI): domain Eukaryota; kingdom Metazoa; phylum Chordata; class Actinopteri; order Anguilliformes; family Muraenidae; genus Gymnothorax; species Gymnothorax javanicus. Next base: position 18,127,490 of record CM056195.1, read on the forward strand.
AAATGTGGTGGCCGTTTCCAAACCTGCCAATCATTTTTAATGTTTCCAGCTAGGATTGATAAAATCATCTGTTCAGAACATTCATATTTTCTAGAATAAGCTGACGCAATCTCAGTTATTTTGACAATAATTTGTCAAATTTGACAGCGAAAAAAATTTAACTGCCTCGAGACACTCCATCAGAAGTCCGCCACAAGGTCGCTGATTGGCTGCAAAATTTATGTACAAAAAGTAGAACCCTACATGACATTATAATGTTGTTTTGTTGCTTTCATCTATGTAAATATACTGGTGCGACACCTTAGTACATGTTTGCTTGCTTTTTGGTATATATCTATTTTGGAGTTATAGCCCCCCCTGGAGAAAACTCCACCAGCCGCCACTAACATTTAAACAGGGTGTTCACTCACCTATATTTATTGCAGGTGGCTGCCTCTTCCTAATACATGCCCTGGTAAATGATCCAGGATCATAATCCACAAAACTTGGTTTCAAAAAATCGTTATGCCATTGTGTTTCAAAAAAAATGGGTTGAAATTTTCTTTTATTGGCTTTTCTTTTTCATATGATTTTTTTTTTAACGTAACCGATATACGCACGGCAAATTGGAAGATTTGCGTGTTAATGTTTTGCTTTATTAAGAGAATTTTTCTGAATCTTAAAAAGCTTCATTGGTTTACACTTTGTCACTCAAATAGGCTCTGAGCATAATTGGTGAATGTCGTGGGAAAACTGTGGCTTATTTGCTGTGTTCTTTTGGGTGAATATGGCACAAGCCAATCCTTTTTTCCCCATAGTCTATGAACTTCCTTTGCATTTCAGCTTGGGCTTTACTCATTCAAAGGAACATGTGTCAGTCTTTTTTTTGGGGGGAAGTGGGGAAAAGATTCACGTTTCCAGCAACATATGACACGTTACACTTGATTTTGGTCACGCTCTTTGGGGTCAGAGTTTTTACAGCAGATCGCATGGTGCATTAGTAGTCAGACGCAGTATCACACAAGTTATTTCACTTCTTAGTCTGCAGAATTTGTTTCCACGTTTTTGGACTATGTTGCATTATTCCCGTCGTTTTATGGTCGCTGAGGTCTTTGATCAGTTGGATAAAGGCCGGAATAATGACCAGGGATCTAGCAGGGATTGTAAGGACGGAGATTCCTCAGACTCTTCAGCGTGGTAGATACCACCTACACAGAGGAAGAGGTGACCAATCTCCCATTTTAAAAGTAAGTTACGGTGCGATGTTTTGCTTGCTGTAATGTTATGCATTCTTTATGTCTGCTTGATCGTGCAGTTGCAAACCCGAGAGATCCAGTGTTTTTGCACAGTAGGATTTTTAAAAATGCTGTCGAGCCCCACGTGTAAATTTTAGCCGAGACTCTTCGGTTCTATGCTGCTATCACTTTACCGGAGCATTCCAAAAGAACTATCTATACTCAATCAAATGTGAGTAAGAATAAATACTTTGAGCGTAGGAATACAGCATGTTTCCATGAGAAATGTCAGTACTCTTGTTATTTATTTGATCAATCAAACTTGAATAAGAATAAATGCTTTGATTCGTGCCAAGTTGTGCGTGCGTTCATGCGGGGGTGTGTGGGAGAGAGGGCATGATCATCCTGTCAAGGAGTCGGATGGATTGAATTATTGTTTTACAAAGGAGGATTTGCAGGGTATCGGCAAATTTGCCCACTGCCCAATTTGAACCATCTTCTGGTTATATGTACCTACTTGTGGGACTGTCCAGAAAAAAGATTTGAAATGTGAAATTTGCATACAGGAAGTGAACTGTGACCTATTTACTGATTTCAAGATTTTTGTGGGACAAGGCCTCGAAAAGTCCATATTTAAACCCTTAAATGATTGTTCTGAAAAACCAGATGATTTGTAATGGCTACACAACAACATGACAGACATTTTGATACCAAACATAAGTATATATGTGAAAAACTGAAGAAGTTACAGACAATTTTCCATTGAAAAATGCATCTGTCTTGACCAAAATTGATGCAAAACGTGAAGTTCATCTTGAAAGACAACCAAGTTCCTATGAAAACACGCCTAAGATCTTTTCACAGAAGTTGCCTCATATATTAGGCTAAATAATGTGTGAGTGTTGTTAAATTGCGAGACCGGTAACATGGATCCAGATTGCGAAAATTGGAACCATCCCTGTATTTAGAAATTATTACTATCTCCTTTGGGTGTCAAAATAGGTCACTAAATAATAAACATGGAATGCTTGTTATAGATACTTACCAAATTAAAAGTTTTAGAGTATATGTACATTATTGACGAGACATTGGCCTTCCGGATCATTCTGGATCATAATTACAATACATCTGAAACACATTTGTCCTTTTAAGATTAGACAAATATAGATTGTTACTATATAGAGTATATAGTTGTATGTTAATTTATTAGGATATAATAACACTTTTAGGATCACCTGTAATTGTGATAAGATCAGTTAACGGTGGCGTATTCAAGCCATTTTTATTATATACTACATATTTCTCAGAAAAGTCATTTAGATGTTTTCATACATTGTTGTACATTGCATAGGTCTCCGGGCCTTGTTTTTACTCCACTGAGCAAAGTGTAGTCCCCGCTTGTGGTCATGCTTCAGTGATTTTGAGAACCACAAAGCATTCAACATTGTTGTATGCCAGGGGTAGGAAACCTCCAGAAAGAGCCACTGTGGGTACAGGCTTTCATACCAACCAAGCTGCTACACACCTGATTCTACTAATCAAGGTCTTTAACAAACATTCCAGAGGTTGATTAGTAGAATCGCAATTTAGCGACACTCGCACATTATTTAGCCGACTATATGAGGCAACTTTTGTGAAAATATCTTAGGTGTGTTTTCATAGGAACCTGGTTGTTTTTCAAGATGAACTTCACGTTTTGCATCAATTTTGGTCAAGACAGATGCATTTTTCAATGGAGAATTGTCTGAAACTTCTTCAGTTTTTCACACATATACTTATGTTTGGTATCAAAATGTCCATCATGTTGTGTAGCCAATAAAAATCATCTGGTTTTTCAGAACAATCATTTATGGGTTTAAATATGGACTTTTCGAGGCCTTGTCCCACAAAAATCTTGAAATCAGTAAATAGGTCACAGTTCACTACCTGTATGCAAATTTCACATTTCAAATCTATTTTCTGGACAGTCCCACAAGTAGGTATATGTAACCAGGGCCCGGTTTTTCAAAAGGTTTAATCCAGATTAAACTGATCCAGATTTGGTAATTTTTTTTTTGCTATCCACGATCACATAATCCATCTTACTTTTGAGCCGGTTTTTCAAAGCAACATCGGATTGGATCAAGCTGATCCGGAGAGAAACTTTTCAGGATCACCAAATCTGGATAACCAGTGCTCAAATAGGATAGGAAATCACAATGTAGAACTATAGATATGTAAAGAGCAACAAGTAGAATAGCCAGTGTGGGGTAAATACAAGTTTATTTTTATTTGAAACGAAAACACACACGCAAAAAAAAAAAAAAACCCTCTTCCGGCAGTCCACTCATCTGAGACCTACAACAAATAAAAACATTACTCACAAACACTGTACATTGAGGATATTTAGAACAAGTTTCAAATATAGATGTATTGAATTCAATAAAAAGGCTTAATGTCAAATACTCAACAATAATTTCAGAGTTCTTCATCTGATGTGGAGAGACCAGCTTGTCTGAGCTTGGCCTTTAGGAGGCGGATCTCAAGTCTGGCCTTGGTTTGCTGTAGTTTGGTTCGAGTCAGTTGTTCCTCTGCCAGACGAATCTGTACTTCAGCCCTTTTCGTCTCTTTTTGCAGAAGTGCCTTGTAATCATCATCTTTGTTTGATGAAGGGCGCTTCAAGCCTTTCCTCTGAGATCCTGTGGCAACTACTGCTGGCTGTACCAGTGAGGATCCAGCTTCTTCCTCAGTAACAGAGCTGAGATTCAAAATAAATGTGCTCTCTGGATCAGCCTCAGGAGGAACTGGCTGACTCTCCTCCTCAATCCCAGGATCGCCATCCCCTACAACACCTTGAATACCATGCAGAGCTTGCGACTTCTCACCTCCAATGATGTCGAGGACCACATCTGTGTAATCTCCCCTCTTATAGGGCTTGTTGCCTGTTAGTGGGTTTTTAGCTTCAGCATGGTCCTTTGTTGCCCTGGCCTTAAGATTCTTCCATCGAAATTTAATTTGGTCTGTGGTCCTCCTCTGACCAGACCCTATGGCATTCACATTTTCAGTGATTAAAATCCAAACATCATTTTTCTTTTTGTTGGTATCTCCACCCTTAGCAGAATTAAAACTTCCCACTATTGTGTCATAATGGCACCTAACACCCTCTAGTAGTGCGTTGGTTTCGGCAGCAGTGAAATTACAGCTTCTTGAGTCCATGGTTCCATTGCTTTACTAAAGTGAACATTGTTCATCATTTATAGGCCTTGGGTCCGATTGCCTCAATTGAACACAAGCCAAAACTAATCAGTTGTTTAAAAAGACCAGTTACACAGCCATTTAAATCAGCCTTTCTCAGAGGATTTACAGAGAGGGTCACAGAGAGACAGTGAAATGGCAGGTGTTGTCCACCGCCACCACCACTTTGCCAGGAGAGGATACCGTCAAAGGGTGTATGTTGAGCGTACCAAACCACTGGAGCAATACACCACTGAGGAGCTGTGTGCCCGGTTTCGCTTTGGGAAGGCTGATATTGAGTACCTTGTGAACCTTCTCCAGCCAAAACTACAACACAGAACCCAAAGGAGTCACGGTCTGTCTGTGGAAGACCAGATCCTCACTGGTCTCCGATTTTATGCATGTGGGACTTTCTACCAAGTTGTTGGTGACTATATGGGAGTGGCGAAATCAGCTGTGTGTGATGTGGTGAAAGATGTGTCAATCGCACTGGCCAGCCTGGTCAATGAATTTGTTTCTTTTCCAAAGGACAACCAGATTGCCCAGGCCAAGCGCAGCTTTTTTCTTTTGGGGAATATGCCCAATACTATTGGAGCAATTGACTGCACACATGTGCATATACAAGCACCTCGTGAGAATGAATGGGAGTTCGTAAACAGAAAGGGGAGGCACAGCATCAATGTCCAACTTGTGTGTGATGCTGACCTCATCATCACCAACTGCGTTGTCAAGTGGCCTACGTCTGTCCATGATGCACGCATCCTGAGGGAGAGCGCTCTACATAGAGACCTCCAAACCAACCGACCGGATGGCATAATATTAGGAGACAGTGCCTACCCACTCCTACCATGGCTGATGACCCCTTTTCTGACAGCAAATACACCGGCGCAGGCACGCTTCAACACCGCTCATTGCAGAGCAAGATGTGCAATTGAGCGTTTAAATGGAGTTCTTAAGAGGCACTTTGCATGCCTTAACTACCTGAGAGTGGAACCACAGAAAGTATGCAACATAACCCTTGCCTGTATTGTCCTGCACAACATCGCTACCAAGCGCAATGTCCCTCTCTGTGCTGACAATGATGCACCTGAGCCCCTTAGAGACCTTGACCAACCTCCTGCATTCTGCCAGAACAAGCAAACAGGACGTGCAACAAGGGACGCAATAGTTAGACACTATTTCTGATTTGGATTTGTTTTGGATTTCAAAAACCAGTGATGCCATTGCCATTGCTTTGTTATTCTGTTTTATCATTGCATGCATCACTAAAAAATAATCTAAAAACAAAACAAAAATAGTTTTGATTGTGATGAATATACACTAATTAGTGACAGAATTAAATATATTATTTGTGGTCAATATTGACGGCTGTTTGGGGGATTATTTTATGAGGCCAAACTCTTTCTACTTTGCTGTAGGCCTATACTGAAAGGCTGAATACGTTATAGCCTACCTAATCACTGTAGCCTGATGGATGAACAAATCAAATTAAAACTTTATGAATAAATAGGATATCTTGTAGGCTATACTGCATGATCCAAATATAGTATTATTTGATACAATTTTAAAGTTTCATTACATTTTGGGCCTGAAATCCACGCTGAATCCACCCTTCTGATGGGATCAGTTTAATCCAGATTTTTTGGATCAAAGTGATCCCAATCTTACTAAAAAGTTCTGAAAAACCCAAACTAAAGGTTTGATCCGGATCAAAACCAAGATTGGATTACGTGATCTAATCCGATTACATAATCCGTTTTTTCTTTTGAAAAACCCATTTTCAAGATTTGATTCAATCCGTTATCCAAAATCCGAGCGGATTACTTTTGAAAAACCGGGCCCAGAAGATGGTTCAAGCTGGGCTGTGGGCAAATTTGCCTATACCCTGCAAAACCTCCTTTAGCATTTTGTAGATATGGTTGATGGTAAACAGTTAGAGTATTTTGTTTGAAAATTGGCTGTATTTCTACACGGCGAACGTCATGCTTTTTTGTTCTCATTTGAATGTAGACCTTTATGCGTGCATTGTTTTTTTGTGGTCTCAGATTATAGAGGCTTTGGACTGTATGCTCAGAATATCTCTTTTTGTCTGTGTTGGAAGGGACTGCAGTTGCCATGTGCAAAACAACAAGGGCTGATATATGAGCAGTAGTTGCTATGTGCAAAACAACAAGAGCTGATATATGAGCAAAGACCTATTTCAAAAAACATTTTTGTTATCAGTTGTCCTTATATACAAGTCACAGTGGCGTAGAAATATAATGCTTTCTCCATGTTTTACCAACTGCATCATGAAAAAAAAAATTAGGTATTTTCTTTCCTGTGGTTACCAAGTGTTACAAGCAGCCATGTTGGACAAAAATTGAAGTGCAAAATCATTCAAATCCAAAATACAAAATCATCCTTTGGTTGGGCAGTCAAGATTAGTGGGTGCAACCTATTTTGCAGCTATGGCAGGGCAAACACTGGTATAATGAGCAGCATATTACAGTTCATCTGTTTCTCTGCTTTTTTCTCCTACCATGCTTGTTGGGTTTCCATGTCTCAGTTAGATTTAAAAATATTTTGATTTAAAATTCAATACAATGTGGTACAACATGAGTGTGGGCATAAAAATTTTTTTAATTTCATTTTATTTTTTTTTTTTTTTTTTACTGGTAGTCAGTACTTGTTACGTGTTACTTTATCCATAGCTGCTGTACCACATCTGGGATAAATTCTACAACCTGAATAGTATGTAGCTGTTTATTTATTTTTTTTACATTTTTTTCTGCAGACATTGTCGAAAATAATAAATATCTGATCAGAAATGGCACTTTGGTTTGAAACTGACTGCTTAGTGATAAATATGGACTTCCTTTGTTTTAAAAAAGCCATATGAATCATATTCCTAGCCTTTACAGTGCATGAAACACTGAACTTAATATGATACTAGATTTAAAAAAAAAAAAAAAAAAACAGGTGAAAATTGGTTTTCAAAGATTTTCCATGGTTTTGAAAAATTGCTTTAGAATTTGAATGGTAAGAGAATTAAACATACTTTTTTTTGAAAATATTTCAAGGTCATGCAAGCACTCCAGATAGGTGTCATTTCCTTCATCCCTGCCGTTGCTCATCAACAAAAAATCTCTGAATTTGGAAACTGAATTATGATTCTTGATTTTTAATCATTTTTTACGCACAAGTTGTTGAAAATAAGTATTAGAGACTGGAGTTTGAAAGCATCTTCATGGTCGTAAACATGCAGTTCTCCAGTTTCAAATTGGTTTTGAACCATATTTCTAGCACTTTCTGAGATGGAGCTATTTGTTATACTGGTGAAAAACAGACCGAATCCCACCAATTTACCCCTTGGGTGTAACCCTCTGTGTGTGCTATGGTGAAGTCTTACATGTACGTTCCCTCAAATTAAAACCGAAAATCAGCCCTAGAATGCATAGAATTTCAACTCCAATATACTGCGGTAGACGGCTAAAATAATAATAACTGTCAATGGCGAAATAATTGTAAACATAATGGTAGTTACTTTCAGACAGTAGGCTGCACGTGAACCAGTATTGTGCACTGTCAATGACGGAAAAATTAAAATCCAAGCTTGCGTTGTACACGCAATGTCATGTTTGCATTGTCTCAATGTTGTTTTTTTTTTTTTATCAACAGGTGAAGTTTAGTGATGAGCGTCACACGGAAAGCGAGAAGAGGAGTCCAGTGGTCAACCAGACTGGGGAACTTAAAACACAAGGCACACCTCATGAAACTCAACAGAGCCAACTGATAAGAGTGGACGCCACTTCCTCATTCTTCCACTTCTTTGTTTTTCACTTCATTCAATTGCTCCTCATCCACTCTTCAGTATCACTCCCTCTATTTGTTCTCTTTTTCCTGCTCCCTTTAGAAAATGAGGCGAGCAAAAGCCCTGGTTGCCATGGTACTCATTGGCAGCTGTGCACTCATTTTGTTCTACTCAAGCCTCAGCTTTGAAGAGGTCCACAAACGGAGGGCGATTATAGGGGTGATGGAGATGGTACACGACGTGCCAGCACAACGCAACGCAACAAAGCTGACCACTCATGGTCAGGTGACCACTCATGGTCACCAGCAGACCTCTGCCAGACCTGAGCAGAAGAGAAAGACCCTCATCTCGATCTCTGCAGAGTTCAGGCAGGCTGTCCAGCAGAGCAGTGCTTACTGGAACCGGCACCAGCATGCCCTCTTGAAGCTGTTGGACTCAGTTCAGGGGGCGAATGCAACAGAGAATGCAAGCCTCAGGTGGCCGAGCTGTGGTAGCATCAGCCGGGAGAGGTTGATGACCAACATCGAGGATTTTCAATCTTACCCACCTTTGTACCAGAGCTTCGTGCAGGGAATGGAGTGTCGGGACCCCCCCATCCTTATTGACCAGACAGACAAGTGTGCTTTGAATGGAAAGGATGAAGAAATCTTCCTCCTCTTTGCCATCAAGTCTGTCACTCGGAACTTCGAGAGTCGGCAGGCAGTGCGGAAAACATGGGGACGAGCAGGGATGTATGAGGGAGGACTGAGGGTCCGCACTGTGTTCCTTCTTGGACGTTCCCCCCCTGAGGACCCAGAGCTGGATGCACTGCTGTCCTTTGAAGCGCACCATTACAGAGACATACTGCAGTGGGATTTCCAGGAGTCCTTCTTCAATCTCACGCTGAAGGACAATGCCTTCCTAAACTGGGCAGCCAGGTGCTGCCCCGGGGTCTCTTTTATTTTCAAGGGAGACGATGATGTTTTTGCGAATACGCCCGCTATGCTTGGCTACCTGCTCTCTCTGGACCCTGCCAAAGCTGCTGTACTCTACACAGGCCATGCTGTCTCAAAAGCCAGCCCGTTCCGTGATGCCAAAAGCAAGTACTACGTCCCAGTGAGTTTCTTTGAAGGCACCTACCCAGCCTACACTGGAGGGGGTGGATTCTTGTTCTCGGGCGCCCTAATTCGCCCACTCCTCATGCTCTCAAGGTTTATCCCCTTTTTCCCCATTGACGATGTCTATTCAGGGATGTGCTTCCAGGCGTTGGGGATTCCCCCCGAGGCACACAGTGGGTTCCAGACCTTTGACATCCGGCAGGAGGACAGACAGAATGCTTGTGCACACCGGGCCCTGATCCTGGTCCACCAACGCAGCCCGCAGCAGACACTCAGACTTTGGAAGGACATGCATAGCCCCTTGCTCATCTGCTGATTACCTGCAACCTCAGTTCCCCTTCATTTCAACCCCCTCTCCTGGGGTAGTTGTCTCTGAAACACTGAATACAAGATCATGGCATAATCCAAAGTTCTCTCATGATATCAACTGCGGACAGTGTGCAATGAGAGCAGTAGGCAGACCGCAGGTGTTTCTTCCTAAGGTTACTCAGCTAGCAAGATGGTCAGTTCAGGGACACGTGAGGACTTCAAATCACCCCTATGTTTTTGTCTCTCATGGTTTTTGTTTGAATCGAAACATTTCCTTTAAAATTTACATTTACCTAGCTGATGTGGCTGAGAAAATCCCCGTCACAGTAGCAGGCTTATCACTAAGCAGGTTAACACAGCTATTTATACAGTGGGATATTTACAAAAGCAAATCAAATGAACAGCAGCACCTATACTTGAATCTGGAAAGTCTTGAGAGCAATATGTTGGGGAAATGGCTCTCTGATATATGAAATGGCGAGGATGGATTATTTAGACATATTTATCTCAATAATCCTCCTGCTAGACACCAATTTGGTGCAGCAGGAGGCCTGCAAAGCTAGAAATCAGGTTAAAAAATTACTATAATCACCACAAATATGGAATTTCAATAAATAACTAAAATAAATTATATTTATGATTAATTCAAAAATTAAATCAACAATGTACTTAATGATCTGATGGATTTTTGAATGCTATTTTTACTTAGATTTTCATGTTAATACTGCATTGCAACAGACCAGATTTAATAAATTAATAAATTATAAATGGACTATGGACTATGCAAACTTCAGGAAGGCTGGTCATGTTGGCGCGTGTGTGTGGGCACACGCTTGATACGCATGCATGCTTGTGGGTATGTGCTTTTTTTGTCTTTTGACAGAGAGAGAGACTGCAGATGGCATACTAGGCAGCAACGGTCTATGTTGCAATGTGTAGGTGGGCCCATACATGGCTGGATAACTCAGTTTAGCTAGAAGTAAGTACCACGAGGAGAAACTAGCTTCGGCTCATAAGAAATTTGTATAACGATTCTGGTTATCCATTGACTGTCATCTGTAATGCAACAAGCATGTTAGTCGCAGAGTTAGAATGTTAGCCATTTGGGAGACACAAAAATCACATAAGCAGTTGTACTCTCTGTGAATAGATAAGTAGCTCACAAAAAAAATCTGGAAAAACCGAGACAACTGTGATTTCTAATTAACATCAGACAAACCACAATGCAGTACAATCTCAGTGAAAACAAAGCTAAACCGCACTATTGCCCAGAAAGTTTAGTCAGTTTTACTGAGATCCTTACAGCCTTGGTTGCCTCTCGTGATCCGTTGAACAACAGTCTGGGTGTGGTGATCCCTGCGGGGATTTTCAGCGGTCATGTGTAGATCTAAGGTCTTTTGTCCATGTGGAGTAGTGATGCCTTTCCACTGAATTGATCGCCAAAAATAATGTCTTTTTCTATTTGGAAAAGTTATTTAAAGGTGTGTTTCCATGATCAATTGGCAAAAGCGCCGCATGAGCTAGTTTCGTGAGAGACTTGCAGCCTTGAATTTTAAAAGAGTATTTAGGCCACAGGAGACTGCAGGTTGTGCGCTAATTCCAGACACAAGCACCATCCTTACTCTTAGTGTGTCTTGCCTGACGGAGGGGCTAAGAACGAAAAGAGTCTGGAGGACAGTGAATGCTCTCCTTTTATAATAAAGCGATAGGGGGCTGTGATTCTTCATTTGCTGCGTGATGAAGTTTAACCCCTTGTCTAGACCACAAGCGCGCGTAAACGCGAGGGGGTGCCCAATAAAAATGCATTGAATTAATGTATTTATCCACACGTTGCAATCTATAGGCTTTTTGCAATTTAAAATTTCATGGGTTCACTACAATGTACAATACACTTTAGTATTTTAGCTTTATTTTATCATTTAACTTTTGTCATATTATCTTTATTTTTTATTATCTGACCTTGTTCTTTGATTTTATTGTTTCTGATGGCATGTTTTCTGCTGTATTGCTGTTTATGTATTGATTCTGTATTGTGTAATCCTGTATATTAGTTTTATTGTTATTGTTATTATTCTTACTCACACATATCAAGAGAAAACTGCACGCTGCACAGAAGGTTTAGCTGCTCCTTTGCTGCTCTATGCTTAGAATCATATGCGGGCAAGACGGAACCGGTATGGACAGCCGCTTCTGTGTCGCGTGAACGCTGTTGTCACGCGAGCGCGACGCTGACGTGGCGCTTGCGGTCTAGACAAGGGGTGAGAACACTGCTTATGCAAGTGATGTCATTACATGCGCTGCACTGCGAATACGCGTCTTTGCATTGACTTTGAATGTAATCTGTCGTGCGAAAAATTAGTTTCGCGTCTGGTGTGAAAGCAGCTTTAAAGAGACGGTCACTGTTGCGTACGGACAGTCAGCTGACCATTGGTACGTACAAATAAGATGTGGAGAGATCGTCATGCAAATTTCAATGGTTTTCCTGACTTTCTAACATTTCCTCCGCTAAGACTGACACACCCCAACTGTAAATTAGTTACTGCTGTTACTCCTGTTGGGGTTTTGTACCAAGGATGTCCATCCACAGCATTTTCAATAACAGTGGGAGAAATTCCAAAGGAAAAAAAATGGCAAATTCCTGGAACTGAGAGCTAGATTCACAATATAAATTGTCAGCGGAGTACTTGGCATAAGTTAAGGAGCCCATAAAAATTCAGGGAAAAGCTCACCGGTCCCAATGCGAGGGGAAGGCATCCCACATCTCCACAATTTGTGTGCAGGACAAACACCTCTATCAGGGCTGCCCAACCCTGTTCCTGGTGAGCTACCATCCTGTTGGTTTCTGCTCCAACCCTAATTGAACACACCTGATTCAGCTCATTAGCAGCTCGTCAAGATCTGTAACTGGGAAAGCAGGTGTGGTTTGCTTTGGTTGGAGTGATAACCTTAAGGGTGGTAGCTCTCCAGGAACAAGGTTGGGCAGCCCTGACTTACATGAACAACAACATTCTTGCCCAGCAGGGTGAGTCAATACATTATTTTATTTTAAATATAGCATTAAGTTATGGCTCCCTATAGCTGTCATATTCTGATATGGCTATGTCAACTGGAACTAGCCTCTGTCTGGCAACCAACGTCACTAGCCAGCGTTTCCTCAGCATGGTATATTTCAGCCTCAAATGGTACAAAATATAGTTAAGTGACTAAAAAATAATTTTGAACCATCTGTGATTTCCAACAGCTAACATTAGTGAGTGTCTTGTTACCTTGGAGCAAACAAATGAGTTTTTGTTCAACTTTGATGGATGCAGCTGCGAGTGAGGTCTTCCAAATGCAAAAAATATGACATCGCCCTGTATACTTTGAGGATATGTGCTGTTGGACTTGGCTAGCTCGCTAAAGATTTTATAAGCGTATCTTTTCACCTTTTTCACTTGTTCTGAACACTTCACAGGCCTCCCATGCCAAGTTACAGTTACTAACGTAGGATTGGTCAGTAGCCTTTTAAAAAATGGGCTTAGCAAAGGGTCACTTAGCTGGATTTTTAGATGTAGTCTCCCCGGAGATTATGTTTTTAATTTTCTTTTATTTCTCCAAATCTTTCAAGGAACATTAAGGACGAGCAGGTGGTGAAACAATAATGACATTTGATTGTAGATGATGATGACTTTCCTTGATCAGTGGGAAATCCAGGAACCTACTCTCCATAAAACAATGATTATATTGCCTTTGGGCAAGTCCATGAAAATATCAACCTTGGGCTCAAAATTGAAAATGCTTTTCATGATTTATATTGGTGTATAAACAGTAAGTGCATAGTCTAAAGATTGTGAAACTGCAGTTTCTTTTAAAATATTTTACCCCATCATCATATTAACCCTTTTAGTGTCATGGAGTTGAAATGGACAAAAAGTTGCTTTTTTGCCACTGAAATTTAAATATGCCTAAAACACTGAACCAGATAGTGTTGGGAAAAGAACTCCGCATTTTAGCCTTCATTTAGGGTCATACTTTTAAAATTTAGAATGAAGCCGTAAGTTGTTTAACATTTTTGTGGTCATTAAAGCCCTTCTTCTGGCCCATACCAGTCACGTGTGTTACTTTTATGTGAAGAAGTTTTGTTTTTATAAGAAATATTTAATTAATCTCTGAGCTAATCTATATTCTCTTATAGGGTTCCATATCTTATAATGTTAAAAGGATAACAATTGGAAATATTAACCCCTTCACTGGTAAAAAGGGTAACACATGTGACATGGTAACACACGCGTCACGACCTGCAGAGGAGACTAAAGGCCAGGTGGTGGCAGACCAATGTTAAAACTACATTGGTTTTACAAAGAGCTTTTTAGTTTTGCTAATTTCCTATTGATGACATCATCAGCAGTCTTTTTTTTTCATGATGTCATTTCCTTTTCTGGAAGTTTTCTTTTTAAATGTCATCCATTGAACTTTGAAATTCAATTACCAATCCACATTTATCTCCAGAGCCATTGGTAAGTAGCATTTGATTACTTAGCTTAATGAATGTTCATAGAATCCTAAGAAAATTATATTTCACGTAAACAACAAACAGTTGTTTGAAAAATAAAAATGATTTAAATGCAAATGATGCACGTACGTGATGTACATGGAAGCAAAAGCAGATGAGTCATGTCTATACTCAATGCTCTTGCCTATGTTGGTGGTATAGAGAGCGTTATCTTGTCCTCGAGCAATCATTATCCCATTCCTACGAGCCTATGGTTGGTTGCTCCATCATTTCTGCAGAAACCCAACTGTACCGGGTGTACCCCTGCACTCTTTGTCTGTAGGAGATTTTCTTTTGGTCAGGTCTCTGACAAGGAAGGCCAAAAAAAGATTTGCGGCTGAGCTGGTGGCTTTAGATAGGGAAAGAAATTAAGCTGAGGTTGTAGGTCTAAGGAAGACAAGGTACAGTGGCGCTCTGAAAACATATATCACTAAACAATCAAATTGCAAAGATCAATAAAATTTCTTATATCTGATGCACAATCTGCCAGTGAGCTAATGCCACCTTATCACTACGATTATCAGCATATATTACAATCACACCCCTTACCTATACCCCCTCTTAAACAGTTAAAAAAGGGCATTATTTTCAATGTCTCTCTGTTCTGTCGGCATTTTTTTATACTTGCATATGTTTTTGTGCTGCCTCTTCGTTTGTATATGTATTGCCAACATCACCACCTTTTTTGCCTCTTCTTCTCATCTTTTATTTTCTTACATTTTTAATGAACGTTGTTATCCTCATGATTAAGTTTACTGACATCTTTATTGATTATCGATGATATAATTATGATTTTGATTGTCAGCATTTGTATTATGATTCTTCTTTTTCCTCATTAGTTACTAATTTGAAAAAGAATAAAAAGTACAGTAAATCTGTTCCTCCAAGTAGGGAGGGGATGATGATGAGTTGATGATTCAACATTCAGTTCAAGTCATTCTGATTTTGTGTGTGTGTGCGTGTGTGTGTGTGTGAGACAGAGGAAAATAAATCTGTAGTCAAGCCTGGAAATTTTTGTTTCAGCTAACAAATATCTGTTCTAGCTCAATAAAAAACTGAAAATGTGTGTACCTGATCTACGTTTTTTTTTTTTTTTTTTAGTTGTTTTAAGATTTACAGTATCTGACTGAAAATCCCCTCTTTATATTTGCATTTACGGTAGACCAATGTCACGCTGAGTGAAGTTTAGGTGCTCAACATATTGAAAGGGCACACCAGCTCAGAGAAAATTGTTTTTCAGTGCCCAGTTATTGTCCAGATTGTTTGAATCGAAATGTATGGAAATGAAGAAGCCAATAATAGAGATGGAAACTAAGCATACTTAAAATAATAGGGCAAATTCTGATAATACGAACACCCCACCCACTGTATTAGTTGTGGAGCAAAGTGCAGATATCTGTACTTATGCAAATATGTTTTAGCCACATTTGTTGATAAGAGTGACTACTTTGCGTCTCTACAGGAAACGTCTTAATGCAATCATGTGCAGTAATGAGACAAAGTAAGTACACCCTCTTACATTTCTAAATTTTTACATATCAGGACATTTTTTAAAAATCAGCTGGTCCTTGTCAGGTCCTAAAATTAGGTAGATCTAACCTCAGGTGAAAAACAACCAGAGACTGTATAAAAAGCTGGTCGCAGCAACCTGGTCTGAGAAGTGAAGCCCATGCGGAAGTGCCTTAAAATTGCATTTTATTTAATTGCCAACAGATGGCGACTTTGGTGGTTTAAGAAAGAAGTCAAATGCTATAGAAGTCTGAGAAAATGACCCTAATTCCCACTTGATCGATTCTTTGAATAATGATTTCCAACATTATTTTATGCTATCTATTGCGAGTTTCAAGTCTTCTTCAATAAAGCATGATGTTTATTTTTGTAAATTATGGTCCCATATGAACTAGAATAAAGGATAAAGCCAGGTATGCTTTGGGGGCATGGCTATCCTGTGATTGACAGGACCTATGGTCAAGTCCTGTCAATCCATTCAAACTCTATGGTCAATCAGGATGGATTATAGGATATAGGCATTTTAATCATGGAGGGTATACAGGAACCAATGATAGTAATGCGTAGACACGCACTGTCAATGCGTATCTGAGGAATCCCCTCTTGCACCAAGTACATTCAAATGCCATGCGTGGCGTATTTTCTTGAACTAAAAACCTTTCCGCCAGCATGAAAATGTCCCGTACAGACTTCGGAGATACGGAGAGACACCAATAGGTTTCAGCTGTTCGTTTTTTCCCTGTAAGTACCAACAGTTTGTTTTATGTGTTTCGCTCGCCTAAATTAGCCCATTGCATGATGACGTGCATGCTAGGCATTGATGCCATTTCCAACTCTGGCTTCCGAGCCAAATCAAACGCAGCAAAAGAGTGCAAGTGTCAGTATTAGGATGAAGCCATTCTTTTGGTCCCTCATTATCAATGTTAAAGGGTGGCAATTTTTGATTGAACTTTTCAATTTATGTTGGTGATTAATGCTAACACAGAAACAGCCGTGTAATTATTACAAATTCTGGTGAAACCTCATGCAATTTATTCGATTTCAATATGGAACATGCTACAATTGTTAAAATTCATATCAGATATGCATCATAAAACCTTGAGACAAGAGTTCAGAATTGTTTTTATTGCATACTAAAACTGCATTGAGTATAACAGTTTTAGTCTCCATCAATAACTCCAGACAAACTGTATCTATAAGTGAAAGTAATAACTGGATGATTTAAATAATGTAATGCACAATTTACCATCAGGTGTAAGGTACTTCAAAAATACAGCCATTGAAAGGTGAACTCAAGTATTACAGGACAACTTTGTGAAGTGAAAAGTGGTAGTTTAATCTCTAGCGCAATAATTTTTTGTAAGAAGTGTAAATTACAATATAGTAATGGTAGAGATTAGTACAATATAGAAATTATTCTCCATAGTTGACTTACAGCATTTGATGCAGCAGTTTTTAGATGAACTCCATCATGCATAAATCGCCCAGGAGTGTCACACCTTGTAAGTGGGTGATGTGCAAAAATGCCACTTAAATAAACATAAGTTGCCAACACACTGTTCACAAACCCGTAAGCCTTGTCAAACTTACCCACATTGGCACCAGCTGTCTACCTGCATTTCTGGGTGATGCAAAAGAGGATCATCTTATTCCCAGAATACTGCCAGTGGAAGAAATGCAGATCCTGTTCCATGTAAGTGGTCGATACTGGAGATGTTCCCCAGGTCATTCCCCCGCTGTGGATGAGGAGGACATCCAGTGCTGCACTCATCCAAATAGAAACTGCACTCATTATAAGACCTCCACACAGTTGTACATGCCGTGATGTTTTCAAGCATGCAGCCACGTTTTCCTGAAAGGAAGCGGGAATCATTCCAACAGTTATTTTTGAAGCCCGTTACCAACAATGAAATGAACGGGACCCGAATAGCCTTCAGGCACTTAACCAAAAACACTAGCATTAATGCTCACCTGCTGAATGCCATACTTTTTTCATTTACCTTGGAGAATACACCTTAGCTAATCAATAACAGCATTCAGTGGTGCAACTTCTTAGTTAGCCAGTTCAATGAGCTAATTTCCATCTGCAGCCCATTATAAGAACAGCATGTCGTGACGACGAGTTATCAAAACTGCACCTATGACAAAGATCTTTGCCAATAACTTCATCGGTCCATTATGGTTCATTACTCATAGCCAACTTCGTTATAACTTTGTTATAACCTAGCTAGCTAATAACACCAGTTAGCTTACGTTAATTAACGACTTTGACAAACATTACATTGCATTTCGCAGTGACGACACCATATTAGCCAGCTAGCCAACATAAAATTGAATTTGGAGAACAAATTTTACAACTCAATGTTAGTTAGAATATGTTTCAACGTAGCTAGCAAGCTAGCTGCCATATCAGGTTATGCACTATCGACTTACTCAGTTGAGGTTATACACTGTGTACTTACACTTGGTTACCGTTACGAGGTCACTCATCGTATATGTAATGTTTACTAAATGTTCACCTGTAAGTAATTAGGCACTAAGATTACTTTGATACTTAGCAACCTTTGCAGTGTGCCTTGATGTGCAGAATTCTGGCACCAAATGCGCTGTGAGATTTAGTCAGGACCATAGATGTAATTTATGAGCTAAGACCTGTCCAGTGGGCGTGTATCATTGGGTCCTCGTCAATCGACCCCCTCGTACCTCCTTGGACCTTGATTCATGCTCTCGTCCAATAGGGATCACATCTGGTTTCAAAATGACAAAATGGCGCTGTTCAAATTTCCAAAATCGAGGTTTCCTAAATTGTATGCTGAAACCAATGGGTGACGTCACGATTGCTTTGCCCATTTTTTATACAGTCTATGGTCCCATCACTATTTCCCAGAAATTGTATGAATTAAGCTCCTAAACGCAGCCTGATCTGCAAACAGCGTAACATATTTGCCAAAAGTATTTATCCAGCAGAGACGCGGTAGCGCAGCGGTCAAGTAGGCTTGACTTGAGATTGTAAGGTCCCGAGTTCAAGCCACGGCCACGGCCTTCGCGGTGTGTTCTTGGGCAAAACACTTCACTCCCTCACTCCACCCAGGTGTATAAATGGGTACCAGCAAATAGGCAGGGAAACTTGTCTAAGAGCTGGGGGAGTACCTGCGATGGACTGGCATCCCATCCAGGGGGAGTAGTAATACTCCTAGTCGCTTCATGCCATGGAAACCGGGGTTAAGCACCGGCCCGATGGGCCACTAGGCTCGAACAGGCTTACTTCTTTTCTACTTCTATTTATCCAGCAGTTGATAAAAATTATCCCATGACAAAAAAATTTGAACTCTGTCCTGGCAGCAAGCTAAATCCTCAACAGCCCAAAGGTATGCCAGTTTAGTAGTGAAAGAATCAGCTTTCTCAAACAAACATTCAACATGGTATTGATGATAGATCATTCTACTGTCCTTTTCATAGCCATCAGATATTAAATAAATATATTGCCCTACCATTGATTCATGCGTAGATACATCCCTTGCAGCATTGAGCAATAAGTAATCGCTGCAAACAGTCCCTCACAGAAATATTGTCTGATTAGTAGCTGCAGAAGTTGTGCCGCGTAAATGCACAGCTGTAGTTCACGCCCTCATTACTCTTTCTCGATAATCATCTGTTGATTCACGAGTGTTTTTTCCAAGAGAGAACATCATGACCTTTTGGACAATAAACAATAGAAATGAAATTGACCTCCAAAAAAAGTATATAACCCCTGCGTAACAGCAAGTTGGATTTCGTCTTCTCAACTTAGCGTTTTTGAAATACTCGAGCACATGGAAACACGCGATCTAAGAAAGTGTTCAGTCCATATTTACGGGATGAATAAGCTATATAGCCATCTTACAGATATAGACTCCAGGAGTGAGTCTGACGCAGACAGTACTGGAGGGTGTTCTGAGCCTGATTCATTGGTGGAGGAGGCCTATCATCATGGGGAAGACTACCTCCTCCATGTGTGGGTATTATGGTTCACAATATTTGCTATTTAGCTAGCAATATAGTCTGTTCCATATTCCGCCGTTGCCCTGATTTTGATACAGTTATAGTCACAGTGGTTATTATTAGTAACCGTTAGCCTCTGCTGATAACACTGAGTATAATGGGTTATGCCACAGTGTGGTGATCTGTTTTTGAATTTCAACCACATTCAACAAAAAAAAATTTTTTCAATTGGTTTACGTCATTTTATTTCGTGGACAACTCAAGGACACGTTTGGCTGTTATATTTGTATCTCCCCGACCACGATAGTCGGGAGATACTATGGTTTAGTTCCGGGCCCACCACTGCAGAGATTTTCTGTTCCGGGCTCTGGAAGCCACAATTATTACAGGAATTTCTCCAAATTTCACACAGGCGAAGATATTGATTGGACATTGCTCAAGCCCGATTTTCGCCAATTTCAGACATCCAATATGGCTGCCGGCGGCCATTTTGTCCGAAATTTGGGGATTGGGGAGATACACGACTCAGTCCCTATGGCGACCGAGTTATCTAGTTAATGCACTGATTTGTATTTAAGATAGAGTAGCAAATTGCCTGCTTTTTCCTGATGGTCAAATATCTTTTTTGTATATTTAAATACATATATATATATATATATATATATATAAAGGTATATTTTGGATATTACTGTCTCTGAGTTACACTTGCTCCTTATAGAGCATGGAAAGATTACTGTGTGCCTATGGACTAGGTCAATATTAGCAGGTTAGCTATACGGGTCTGATTAAACTTTACGGGTCTGGCCATCTGTGGAAGGTAGCAAGAAGGTGGTCTGCCCATTACGAAGATTCCAGGGCAAGTGCACAAAATATACATATTATAGAATATGGAGAAAAGTGTTCCGATACAGGGAGTATGATTGCATATTGATGCGTATGTCACTGCACCTGCATGACGTTTGTTCTTATTTACACATTTCACTGTGTGTGCAGTATGCAGCCCGGTGTTCCTTGTGAATTGCTTTCATTTTTTTTTTCCTTCATTTTGCACGCCTCCTAAAGTCCCACCCACATCACAGAAGGTGGTAACAGCATACTGTTTCCTTACGAGGTAAACATTCTGATAGTAAGATAAGCTATTTTTATGATTGTGTGCTGACTAATGGGGCTCTGTTGAAAGATAGACAATTTTCAATGCTTTTTAATGGAGGAAAAGCATTTTTTGGGGGGTTTCGACAGATTTATTAAAACTTTTGATGTCCATACCCACCTATATTGATGGACTCATGCTCATTTCCACTTGAGAATCATTAATTCATATTGAGCTTTTCGAGTCAGAGCAGTTGATTTGTCCTAAAAAATATGATAATTTTATGATTTGATTGTGAATTTGCTGAGCCACTTGCAAAGCTGCTTGGAGAGCTTGGAGAGCCACTTGGATAGTTATCTATTTAGCTCATAGAGAGTTGGTCATTTTGATTATCACACTCAGATGTAGCACACTTGTGGTCAAGGAATGTATGATCCCGGAAATGTATTGTTTTAATTCCCTGCCATTTTTCAGTTCTCAGAATTTTTTAATTTTACAATTTCAATGCTGAATTTTCATGAAGATTTTTTGTGTTTGCGGCTCTTATTCTGTACTAAAACTATGAAAATAAACTGAAATAGGATGGTATTCTAAAATGCTGCAAGTGCCTTGTGTCACGCCTCCCCTCCAGCTACCGGCCTCATGCAATTATCTTCCTGCCACGTGTCAAATAGTAGCACCTGATTCTTGTCAATTATTTATCACATCCTTTTGTCTCAGTCTATTTAAACCTCTCACCCACACCTGAGGGCAGGTAGTCTTATATCGTAACACCTTTGTAATGAGCACTCAGTTTTTGTTTCTAGTTCTTTTATTATCTTTCTTTGTATATATTTCTGTTATAAGCAATTTGGTTAATCATTAAAATCCATGTCTTCCGCACTTGGGTCCTTAACGTGTCACTCTCCTGGTGCCCCTCTGTCTTCCTGGAAGCACCAGACATTACAGTGGGCTAACTCCCCATAAGGACCCAGCGAAGATATCTCATCAGCCCCCTTTGGCCTTCGTTTCCCAAGATGCTGCAGACTTTTTTTATCCTGCAATAGTGCGCTGTTCCCATTTTCCTTTTTTTTTTTTTTTTTTTTTTTTTTTTTTTTTTTCCCCGCCCCAGCGTGGGCCTCCCAGCGACCCCGTTTCCCAGCCCAGAGAGGAGCCTTCTCATCCCCCTGTTTGCTCCAGAGGAAGCTGAGAGGACGTCCCCCGTGCTCAGCAGGTCCTAATCCTGCATTTATGCGTGGTTCCTGCTCCCTGGTCTGGTAGAGATTATGATAATCCGGTGAATAATTTAGTCTTTTCAAATATAAATGAGTGGAGTACCCTTTTAAATATCTCTTGGCTTTATTAGTTTGCTCGCATGCCGCTTGTTAACTGTGCCCCTGTTAATAATCCCTATTTCACCCCATTGCTTGTTGAGAGTTTATGGTGCCATGGCTTGATAGAAATAGACTGTAATTGGCAATTAATTTTGAGAGACATATATATTTAGTCAGTTACAGAGGTATTTTAATTAAAACACACACGTAGATGTAAATATTACGTACTATGTGAGGCTATGTGTATACACGTCAGCTTAATTAAATAGCCTATGAGCATTGCTGTACTGGTCCAAAAGCTTTCGTTCGATAAATATGACATTTGAAAAATGATATCTCTTGGAGCTCTAGTTCCAGTATTATGAAAACAACTTCACCATGGTTCATTTCGGAGTGATGACTTTAGATACTTGTAGAAGCTTCATACCACATAATTTCCCTTATCCAACCAGAGCAGTAGGTTAAAAACTTGATTTGCTGTCCAATCAGTCCAATAATATCATGGTGAAATGAAAGCATCCCTATGTGGTTCAATCATAGACTGTATAAAAAGATGGACGAAGCAACTGTGACGTCACCCATTGGTTTCAGCATACCAATTAGGAAGACTCGATTTTGGCAATTTGAACTGCACCATTTTGTCATTTTGAAGCCGGATGTGATTCCTATTGGACGAGAGCATGAATTGAAGATCTGGGGAGGAGTGTGGCTCTGGATTTGATCGTATAGGATGAGGACTAGAGGATAGCCACGCCCCTAAAGCATATTCTGGTTTTATCCTTTATTTTAGTCTACTTGGGACCATAATTTACTAAAATGAACATCACGATCGAAGGAGACTTGAAACTTGCGATAGATACCATAAAATGATGTGGAAAATCATTATTGAAATAATAAATCAGGTGGCAAAGTAGGGTCATTTTCTCAGACTTCAATAGCATTGAACTTCTTTCTGCAACCACTGACGTCGCCATCTGCTGGCCATTAAATACAATGCAAATTTGAGATTTCTGCATCAGCCTCACTTTTCAGACACGGGTGCTGCGTCCATCTTTTTATACAGTCTATGGGTTCAATAAAGAAGTGAGTTTGGTTTGAAACTAAAATAACGGTCACTTCAAAGGGATTCAAAGATACACAATGTGAATCTTAGTAAATCAAATCAATGTGAATTAAATCAAATAAATTAAACATATTAGCCTACGTTGTGTATCTTTGTAAATGCTATGATTGTAAACAATGGGAGTAAAAACCATCAGTGATTGAGATCTGTTGTTGAGGCTCATCTGCGATTATCCAAGAGTTTCCATTTGAAAACATTTGGGTATAATAACTGCAGGTAAAGTTTCCACCAGTATGCTGTGCACTACTGAGGGAAACATTGTTTCAATACAGTTCAAACATTTCAAAAATGGGTTGTATCAAAAGTGTCGAAACTGTTTCAAAGGTTTAAAATTGACATCTCTGCTGTTATGCAACTTCTGATGGAGTAGTTAAGTGACACAAAATGTGAAGAAAGAAAATGTGTGAAAGCTGGAATCTTGCCCATTAATAACAGCAGAGGGTTGTCAGATAACCTTTAATAATACATAATCCATTTCTACACAGCCAGACCTGTCATGTTGTCGCAAAACAAAATCTACAGAAAGAATGAGGGGGTCATCTATCATAAAATCTCCAAAAAAAAAAATCTCAAAATCAATTAAAAATATTTTATATCATAATTCCTAAAAATGGTTCTCCAACTTAAGTAAAAAGTAGTTTATGCAGAAGCAGTAGCTATTAGCATGTGAATCAGCTTCACTTCAGCAGACAGGATCACAGTAATCTTGCCATGCTGACATTTTCCTTTTACGTAAAAAAAATCTACTACACAATTTGGCTTTATATATCCAATTCCCTGCCAAACTGATATTTCCAATTGTCAACAACGGCATTACATCCACGAACCAGCTGATCCACACCCATTATTCGGGACATGATTGGTCATGCATGTCTCTTCTCTGAAACAGATCCTATCCAACAGCTGTTTCGTTTCGTGAAACAGACTGCGGCAAAGCTCACATAGCACCAATGGAGGGAGATCTTTCAAATGAGGTTCTTATCCTCGTGGGCCAGTGGGGTCAGTCAAGACCAGCGGAATGTGGATCCCTCCCTGACAACAACCTGTGATGCCTGATTGCACTGTGGAGCCTGCATCCATGAGCAGTTGGCATGTTCCACTTTTCTGTTTGTTCTTCTAACCTACCCGTCAAAGTGGTGCACAATACAATAGACAGTAGACAACTTCCGCTCTACAGCATTCATAATCGAAAAGGAATTAAAATGGGTATCTCTCATAACAGTTGGAGTCTTTGTCTCGAATCAGACTTTAATATTCTATTCACCTTGACCCCCCCCGCCCTTGTTCTATTTACTCCTCATACAGGTCCAGAGGGTAGTGATTTTGGTATTCCCTGAGGTGACGCCACATAGTTCCCCTCTGCTTCACCAGGTGAGGCGGGACCTCCTGGTACACGTCAGTAAAGAGCAGGTCGGGGTGGGGCTTGAGCCGCATCTCAGCTTTCTGCAGGGCCTCCATAACCTGCTGCTGCGCCTCCTGCCTCCACACCTCCTCCTGGTCCTCGTCCCACCATCCGCGCCCAGCCAAATACTGCCGCAGCCGACCAATCGGATCGTCCTGCTTCTCCCAGTAGCTGACCTCATCAACAGAGCGGTAGGTTGAGCTATCATCACTGGTACTGTGGTGCCCCACTCTAGGTATAAGGGATAGTCACTTATTACTGATTGTTCTAGCAAAGGATGATGATAATAATAATAATAATAATAATAATAAAAAATAAAAATAATACTGTGCCAACCACTGCACTGGCTACAGAACAGATCTGTAACCTTCCCCACCACAGTCAGCAAGTTCAAAACGCCGTTAAGGCATATACAACTGAGATGGAGCGTTATATGCAGAATAACAGTCTTTATTTTATTATACAAAAACAGATAAAACAATTTCCAGCACATGGGACAAGGTGGTTGACACTCAACAGGGCATTAAAAGGGGAACACCCCCCATATGACGTTGAAAATAGGTGTACTCAGATGGACAACATGCACAGCAGCAAAATGCGGGGGGGGGGGGCTTATATTCTATTGGCTTGCCAAGCCAATTCACAGCCACCAGAGATGGGCATTACAGCAAACAATTACACCCAAGACAGCAAAGAAATCGAAAAAGACAGAAAATCATCAAGGCAGTGGATCACTAGCTATGGACAGAACAAAATAAAACACAATTAATCCCATACTGTTACTCCTTACAACAGAAGCAATTATACAAAAAAATATACACAAAAACCACCAGCAGACCCCTGGGACCTGTACCATAAAGATGGATTAACATACTCGGGGTTTCTCTTAGTTATCTGGCTGCACTGAACCAGACTTCCGCATTCCTGATAAGCCGTACCACGAAGCTGGTTATCAACTCGGTAACTGAACCCAGGGTTTTCCAATCTAGGTATGTACACGTTCACATGAAAGGGGGGGTGTTTGAAGCAAATGACCAATTGCAAACATGGACAAACCGACTGGAAGCAAAGCTGCGCACTTTTCAAATGCGGAGCAAGAGCTCTTAATAAAAATATGAAGAGAATAAACATATCATCCTGGCAAAAATTAACACCGTTGCAGCTGCCAAATACAGAAAGGACAGTTTGCAAAAAAATCACCAACCGTGTAAATGCGTAAGTTAATTATAATGATAATATCACTGCAAATAATAATACATTTTATTTAAAAGCACCTTTCTCAGCACTCATGGACACTTTACAGAGTGATTAAAAACACAACACTGTAGAGAGAGAAAAAAAAAAGTAGCACAAAATTAAAATGAATCAGTGAAGTTACAGAGGATATGCAACTTGAAACAGATGGGTTTTAAGTCTTGATTTGAAGAGTGGATGGCCTTAATAACTCCTGTATTCATGATTGTTATGTGGGCTATTGCTGCAATAGTGATGATTTAATTTTACTTCTGCTGCAGTAAATCATGACAACAGGCGCTATGTAGGCTAGTGAGCGCATCTCTCTCCTTTGCTGCTTTACAGGATATGTTTGATCCAGCGCGAAGCCTATTGGGTATAGGGATGTGCATGTCTTATCGTTTATAATGTCACTGCCCCAACAGTAAAATTACAGTTGCGTATTTCATTAAATTGATGTGATGCGAGGATGTATTCTTAGGGCGTGCATGGATTTTTTTTTTTTTTTTCCAGCTGCAACCCCGGCGGTGTCAAAAGAGCCGGAGAACAAATAATGAATTACTACAAAAACAGAATTCCAAGCGGTCAGTAGGTTTACTTTCATAAGTGCAACAAGTAGGCTACAAGGCTTTAGTGCCTTTGCCCGTGGAAAAATACAGCATTGTGATACACTCAAGATGTGAAATTATATGCGCACAACTCCACTGCGTTCGCCACGTGTCAAACCTTCAGATGAGAACCTGTACCGTACATATTGGTATTCATCCGCACTCCGAAGTCCGCTGAAACCTCTGCAGACGGTGATGCCATTTTCTCAGAGAACTGATTGGTCAGTAGGCAGTGCTTTTGCACACTGTGATCTGAATCTAGAACTAAACCCACTCCAGAGCAGGTTAGCCGTTCAGCTTATGTTGCCACGGTGATATAAGTGAGCTGCCTTCGTGGTACAGAAAACCCAGGGTTAACCCTGAAGTTACCTCGCTAAGCCGAAATCCAGCTTTATGGTACAGGCCCCAGGTCAGATCCCCCCCAACTACCCTTAGTACTTCAATGTCCAAGAAGCTCTGCAGCATGTATACAAACATGCAACATTTCAGTTACAACATACAAAATACACAAAAACATCTCCCATCACTGAAACACGCATGTAACTCGTAAAGACTGCTACGTCAAATTAAAATGCCTTCCAGACACTGGGCTCCCCTACAAACATGTTTAGTCCTTCAATCTCCACAGCAACCTATTGGAATGCCGCGCAGTTATCTCACACCCAATGACGTACCTTCAATAAAGGAAAAAAAGTCTGCAGCCACAGTCAACTTGGCACTGGTAGCTCCACTCAGTATACAGCCTCGATTTGCCACGCCGTTCACGGAAGAGACAAACCCCAGAATAACACACCATGCTTGCCAACAAACATCCAATCACTGTCAAAGCCATGAATTACAGGTCTAGCCAGACCAACTGCCCCACATCATCATTTCCACCAGGCTACATAATGATTATACATTTTCATCATCATCATCATAATATTGCATTAACTAGGACTGGGACGATTCTGAATCAATTTTTTTTAAGGCATAGTACCACTACCTGCTGCCATGGGGCGAACATCCGAGCTTTCCCTTTTCCTTGATTAAACCCGACGCAGGTTGAACGAAAGCGCCAAACATCAAAGGGCATGTGAAGTGCTTCCAGAAAAAAACTTGACGGACGTCAGTATTTTTCGGCGACATGCTGCACGGAGCCAAATAAAGGACTACAGAATCGTCTCCTATTAACCAATTAGGCTACTCTAAGAAAAGTAACCTGTTCCAGTTTACTTTGCTTGATTAGCAATCAAATAGTGGATGCGTTTACTCTCTAAGTTGAATGAATGCTGTTTATTAAGACAGCATGTTTGATTGCTGCATTTTGAAATTAAAATTGCCATAGAACAGCACAGCATGAACACGATTTCCATTGCCACGCATTTCGTGCGACTGTGATAATTTATATATCACATTCACGTTTCATCCGCTTTTCAGAATGTTTTCCACCTTGTGTATTTTTTTAGACGCTTAAAATCCAGGGCGATCTTATTACAAATCTGTTTTAAATTAATCTTTAATAATGTCCTAAAATGCTGAGAGATGCAATTCAGAGGAAGATTTTTTTTTTTATTATTCAAATTATTGGCATTCTTTCACTCTAACACCGTAGCCAAGTTAAGTTTGTCTGCTTTTCACCATCGCATCTTAATCGTTATAGGCTACTGAAATTGCTTGATTGTAATTTAGGACAAGTACACGGGAGCAGATTTAGGGAAGGGCGGAGCACCTGCAATTAGCGAAATCTAAACTCAGGCTTCTTCCTGACGGCATTTTAAATCGTTTAAGCCGCTTCAGGTGTGTATGTTTCAAGAAATTACACGCAACCCCATGACGGCAAGTGGTCTTATCACACTTTTTAAAAAAATCCTCGTTCAACATCACCATATCCCAACTCAGCATTTCATCTCACATTGTAGTATTTTTAGAAGATCTATAATGATAAAATAAAAATAAAGAGATTTGTTTTCAGATTGCCCTGGATTTCACGCGTCTAAAAAATACGCAAGGTGGAAAACATTCTGTAAAGCGGATGAAACGTGAATGTGAGATATAAATTATCACAGTCGCACGAAATGCCATGGCAATGGCAATCGTGTTCATGTTGTGCTGTTCTATGGCCATTTAAATTTCAAAATGCAGCAATCAAACATGTTGTCTTAATAAACAGCTCTACTCATTCAACTTCGAGAGTAAACGCATCCACCATTTGATTGCTAATCAAGCAAGTGAACTGGAACAGCTTACTTTTCTTAGAGTAGCCTAATTGGTTAATAGGAGACGATTCTGTAGTTCTTTACTTGGCTCCGTGTAGCATGTCGCTGAAAAATACTGATGTCAGTCAAGTTTTTATCTGGAAGCATTTCACATGCCCTTTGATGTTTGGCACTTTCGTTCAACCTGTGTCGGGTTTAATAAAGGAAAAGGGAAAGCTCGGATGTTCGCCCCATGGCAGCAGGCGGTGGTACTACGCCTTAAAAAAGAATCGATTCAGAATTGTCCCAGCCCTAGCATTAACCCTCGTCCAATCAAGGACAGATTTTTTCCTGTCGCACAAAAACGTTAACAGATGTAATCTAATGCTTCTAGGTAATTGTTTATTCATCCTTTGCGCTCATTTTCATGAAAAAACGATGAGGGTACCTCACCCCCCCGGGGGTAGGATAAGCCATCAAAGTCGAAGCGTCAATTTTTGCCTGTTTTTGATACAAAATATGCTTACAAATTAGTTGTAATTAGTATGATATTATTATGTTTCATGCTCAATGAACTTTGTAGACCACACTGATTGTCATCCTTATTGATGTAGCTTGTCCTTGTATTAGTAACTCTTGGTATTACAATGACCAGCAGTGACCAGTAACCTTGAAGTGATCTTCACCCAATAATATTAGAAGTGCATGACTGACATACTTTTACTTGTGTGTTTGACTGGTTACTGTACTGTATACTATTTTTATACTGTGCTATAGGCCTACTATTATACAAGTTCATAGAACTTTTCATGAAGTAGTTCTCATAATTCATAGATATACCTTTTATGCAAGTGTGTTTTTGTATTTTTTTTCAGCTATGACTTCTATAATGACGTCATTGTGACGTCACAGTGCTGAAGTTTGTGATGTTTGATTCTTGTTTTGAAAGAGAACAAATGTACCAGACATATTACTGATATTATAAGCCTGGTTCTATCATAGGAAAAAACAAAGTAAAGAAAATGTGAAAAAATGTTCAGAAAACTATTTGTTTTCCTTTTGTGTGTGTTTTTCCCAAAATGAGTTATTTATGACATCATAGTAATGTCAAATTTATGTTACTCGTGAGTTTATAACATTTATAATAATACTAAAATATTCATTGTAGAATCAGTAGTTCTAGAGGTTACAGAAAGTTACTTATTTTCAGCTAAAACATGAAAAAAACATGAATTTTTGTCATTTTGATGTTTTTTTTTCCTAATATGGTGTTAGTTATGAAGTCACTATGGCGTCATAATGTTGAAATGTGTTTTATTTGTACTTGATTTGAAGAGAGGACAACTGTAGCTGTACACTGATACCAAACAAGATGATGCTTATCGCTTAAATTCGAAATAACCCTTGGTCGGGGATGTAGTAGAAAAACCCTTGGTTGGACGAGGGTTAAGGGGTCTTCAGGGTAAAAATTTCAATATTTTTGATTTTCACATAATTTAAATAAAATAAATAAAGGAATGCAGTGAAATGCCAGTAAACACCATAAATCCAAGTTTTTCCTCTGCCTCAATTATTACTTGTGACTTTAAATGCAAATTACCGAAAATCACAATTTTGACTGATTTTCAACCTTATGGCATTCATAAAATCATTAATATTTATCTAATTGACTTGAAATTTGGACTGCAGTTGTATCTGTTAGAGATCTATGAAATGATATAGGATTTGCTAGATATGTGCATCCCTAGGGGGTTAATTTTGAAAATGAAACAAGTTGATGATAGCGATTTTCCTAATGGTTACATAACAGAGCTCATTAAATATTCATAAATGTTCCGAACAAAAAAATACTGTCATTTCATAGAACTATCTTAAACCTTTCATATGAGACTAATTTAAGTAAAATCTGACCATGGGTTATTGAAATATCAGTGCCACAATATATTTTCAGATTTTGTCATTTAAGTGCCGTTTCTATGGCAACCATTTACATTTTTATCAAAATACTACATTTTATGAGGTGAACTCGTGTTGAGTATGTTTATTTCTTAGTTTTTACATTATTATGGTTATTTCTACACTTTACCCTGAAGCCCCTTAATATGGCACTTTTATTCTCGTAATTTCATGATGATTTCAAACAAACTGATATGATCATTTCAATCCCATGAAACCTCTGGACACATGGATGGGTTCCTCAAATCAGGCTGTATTATTAAAACCAGGGGAACTTCAGGCCTGTTTAAAATTCTTGTGGAGATTCCAAAGATACCACAGATCCCAAATATGTCTGGCTGAATTACAGGGAAATGTGTATGAAATGATGCACAAGATCTAGATATTTTCCATTTGATGTAATGCTGTGTCAATGAAAAATGGCGCCCTGTGTTTGAATACTTTACTCAAGATAAGTGTGATATAACTTCAGTGAAGCGCTGCAACCAGCAGACACAGACTATGTATGCAACATTGTGTATTAAGAAAATGCTTCCCTATTTTTGAAATTACTTAGAAGAAATTCAATTGAAAATCAAAGTCTAAGGGATTAAAATCCCCACAGATTTGGAAAAGTTCATTCAGGAATGCACGGAAATATAGGGAGCAAGAAAGTTGACATCCAGGAACTCAGACAGGTGTAGCGGATGTAACTGCTCACCTGTAGGTCATGGCCTCAATGAGGACGGGGCGATTCTCCGTGACCACACGGCGACGAGCCTCCTTGCAGACGTTGTACACGGCGAGCACGTCATTCCCGTCCACACGGATTGACGCGATGCCATAACCCCGGCCTCGACCCGCTGAGCCGCAAGGGGAGCACAAAAATGCACTCAGTGTCAACTTAGGAAATTGGGGAGCTCAGCAATACAGAAGTGCATCTGCTATCAAGGTCAATGGCAGACGGTCAGCGGATGCTGTTGTCCGAATACAGTGACTGCAGGAGGTTGCTGCACCTGACTAAAACTAAACCGCTTTTTTATGCACATATACTGTATATGTACATATTTCAATAAATTGAAGCAGTTTAATTATTCTGGAAGTTATTCCAAGGGCTTGGCAAAGAGGCCAATATCCTTTGCTGTATTTCATTTCAGTGTCA
Organism: Gymnothorax javanicus; assembly: GCA_029692085.1. Classification (NCBI taxonomy): domain Eukaryota; kingdom Metazoa; phylum Chordata; class Actinopteri; order Anguilliformes; family Muraenidae; genus Gymnothorax; species Gymnothorax javanicus. The sequence continues at coordinate 18,159,180 of CM056195.1, forward strand.
GCCCTCAAAGTAACTGGCCAGTTCACTCAAGTAATTGATATATTTATCAATAACTCCAGTACAGCTAAAATTCCTGAAAAGTTCATGAGTGACAGAGGATTTCCCGCTTCCCAAATGAAATGTTTTCATTGTGTCATAATAATGCATTTCTCACCGTTGGTCCATAAATTCTGTATTTGCTACTTTATTCCATCACTGCTAAAGAGAGAGGTGTGAGGGTCAGAGAGGCTGAGGGATAAATGAATTATGAGGAGAGATAGCGATCAAGGAAGAAAAAAAGGGATTGAGAGAGGAAAGGAGGGGACAGGAGGAAAGAGAGATTGGGATGCAGGCCTCACCGATACCGTCGCCGCGATACTGCTCGCTAGTGGGGGTGGAGATAGCATAACCATTGTTGCGGCAGAAAAAGATGATTGGGCATTCCAGAGTGGCAGAGAACTGGAGGCCAGCGTGGGCATCTCCTTCACTCGCTGCTCCCTCCCCAAAATAGCAGATCACCACACGTCCTGAGTTCTCCCTCTTTATTGCATAGGCAGCCCCAACCGCTGGAACATGAAGAAGCGGAATGCAGGCTTAGAGGACGACAAACAAGTCTCAGCTTATCCAGTACTGTGCAGCCAACCAGTTTACCACTAGGTGGCACTCAGAGTCAGCAAATCTGAACGGGCACCAAAAATGCAGTTTGTTTTAGTGAATGTAAGAAGTATTAAGTGTACTACTGGCACTGTGCACACAAATAGCACTATCCAAGAAACCAGGGCGATGCATCCATAGTGCTAAGCATACTTCTAGCATTGCACTTTATTACAACTTTGAGTACAGCTTTTGGTTACTGATAGACAGATGGATAAAGCCCTACCTTGTGGAATCTGCGTGGCTAGAGTTGAGGAGATGGTGACAAAGTTGAGGTCTTTGCTGCCATAGTGCACCGGCATCTGTCGGCCCTTCCCCAGGTCATCCGCATTAGCGTAGCACTGTGCCATGAAGAGGTCCAAGGGGAAGCCTCGATAGAGCAGGACCCCTGAATAAACAGCAGGAAAAGGGTCTCTGCCAGCTGCAAATCAGTGACCTGTTTTTCATGAGCCCTTGAAAAGCCACAGCATGAGGGAAAGCTTGACAAACCCCATAACAGTTCTTAATTTTTTTTAAAAATGGTTCTATAGCTTTAGAGTTTACAGTTATTAGAAAGAGACTTCCTGATACCCTCAATATTGGTTGAGAGAGGACTTGATTCAATGTAATTTTTCGTCCACTTATAAAATGGACCAAATTCCAAATAGGACCTAATGGGCAGTTTTCCTTTTATAAACTGAATACAAATTTAGTTCCTCCATTGACTAAATTAAAAAATAATAATAATTGGACCTAAACCTATACAGTGAAGTTGTGATGTCACAAATGACACAGGCCTATGAACAGTAACATTTCAGTTTTTTTTGCATTCAGGAAACTGATTAACAAAAATTCAACACAGCTATCACATTCAAGAACTTATATTCTGGTGAACTGAAAGATACATTTGGGCAATGTATGTGCCCACCTGCCTCTCTGTACTGGCCAAACACCAGATCAGTAGGGTCCAGAGCCGCCACGCTGCCAATGTGTGTACCCTCTTCCCCAAAGTTAGTTGCATAGAATGCAATCCGACCCTAAAGAAAAACATAAAAATAAATAAATGAAAAACAAGAAACAATTGGCAAGCCATTTTGGACTGCCAATTATTTTTTTGAACAGCGTATTATTTGTGTTCCACCAAGTAGTGCCGTAGCAATGTCTTGGTGCGACCAACATTAAAACAATTACAAGGACAGCTCCAGAAGGGAAACCATAATTACTGTGTGAGAATTAAAAAAAATTTTTTTTTTGCTCATGTTTTTTTTCTGAAATCCGTGAATGTTTCACTCTGAACTACACCATAACATAAAGTTAGAGGTATATTCAAAAATTCCGATGGGTAATACAAAAAGCCTGTTTCAAATAGGGTTAACATCTAATGACCTTCAGAATCAATAGTATCATTGTCCTATGTTTTTCGGTGAGACTGATTGGGTTTAGTTTTTGAGTTGTTTCCGGAATGTTCTCACGCTTACCTTCAGTCTGTTGGAAGGCGATCTTGATTTACAAAAAAAACAAATTCCCTCAGTTTGAAAATTCAAGCGACATCTGTTTGATTGAGCTGTTTTAGCAGCATAAGGGGACATTCACCACAGTAGGCAGGTGGTTTTAATCTTGTGGCTGATCGGTGTGTGTATATATGTTGCAATCAAATTGCAAAACCAGTCATTTTGTGAAATTACCAAAAAATTTTTCATCTTTTCATGAAATGACAGAGATTTAGTACTATGCAAAATTAAACTGCTATTTACACCTACAAGTAGACAGGTGCATAAGTGAAGAGTACAAACAAATGAAAAAAAAAATGAGTCACCCGCAACTCTTTTTTTTTTTTTCAGACATTTAGTACTAACCCAAATCAATATTTGGTGTGACTACCCTCTGCCTAAAAATTTGGGACTCTGTCCTGTTGTGCTGTAGTTTTAAGATGATTGACTTTTTGCTTGTTCTGAACAGAGTGGAAAACTTGCCAACGGTCTTCTTCAGACTGACTGTCTCACCTGCATCTATCCCTCCAAGAAATTACAAACAGCCATGATGATGTTGACCTCAAGGCTCTGTCAAGACTATAATATCTGTATCGAAAAGTTTTAATGGAATACAAACATTTATTTATGAAACTTCTCTTTACATTAGAATTTGGGACTTCAAATTTACTTTTTATCTTCAACAACTTTAATGTGGAAAACAAAAATGTAAACATCTAAGGCAAATTTAAATTTTAAAAAGTGTAGGGTGCCTAAGACTTTTGCACAGTACTGTATGTATTTATGATTTATGCAACATCCGTATCATTTCATTAGTTCCACCAATAACAATGGGAAAAAAAGGCTGTCGCCTTAGATCCCTGCTATTAACTGATGTCTGATTTACAGTACATGGATTTAAGGTCCATATGAACACATTATAATGTTGCTTGATCAAATCAGGAATCTAGGTGCAACGCAAATTGGCAAAGTTTCCATATATTTAATCTTACCAACACAGCAAAAAACAAACACAAAAAACTAAGTTTACTGACTAGTTGATTAGGGCATTAGCAAGTGACGATGCAGCAACTTGACAGACTCAAAGTATGGGACTATATATGCCACAGAGACCTGCAGGAATGGGAGAGCACAGAAGCACGCACCTGGCAGGTGAGGCACCCAAGATGCTAAAGTAATCAAAAGAGATAATACATCTAAAAGACCCACAAGTTGCTGGATGAGACAAGTAACAATAGGAATTTACAAGAAGCTTGTGACAGTTATGCACCTTAGAGGATGAAATATCCAAATCTCTTCCCATCTGTTCATTGAGAACATGGTTTCTAAACCTTTCAATGATTTACTCATGCATTTGTGGACCAATTGGCGATCCTCTGCACAATTTTTGCTGCTGAAGGACGTAACCTTTCCTATATGCTGCTTTTGAGCCATATCCACATCACCAATCATCACCTTCTGAGATCGCCTGTTTCAAATCACATCATTATTCTTCTTCTTTTTTTTTACCTCATTATTTGAACCTCAACATGGAGTTGGGCCTTTATTGAATTCACCGATTCAACTGATGAAACAAAACTGAAACTGACAAGAATGGCCAAGCGCGCGGGAAGATGTTTGAATTTGGGGGGGCTGCCAAACGAAAGTAGAAGAGTGACGTCAAAAAAAAAAAAATATTATAAAAAATATATATATATATATATATATATATTAATTTTTTTTTTTTTTTTTTACATAGCGCTGCATGAGGGCGTTATGATAATGTTGGTCTTGGCAACAGCGGTCATAGCAACTAAGGGTGCAAACGAGTACTGGAATAAAAGAATACTCGTCATATAAATCATGACCGATTACAAAAAATTATAATTTATAATCGTTTTGTTATCCTGGGGCCTGAATTTTTTCTACGTTTTATACCAATAAGTTCCTTTGCGTAGGTGCCATATGCTGGGATGTTGTTGTTTATGTTTGTGCTGGTTTCAACTGTTAGTTTGACACCTTTCGCGCATTTCACGGGGGATGTGGTTAAGGCAGCAGTGATTGAATGAATGGCATTATATTCACCTGTTCACCGCAGTGGCTGCATGGAGAGGAGGTGAGTAGGGAGAGCGTATTTTTTGTTGACCGCTAAATCTAACTGCAAACTGAGCATTTTGAACATCTTGCCGTGCCTTGCCTTGTTTGCTTGTTTGTTCGGCGTTGGAAATAAATACGAACATAGTTGGAAACACGGAAATGGCTTTGTCGTTTGTGCAGCGAGTCAGCACTGCAATGCTCCCTCACTTAGCCTCTCAGTGACTTCGTCTTTCGTTTGGAGTCACTATATCTTTGTCAACAAAAAAATTACACCCAAACGGCATATGTGGACACGCGGATCACGCCACACGGTGTATAACTGCAACGCCAGAGACTGGTCGCAACGCGGACTTCAGACCGGTAGGCTTGTATCGCTTGCATTCATTCATGCTGTGTATGTTGGATTGAACGCAGTTTGGAGTTTGATTAACAGCGCGTCTATTGGGGAGCGCTGCCTGTATGTGAAAGTCCGCTGAGACATGCTGTGCTGGTCGTTGAGAGTGATTATCTGTGGTGTTTTCCAATGCTTATGGATGTGAAACGATCTGTGTGGAAAAAACGAAAACTATGCTGGGTGTGTTGTTGACTCACTGCGCAAATCACTGAGTTGCTGAGCTTCAAAAGGCAATATGAGTGAAATAGATGAACGAGTGAAAAACAATGGGTTTGAAGCAGTGGATGCTAAACGAAATGTCAAACTTACTACAAAAGCCTTGGCAAATAAAGTTGAAAGGCTGCAAAGGGAACGTAAAACACGTGAATAAAATAAAAGGTTTAATACCTGCAATGAAAGAGCTTATTAAACGGAAAGAAAATGCACAAGAGTTGAAATCCCAGTGGCAAACTCTCACGCAGCTCCTTGACACTGCTGTTAACCTGCATCAAACAATAATTCCACTGTTACCTGAGGATGAAAAGGTTAAACAGAATGATAGGTTCTCAAGTATTGAAATTTACAGCAGTACATTCAAGAATGATGTGATTCAATGGTTGGATGAAAAGGAACATGTTCCCAGTCATGTTGAAAATGATTTGGTTGCAGTAACAAGGGATTTGTGTCATTTTCAAATGGATGATGCCTCACAGGCTGTAGCACAGGACATAGGCCCCATCACACTTTATGAAGGCGCACAGGATGATGTGACACCAAGTGATAGCATATCAAATGTGCAAAGCAGACGATCTGCAAAAAGTGCTGCAAGTGGAAAAAGCTCTGTAAGTGGTAAAAGGTCCCCTGTATCAGGCACCTCCTCTGCTCGCATTAAGGCAGAAGCTGATTTAGCTGCATTGATGGCCCGGCAAAAACTTCTACAGGAGAGGCATGCACTGGAGGAGGAAGAGCAGCAAATACGGAAATGTAAGGAAAGGCTCAAGTTGGACGAAGAAATTGCTGCACACTTGGCTAAAGTGAGTGTGCTACGGGCTGCTAGCACATCTGGTTCTAAGAACACTGTTACCGACCGGTCCAATGCAATGGATTCTTACCTTAAAAATGAACAAAGAAAAACAAAGTTCAATATCGATGCTGCTCCCTTTCAGCCTCCTGCTTTAAAGCACCACCTACTTGAGCTCAATCCTCAGTCCAGTGCTCATGATGATCAGATGCAACATGGAGCCATTCTCAACACTGAAGGTTCAGTAGGCAATGGGGAGCAAAACAATGCTCTTGATATTATGAAAAGGCAGAATGAAATAACAACTCTACTCATACAACAGCAGCAATGTTCATCCTTGCCCAAAAGAGATATTCAGGTCTTTGATGGTGATCCATTGCAGTTTCATACATTTATGAGAGCCTTTGAAAATGGTGTTGAAAGCAAGTCCAACAGTTATAGCGATTGCCTGTACTTCCTGGAGCAACTCACTAGAGGTCACCCAAGGGATCTTGTAAGAAGCTGCCAACATATGGACCCAGCCAGAGGCTATGCTCAGGCTAAAATCCTACTACAGGAACATTTTGGAGATGAACAGAGGATTGCAGCTGCTTATATGGACAAGGCATTGTCATGGGTCCCGATTAAATCAGAGGATGTTAAGGCGCTCCAAGACTACAGCTTATCTCTCAGAGGCTGTTCGAATGCAATGAACGAAGTGCAGTACATGTTTGAAATGGATATGCCTGCTAATATGCTGACAATAGTAAAGAAGCTGCCTTACAAGTTAAGGGATCGATGGAGGACAACTGCTTGTGAAATACAAGAGAGGCGTAAACAAAGGGCTACATTCAATGATATTGTTCATTTCATTGAAAGGTATGCAAGGATTCTAACAGACCCAGTATTTGGGGACATTCAAGATGCATCACCAGTATTAAACAGAGGCATGAATAGAACCAGCTCGAAATCTAGATCTAGGCCAAAGGGAAGTAGTTTTGCCACAACTGTGATTACTGCAGAGAACAATAACGCTGCAACAAGGGGAAGCAGACCAGACGTGATCTCATCAGTCAAGAAAGTCTGTCTGTTTTGTGAGGGTGGACACACTTTGGAGTTTTGCCCTGAGTTGGAAAAAAGGGCTCACACCGAGAAGATCACCTTTTTAAGGGAAAAGGGAGTGTGCTTTGGCTGTTTGTGTATAGGGCACATTAGCAAGGACTGTCGAAAGCGTCTCTCATGCTAAGTGTGTAGTTTGAAACACCCCTCAATGCTTCATATCCACTTAAAGGAAAAGGATCCAGTGACAGAGGGAGAACCAGGCGCTGCAGTGGGCTGTGCCCTGGTATCCAGTGGGCTTACTGGGGCTGGTGGCCATGACTGCAAGCTTCCTATAGTTCCAGTGCAGATTAAATCCAAGTATGCCTTCTTGAATCAAGGTAGCACGGCTGTTTTCTGCACAGTTAACCTCTTAAATAAGCTCAACCTCTCAGGGAAAAGGACACAAATTCTCTTACGGACACTGGGTCAAGAGAAGGTTGTTAATGGCTACGTGATTGCAGGACTGGAGGTGGCTGGCTTAGACGGGGAGACATACTGTGATTTGCCCAATACCTATACCCAGGAGTGTATGCCAGTGCATAGGGGAAATATTCCATGCCAAAAGGATCTTCAGAGGTGGCCTCACTTGGGAGATGTTCACCTACCTGAGATTGACTCCGAAGTTGAGCTGTTGATTGGAACAAATGTACCAAAGGCACTGGAACCACTGCAAGTCATCCGTAGTGTGGACGATGGACCCTATGCCATTAATACTATTCTGGGTTGGACTGTTAATGGACCACTGGGAGGAGACAGTGGTGATGGAATGGATGTTGTTACCGTTAACAGAATCTCAGTCCTGAACTTGGAGGAGCTTTGGCAGCAGCAGTTCAAAACAGATTTCCCAGAATGTGGTTATGATGAACAACCTGGTCAGTCAAGAGAAGATCAGAGGTTCATGAAGCTGGTCCAGGATTCAGCCAGACTTGTAGATAGCCATTACCAGGTTGCATTGCCTCTGAGGAAAAGTTGTGTGAACATGCCGAACAACAAGAAGGTTGCAGAGCAGCGTGCCCTAAACTTAAAGAGGAGGTTCAAAAGAGACTCATTATTTCGACAACAGTACACAGATTTTATGAATGACATGGTCGCCAAGGGATATGCAGAGCAAGTACCTTTAGGTGAGCTGGCACGTAGTGATGGGAGACTATGGTATATCCCACACCATGGTGTTTACCACCCTCAGAAAGGAAAAATTTGTGTGGTTTTTTGACTGTGCAGCCACTTTCCAGTCAACATCTCTCAATTCTCAACTGCTACAAGGGCCAGATCTCACTAGCTCACTGATTAGCGTCCTGGCCAGATTCAGGAAGGAACCGGTGGTGATCATGGCAGACATAGAGTCTATGTTTCACCAAGTAAGGGTACCAAGGGAAGATGCTGACCTGCTGAGGTTTCTCTGGTGGCCCAACGGTGATTTCACACAAGACTTGGTGGACTTCAGGATGTTAGTACATCTTTTTGGTGCGACTTCCTCGCCAAGTTGTGCTAACTTTGCACTGAGGAAATGTGCTAAAGACAATGAAGGACAGTTCCGTCAAGAGACCATTGAGAAGCTTCTGCACTGCTTCTATGTGGATGACTGTCTGGTATCGACAGCCAATGAGGAAGAAGCGGTGGTGCTTTATCATGACCTGGTCTCGATATGTGTCAAAGGAGGCTTTAGGCTAACAAAATGGATGAGCAACAGGCGTACAGTGATGGCAGAAATTCCAGAAGACCAAAGGGCAAAGGGCATAAAGGATTTGGATCTGGACCACGGCCTACTACCTGTGGAGAGAGTTCTTGGGGTGCAATGGTGCATCCAGTCTGATGCCTTCAAGTTCAAGATCGTGGTGCCGGATAGGCCTTTGACGAGAAGGGGGATCCTCTCTGTCATTAGTTCGATATATGATCCCCTAGGAATCCTGAGTCCCGTTGTCCTCTCTGCTAAGATCATCTTGCAGGAGCTGTGCAGGCAGCAACTTGGCTAGGATGACCCCATACCACCATCAGCTGCACAGGGATGGACAAACTGGTTGAAGGAGCTCCATCAGCTAGAGCGCTTTCAGGTTGCTCGGTGTCTGAAGCCCCCAGATTTCAAAGAAGTCACTGCGGCACAATTGCACCACTTTACAGACGCAAGTGAAAACGGTTATGGTGCAGTGACCTATCTACTTCTGTGGAACGCATATTCACAGGTGCACAGCAGCTTTGTCATGGGAAAGTCCAGGGTGGCTCCTTTGAAGTCGGTCTCAATACCTCGCATGGAGCTTACAGCTGCTACTATGGCAAGTCGTTTGGACACCTTTTGGAAAAGGGAGTTGCACATGTCATTAACAGAGTCAATGTTTTGGACAGACAGTACCTCTGTACTAAAGTATATTAAGAACAAGACTTTAAGGTTCCGTACCTTTGTTGCCAACAGGGTCTCAGAAATACTCCAAGTATCACAGCCATCTCAGTGGAGGTATGTAAACACCCTAAGCAATCCTGCAGATGTGGCCTCCAGGGGGCTGAAGGCAGATGTGTTTCTGAGGAGTGAGACCTGGTTGGCAGGATCTGCATATCTCCTGCATCCTGAACAGGACTGGCCTGTGAGTCCAGATTGTTTGAGCGAACTTTTGTCAAACGATCCAGAAGTCAAGGTCAGTGTTGTAGTGAATGCGGTGCAGACCTCGGAGGACGTAGATGCAACCACTCGGCTGATCCATCATTTTTCCTCTTGGACCCGTTTGGGAAGGGCTGTGGCTTGGGTTATTAAGCTAAAGAACTTGCTGCAGTGTCTTAGCCAGAAGAGGAAATGGTCTAACACAGCCTCCACCCAGTCTGACTCACGGGAACAACGAAGATCTTCCTCAGAGCAGGGAAATGGAGTGGTCGAGGACCTGGCATTGAGAGGTTTGCTCACAGTAGATGAGTTGTTGGATGCTGAAAGGGAAATCATCAGATTTTGCCAGAGGAAGAGGTTTCCTGATGAACTCTCCAGTCTACAGAGTGGCAGAAGTGTGAAAAAGAATAGTCGCATCTTTAAGCTTTCTCCTGAGCCGGAGGATGGTATCCTGAGGGTTGGTGGACGATAAAGTAGGGCGGCTCTACCTGAAGATGCAAAACATCCTGCTATCTTGACCAAAGAGCTCCACGTCTCAGACATTTTCCTAAGGCACATACATCAACAAGTTGGTCATGGAGGGCGCAACTACATGTTGTCCAAATTGCGTGAAAGGTACTGGATTCCAGGGGCTGGCTCAGCCATAAGGAAGATTTTGTCAAAGTGTGTTGTCTGTCGGAGGCTGCAAGCTGTTCCAGGGTGCCAGCTGATGGCAGATCTTCCTGTGGACAGAGTCTGTCCAGTTGAAGCTCCGTTCACCAGAGTTGGTGTGGACTACTTTGGACCTTTTGAGGTCAAGAGCCGGAGGAGCGTGGTAAAAAGATATGGAGTCATATTCACCTGTTCGGCAATACGAGCTATCCATATCGAAGTGGCTCCTTCTCTGGATACAGATTCTTTTATCAATGCACTACGATGATTCATGGCAAGGCGTGGCCAAGTCCGGGAAATTCGATCAGATAATGGAACAAACTTTATTGGAGGAGAACGTGAGCTAAGAGAGGCCATCAGAGCTAGGAATCAAGCTCAAATAAATGGTGTTCTTCTTCAGAAGGAGATAAAGTGGGTTTTCAACCCTCCAGCTGGATCGCACCATGGTGGCGCTTGGGAAAGGTTGATCAGATCTGTGCGAAAGGTCCTGAATGCCATCCTTAAAGTGCAAAATCTTGATGAGGAGGGACTGCACACTGTCCTCTGTGAGGTGGAAGCCATCATAAATGGTCGTCCGATCACGAAGGCCTCAAACGACCCTAATGATCTGGAAGCTTTAACGCCTAATCATCTCTTGCTGTTGAAAACCTCCCCTTCCCTACCACCAGGGGAATTTCAAAGAAATGACATCTACGCTCATCGATGCTGGAAGCAAGTCCAGTATATGTCCAATCTGTTCTGGAAGCGATGGACCCAGGAATATTTACCACAGTTGCAGGAACGTCAGAAGTGGACTGGTATCAAGCGCAACTTTGTGGTGGGGGACACCGTGCTTATTGTGGATGAGACAGCACCCCGGAACTCATGGGTCATGGAAAACGTCATCCAAACCTTCCCAGACAAAAGAGGATTCCTGCGACGGTTGCTGATCAAGACTAAGACCAGCTCCTTGGAAAGGCCCATAACCAAAGTCTGTCTTCTGCAGGAAGCGGAAGCCTGACCCCTAGCTCTGAGGGGGCAATTGCTGGGACAGTTTGACTGACTTTGCTGACTGACATTGTGATGTGGGTGGGTCAAGATTACTCCATGAAGCTGTGTTTTTGAACTTCTGGACTCGACTAGACTTGACTTGCATTCCAGGGAAAAGAGCACGTTGATGAATTATACTGATGGACTATCAACAAGGGCAATTGTGGATTTCGTGATTTCATGTTTGTTTATTTGTTATAATGTAATTATTACAGTGATAATAATTAGGGGCTGGGTTGTAGGTGCCATATGCTGGGATGTTGTTGTTTATGTTTGTGCTGGTTTCAACTGTTAGTTTGACACCTTTCGCGCATGTCACGGGGGGTGTGGTTAAGGCAGCAGTGGTTGAATGAATGGCATTATATTCACCTGTTCACTGCAGTGGCTGCATGGAGAGGGGGTGAGTAGGGAGAGCGTATTTTTTGTTGACCGCTAAATCTAACTGCAAACTGAGCATTTTGAACATCTTGCCGTGCCTTGCCTTGTTTGCTTGTTTGTTCGGCGTTGGAAATAAATACGAACATAGTTGGAAACACGGAAATGGCTTTGTCGTTTGTGCAGCGAGTCAGCACTGCAATGCTCCTTCACTTAGCCTCTCAGTGACTTCGTCTTTCGTTTGGAGTCACTATACTTTGTTTTGTACGCATGTGTCATTTAAAAAGCTATCATGCTTTTGTTGCCTTATTTGTTTCATCCTCTTCAACCCCAACTCCTGGTAATACTGCCGGGATTTGCCTGTCTCACACATGATGGCTCACAACCCCTCCCAGTTTGATATCGCATGATTCACAATCAAACAATTTATTATTTGAATTAACAAGACCAATACATAATCGTATAATGATTAAGAAATTATTAATGAGGAAATGACCAAGAAACCACCGACAGGCTACATTGAAAACGCCAAGACGTAATTGTAGGGATGACAAGTAGCCTACCCCCCTTCTTACAAATAAAACCCTCCAAAATATAAAAAGGCGAGCCCCTTTTAAAAATTGTTCTGGGAAATAAACTTTTTAAGCTTTTTAGGTTGGATACGGAATTATTTCCCTTTCTCTGAATTCCATCTCCCGTTTCAGCATTTTTTACATTTAGAACAGAAACATCTTCCCGTCACGCTCTATAAAACATTGGCGCAGAAGGACGTGACTTTGTAAGCCTAGCTATTATGTGCCGTTTTATAAGCTACAGGAGGTCGCCAGCCCCAAATATAAACAAATAATCCTCGGACAAAATCCTCCATTTGAATAAAGTGATTCATCGCATTAGTAATTTTTAATTCAATCAACTATCCTTAACGAATGTAGCTTGTCAGTTTCGCCAACATCCAGGCAGCAGACTAATCCCATAAAAGGCGAAAATAATCGTGCCCTTTAGGATCATAATCAGCATTCTTAAAATTCTCCCAAACTGGCAATTTTTTTTTTTTACATATTTTTACAGCGGCTAAGTTAAAGCCATTCTCGAGTTTTCGGTAAAAAGTGCATTCTGTCACACAAGCTGCTGCGGTACGTGTCGCGATGATGGTGCCCTCTGAGCGGTATTCCTTCATGGCCCAGGAATTTAGTCGATCTGAATAAATGTTACAACAGTAGCCATGTTTCCATCCACACGTTCTTATGCGAATGAAGTCATATCGAATTAAAAATGCCTTATGGAAACGGTGACATTCGACTTGATTTCAAGAATATCGACACAAAGTTTATATGGTTGATCTGATCGGATTTTCTCTTGATCGGTAAAAGGCTTATGCGATAAATGCTGAAGGAAACGTTATTTGCCGAATCTGAAACTGCATCGTGACGGTGTTTTGATGCCGTTGTTACCTTCTGATAATGGTTTGCTATGTTGCTAATAGCTGGCACATAAGCACGTACAACTTGTGCAAATTATCATCATTTGTTGGTAGACGTGGTCCATTTTGGCTAACTAGCTAAATTAGTCGGCTAACACACTACTTTTGTTCACTTGAAGGTTCCGCGATTCAGTGAGAAAATGAATGGAAACAGCTTAAAATGTCAGAAATCTATTCGATACACCAATTTGACCGCATCTCAGCATGTGACATCATTACGCACAACTTTTTATTCGCTTTAATGCCGTTAGATGGAGACGCATTTTCACCTGCTTATTTTGCTTGAATATATTTGGCGAACTTCAGATAGTTCGATTGACTAGTGGATGGAAACATAGCTACTGTCCTTGCAGAATGTTGATTCCAAGCTGCATACTCCCAAAACAGAGCACTGACTGGAGTTACTTAAAGCATCGCTAACACACGTAATGAACCCGAGAGCAGGTCTGACAACTCATGCTGACCAAGTTCTTACTTTTGCCTTTTCCCAGTTGCTAAATCCCCCTTTAGAAAACGAATTGTCACTGAGGTTGTGCAGATAAAACAAAGAATGAGGTCGATTTCTTTAACACAATGCAATCATTGCCATTTTCAAACAAACCTCATTGAAACGATCTGTCAAATCACACCGTGCCGAATTCGCTTCCAGGAAATACGATGTTCTCTATAGAAAGGATCCCGAGTGCATGGCAGCGCTTAAGTGAGTGAGCCGCTGCTGATGCTCTCTACCGGAGCGACAAGCTAGCTAGTCCTGGGTGATAGCTATTGCGATGATAGTAGTGTTGCTTCCATCATTACTCTCCATTACTCTCCACGAGTAATGTAAGTGTTTGTATCACTTACTTTAGTTTTCTCTGAAATATTGTTTGGAGGAAAAAAAATCCGATATCCCTTTCTGCTTGCTGTTAGCTGTTTTTGCTTGCCAATGCGTTTGTGTCCGCGCCTTCCGCTTCTTTAAGAAAGCGTTTGCTCAATACATAAATGAATAATTTGAAAATATTTCAACCCAAATTTTTTAAACTCAGGTATTTGACACAGACTGTACAAAAGGGTTTTAAGCCAATTGATGTGTTTATTTTTCTGTTTTAATTTTTACTGTTAAAATTACTGTGACCTCCAAGACGAGCCTGCAGCCAACATCAGGAGGGGCTGCAAAAGGGAGGGGGGGCTGCAGCCCCAGCAGCCCCCCACTTCCCGCGCTAGTGAGAATGGCTGGACTGTGGGGAAAAACAATCAAGAAAACACTCAGGACATGACAATTACTATCCCCAAATTGCCCCCATCCCAACTTGTTCTGGAATGCTTTGCTAGCATGAATGCCAGGAATAAATGTACAAATAAAATGAAGTTGACAGACAAAACATGAAATATCTTGTATTTAATGGCAGACATTATGAAGACAAGTCAAATTAAATTTTTATGTGCATTTTTGGTACTGTCCCAACTATTCCTGAGGTGGAGGAGTTGTAAAACAAAGACGCTCTTTGACAACTCTAGTACCCAAGCATTCCGGTCTCTGTGGTATTTATGTGCATTCTTTTCCCCCTGAAATATAATCAAGTTCATAAGTATTTGGACAGTTACAGTACAACAGTCTTCATTTTGGCTCTGAATGCCACCACAGTGAATTTGAAATAAATCAATCACCACATCCTTGAAGGGTTCATGGTCAGCTTTAATTTAAAGGGACCTATAGCTAAGCAAAATGCCAATTTTGGTTCAAAATTTTAGTTTTGAGGTAAGAACATGAAGTGGTCCTTCAAATAGTCCGTAATATGGAGTCGTGTTTCGAAGGAAACATTCGTCACGAACACTGTCTTCAAGGCTGGAACAGCTATGTGTGGTGACTTTCAATGATGGCCGACGAGGAATTGCCTCCATTCTTATGAAACTTGGCATAAAGGCAGGGGCACACTCAATGAAAGGCAATCACGAAATGGACAGAAAACATGTGAAACAGAGTGAAAAAGCGCACTAGAACTTATAGACGCTCGACAAGCACATAAAACTAGGAAAGAAACACAGATTTGAAAAAGAGGGAGTTACTTATGAGGCTGGTGCCTTTTAAGGAGGTAAAAAAAAAAATCCTAAAAACCACTAAAAACAAAATACTAAATGTATTCCTCCTGAGAACGTTACTGTCAAACTTCAATCACATTATTACTGCCGAACTAAAATCACGTTTTTCTAAAAATACAGATTTTCAACAAGAAAATACAGATTTCTCAGCAACTGTACATTCAATTAACTTCATATGCAGCAGTTTTCTTCATTTTGTGATGATCTATGTCTGTACAGAGCTCTTTTTGCAAAATGTACCTCTGAATATGAGTAAATCAAAATATGCGTATTTAATTAGCTGTTTCCCGCCGAAATTGATTTAGGGGGGTCCAAATCAATACTGGAACATAGAAACCTGGAAAAAAAGCTCCATAGTGACATTAGGAATGTTTTTTCCTTCACATTACAGCTGAAATTATAGCGAAACACTGTTTAGTTATCTCAATAACTGTTTCTCTAAGCATCTATATATTCATTCAAACAGCCGTTACCATGGCAACCATGGATGTGGTGCTACAGAAACTCAGTGTTTTAAGTTGCAATTTCTGATAGAATTATTTTGATAATAATTCTTAGTTTAAAAAGTGAATATCTTGGAAAAATGTTTGCTTAACTATAAGTCCCCTTAAGGGTTTCTTCAAAAATATTGTACCAACTGTTAAGGAATAGAAGAATTTTTTACATAGCCCCTCAAATTTTATGGGCTCAAAGAGTAATTGGAAAAACAACCATGATCATAAATTCTCAATACTTAGTAGTAAATCCTTTAGAGTCAATAACTGCCAGAAGGCTGGAAACCATAGACATCACCAGATTTATTACCTAGTTATGCTCAGCATAAACTGCTTTTTTTGGTTCCTGCATGGTCTTGGGGCATTTCTATCTGGCTAGCCTGCAGTATGGGGCCAAGTGACTGACTCTGCCATCGTCAAACTTTCCACTTTCTTCCTTCAGAAGTCTTGGGTCGCTTTCTCAATATGCTTTCGGTGATTATTCAACTGCACAGTGACGTGCAGTCCAATGAGTTTTGAATCATTTGGTTGAATCTCAGCAGATGACAAATCCATAAACAATTAAAAGCTTATCCCACTGCTTTTGTTGGCAGTCACATCATCAATAAATACTGGGGAACATGATCCATTGGCAACCATATATGCCCACACATAACCCTGCTTCACACATGAGTTGGAGGACTTTGGACCATGAGCAGTTCCTTTCCTTCTCAATACTGGTATCCTCCAATCATTCTGATACAAGTTGGTCTTTGTCTCATCTGTGCATAGGATGTTGTTCCAGAAATGTACAGGCTTTTGGCAAACTCTAATCTGGTTTTCCTGTTTTTGAGGCTCACTAATGGTTTACACCTTGTTGAAACTCTTCTGTAATATGAGCTCTGGGAAAGTCTCTTCCTTCTCGACTCCCTCCATTGTCCCAGTGTGGGAGGAGGCAAGCAAATTATCTTCAAATTTGGTTTTCCGCTCCTCTATGAAGAAACATTTATTGACGTGTGAAACTGCATAAGTTTTTTACACATTTACTAGTGAGATTCAAAGAATGTGAAAACCCTAAATTTAAAGTGGACGGAAAAGTGGAATTACCATCATCATGCCAGATATTTTATCATATAATGTACATATTATATTTGTATTCTGCGGATTTTATAGTGCACATAACTAATTGTAAAAAAAAAAAAAAAAAAAAACAGGATGAGAACAGCCCTCCAGGCCCAAATTTGTTAACACTTGTACTTCTGGATGTTACCAACTTAAAACACAGCTGGTGTAGATCCTACTGTTCTGCCTCTATTCAGTGTGTTTTCAAAAGAATACAATGATACTTCATGTTGGGAACTGACCATTCAACTCACTTACTGAAAAAACTCCACCCTTGTTCTGCAGCATGTATACATGACCTGGTTCTCTTTGGTGCACAGCTAGGGGAATTCCTCTCAGAACATAAGGCAAATACATTTTTTTTTTT
This sequence comes from Gymnothorax javanicus, assembly GCA_029692085.1. NCBI lineage: Eukaryota > Metazoa > Chordata > Actinopteri > Anguilliformes > Muraenidae > Gymnothorax > Gymnothorax javanicus. The sequence goes on from CM056195.1 coordinate 18,175,998, forward strand.
TTTTTTTTTAAATGTACTTGAAAAATTCAGAATTTTCTCTCCATGATCTAAGTCAGAAAAAATATTTCACGAGGCATCACTACTAAACATTAAAAGTTAAGGCAGGCTAAAAAGATTCAATTAGGTCAATGTGGTGTCCTCATCAGTGAAATGATACTGTGTGCTGATGACAGTATAAAACACACAGCTTAAAAGTTTTAACTCAGGCGCACAAGCTAATTAACAGAAAACAGCCAAACGGTTTATTGGTTATAAACCAAGGGACTGGCATAAGAGCACAGGTCATTTGTATTTACAAAGTATATAACCGCTCACATATTCTCTTATATCTCCAGTCTGCATTTACAAGCTATCTGAAAATGGAAAGAATGATCTGGCAGGTCCTCGCCAATTAGTTTTGCACACAACTTCACTTCAAAACCTTCAGATTTTTTCTCCTCAAATAAACTTAGCTTAAGTTTTCTTATATGCTTATGTGCTTGTATGCTTGCAGTCTTCAGCTGATGCTACTGATGAAACAAATATCAGAATATTCTGGAGCTATTCAAATGATAAGCCATTTCACTGAGCTGAACTGGTTGACTCTTTGTTGGAGAGACTTTTGTAGACCATTGCACAGTACAATATGAATTCCATTGATTGGATCAAGCTATATTTTTAGCTTAAAATCTTTGAAGACATAGCCTACGATATGCGAAGAATACGGTGACCATTTTGATTCTTTATAAACACAATTTATCAGAACTCTTGGGAGGCGGCATATGAGAGCCCTTCTCCCTTTCTGATTGACTGACTGATATACCTCATTAGAATATGCATGCTGGGAGCAATTCCTATTTGCACCACCAGGAGCTGTGTACTGCCATGCTGCCTGTGCTGATAAGAAACACCTTGACAGGTTGCTCCAACTTATTTATTTGTTTATTTATTTATCCAGGAAGTTCCCAGTGAAATACGAGACCTCTTCTTCCAGAGAGTCCTGGTCAAGAGATAGCATAAGCAGTTTCACGTATAACTCCCCTTGCAAAAAAGCTGGGACACTGTGTAAAATAGAAACTGAATGCGAGAGTTGCCGGGTTAGCTCACTCGGTTAAGGTGCCGCATTCGCGAAACAGTAGTGACTACCACGGCGTGGGTTCAATCCCCGGTTGTACCAGCCAAATAAAAAAAATAAATAAATAAAAATTAAATAAAAAATAAATAAAAACTGAATGCAATGATTTGCAAATCATGTAAACCCTAGATTTAATTGAAACAGAGAAATTTTGTTATTTTTTGAAAAACATTTGCTCATTTTGAATTTGATGCCAGAAACCCTGCAACACCTTTAAAAAAAAAAAAGGTGAAACAGAGGCAAAGAAAAACTGGAAAAGTTGTATTATGCCAAAAAAAGACATCTGGCAGAACATTTCACAGCTAATTCTGTAAATTGGCAACAGGTCAGCAAAATGATTAGGTATAAAAAGTCTTTTAAAAGCAAAGATGGCAAGGGTTTCACCACTCTGAGAAAGATTGCGTGGGCAAAGTAGTAGTTGCATGAGCATTTAAAAAAAATTTGATTAGTAGATCTAGTTCTGTAGTTGCTGGTGTGATAGGATGAAAGGCTAGACATATAAATTGGCCATTTACCTAAGAATGTCTTGATAATAAATCACACCATGAGTATTTTGATCTTCTGGTAGCAGAGAAGACCATCCAAAAGATTCTTACAAAATATAATTATTAAACTTGTTACCTGCACTTGTTACAAAACTTAATTAATCAGAGATGAAGATGCATGCATAGAAATCACATCACCATAGTCCAATACAGATAAAAATGAGTTTTGCACGATTTTCTTTCTGGCCTCAAAAGCATTTTTTAAAGTGAAAAGACAGCCAGTTTTGGCCTAAGCTTTTAGATTATTAATATGCACATTAAAGGCCATCTTTTCACCAAGACATATGTAACGTCACACCTCCAGCTCCTTCAATCATCGGCCTGCATTTCCACGCTCCACCGCATTTATTAATCATTGTCATTATGTAATTTCATTGCTTGCTCTATATAAACCAGAGCTTCGCACGTATTCAGTGAGAAGTCTCGTAAGCCTCTTGTAAAGCTCTCGTCATGCATAAACATTATTACTGTGAATTCGCGTGTTTGTAAAACACTATTTAAATAGTGCTGTTCCTTTTGTTATTGATTAGCGGATTATGATAATTATAGGAACATCGTTTCCTGTTTGTTTTTGTATTTGCCTTTTTTCCTTTGCCGTGCTGCAGGAAAGGCAAAAGTCCTACTTGATCTTCGCATCTGAATCCAGTTCCACGTCTGGCATTTTTCAGTGCACTCTGCTCAGTGCACAGAAAACGCCATTACAACATATGCCTAAGTATTTATAAGGCTCTTTAGATACATGTACTTTCTGAAGTCAATATTTTGGAATCAATGGCCTTAAAGCGAGAACAAGTGAAGGTCATTTTTTTGGTCTTTTTAAAAATTTAGAACTAGTTGACCAGTTTTAATTTTATCAGCAAAAGCTGCAGTGATTGAAAAACATCCTGGCAAAACTCTATGGCTGGATTCAAAAAGGGTGCTACCGTATAACTTATTGTGTTATGAGCATACAAATGCATCTAAGCTGGATTTATTCAATGACCAAAGTCTTTTTTAAAAATGGGAGATAAGATGGGGGCTAAAATCAATCCTTGCCGGGCACCTTTGTTTATAGTACAGGAGGCTGAGGAATACAGTACAGGGCTTGGTTGTACAGGGCTTAGTGAAATGGCTCTGAATTGGTTTAACATAACATAACATAACATGAGTGGCGAGAACAGGCCATTCAGCCCAACTAGGCTCGCCAGTTTCTTTTTACTATTGTGAATATACACTGCCCGGCCAAAAAAAAAGTCACCGTTTGGAAATTAATGAACAAATTCTATAATTGGATCATTATTGCGGTTATATATGTGTTTCAGCTGGCAATAATCATTTTTACCCTGAATGATGAAGCGCGTCGCTACTCATTTCTTAAAAAATCATGTTGGAAAACACATTCCCTGATGGTGGAAAAGATGTTACAGTATTTCAGAATGGGCAAGTTATTGGCCTGTATTTAGCAAAGAAAACCATGAATGACAAAAACAAGTATGAGGAATTATTTTCACAAACAAATTTGCCACCACAAAGTTCTGACCTTAAACACATTAAAAGTTATTGGGATGTGCTCAAGAAAGACCACCGAGTGGTTCAACCATTATGTTGAGAAGACAAGATCTCGGCCAAAAATTATGGCATTTCTGATCGAAAATAAATGTTCTGGCATTGCATATAGTTGTCAAAACAATGACAAGACGAATATGCACTGTAATCAAAGCTACAGGGGTTCCAACTAAATATTTGAGTGTGCGACTTTTTTTTGGCCGGGCAGTGTATCACTTCAGATACTCAATGACTCAATGGTATCTAGCTTTAAGTCAAGCCTGCTCTTGAAAATTCCCAAGGTTTCTGCCTCAACAACATGGTCAGGCAAGCTGTTCCACATCGAAATTACTCTTTGGGTGAAAAAATATTTCCTAATATCAGTGCTAAATTTACCCTTGGTCAACTTCCATTTGTGACCCCGAGTTCCACTAACAAAACTTGGCCGAAGGAATCCAACATAATTCACTTTTTTAGTCCCTTTAACATTTTTAAAGACCTCAATCAGATCACCCCTAAGTCTCCTTTTCCTAAAACTAAAGAGATTAAGGATCTTCAGCCTCTTCTCATAGCTTTCATCTTTTATACCTGGAATTAGTGTAATAACTGCCTAACCGAAAGAACTCACCATGTCTCTGCAGAAAACTACAGTGCAGCAAAAAAGTATTTGCCTTTGGCCTTCCTTATTTCTCCCATTTTTGCTTATTTGTCATATGTAAATGTTTTGGATCATCCAACTAATTTCTGTACAAGACAAAGACACTGCGAGTAAACACAACATGCAGCTGTATGGCCACGCCTCCAGCGCTCCAACTCACCGGTCTATTAAGACCCGGACCGCATTTTTCAGTTCTGCAATCACTGCCTTCATCTGTGTCTCATTTCCACTGTGTGGTAGTGTTGCCTATTTAAGTCTGAGCTTCGCACTTAGTCATTGCGAAGTCTCGTAAACCCGCAAGTCTGACAAGCCTGTATTTGCTCTCTAGTCTTGTAAAGACTTATTTCCTGCATTTGTGTGTATATAGTACAACTCTTGAACTTAGTGCAGTTTATTTTTTATTTCAGCACTTTAACTTTATAATCCAGGAACCTCAATTCCTTGTTCTTTTGTATTGTATCCTATGTTGCCTTCTTGCTGTGCAGAAGGCATAATAAATACAACCAAGTCCATCTTCGCACCTGAGTCCAGTCCTACACTTCCTGTCCTCCGTGCACGCCACCGGTACTCAGAGCACAACCTTTACAGCAGCTTTCGAATTTCATTTCTTGAAGGGAAAAAGCCATTCAAAACCTGTATCACCCATGTGGAAAAATAATTTCTCCCCGAAAGCTAATAACTGGTTTTGCCAGCCATGGAGGTATTGTTTTAATTCAGACACCTTGGAGGGTTTTCAGGTATGAACTGACTCTTAAAGTTCATGCTACAGCATCTAAATCGGATTCAAAGACTTCGACTAGGCGTCTCCAAATCCTTAATTTTGTTTCTTTTGAGCCATTCACAGAGAAGGATTTGCTCCAGTGCTTCAGATTATTGTTCTGCTGTATAACCCCGCTGCGCTTGAGCCTTAAGTCACAAGTTGATGTCCGGATGTTCTCCTTCGGAATTTCATGCTTACTCAGGTTTTTTTTAAATCTAATATTAAATTTAGTTTGATAATCTGAATTATTTAAGAGTAACAAATATGCAAAAATAGAAGAACTTGAGAAGGGGGCAAATGCTTTTTTGCTGCGCAGTAGTTTTCTGCCAAGACGCACTTTCGGTTAGACAGTTCTTAAACCAATTCTCTATGTATTTGCTTCAGACACAGAAATAAGCGTACAATAAATTTACAAAGGTGCAACTAAGCTCCCGATTCATGGTTTTGTTAGGTGATTTTACATTACCTTTGAGCATACATCTGTAAACTCCCATGAGATGAAAAATACGTAAATAGCATGCGATACAATGCAAATTATTGAAATTATTGGTGGAACTAAATTTTATTACTGCACCAGTAATTTTTTTTTTGAAAGTGACAACATTTTTCAATAGGAGAACTGCAAAGCAGCCATGTTGGATTTTTGTGCGCGCAGTGCATTGTGGGAAGTGTATGTCAGCTAGTGACTCTAAAACATGCTTCAGTACTAAAGAAAGCCTCGGTCATTACTTGCTGCGTGCTTGGATGCTACAACTGTCATGTCAGGGATCGACATTTCAGGTTCATTTTTCCCTAAGACCCTAAGCTTAGAAATAAGTGATAAACAATTTTAGTTGGGCCGGAAATAACGAAGAATTCAGCTAGTTTATGCCCACTCCAACACTGAGTCTGCAACAGCCGTTTTGAGGGTGGAGGAAAACGTAAATGGTAAACACACCGACAATTTTTCCACTCAAACCCAGTTTTTCAAAACTATCAAGGCGAAAAATCCTAAGAGAAGAATGCCAAATGACAGCGTCATATGTCGCCGATTCATACAATGTCAGTGCAGCTACCCATGCGAACACAATGAGTTGACAGTAGCGATGCAGGGCAGTCCCTGATGGCTATTCCGTCACTAGTTAGCAGAGGGATTTCTTAAGCCCAACGCCCACTGGCCTTGAAGCGTCAAACTCCAAACGCTTTTAAACGCCCACTAGAAGCGTCAGTTGCATCAATATTAACGGATGACAACAGGACCGAGAAGCAAGCCATGGGTGTCACTCTCAAAATATTCAACAAGACAATGTTTAATTTTGAAAACACCTACCTATAAAGCTTATTTTAAGTGATGGCAAAGTGCGACGTTCAGGTTAATATGCATTATACGTTATCTACAGGCATAATTTTCCTCCTAAATTTAGCCGTCTAGTAAATTTAGATTATGATCCACTTTACCCAGCAGCGAATTAGCCAGCTAGCTAACTTAGCAGTGTTAAGTTCTTATCAGCGTACCTTGAGTTAGGGACTGTCTACCTGAAGATCGCTTGATAACTTAAATGTCCGCAAAATAACGGATTTCCTCTCAAAACTGCGACTTAGTTAAAAAGCAGGTTGACAACTGCATGTGAGGTTGCCGCTAAATGTGTGCCACTAACCATGACAAGGCGAAATAGTTAAATAATCTATAAGACAATCTATAAGACGCTTCAGAAATTGAGCAGTTGCGAAAAGTAAAAATCTGATGTGCGTCACACGCTGCCAGTGGGCTTTGCTCCATTGAAATGAATGTAACCTATTTTTTGACGCGCGTCTCACGCTTCTGGTGGGCGTTGGGCTTTAGGCTTAGAGAAAAAGACTTATGGCATTTCAAATTTTATGAAGTGATGTATGTTGCGGTTAAACTACCTATAGAATGCATTTTTCGAGGATATAACTTCATAAATGGATTATACAACAGCCGATCAAGAGCCTTTTCAGCTGCCGTCATCACGAGGGCTTTTCAAAACTTCACATCGTAGGGAAAACACTGACTGGGTAAACCATACATCATTTTACATGAATGAAATACCCTTTTACGTCCGCCTGAATAATTGTTGTCAGATCGGGAATATCAACCGTGACAATGACTGGGGAGGCTAGAGGGAAAAATACGCTGACGCGACTCGATGAATAACTCAGTAGATCCAAATTCTGTCAAATAATAATGTTCGGCATTGATTATATCCCCAAGGATCTGAGCGGAAGAGCTCCATATCCAACCTCTTCTTGTCTCGGCTTTTTATTTGCCATTATGATTTTAGAAGTGTACACAAATGTATTTAGGGAGGGGGATGTTTAATATCGCGAATGCATATGCAGTACATGTCCTAGCAACCCGGTTGTGCCATCAATAATGCCTGTGATCCACTTGCGCTTTTAAGGCTTCCACACTTAAGCAATCGTGGCCAGTCGAAAGCTTTTGGAAGCGCTGGGAACCATCCGAAACTCGCGCAAACAATCGTAGAAAGTCAGAGTGATTGGGGAAAAAATTTTATCCCATGATCCACTAACGCGAGCATTTCCGATTGATTTTTGCCAACGTCAACAATAAAGATGGCGGTTGTTTTTGTAAACTGTTTCTAATTGGCTAATTGCAGAGGAAATATTCGCCAACTAGTTTGCACTTGACGAACCGATACTCCCGCGTCCTTCCGACAACTCATACCTTCCGACAAAATCAAACTGGTTTGATTTTGTCGGAAGAGGGATCCGCATGATCTGATCCAGTCGGAACCTGTCTTATTCAAGCGGAAGGGTGGGTACAGGTCGGAAGTCATGATCCACCTATGTCTTGCGCGTAACAGAAATCTCCACTCGTAATCGCTCGTAACTGGTCAGAAGGGGAGAATCGGGACAATCGGAGACCTTAAAAGCGTAAGTGGATCACAGGCTTTACAAGGCTGCCTCCGTTACTTGTTATTACCGCGTAGCTACTTTACCTCTCTACCAGGTCCTTCTTCTTGTCACTTAAATTTGCGTTTCGACGTTACAGCAAACTCTTCAATTCTGTAATAGTGGCCGCCTCGAACGGCGAGCGGAAACCGCGCCAGGTGCATCTTCTGGGTTCAAAATAAGCTGAGAATAATCGAGTTCCGCAATGGTTGTATTTACCGAAGCCACGATAGAGACATACAACTCTTCCCATGATGCATTGCGCGTTCTACACTGCCGTGTGTGCGCAGTGAGACTTGCAGTTCCCCTGTTGGTGGGGAGGCAGGAGCACCACCAGCACAAAAAGTTAACAGTCCTCGGCACTATGAAGGCAACATGTATAACACAGCATGTACCATGCATTTGCTTGTTCATGCTTGAGAATGAAAACTCTATGAAATATATTGATAGGAAAACTCCAAATAACAATGTGAGGAATGCAGAGCTGCCGGATAGCTCACTCGGTTAAGGCACTGCGTTGTAGTGCAGAAGTGACTATCACGTCGCGGGTTCGATCCCCGGTCGTACCAACCAGCAGTGGTCGGCAGGTTTTTCAGAGTAGCGCACAATTGGCCATCGCGCTACAGGGTTTCAAATTGGGAAGGGACTGCCAGGAAAAGGAAAATAAATAAAACAGCTTTGTTCGTTGCTCAAGCGCCTCCTGTTGGCCAGGCGGGCGCGTCAGGAAAGATTCTAAGTCTGTTCATGTCCGGGTATCCTCCGCCCTCGTTCTGAACTTGAAGATTCAACCAATGAGTGTATAAGAAGCAGTGGCTGACAGGCACATGCTTCGGAGGAGAGCCGTGAACTGTCTTCGCTCTCCTGAGTTCGCAGCAAGGGGTCGCATACGAGCAAGCTTTGTACATAGTTCACCAATTGGGCATTCCAGATTCGGGTGGGATTGGAGATGCCAAATTTATATTAAAAAAAAAAAAAAACAATGTGAGAAATGCTGTGAGATATTAATGTTCCAATGGTACTAACCCAAATCATTTACTGATTTAATTAAAAATCAGTTTCCTCCAAATCAAGGTCTCACAATTAATGGCATCCTTAAAAATTATTCTAAATAACATCAACCAAAATTAAACCAGGTATTAGATTCTACTTAAGTTTTATCTAAGTGTGGGGCCGGAAATAATGGATTTTATACTCTAACTCTGAGAGTGTGATCACATATCTCGGATGAACTTTTAACGTGCCACAAGATTTTGTAATATGTTTGGTATTCCTATCTCACTTTTTTAGTTTGGGGCGGTGTCAGGGGTCATCCAGATAAGCCCAGAAACAATCAGGAAGATTTGTTAGTTTGACCAGTCTATGTCCTCACAGATATGGGAAACTCCGCAGTAAAATGGATCAAAGATTTCCAATATGGGGGTGGGGGGTGGGTTAAGGGCTCTAGTTTGGTTCCTGATTCTACCTTTGATTCTTTGTTTTAAGATTGAGACTAGAATGAAGCCTTTATATATATCCCAGACCAATTAAGTATTAAAGGAATAGTTCACCCAAAAATGGAAATTCACTTATCATCTGCTCACCCCAAGGCTGATCGAAGGCTCCGTGAATTCTTTTCGTCCTCAAAACACTTTTGGAGTTACAAAGAAAAACAGCATTGAAGATAAATCCAAATCAAATGAAGTCATTGATGACCATTCTTTTAAGCCTAAAAAACAATATTAAAGAAACACAAAATGCCTCCATATTGCTTGTGCGGCGTAATCCCTAAGTGTCCCTTAGCCTCAATTTTCAAATCTGACTCGAAAAGATGTCTTTTCACCATGTTTTTAGCCTAAATGTCCAATGTAGCCACTTAGCTAGGAGCCTTGTTCATCTTCAAGGAAGAAGTTTAAAATCCATGATTTACCTACAGTGGCCACAGGGGAAAAAAACGCTGCAACGGCCCTAAACATCTCCAATTGGAGAAACGCGCTGCAGTTTTGCATGTTGGGTATTCATTGACTGAACAGCGCATTTTTATTATCGGTCAACGTAGCGAGGTCAACTACTTCCTCTAGGATAAACAGGGCACCTAACTAAGTGGCTACATTGGACATTTAGGCTAAAAACATGGTGAAAAGATGTCTTTACAAGTCAAATGTGAATGTCGGGGCTTACGGACACTTGGATTACACCGCATGAGCAGTATGGAGGCATTTTGTGTTTTTTAAATATTGTTTTTTACGCTTGACAGAATGGTCACCAATGACTTCAATTGATTTGGATTTGTCTTCAATGCTGTTTTTCTTTGTGACTCCAAAAGTGTTTTGAGGACAAAAGAAATTCACGGACCCTTCGATTAGCCTTGGGGTGAGTAGATTATGAGCGAATTTTCATTTTTGGGTGAACTATTCCTTTAACAATAGAAATCATAGAAAACATAATTTTGTATTGGTTAGTGAAATGAGTAGAAATTAATCATTGTTAAACACGAATATGAATCATGTATCACCAACTGTACTCTCTACGATAAATTGCTATTCAAGGAACTCATCTATATTTGGGGTTTCAAGTTACCTCTGCCAAGAGGTAATCTGAACACTAAAGTATTAATGCGCATTTATTGGCTGGATTATTCAAAACCTGTTTTACAGATTTTTATAATATTCATGGGGAGTTGCATTTTGATTTTACAATGTTATAGTGTGTTAAAATATTTATAATGTGTTGGCGGATTAAAACCTCCTGGCAGAGGTATACACTCTTTGGGTGCTCTGAAGTTAAGAAACCAGGTTTTAGTATTCTTTTCATTGAATTAAAAATTTAAAACTATTAATTAACAATGTAATACCATATCACATTTTGAACATGCTACACAAATAAGAAAAGTCGAAAAGGGGAGGGCTGCTGAGCTGTTATCGGGTCTTGTGACCCCAGAGCAGCAGCGCTCCACCCTCCCCCTCCTGGCTGTGCACACAGAGGAGTGGGCCCACTTTCTTCTATCCTCTTGCTAATTATTTTGCTTCACTAGTTTCAAACTAATCATTGCAATAAACAAAACTATTATTCACCAGCCCCGGACTTTGACTCTCTTCAGGAAGAACCGATTTTGATAGTAAGTATTAAGGAAATATATTGAGTCATTACATAACTTCCTGTTTCACTGGGGTATAAAAATGAGGTAACACACATGCAATATCCCTTTGTCATCCAACACCATGAAGGAAACAAAACAACTGTCAGTTCAAAAGAGGCAAATGGTCGCAGACCTTCATAAATCTGAAAATGGCAATTAGAAGATTCACAAACAATTGAATATGCCACTGAGCGCTGTCAGGGCAGTTATTAAAAAAAGTCCAAAGATATGGAACTGTTGAAAACCTCAAGGGTAGAGGACACAACTGCATTTTGCCCTTCAGGATACTGAGGAGGATGGTGAGAGAAGCAACAAAATCAAGAATCACTGTGAAGGAATTGCAGGCCTTGGTGGCATCTTGGGGTCATCAGGTTTCAAAAAGCACCATCAGGCGTCACCTCCACAACCACAGGCTCTCTGGAAGCATGAAAGCCTTTTCTGACCAGAACACACAGAAACAAGCACTTGGAGTTTGTCAAACGTCATTTAAATTATGACTGGAACAAGGTGCTTTGGTCAGATGAGATCAAAATTGCATGTTTCATTCAGATACTGGATTGGTATGTTTGGCGTCGAAACAGACATACATGCAAGGAGAAGCACCTCATACCCATGGTGCAATATGATGGTGGGTCAGTCATGTTTTGGGGCTGTTTTAATTCAAAAGGTCCAGGGGCACTGGTTTAGATTAATGTCATAATGAATTCCACCAAGAATCAGGATATTTTGGCTGACAATCTGGCTGCCTCCCCCAGAAGGCTGGGACGTGGCCGTAGGTGGCTTTTCCAACAAGACAAAGACCCTTAGCAGACCTCAAGATCCACATAGAAATGGCTCTGTGACAACAAAATCAACATTCTGCAATGGCCATCTCAGTTGCCAGACCTCAATCCAATAGAAAATCTGGGCTGAGTTGAAGAGGGCAGTTGATAAATGCAAACCCAAGAATGTGAAGGATCTTGAAAAGATCTGCTTAGAGGAATGGTCCAAAATTCCCCAAAATGTGTTCCTTAACCTTGTCAAAAATTACAGGAAAAGACTTCATGTTGTTATCTTTGCCAAAGGAGGTTGAACTGAGTGCTAAATGCAGGGTGCCAATTATTATGACACCTTGGTTTTGTTGAAACTTATTTTGCATTAAATGATTATTACGATTTTGGTCGTTTCCATTGAAACATATATCAAGTAAAGTATTTCACACGTTGGTATACTGCATTGTTTCTCTTCAATTATTTTGTTTCTTTTTTTTTTGTATTGTATGTGCATTGCCAGACATGAGTGCCAGTAATTTTGGAGCCCATAGTGACACAATTTAGATCAGAAGATTCCAGCAGTGTCAATCTTCCACCAGAGGATACCATTTATGAATTTGCCTTTAAAATTGAAGAAAAAAATGCACCTTTGTCCCAACGAAGACAAACAAATTTGCCGATGGAGGACACACTTTTCATTTATCTTTTTTTTCCTTTTTTTTGCATTTCCTCGGGTTTAGCTGATACCACCTAGTTTGATTTAAACTGTTTTTCACTGATCTTTGCCTCATCACATCAGTATCTCACCTGTCTCTGGGATTCAAACAGGATTCTGTCCATTATGTTAAACAGGGTCATGGTCTTATAGAAATTCACCACAGTTTCTTGAGGTAACTGAGGATGACAAAAAAAAGAGAGGGAAGGTGACAATGAGAGAGATTTTGGACAAACATGAAACTTTGATAAGAAAGCAAATGTCAAAATGTTAAATTTGCTATTTTTGTTGTGTTTATGGATTGATTCTTGAGGGAAGTAAGATAGGGGGGGTTAAAACCCATCTTTCATGACAGATTCTGTAATAGTGGCCATATCAGAAACAGCTCACTAGCCTATTGAGAATGGAAGTTGCGTAAAGCAATACAGTAGCCAGATAAGCTGATTCAGATTCAGACATGCCCAGTGCGATAAGTTACTGAACTCGAAGACGCAATTCTCCAACAGCAGTAGCCTACTTCATTATAAGAACAAAAGGACACAATTGAACTGAGATAAACGAAACTCCGCATTGTTGCCTGTATGCTTTCTTCTCGTTTTACATGCAGAACTGGTTGTTAAGGTGCTTTCACACCGGACGCGAAACGATTTTTTCGCATGACAGATTACATTCAAAGTCAATGCAAAGACGCTCGCGTTTTTGCATTGACTTTGAATGTAATCTGTCGTGCGAATTCGCATCCAGTGTGAAAGCGGCTTTCCTGTGCAGAGCAGCAAGACAAGGTGAAACTCAAGCGTGCAACACTTTCAATACCTGGGGGTCCTCAGAGGGACTGACGACTTGACCCTGCCTGTTTATCACCCGGTACACGGGGATCCCAGAGCTCACATCCGGCTCCACAAACTCCAGCCAGCTAGTGAATTCAGCTGAAGAGCCGGGAAACGTGGGGCGCTCTACTACTGGCTCCTGCGGTTGAAAAGAGGGAGGGTAGAGAGAGAGAGAGAGAGAGAGAGAGAGAGAGAGAGAGAGAGAGAGAGAGAGAGAGAGAGAGAGAGAGAGAGAGAGAGAGAGAGAGAGAGAGAGAGAGAGAGAGATTACGTGACGGTCTGCTTTCTTCTATTTTGAACGCCCCTCCCCTGCATCCAGAACTATCCATACCTGAGCTAAATAGGGAAAGGCATACTGTACATTCCAGACTTGCTGAAAAACACTCCCGCACTTGGTTGAACCATGAAATAATTTGAGAGCAATACTGCGAATAGTTGGAGAGGCAGATGCAGTGAAGCCATGGTCAAAAAGACTGAACACGGAGTTTTTGGCCATGACAATTTTTGCCATCATAGAAGTCAAATCTCTTGACAGTGGCGAAGTGCGCTATTGATCTCTAAAGAATTAAACCAGCTACACTAAAGTATGGATTTTTCTCAGAGCAGACACAATTTATTTGCCATTCAAACACAAAACAGCAAGCAGCTAAGGTAATAAAATAATTACAACCCTCGTGTGAATCCCCCGTGTGTCCCTTCACAATTCAGCAGCCTGAATGTCTATTAAGTGTGTGTGCTGTGTTTTCCATCCCGTGCATCTCTCCCCTGTAGCTGAATCTCTTCAAGCTGTTGAGCAGCTGACGACAGCATAATGAGTATTTAAGCCCTCTAGTTCATCTGCAAGTTGCTGGATTGTAAACTTGCCTCCATGAAAGTAATCCTGGTCAATGTTTAGTTCCAAAACTCGTTTGTCTTTGTCTAATGCAACTAGTACTTTAGTGACAGCCCTTTCCCTAGAAGTCATTCTAAGTATGTAGTTGATTCATGCTCCCAATCCTCATCAGGGTCCAGGATTGGGACCGAGTTCAAGTTGACTCAATTCAAATCATTTATCAAGAACGAGCTTCTAAGCCATAATCTGGGTGCTAGACTGGGACCGCATTCTTGCTAACCCATCCATTTTGCCCTTGTCCAGTTTGTTAGGAAAAAGCTTCCAATACTGAACTGGGGCCAGGACTGAGACCGGGTTTCGCTCAAGCGACCTCGGCATCCTCCGAAGCAGTTCAGTGCTGGCGGAGCCAGTGTAACTGGCAGCATCCCGGAAGCCTGGCCGGTGATAGCAGCTCAAGCTTATAGTACAACTGTGTAGAACAGTCTATTCCCCTCGGGATTGCGTCCCGCTATCCTATCTCGGGGTTCTGCCCCTAATCTTTATCGTATTGCTGTCAATAAACTAGTTGGATTGTGCTTTTTTCCATGATTTTTTAAAACACGATTCCAGTTCTGCATTGACACAAAAATACAATGCGTATTTTTAAACAGGAGCGGGCATATCTCCCATTTTTCCCTCAAACTGCAATATTCTATGTTTTAACTTGACGAAAATCATAAGTTTGATTAGGTTACGCATTTTGCTTTACTGACAACCATGTAAGAACAAGTTAGCCTACTGATATTCGAGACGGCACACCCACCTGTACCGTATGATCGTATTACTGAAAGAAAATATCTCCCTGAAAAGTGTTGCAAAAGTTTCTCAACAGTATCGACTAATAATTCCCGTTTCTGTTTAATAAAGTGCACCTAGCAAAAAGAACCCTCAGTCTACAGCTCCGAACAGTCCAATATGAGGAAAACCGTGAGTGGTAAGCTATACATTTAGAGCCTAATTAGGACCGTAAAGCCATTTACATCGTAATGACAAAGTGCGATTTGAGGCAGTCTACATAACGAAATTAATTGGTCTACGTGGAGAAAAAAAAGTATCCTCATTGATCAATAAGTATCCACCTGGCGAATACCCATATTGTTTCATATTAAAAGGATTTATCAAATGCCTCACAACAAAATTCGTTAGCGGAGATTGAAAAATACCCGGCTATTTGCCTCTCACTGTCTCAGGAAATGAATATTATTTTAATTATGAATTTGTGACAGTGAAAAATGTCTAGCATAGCATCACTCACATTCACGCAGAATGTCCTGTTCTGATATAAGTTTGTCGAGTCTCTCAAGCCCTTGATCGGGTGAAGGAAACGGCATCCAATTCCATACATCGTCCTCAAACTCTTGACTGTTTGCATGGTTGCTCGGAGCCGGGTTTGACCACAAATGCAGGGCTGATACTAAGGATATCCTATACATACATTTGATGCTGCAATAGATAGGAGACGCATTTACAGAGGTTGACAGGCTCCTCCTACGCTAGAAGGTTTTCTATCCCCCGCCGCGCGTTTAGCGCGAAGCGGGGGATATAGCATTGGGCTCCGTCCGTCCGTCCGTCACGTCCGTCCGTACGAACACATATCTTACGGACAGCGGGGGATATTGCCATGTTAGTGGCAAACACTTGTTTTTATTGTTATTCTGTCTAATAAATAATTTTTGTCTTCATGACTCTTTTCTTTCGTCTGAATAAAAGGCGTCACTTCGCCGAAAGCGCATTTTTTTTAACAGCGATATCCTCATCCTCTTCACAAAACATCCATTGTCTATATCTTTAAAACCTGTTCCACTCGAAGGGTAAATAGGTGAAATTCCGCCTGTTTTTGACAAATGGGACAAAAAGCCCTGTATCTTAAAAAGTATAAATGCCAGAGATGTGGTTCAAAGCTTATTTTAAATCAGAGAACTGCATCTTTCTGTCTTAACTGTCAGTTTTAATCATATTCCAGTTACTAATACTTATTTTCAACATTTTGTGTGGACAAAATGTCTAAAAATCAAGAATAAAAATTCAGATTCAAAATTTGGAGATTTTTTGTTGATGAGCAAAAGCAGACATGGTGGAACTGACACTGCTTTGGTGCAAATGCTGGTTCCAAAGTATTCTAGAAAAAAAATAATGAAGAAATCTCCAACCCATCACATTCTGCAGCAGTTTTTCAAAAACATGGAAAATAGCAAATTTTCATCTGGTTTTTATCAAGGATGGGATATGATAATAGAAAGGCTTGTATCTCAAACACTAAAAGGGCTGGAAATATGATAAAACTAGAGAGATGCATATTTATCTCAAAACAGTCAATTTCAACCAAAATCCAGTCTCTTGTATTTAGTTTCAACAATGTAAATACACAAAAAGTAAAAAAATAAATAAATAAAAAACGGCTACTTGCATTCTAGTTTTAGAATTATTCCCTGATGTGATACAGCAGCTATGGATAAAATCACACTTCTTAGAGGCTCCTGTACAAGCGGACTACTTGTAAATAAAAATTGGTGTCAAAATCTTCAACCACTCAGATTCTATATTCTTTTTTTTTCTCCAGACGAGCCACTCTTGTTTCGTTTTCCAAACTGACACATTATTCCAAAAATGGTAGTGCTTCAGATATGATTCCAGATGATTGATTTTTAATAAGTTTTTACAATTAACAATTTTGCAAATAATATCAAGACACATCATTTGAAAAGTGTGATTTTGATGTCTTTCATATGATACATCCACCTCTCCAAGCTCTCCATGTCATGGTTATGGTTTTTGTGTTCATGTTTTATGTTCAGGATTTTGTCTTTTATTTTTTCTTTTTGGTTATTGTAATTCTCTGGTTTCAGTTCTTGCCATTTTCTGTTTCATTGCACTTGTCTCCCCTGTCTCGTAATCTAGTTGGTTCAGTCCGTCTCCCCGGTCTGTGTGCTCACCTTCTTCGGGTGATTTCAATGGTTTCTGGTGTTTCATATTATTCCTTCAATTCTCGTTTACTTCCTTCGCCTTGCTGTTCTTGATTACTAACAAGACTAACATTTGTATTTTGTATCATGGTCTACTAACCCAACTAATCCATGTATATATTACTAACTCACTAACGAGCACTCTAGTTAAATCTGTAAAGTTGCACGGCTACTAATTAGCACTAATTCACTCTCAGCAATCGCCCTGTTCTAGTCTCCGCCTCTTGCTTAGCTTTACCTGTCTCCCCCTGCGTTTCTGCGAGATCTCTCGCACGTGCTTAATTACTTTCCTGCACTCGTTATCTGTGCACTTAGAACTCCCTGACCGGAGCTGTTAATGTCATAGGCTGTGTGCGTGATTCCCGTCCGTGTCTTGGCTTTCGCCAATTTTCGTGGTTAGGATTTCCCTCGTGTTCCTCCCATTGTAATTAGTTCTCATCCCATTCACCTGTTCCCTGCATAGCATGTGACTTCCCTTCTGTCTCGTTGATCAATATTTCATTGTGCAGAGCTTCTTGTATGCCATTGATTATTGTTTTTCTTCGACTGTTTCGTAGTGATGGCCAAACGAGGCTTTTTGAAGCTTCGGACCCTTGTGGACCATTGTATTGAAAATTGGTTCACTACTCGAAGCTTCATTCATTGAGCACGTGGGTGACATCTGCTGGCACAGAGATTGTTGTACAGCCTTGCAAAGGTGACGCTGACACACCCTGCATGCGCACTTCGAGTATGTTGTATTGTGAAAAATGCTTAAATAAAGCTGAAATCTAACTTCGGCTTACTTGTGTCTGTTGTTTTTCTTCCTTACCTTAATAATTCATATTATATTATAGTAACATTAATTACATCCAGTCTCATTCAATCCTGAAATATTTACTCTTTACAAAAAAACATTGTATTATGTTTTTTGATTGTGCTTGGTGTATACTGGGTGTGCTTATGCGACTTAGGCATTATTATTTTTGAATAAAAATGCCTACCAGAGCGCTGTTTCATCCATCTTAAGTACATTTGAATTATGCCGATGTTTCAAAGCTCCGCCTATCGAACCAAACCGCGGTCAGCTGATTCAATCTGAATGAAGCAGTGAAGTGGTTCGAACGTCATCAGTCACGTGGTTTTTCCCCATACGAAGCAAGCTCCGGCACAGTGCTTCAGAGAAATACCCTGTCGAGTTTGAAACGTGCTTCGGAGCCTTGGTATCAGCGGTAACATCACTACTGTTTCGTCCAACCAAGATTCTTGCCATTGCCCTTTTTGTATTGATTTTGTCCTTCTGGATTTCGACCCATTTTTGTACAACCATGTTTTCTGTGTTTGGATGCCCCGTGTATGACCCTCTGTTTTGGATATCGACTACGACTTTTTGCCTGCCGTCAATGTACCGTTGCTCCTCTGTTTTACTGGTTCTGACCCCGGCCTGTCTAGTCGACTTTGTTTTTGGATTTCGTTTTGTGGCTTGGCAATTCTTGTCTTTTGGTACTGACCCGGAACTCATTAAAGGCATACGTTTTTGGATTTATCTCTCTCGCGTGTGGTTCCTGAACGCATCGGCACACTCCAATCCCAATGTTGAAGGATATTGTACACTGAACAAAAATATAAACGCACAAACCAAAAATGCTGAGTTAAATTGACCTATAATGAAATATGCCCACAAATAGTGTTTATTGGCGTACTGAATGATTTGTTTTGCTCAATTCTGGTGACCCACTTCTCATTGACCACTCCCTGTGAGATTACTCACTCATTGAGCTGCATAGAGCATAACATTGAGTTCGTCAGTCAGCGTGACCAATACACAGACACTCCTTGCACCAGGGTCAATAAAAGGCCACTGCAAAATGTGCACTTTTGTCACTAGTCTCAATGCCACAGATGTCACAAGCCATGGGGGAGTGTGCCATTGGCATGCTGAATGATGGGATATCTGTGACAGCGGTGTCAACACACTTGAATGTGCGTCATTCCACCATCAGCCGGTTGAGAAGTCAATTCAGAGAGACTGGCAGCACTGTGAATCGTCCACATGCCCCACAACCTCGTGTCACCACGCCCACACAAGATCGGCACATGCGGCTCCAGCTCCTCCGTGATCGGCTCCGACCAGCCACCAGAACAGCTGACGAGACCGGACTGCACAACAGGCGGATATCAGCTCAGACTGTCCGAAACTGCCTGAGGGAGGCAGACCTCCGAGCCCGCTGACTGCACCGAGGTCTCGATCTGACCGTCGTCCGTCATCGATAAAGATTCGACTGGGCCAACCGTAACCTTTGCTGGACGCTTGCATGGTGGAGGACGGTGTTATTCAGCAATGAATCGCGATTCCAACTGTACCGCGCTGATGGCAGACAACACGTATGGCGACGTGTGGGCGAGCATTACGCTGATGCCAGCTCCGAGTTGCACTGCAGGAGGAATGGGACAACATTCCAAAGGCCACTAGTGACAACCTCGTGAACTCTATGCGCCGGAGGTGTACTGCTTTACGTGATGCCGATGGTAGACACACTCGTTACTGAGTGCTGTGAACTCTGCCCGCCGACCCCTGTTGAGTTCAGGCTGTGATAACTCTTGAATTGTGTACTGTAAATTGTTAGTCATGTTTCTGTTGCTTGAATATTAAGGCAAGAATAAAATAATTATTATTTTGTTGAAACATTTCCCGATTGACAAAAAATAATTTAAAAAAAATCACTTCGTGCGTTTATATTTTTGTTCAGTGTAACTAGTGAAACACCCTTCTTTCACTTGTAATAAATACAGAAGGACCAATGATGATACTGACATGATATAGGCTATTTTTCAAACATCAACCTCTATTTAGCACATTGCAAATGCTGTCACTTTCAGCAATGAGTAGAGGCTTTCCAAACCTAAGCCAATTCATCATCCAAACAAAACCACACACACACAATTTGAGAATTTGAGAACACAAATGGGAACAAAGTACGAGAAAGTGGCAGGTTCCAGGAACTACCTCCAGTTTATTTGGAAGGTATGTTTCACCTGGGGTGGGGGGGAAGGGTGAGGGTGGGGCACACAAAGCATGAGAAAGAAACTGGTTCCCGCAACTAACACAAAAGATGTCATGTTTAGCCTAGAGAGGTGTTGCTTTTGCGGGGGCATGGGCACATAAGCATGAGAAAAGGATGGGGGGGGGCTGGAGGGTGAGAGATTGTGGATGTGTGTATGGGGATGTTTTCCATCTGCTGGATAAACATAATGTAGTCTGTCCATTCATTTTCTATGGCGGTCATTTTTGACCGGGAACACCAAGGGTGTAATAGAGTTGAATAAATCTCTCAAAATTCAATGAAAATGGTGATCAGCAATTTTATAGGTTCTGGTGCCTGGTATGGAGGATTCATGGGGTTTTGAGGCAATCGGATGAAAGACACATCATTTATGCTTCAGGAAGCTGTAAAATGGGTCAGATTTGACTGAACACTGGAGGAGGGTTAAATTTGCTTATCTTTCATTATGACTCAAAAACAGTTATAGATAGAGAGATGTTTATTATTAGGCTGCAGCCATTTGCGAGGCAGCCATGTGGCAAATTTCCAATTGGCTCTTGGCAAGGGAAGACCCCGGTGGCCTGATTGGGAACTATGAATTTGGCCATTTTCACATAGTTAAAGGCATGTAAACTTTATAGATTAATCATCTGTAGGTTGTTTTCAAATGACATCAAGTTTATTAAAATCGGGACACAGGAAAAAAGGAACTGCCTTTAATGGCATTGATTACTCAGATGATCTTCTGAGCTTTTGTGTTGTCTGACAACGATTTACAAAATAGTAAATCGTGAAAATCTCTGTCGTGCACATAACGTAAATAGACAAGCAGTATTGCTGCATGTGATAGGTCAGTGGTCTCGTTTAATTGCATTCTAAAATATTTTGATGTACGGTCCCTTTCCAACACCTTTGAAACTCACGTTCAGCTGCCATATCTTGGATTTGCAATGACACGGTGTCAATGGACTCAGGGATTTCACTGACTTCGATTGCAGCAGCTGCACCTTACATCTCATGACATAACTACAATTTGAAGGCATCACTGACTTTTCACCCATTCTAAATGGAGTTTTAGATTTTGAGATGTGGTACGCTAGAAGGTGAGACATTTTAACTATGTCTTTGTTTTTGGTTTTGGTAGTTTGCGTAACTTTATTTTGGTTGGGAATTCTATCTTTCGGTCTTCTAATGGCGCTGTGTCACGATTACTGCACTTGCTCACAACTTTGACCAAAGTAAATACGCGTGAATGCAAGTCAAAATCTACCTCCATCCTTGTAAATCCATCATTTTTTTGCATTGTGTTTATATATTTTAGTTGCTCAGGCCTTGTGCTTTTTATATTAAAGACTTTTTAATGGAAATTTGTTGATTCGAAGTGCAATTTTAGTGCTTTAGCATATCCTTCAGCTAAAGCATTAACATAGTGCTTTGAATCCTCCAATTTCTGTAGAAAACTCCTTAATATAAAATGTGTAATGTCTAGGAAAATAAAATATATAAACACAATGCATAACAAAGACGGATTGGCAAGGATGAAGTCAGATTATGATTTGCAGTCAAGCAGATTCACATTGTTGGGATATAAGTTCTGAGCAGGCACAGTAATCATGACACAGCTCCTTTAACAGTCTAAAGCCTAACATCCCCCGAGCATTAACGACATTACGGGATTTTCCGTGGCATGCCGTGAGCCTCTGACCCGTAAACGCATAATTGTTTTCAAGCTGTTCCTGTTTAAGATCGCTTGATTAGTAATCTGACAATTTATTTACTGAATAATCAAGATCAACATATAAGTTTTTAATTATTAAGAAATTGTAAATAAATGACAGAGATCATAGATTGGCTACATTGGCAACGTACCTAGATATTGTAGGGATGGAAATAAAATAAGAAATAATTAATTAATCCAATTTATTCTTTGAATTCAATCTCCCATTTTAGCAATTTTTTCAGCAGTGCAACCTAATTTATTTTAAGATTACATTTAATCAAAATGTTTTCAGCGTTCAAAAAAAAAAAAACAGCTACATTTGCATGGAAGCACAGCTGCATACTGATTGCCAGCCAAGATGTGGTAATGATTAATTTATTAAATTACCAACGCTTCTCACATCAAGGCATTGGTAATGGAATAATTTAGTAAAATGGTTATGTGTGCTTTGTGAAAATTTTATGTACTGCATGCATTTAAAGTCATTTTAAATGCATGCCATGCATCAAACTTTCATGGTGGCAAAATCATTGAAGATGATCTTTCTCGTCCAGCTCATGGGAAAGTCATAGGAAAACTACAATATGATATTGCATGAATGACAATTATCTAATTAATTAATTTGACACAAAATCTAAATCTTACTATTTAAGTAATTTATTCTTGCTATTTAAGAAATTTTAGTAATTCCCGTCCAATCTCATATTGTGGTCTTCCTCTTTGACGCAAAGCTATGTCTTAAAAATTAATGGCAACGCAGCTTATTGGAAGCCTTTTTGCTCGGTACATTCAATTAACTGTCCGATTCTCAATCATAAACAGGTTGAGGGTAAACCTGAAAAATGGTATGTTACTGGTTGTAGACAATTTTTTTTTTACATAAACAAACTTAACACAAACTTAATTTGAGTCGGCAAAACCTCATTTTTAAAAGTTTTTTAGGCTTATCAAGCCAATCGGACACTGACGCAGAAAAATATACTTTATCAAAATATATAAATATATTTATATATATATAATATAAATATTATATATATAATATATATGTGTATATATATATATATATATATATACATATATACTTTATAAAAGTATACTTTAAAATATATTTTATATTTATATATAAATATAAAACATACCAAATTGCACGTTCAAATTAATGATTATGGTCTCACCATAAAGAGGAGAAGTAAGATAGGTGCAGGTCTCATAAAAGAATGGGAATTGGATGATTTCATACTGCAAGACTGCTTTGTTAGTGAGAAAACACTGCAGACTTCAGTTTTGCCCAGCTGGCTTCAGTGGTATATTCAAATTTCTATTCGGGATCCTGAAGTTTCCAAAAATACTGAAGAACAGCCTGATTGGATCCACTGCCCAACGGCCAGAAATTACACAAAACGCCTCATCTAGCAGGCAATTTCTGATGAATAAACGGAAAGTTCTCGGTTCAGGCAACATTGACAAAAATTAACCATTATTAATTTGCATATATCTACTACTATGTGATTATACCAAGCCAGTTGAAAATTGGTAAAGTATCCCTTTAAGGACGGAGAAATAATTGGTCTAAGAGAGTGAGTGATTGTCATTACAACATACAGAGAACGTTTCTGCAACCGGTGCCATTTGCTGGGTAAAGCAGTCATTTGCACAGGTAAAATCAGTGGTGCAGAGATGGAACTTAAAATAATCTATTAAAATGAAAATAGATGTGCAGCAAATTTATTGTATGGAAATGGGCTTATGTGGCCCTCCAGCCACTCCTCTACTGCCAGGTGCCTGTGCACAGCTGCACAGCCCATAGCTTGAGAAATGCTGTTTTACATCATGCTTGACAGTGGTGAACAAGGAGGTAGGGCAGGTTAAGATGAGAAACTCATGAGGTGAGAAATATCATCTGAAACAGAGTGAATGCTGGACAGCCTTAACATGCCAGGGCAGGTGAGTGAGCGTGGGAGGGAGCTAATGAGGCGTTAGTTCCTCACATTCAAGTTGTTGGGGCCGAGAAAGTTTGGAGCCAAAAGGGCGGTAGATCTCTGCCATGATTGCCATGACAAATTCCCATCCAAACTGCCGCCTGTCAAAGCACACAGCTGCAACAAGGCCTTTACACACCGGATTCGGTTTTCTTTTCATGCAAATAAAAAAATAAATAAATAAATAAATAATTTGCACTAAAAAAAATTCAAACTGCTGATTGGGCATGAGGTTTACACATAGAATGTGATTATCATGCTGCAAAACAGCAAACCTTTTACAACCCCAATTCCGAAATAGTTGGGACAAAGTGTAAATTGTGAATAAAATCAAAACGCAATGACTTTCAGATCACACCAGCCAGTATTTTATTCACAATAGAACAGAGATAACATAGCAAATGCTGAAACTGAGAAATTTAACAATTTTTTTTCCACAAAATGAGCTCATTTCAAATTTGATGGCTGCTACAGGTCTCAAAAAAGTTGGGACAGGGGCCTGTTTACCATGGTGTAGCATCCCCTCTTCTTTATAACACAGAGTGGAGGCGTCTGGGCATTGAGGAGACAAGTTTCTTGAGTTTAGCCATTGGAATTTGATCCCACTCTTGTTTAATACAGGCTTCCAGCTGCTGGAGAGTTTTGGGTCTCCTTTGACGGACTTTTCGTTTAATTATGCGCCAAATGTTCTCAATCTGTGAAAGATCAGGACTGCAGGCAGGCAAGTTCAGCACACGGACTCTTCTACTATGAAACCATGCTGTTGTAATAGCTGCAGTATGTGGTTTTGCATTGTCCTGCTGAAATACACAAGGTCTTCCCTGGAATAGATGTCGTCTGGAGGGGAGCATGTGTTGCTCTAAAACCTTTATATACCTTTCAGCATTCATGGTGCTTTTTAAAGCATGCAAGTGTCCCACACCATATGCACTAATGCATCCCCTTACCATCAGAGATGCTGGCTTTTGAACTGAACGCTGATAACAGGAGGGGTGGTCTTTCTCCTCTTTAACACGGAGGACACAACGCCCATGATTTCCAACAAGAATGTCAAATTTGGACTCGTCTGACCACAGGACACTTTGCCACTTTGCTACAGTCCATTTTAAATGAGCCTTGGCCCACAGAACATGGCAGTGCTTCTGGATCATGCTCAACAATGGCTTCCTTTTTGCATGATAGAGTTTTAGGTGGCATCTGTGGATAGCACGGCAGACTGTGTTTACAGACAGTGGTTTCTTGAAGTATTCCTGGGCCCATTTAGTAATGTCAATGACAGAATCATGCCGGTGAGTGATGTAGTGACGTCTGAGGGCCTGAAGATCACAGGCACCCAGTAAAGGTCTTCGGCCTTGTCCCTTACGCACAGAGATTTTTCCAGTTTCTCTGAATTTTTTGATGATGTTATGCACTGTCAATGATGAGACCTTCAAAGCCTTTGCAATTTGATGTTGAGGAACAATGTTTTTAAAGTATTCCGCAATTTTTTTAAGCAAGCCTTCACAGGTACGAGAGCCTCTGGCCATCTTTACTTCTGAGAGACTCAGCTTCTCTGAGACATCCCTTTTATAGCCAGTCATGTTACACACCTGATGCCAGTTAACTTAATTACTTGCTAAATGTTCTTTCAGCTGATTCTCTTATATATTCATTGCTTTTTCAGCCCTTTTTTTGCCTGTGTCCCAACTTTCTTGAGACCTGTTGCAGCCAGAAAATTTGAAATAAGCTCATTTTGTGGATAAAAATGTAAAATGTCTCAGTTTCAACATTTGAAATGTTATCTATGTTCTATTGTAAATAACATATTGGCTCATGTGATCTGAAAGTCACTGCATTTTGATTTCATTCACAATTTACACTTTGTCCCCACTATTTCGGAATTGGGGTTGTATTTATCGGAGGTCGTTTTTCTGAACATTCATACTGCGAGGAAATGCATCACCCAATCATGATGGAAAAAACAGAGCCAATGACTATTTATTGTTAGGCACCAAAGAGAGGGAACAAAAAATAGGCAAATTTCAGCTCCATGACTGGCTAAACAATGACTGAATGCACCTTTGAGGACTGACGCTGGATCGGTTCCTGATTGATGAATGTGATTGTTTTGCGAGGGATAATACAGGCTTGCTTTACTGGTTTGTTAATGCCTGATTTGCATGTTTGTGTAATATCATATTAAGACCTGTCACTGCTTGTAATAGCTATGTTAATTACAGGGCCCTCTAAAAGTATGGTATCAGTCTGGTGAAATCTGTCATTTTCTCTCACTTCTTTCCTGTTCTTCAATGTTTCTGGTGCAAATTCATGTTGGAGCCTGTGTGAAGACTTTTGAAGCAAAGAAAGTAAAAAAATCCGCACACTGGATTAAAGCTCCCAAACCTTTATTGATGCAACGTTTCGACCACTCACAGGGTCTTCATCAGGCAAATGACTGACAGACAGACAGACAGACAAATATATAGGCAGGTATTTACCTAGTCATTGGCTGATAAAGTATCAGCTGACAACCAATAGGATACAGACACATTGGCACAAGGCACAATGAGTGCCTGCCCTTTAAAGGGACTCGGTATTTAAATGCACAATAGACAAAGAGAGCAATAAGTACATCATCAACGCATCAATTGCAATGCAATCATAAAATACATAAAGAAAAACATTCTGTTCATTGTATTGTGGCCTGGATCATCATCGGCAAGTAATTGCCAAAATATAGGCCAAACAGTAACATTTCAATGATATTAACAGAGAAAACACAGTAAGCAGCCAATGAATTTTAAGAGTAAAAAACAACAGGAAATGTTAATGCTAGATAATTTCATAATAGAAATTACTACTATGAGAATAAAGCTATTAATAGAAAAATACAAAAGTGTAAAAAAATGGAAAAAAGCCTACAAAAAGGCTTAATATCAAATTCCTCATTTAAACCATTAGGGGACATGGTATTAAGGAAATAGATCCAAAAGTTTCGCGTTGGAGAAGCCTCCTTTCTAAATCACCACCCCTCCGAGGTTTCTCCACTTTTTCCACACCAACATAACGTAGTGTGTTCAAGTTGTGTCCGCATTCTTAAAATGAACAGCTACAGGGTTGCGCTCATCGCCGGTTCTGATGCTACTCCTGTGCTCACTAATTCTTGTGCGTAACGCACGGGAAGTCTTGCCGATATAGGCTAAGCCACAAGGGCACCGAATAAGGTATATCACATGTGTGGTGCTACATGTGATCGCACCACGTATGGATATATCCCGACCAGTGTGTGCGTGGGTGACTGAAGCGTTTACATTTACGCATGTATGTGCACTGAACACAGCTTCCACATCTATAATTGCCATCTGGGACCACTGGGAATAATTTGGTATGAGATGTGCGCACAACTACTCCTCTGAAGACTTTTGATCCAAACAATTTGCATCCGATCATTTCACATTTTCGTGTCGTTTTTTCTTAAACACATCCAGTGTGTAAAGGCCTTCACACTTTCCGAATGTCTGAATGTGGCCACCATTGGTGGCTTTTTGCGCCAGAACCTACTGACACCTTCAGGTTTGAAGCAGGAAAAACACTCACCTTTGCACAACGTCCTTAGCCTACAATAGCAAGCTGCGCGAGCAGCCATAGCTGTTAATGAGCACTGAACATACCATTTCCCCTTCTTTTTGTCGCAGCAGGGTGAGTGGCATGTTTTTGCCATGGCGCCAAGGTGTATGGCAAAAACACTCTGCTGCCGACTCCCAGCATTCGCAGTGCCAGCGGCAAAATCTGTCATTGGGGAATCATCAGCAAAAAAAAAAAAAAAAACACACGGCTACTTTGCAACTCTTCATTACAAAAGAAAAAAAAATTGTGCATACATCCCTAGCCAGTACACGAGAATCTTTTGCAGGCCTGTTCAGCAAAGCAGACCTCTCTTCTCTAGGCAGCTGCTGCAATAAAACTCTTGAAAAAAAGCAAAATATAATTGAGATTAAATGGCCAAATTTGAGAAATCTTGTACTTTATTAATGTTTCAGTAGACTCAACTAGAATGATTTTTTATAAAATGTATAAATCAATTTCTTACGAATCAAGGTTCCACAATTAATGGTACCACTGGTTTAGTACTTAGTGCAACCACTTTTTGACAGTGGTGATATAGGTTTTGAATAACTTTTTATCTTCAAAAAATGAAATCAATATTTGAAAGCTGCATTTTGCGTAAGTGGAAAAGGAGGACATTTTGGCTGAGGTCTGGGGATCACTGTATGCCCCCAGTGGGGTCCAGGGGAGAGGCCTCTGCTGGGGGTCCAGGGGACGAAAAATTTTTTATGTTTCAGTGTTTAAAAATCAATTCAGGGGACTACAAATTTGTTAAATATAAATTCATAAATAAATGAATAGAAAAGAAAAAGGGAATAAAACATGACAGTCATACAAACTCAAAAAATACTTGTCAGTTTGACTTGAAATGGTGGTGAGATGCCCCCTGCTAATGTGTTGGTGATTTGACTTGAGTTGATTTGATGATAATGTGAGATTACAGACTGTAAATGTTGACAAAAATATGGAACTAGTCAAAGCAATACACAGTTATAATGTGCGATGTATCAAATATTCAAACTGAGAAGAGGAGGCTCACAAAGTGAAGTTGACAAGTTTCAAAGTGAAGTTTCAGTTCTATCAGAACAACAGTGCAAGAACAGTAGGACCAGAAAAAGTTAATCCTCTTCAAAACTAGCAATGATATTCTCCAAGAACAGCTGACTGTCTCGGGCGGAAAGCTGTCTCGATAAGTACAACCCCATTTCCAGAAAGTTGGGACGCTGTGTAAAACGTAAATAAAAACAAAATGCAATGATTTGCAAATCATTTAAACCCCATATTTAATTGAAAATAGTGCAAAGACAACATATCAAATGTTGAAACTAAGATATTTTATTGTTTTTTGAAAAATACTTGCTCATTGTGCATTTTATGATGCAACATGTTTCAAGAAAGTTGGGACAGGGACCACAAAAGACTGGAAAAGTTGAATGATGCCAAATACACCCGGTGGAACATCTCAATGCAAATAAGGTTAATTGGCAACAGATCAGTAACATGATTGGGTATAATAAGCATTTCAGATATTTTGGGGGCAAGTCATTTAAAGCTCTGTAAGTTAGCAGTAGAATTTTAGGCACCACTGTATTTTGATGGTCCTTTGTAGATGCTCAACAGACAAGAAATAGCATGTTAACTACATAAAGGTTGAGTTTCAACAAAGGTTGATTTGTAGACAGACAATACATCATCATAATATCTACTAACTATCTTAGATGTGACCTTAATATTTAGGTTGACAGTTTACAGTGAAACGTTACTAGATGCTCAAGAAACTTTCATTGAAGTATCAGCAGATGATTAGATTAATACATTGGGAAATACTTAGAAATGCTCAACAGACTATCAACCATTTATCAACAGATGATCATGTTAATACACGGGGTGATGCTTGCAGATGCTCAACTGACAAGGAATAAAGTTCCAGCCGATGATCAGGTATAAATTCAGGGAGAAACTCAACTGACCACCCACAAAGTATGAATGGATGATCGGGTTAATGTGGTGCCTGTATCAACATTCATCCATAGTGAGCAAATTATCAATATCTGCCGGTGAAGTCAGTACTTGATGATGTGACACGCTCTATCAACAAATTGTCAATAGATGATCAGGTAAATACACTGGGTGATGCTTGTAGATACTCCGCTGATATCAATAACATGCCGACTGATACTTTAATGTAAATTTTCTTGAGCGTCTCTTAACATTTCACTGTAGATTGTCAACATAAATATTAAGGTTATGTCTAAAGATACTCAGCAGATGGTACAATGATGTTTTTGTTTATAATATTTGAACTGTCTATAAATCAACCTGTATGTTGTTAACATGCTATTTCTTGTCTGCTCAGCATTTTTTAACTGCTGTGGTTAGATGCCTTCATGGTTATCTGTCATGCATCCGTAAACTTTTTGCCTTTTCAGCGCTCTAGCGCCTTCAGTTTTTCTCGCATCCTTTTCATATTTTATATGCATGTATATAGGACGAAAATCAAGGCAAAGTTCGATTTCGGCCATTTTGGCCAAACGGGAACAGTGGCTTTGCCACTATTTTTTTAGTGAATGTTATTGATTAAAATATTTTCATGAGCAAATTCAGAAACAAAACAGTTTCATTCTTTGGATTGATAGACTATAATAACATTCTAGCCTCACTGGGGACAGCACCCTTGATTCCGTAATTCTGAGGAGTAACAGAGAACTGAAATTCTGCAAGGAATTCCTCTTATGTAAAAACGTAACTTTTTTTTAACATTGAGTAAATGACTGACAAGTTCAACTTCAATATCAAACCAAGTCTTAACAACATTGTATTTTCGTCTGTTCTATCTATTATTCCAAAATAATATTTGCGTGGGGAAAATTCATGACCAGTTTAAGACCATCTGCTTTTGATAGTCTGATAATTTTGCCGGATTTTTTATGACGTCATAATTACATATAAGGAGAAAGCTTAAATTACTGATACTGTTGAAAACAAAAGCAGGAGTAAAATTCCAAAAATACTTGCATCCATTCATCCTTGAATGAGTAAAAGGGGGATAAAATATGGGAAATTTTATGTCGCTAGAAAAAGTTTATTACTGCTCAATTATAACAGATAATTGGCTGTATTTTGGGGTCTGCCTCATTGGTCTGGCTTTTTTTTCATTTATTTTTTTTATTGAAGATCAACAAAATATAACACTTGAAGCATAGTCACAAGATTTTCAGATCAGGCAAAATGTAACATATACTGTATGGGTATAAGGATAAAGAAAAAAGCGAGAGAAAAGAACAAAGGTACATGAAGTATAACATAACATAAATTAGGAAAATAAATGACAAAATATCTAAAAATAACGATACACAACATAGAAAATATATAAATAAAGGTTTTAGTCATCTTTTAGGAAGTCCATGCATATCCTTAGAGTTTTGGCACTCTTTTTACAGTAGATGAAGGACAAGGATTGAATGTATCCTTGGAATTCACATAGGAAGACATTAAAGTGAGGGGATGTTTTGGCAAACTTGCACTTATGGATGTAATATTTACCATACAACATAAATAGATTCACAAGATATTCACTTTCACAGTTCATTCATTCATTTTCTATACCCGCTTATTCCTCACTAGGGTCACGGGGGCAGCTTGCGTCTATCCCAGCTGACTACGGGCAAAGGCAGGGACCCACCCTGGACAGCTTGCCAATCCATCGCAGGGCGCACACACCATTCACTCTCACACTCATACCTTTGGGCAATTTAGTGTCTCCAATTAACCTGATATGCATGTCTTTGGACTGTGGGAGGAAAATGGAATACCCGGAGAAAACCCACACAAACATGGGGAGAACATGCAAACTCCACACAGAAAGGCCCCAGGCCGAATTCGAACCCACAACCTTCTTGCTGTACCCTACTTTCAAATATATGAGTTAATGATCCTGGGTCTACATTACAGTACATTTATCTTCACAGGCTGAGTATTGAGAGAAGTATACATTGGTGGGGTATATATGATGTAGAATCTTAAGATGTACTGCTTTCATCTTGTTAGTTATATAGTATTTGCATGGTAAAACCAGGCTTTCCTCCATGAGGTGTCGCTAAAGATAGTATTCCAAAAGGATTTACCTCTTGGGGAAATTTTCCTTTTTTCATACAAAATATAATGTATATGTTGGTTGTTACAATCCAAACTCAACAGATCAACACCATTGATTTTCAACTGAGAGCTGAGTCTCAGCGCTTCACGGTAATCCATATGGCCTTTCATTAAGAGAATTAGACCAGCTGGAATGGCTTTGAAAACAGAGTTGAATTCTTTGTTAGTAACTGGAAAGAAACGTTTCAGAAAAAGCTCATAGTTAACTTTAAGCGTTATCCCATCATTATCGAAAAGATCACTAACAAAGAGGACACCTTTATCTACCCAGACTTGCTTGAAAATAGACTTATTTTTTACTGTAATATCTTCATTGTTCCAAATAATTGCCATGTGAGGTGAAAAGTTGTGAGAGTAACATCATTTCCAAACTAAAAGAGCTTGCTGATAAAACTTGGAAAGTTGTATAGGCAACTTGGAAACACTGTAGTTACAGGTAAGTAAGAAATAAAGGCCACCAACCTTATGAAAAACATTAAAAGGAATAAAGGACCATATGGAGGATGGAGCTTTGAGACAATCTTTTAACCTCTTTTTCCTTGAAAGTGTGGTTTAAATCAATGAAATCTAATAATTCAAGACCCCCTTCTTTCCTTGAACCTGAAAGAAGCTCTTTTTTCAGAAGGTGTTTCTTAATTTTCCAGGTGAAATTGATAAGCATTTTGTTAATTTCTTTAAGCGTTGAGTCTTGAACAAACAAAGAGCAGGATAGACCAGCCTTGAGATACCTTCAGCTTTGGTTAAAAGGATTCTGCCCAGAATAGATAGATCCCTTTGAATCCGCATATTCATTATATTTTGAGCCTTTTTCATTCTAGGAAGGAAGTTTAATTGTTGTCTTAGTGTTACGTCTTTTGTCACATCAATGCCCAAATATTTCACTGTTTTCTTGACTGGTATATTATACAAGCTTGTTTCATCTGTATCATATACGGTTAAAATTTGTTTATATTCAGCTGTAAGCCAGAGGCATTTGAGAATTTTTTTATTATTATTTTTATTATTTTTATTATTATTTTTTATTATTTATTATTTTATTAATCACATGACCACTAGTAAGACGCATCTCATAAGTAAAAACATGAATACAAATTACCATATACAAAGGTAATAATAACCTAATTTAGGAGATAGAATAATACAGTATTTTAACAATACATAGCAAATAAGAAAAAAAGCTTACAAGCCATAAGAATAATCACGTTTACAGCACAATCATGAGATGGAAAACATGATGGTATAAGAATGAAAAAATGCTGCCTCCTAATCGTCCCAACCCCTGAAAACGGGAAAGGAGACCAGATTAGAAAGGCTTTGTCTTAAGTTAAAACTGTAAATATAAACAGTGTACAAAATAAAGAAATACAATCAATAAAAGACAAGTCTTCTATAATGGAAGAGACCCACCAAAATTAGGAAACAAAACTCACAACATAACTTTGAGGGGAAGTTCATCATTCAGTCCATTAGGTGTTAAAGTCTGTAAAGTAAATATCCAACACACCTCGCAACGTTTTAGCAGCAAATCAAGATCACCACCTCTCTGTGGAAGGCTGACTTTTTCAAGACCACAGAAACATAAGGTAGAAATGTCACGTTTTTTATCATTAAAATGGACAGCCACAGGATAATTTCTGTCATTTCTGCGTATAGAGCTTTTATGTTCACTAATGCGCTGTTTCAGTTGCCTGGATGTCTTACCCACATATGCCAAACCGCAGGGACAACGTAGCATATATATCCCGTGTAGATGCACAAGTTATTACCTCTTTTATAGAAAATTTCTTATTAGTATGGGGATGATAAAAAAAAGTTAGATTTCAAGGTATTATTGCACTGTGCACAATTTCCACAGCGATAATTTCCCGCAGGTAAAGGGGATAAAAGCCGCTGAGTAGGCAGCTTAGGCCTGTAAGTGGTAAAGTCAGCATGAGCAAGGAGGTCTCTCAGATTTTTCCCTCGCTTGTTCACAAAAAGAGGCTGAAATTTAAAATGGGGGGCCAATTCAGGGTCTGACGTCAAAATATGCCAGTATTTCTTAAAAGTCAATTTAATAGTGAAAGAGAGAGGAGAATAAGAGGTGATACAAGTAACAGAGAACTTTTTTTCTTTTCTCTTACTTTGTTGCAACAATTCTGAGCGTGGTTTCCTCAGTGCTGCATCATAAGCCTTCTGTAGCCAATCACTAGGTTATCCCCGTTGGACAAATCTGGACCTCATCTCAGATGCCTTCTCTTTAAAATCTTCTGTGGTACTGCAAATTCGTCTAAGTCTAAAGAATTGACTTTTGGGCAAACCTCTCTTCAGAGGGGTGGAGTGAGAACTACTTGCCAGAAGAAGTGTGTTCTTATCAGTTTCTTTTCGGTAGAGAGTGGTGGATAAGGTGCCTTTACTTTTAATAACCCACATATCCAAAAATGGAACTTTTTCACTACTGTAACTCGTGGTAAATTGCAAGTTACTACTAAAGCTGTACAGTAAAGTGAAAAAATCTTGTAGCTCGTTGGCATCAGCTTGGACCAGGCAGAACACATCATCAATAAACCTGAACCACTTCAAAATTTTAGGCAGAAAAATATTGCACTCTGGATTGAAAACAAAATTTTTTTCAAAGTAACCAATATATAAATTGGCATAATTAGGTGCACAAATAGAGCCCATGCTTGTGCCAGACGTTTGCAAATAGTGCTTTCCATTAAAATTAAAATAATTTTTCTTCATCACAAGAGTGGCTAATTCAGTAATGAACTCATTGGGAGGCACAGCTGAATCATCTCGGTTCTGAAGACAGAATTGTAAAGCCTCAACACCGCCATCGTGTGGAATATTTTTGTAAAGACTGGCAATGTCGAAGGTCACTTACAGAACGTCATCAGGTAAGTCGGTAAGACTTGAAATATTAATAATAAAATCAGTGGAGTCTTTTATATATGCTGGCAATGTCTGGACATAAGGTTGAATAAAGCAGTCCACATACTGAGACAATGATGATAGTAAAGAATTTGTCTGGGCTACTATGTGACGGCCAGGAGGATTGGACAGAGACTTATGCACTTTAGGCAATGTGTAGAAGACTGGACAAATGGGATGCTGACAGTACAAAAAATCATATTCAGCTTGTGTAAATCCAACCTTTTTGTTTACCATCTTCTAGAAAAATACATAGATCCAGTTGGAATGAGCTTGTGGGATCAGTTTGCAAACGTTTGTAAAATCTGGTCTTAGACAACTGCAACATAATTTCTGATTCATATTTGTCTGCATCTTGAATACAAATGCCCCCACCTTTGTTAGCAGGTTTTATGACAATGTCTTTGTCTGTCAACAATTCATTCAAAGCACATCTCTCATTATTCGTTAGGTTTTGTGAATCATGATATGGTTGACTGTGCATTTTCATAATGTCATGTTCTACTAACCTGCAGAAAGTATTGATAGATGCATTTGTAGTGTTGGGACAAAAAGTGCTCTTAGGTCTAAAGACAGTGGACGGTAAACTAGTAGCTGTATCTAGGTTCCTAGAGAAGAAATGTCTGTTTAATCTTCCTGAAACACTTAAAGGTCCACTTTTAAACCAAAAATATTAACCCCATTAGTAGGCACAAATGACAGACCTTTAGACAGAAGGGACAGTTGATCAAGAGTTGGTTCCTTAGAGGAAATATTTGTTACCGTGTCTTCCTGTAATTGCGGGTCCCCTCCCCGGTCGGCCTGGTCTTTGGTGACCGCTTTCCTCGTCTGCACCTCCTCGTGTCGCGCCCCGACCTCGCCCTCGGCCTCGGCCTCGCTTCTTGGGTGGTATTCCGCGTCCACCCAAAAGAGGACCAGCATGGGAAGCGCCACTGGAGTCGCTGTCGAAGGTGAAGTCGCTGGAAGAACTGCCCCCTGCATTGAAATGTTCCTTCTGTCGGTGCGCGTGAGCTGCATGCCGTGACGTGCCTTGGGGTCTGGGCAGCCCCGTGCGTAATTGCGGATCAGACCGCTGGGAGGGTGACGTACGCTCTTTAGTTTCCCAGTGGTAAATATCGTTCCTCAGGTTATCTTCCGTGTCTCGTTTGTATTTCTTCAACTTGGTAGCTTGGAGTTTGACTTTATATTGACCAACTAAATATTTTAAAGTCTGGTCCACAGTGGAAAAGTCCTTCCCAAGCTTTTCTTTCAGGCTCTCCTCCATTGCCAAAATTTCAGTCTTTAACTCACGTGCTTCAGCAGATACATGTTCAATAATGAGCAACATGAATCTGAAATTATGTCGCAGTTGTCTAATACCAGATTTTACAAACGTTTGCAAACTGATCCCACAAGCTCTTTCCAGCTGGAGCTATGTCTTTTTCTAGAAGATGCTAAACAAAAAGGTTGGATGACACAAGCTGAGTATGATTTTTTTGTACTGTCAGCATCCCATTTGTCCAGTCTTCTACACATTGCCTAAAGTGCATAAGTTTCTGTCCAATCCTCCTGGCCGTCCCATAGTAGCCCAGACAAAATCTTTACTATCACCATTGTCTCAGTATGTGGACTACTTTATTAAACCTTATGTCCAGACATTGCCAGCAAATATAAAAGACTCCACTGATTTTATTATTAATATTTCAAGTCTTACCGACTTACCTAATGACGTTCTGTTAGTGACCTTCGACATTGCCAGTCTTTACACAAATATTCCACATGATGGCGGTGTTGAGGCTTTACAGTTCTATCTTCAGAACCGAGATGATTCAGCTGTGCCTCCCAATGAGTTCATTATTGAATTAGCCACTCCTGTGATGAAGAAAAATTATTTTAATTTTAATGGAGAGCACTATTTGCAAACGTCTGGCGCAAGCATGGGCTCTATTTGTGCACCTAATTATGCCAATTTATATGTTGGTTACTTTGAAAAAAATTTTGTTTGGCCTAAAATTTTGAAGTGGTACAGGTTTATGAATGATGTGTTCTGCCTGGTCCAAGATGATGCCAACGAGCTACAAGATTTTTTTCACTTTACTGAACAGCTTTAATGGTAACTTGCAATTTACCATGAGTTACAGTAGTGAAAAAGTTCCATTTTTGTGTATGTGGGTTATTAAAAGTAAAGGCATCTTATCCACCACTCTCTACCGAAAAGAAACCGATAAGAACACATTTCTTCTGGTACTCACCCCAGTTCTCACTCCACCCCTCTGAAGAGAGGTTTGCCCAAAAGTCCATTCTTCAGACTTAGACGAATTTGCAGTACCACAGAAGATTTTAAAGAGAAGGCATCTGAGATGAGGTCCAGATTTGTCCAACGGGGATAACCTAGTGATTGGCTACAGAAGGCTTATGATGCAGCACTGAGGAAACCATGCTCAGAATTGTTGCAACAAAGTAAAGGAAAAGAAAAAAGTTCCCTGTTACTTGCATTACCTCTTATTCTCCTCTCTCTTTCACTATTAAATCGACTTTTAAGAAATACTGGCATATTTTGACCTCGGATCCTGAATTGGCCCCCCATTTTAAATTTCAGCCTCTTTTTGTAAAGAAGTGAGGGAGAAATCTGAGAGACCTCCTTGTTCGTGCTGACTTTACCACTTATAGGCCTGAGCTGCCTACTCAGCGGCTTTTATCCCCTTTACCTGCGGGAAATTATCGCTGTGGAAATTGTGCACAGTGCAATAATACCTTGAAATCTAACTTTTTTTATCATCCCCATACTAATAAAAAATTTTCTATAAAAGAGGTAATAACTTGTGCATCTACACGGGATATATATGCTACGTTGTCCCTGCGGTTTGGCATATGTGGGTAAGACATCCAGGCAACTGAAACAGCGCATTAGTGAACATAAAAGCTCTATACGCAGAAATGACAGAAATTATCCTGTGGCTGTCCATTTTAATGATAAAAAACATGACATTTCTACCTTACGTTTCTGTGGTCTTGAAAAAGTCAGCCTTCCACAGAGGGGTGGTGATCTTGATTTGCTGCTAAAACGTCGCAAGGTGTGTTGGATATTTACTTTACAGACTTTAACACCTAATGGACTGAATGATGAACTTCCCCTCAAAGTTATGTTGTGAGTTTTGTTTCCTAATTTTGGTGGGTCTCTTCCATTATAGAAGACTTGTCTTTTATTGATTGTATTTCTTTATTTTGTACTCTGTTTATATTTACAGTTTTTACTTATGACAAAGCCTTTCTAATCTGGTCTCCTTTCCCGTTTTCAGGGGTTGGGACGATTAGGAGGCAGCATTTTTTCATTCTTATACCATCATGTTTTCCATCTCATGATTGTGCTGTAAACGTGATTATTCTTATGGCTTGTAAGCTTTTTTTCTTATTTGCTATGTATTGTTAAAATAATGTATTATTGTCCCCCCTAAATGAGGTTATTATTACCTTTGTATATGGTAATTTGTATTCATGTTTTTACTTATGAGATGCATCTTACTAGTGGTCATGTGATTTTTATCTGATTGGGCCACGTAGGCCTACCAGCCTGCATTTAAGATATGCTCTCCAATGTATTCTGTTTGTTGTCTTGAGGAGGGTCGGTTGACCGTAACTTCGACTAACAAATTTATTGCAAGTGAGAAGACCGTGTTGGGGAGTTTTTTTCGTTACTTTAGTCCTTAATTGTCCTTACTCCTACGCACCTGGCGGCTTACCGGTGTGCAAAAGTTTTTCTCGCTATTTGGAGCATCATTAAAATCTCCACCTATAACCAAGTAAGCATTCTGGTATTTTTCTTGCAGGTTCAGTGTTGTGGTATGAATTTGAGCAAACATTTTTTTAGCCTGAGCTCTGTCATGGTGACCATATTGCATAGTATGAAATAGGTGTTATCAAGCTTAAATACAGATACGATCCATCTACCCTCATCAGAATTGATGGTTTCCACAAAATCACCAGAAAGTCTGTTTAGCAACACAGCGACACCTGCTGAGTGATTTAAGGCAGGGCAAAAAAATTCCTGGTCTCCCCCAAAGACTGTATAAAAAGATGGACGAAGCTACCGTGACATCACCCATTGGTTTTAGCATACCATAAAGGAAGCCTCGATTTTGGAAATTTGAATTGCGCCATGTTGTCATTTTGAAACCGGATGTGATTTCTATTGGACGAGAGTGTGTATTGAAGATCCGGGGAGGACCGTGGCTCTGGATCTGACCGTGTCGGGATTTGAGGACCAGAGGATAGCCACGCCCTAAAGCATATTCTGGCTTTATCCTTTATTCTAGTCTATATGGGACCATAATTTACAAAAATGAGCACCATGATATATCGAAGGAGACTTGAAACTTGCTATAGCTACCATAAAATAATGTGAAAAATCATTATTTAAATGAAAAATCAGGTGGGAAAATAGGGTCATTTTCTCATAGACTTCTACAGCATTGAACTTTGTTCTGCAACCACCGACGTTGCCATCTGCTGGCCATTAAATAGAATGCCATTTTATGGTATTTCCGCATGGACTTCATTTTTCTGACCAGGGTGCTGCGTCCATCTTTTTATACAGTCTATGGTCTCCCCATTGTGCTTTCCAAAACTTACTGTCTTTTTCACATGAGTGCGTCTCTTGTAAAATGATTATATTGGCATTTGTTTTCCTGATAAAAAGA
Organism: Gymnothorax javanicus; assembly: GCA_029692085.1. Lineage (NCBI taxonomy): Eukaryota > Metazoa > Chordata > Actinopteri > Anguilliformes > Muraenidae > Gymnothorax > Gymnothorax javanicus. The sequence goes on from CM056195.1 coordinate 18,214,803, forward strand.
AATATTGCTTTTCTTTTAATATTGTTCCTTAAACCCCTGACATTAAAACTAGAGGTTTTCAGAGAGTTAAACAGAAAATCAGACATAAAAACAAAACTGAAACAGAAAAAATATATATATATATATGCTCTAAACTGTCTCTTTTAAGAGATGTGAAGGAACTTTGTAAGAATAATGAGCTCCAGTTTAAACTGAACTTGACCGGGTGATAGCCTACATAACTACTAAAAACAGTCATTCTTCTTCAGTTTTGAAGATTTGTTCATAACACAATGAATCATACAGTCAATCTTACTAACCTGTTGTGGGTCTACCAAGACCATTTGAATTTAAGAAAACTGCAAAGTTCATGGCATGTTGTTTACACAGCATCCTTGATGGCATCAGCGGTGATTTTTTTTCCCGTCAATGATCAAGTCAGGTCCGCGCCAAGAGGTCTTCTTTCCCTCTTCTTTAGCTTTTTTGACGAGTGGCTAAAGTTTGTTTCGACACTGTCTCTCCCAGTGTGTCAAATCCTCGGAGACACGAAGATTCAGCTCACTCAGAACTTTGGCCTTCAGTGATGCTCTCCGTATTTTCTGCCGAAAAGTACGGAGGGCGAATTGGATTATCACAGGCCATGGACCCTTCCCCTTTTGGTTTCCAATTCGACTAAGTGCTGGCTGGTGTCCATGAGTAGTTCCATCTTGCTTTTTTCGTTCGGGGCCATTTTGCCGAAAAGCTCGTAAATCTCCTTTCTCAGGTCTTCGGTCGTCTCGTTAGCCTTTTCAGGGAGATTGCGAAATCTTAGATTCCATTGTCGACTGTACCGCTCTGCTTCTTCAATTTTCATATTTTGCTCTGAAAGTCTCAGATTTACAGTGTGCACTTTGTCACTATTCGTCTTTGCTATGAATTCAAGTCCTTCCACGTTTTCTTTAATGACCCTAATGTCCTCTGAATTCTTGCTTATATTTTGTTCAAGGCTAGTAAATCTGTTAGCTAAGACATGAATAGCTTTCAGGATGTCAGAATTGGATACCTCTTCTCCTTGGAAGCTTGCACAAATTTTCTTGGGGTTTGGGCTGGACACAGGCGTTTCAAGTAGAGATGCTCTAAGGGATGCAGTTTCCTCTTCTTCAAAATCCGTCAGAGTATTCCCTTTCTTGTCCTTCAAATCTGTGTTCGCTTCATTTCGACACTCCCGTTCGGTTGATTAGCTATAGTTAACACGTGATAGTCTAGCTTGATAGCAACAGGTCTCAAAAAGTTCATATTACAATCAAGTCATCAATTGTAGTGGACTCCAGACATAATTCAAATTTCCGACTTCATGTAACGAAACGTTGCACTAGTAAATATCTGTCCTATCTCAGTCGCAAAACAGCACTAGAGCCCAAAATGTCACAGAGCTCAATAATACGCGAGTAGCCGCCATCTTGCCCGGCCCCTGGCTCATTGGTCTAGCTCATGGACCTATAAGGAGAACTGGACAAACAACGAAGGCTGGAACGGACGCCGATATGGGCTTAGCGGTCAAGCTGATATTGCAAGTCACGTGATGCCATGGAGGCCAAAAAGAAATTTCTCCATAGGGAATAATTGAAAAAGACACGCTGATAAATCTGTGAATAAATTTTTTTAACTGTCACAAATTATCGATTCTGAAACTGTTTATTTTTCTCTTTTAAATCATTGATGCCTCGTTCCTCGGCAACGACAAAAAAATTTATTTATATTCAGGCTATGTGAACACCAAAGGGTCCTCATATTTAAGCTCGTTCTTGTCTCCTCCGAATTTACTGCAGCGGATGTGAGTGGGTGGAGCAATGGGCATTCCTTGCCGTCCATCTGTGATCAACATTATAGACGTAGCCAAGTCGGTAAAGTGAGCTGGCATCACAGTGCAAATATACTGAGCAACAAAAGACACGCAAGTAAATTAAAGACAGTCCGGAAAATAAGTTTGCGCGTAATTATTATAGAAAATCAAATTTATTACTAACGTGTGCACATTTACTCTCCTTTAATCAAACTTTCCTTTGTTTTGCGGTCACTTTGACTGAGTAACCATAAGAGTACATTAACTAACAAGCTAACTTGCGTTTCTTTTGTTGCTCAGTATATTTTAGCCATTTTATTTTAATTGATGAATGGCCGTAATATGTACCAACTCGATAGCTGCACTTTATTATGTAGCGCGGCAAAATGTACCGTAAGCTAAGGCCGCTGTTGTGACATCCTAGAACCATGTACACAGCCAACACTCACCTTACTTTTTTCATATTAAAATGATATGGACATATCCATAAACTGAGTTGTATATTTCCATTACTTTGAATAGCACCAATTCACATTACTGTATTTTGATGCGTTATGCATAATGTGTCAGCTGAGTAGCATCTAACGTAATGTCCATGAGTGCATTTATAGCACTACATAAATTCAGTCCGAACAACCAGACTCTGAGAGGAAGAGCAGCCCCGCATGTCCCGCTCATCCACTGCGGCGGGAACGACCTGGGCAGCACCAAGGGAGCGGAGCTTGTCGCAGCGATGAAGCGGGACCTGCAGCACCTTCACCAGAGCTATCCTGGGATGAAGATCATCCTGTCCTCCATCACCGAGAGACGCCAGTGGAGGGCTGCTGATCCGGGGAGGATCAATTGGACCAGGCGATGGGTGAACGGTGCAATAGCTGTATTTGTTAGGGGGCAATTAGGTGGGGACTTCGTTGACCATCATCAGATAAAGTTTGACTGCCCTGGTTTATTTTTGAGGGATGATGTTAATTTATCCCCTTCGGGAAATGAAATTTTTTATAGAGATCTGTCGCAGTACCTTGAAGCTGCAATCCAGATTAGGTAAAAGTATACCTGTGACGTGGGGACTGAAATGTAGTCATTCCTTTCTCATAAAGTAATGAGTGTCCTTCTCCCTCTCTGGATTGTAACTCGAAGGCTGCATTTTTAGGGATCGTCACTTAGTTCCATCCGCCAAACTGACATGACCTCATTTCATCTCCATTAAACAGCTTTGGTTTAAGCGAGTCGTTACAGGTTTCCTCAACCTTAACCTTAAAGGGGAACTCAGGGCTAAATCATAATGCTGTTTTATACAATCATAATTGGTAAATAAATATTGTAAAATACAAAAATGTGGAATTTTTGTTTTCAAAGATGAGATAAATGAGGTTTTATTCCCCCTAATTAGTTGTCGTCTGCTTCAATGGTCGCGTGACAATGACGTAACGTCGCCTGAGAATGATGAACCGTCGCCCTTCGCCCACAGGTATGCGCTGTTATTGTGTTGGATAGTGTGATTGTCCCAGTCCATTATTTTATGACAAAAGATCGTTCAATATGGCCCATTGGCTAGTTGCACGAGATGGTGTTAAGTACTTTCTGAAATACGCAGGGTTGCTTCAACATTAACAGTTTGCTTCTGTCACTTATCAGTCTATATCAGATGCTGAGCAGATGACAGGTATATCATCCGGGATATGTGATTTTAGCTATCGCCGATATTCCCAGGATTTGACTTAGTTAAGCATGAATGATGTTCGCAAGATTTGTCTCGATTACCCGTGCCTGAGGTTTGTTCGTTGGCACTCTTAACGAGACATCAGCTGATCCACCGAGAAACGAGTGGGTTTTTAACTAGCATCACATTTCCAGCCGTTCTCACTGATGACTGATGAACTGGCTTTAAGCGACAGACAACAAATGTGAAAATATCTGGTAATTAATGTGTAAATATTCCATAACGTCGAAATGCCGTGTCATAAATCTAACATTCGATCAACGCATATTTTAATATTGTCGATACTTAATTTACCTTCCCACTCGGCGTCAGTTGCACTCTCAGGACCATCACTTCTGTAGCTATGGTTAGCTTAGTACATCTAAGAAAACCATAACGATGTATCAGAACTAGCTAGGTAGTTGTATCAGAAAATGTCGAAGTAAATTCACTATAAAACCGAAACAATTAAGCCAAATCCTGGGAATATCGGCGATAGCTAAAATCACATATCCGGGATGATATACCTGTCATCTGCTCAGCATCTGATATAGACTGATAAGTGACAGAAGCAAACCGTTAATGTTGAAGCAACCCTGCGTATTTCAGAAAGTACTTAACACCATCTCGTGCAGCTAGCCAAGGGGCCATATTGAACGAACTTTTGTCATAAAATAATGGACTGGGACAATCACACTATCCAACACAATAACAGCGCATACCTGTGGGCGAAGGGCGACGGTTCGTCATTCTCGGGCGACGTTACGTCATTATCACGCGACCGTTGAAGCAGACGACAACTAATTAGGAGAAATAAAACCTCATTTATCTCTTCTTTGAAAACAAAAATTCCACATTTTTGTATTTTACAATATTTATTTATAATTATGATTGTATAAAACAGCATTATGATCTAGCCCTGAGTTCCCCTTTAACTCTAACCCCTAAACCTAAACCTAGCCCCAAACCTAACCTTACCACTACATTTATCCTTGTCTCTCACCCTGAATGTAAGTGTGGCAGATGGAATTATATGACAAACCCTAAAAATGCAACCTTCGAAGGATGCAGCCTCCGCTTTCAGATGCACCCTTGATCTGGCTTCGCCGCAGTTTTCCCTCGGCTGACGTCATATTTACGCGCCGACGAAGCTGCACCGCAGAACCTCACGATGGAAGTTGACCAGCTGTCCACTCTTTTACTTCGGGAATTTGGTTGCGAACAGAACCTTTTGTCCCGACCCGATGGGTCGGCCTCGTTCGTCCAAGGTTTGTCCTGCGCGTCTGGTGTGTAGTTTAAATTTTCGCAGAAAAATAACGCAAATTGGCGGAGAACCGTGTTTTAAAGAATATATGCTCCCTTCCTCGCTAGCCAGGTTGCTATAATTCGTGTTCCCAATAGTTTATTCGTTTACTGTATCTTCAAGAAGATTTGCAATTTTTGTGGCATATCCAGGCTGTGATTTTTTTTGTGCTAATTCTACAAAAACTTTTATCCAATGTGTATGAGAGTAACAATTAAGGGATCGCGTCAATTTGAGGGCGCACTGCTCGAATGTCCAAGAAATGTCCATTTCTCGTATACCAGAAGGTGGCAATATAAAACTGTCATTTTTTTCTTCTGGAATTGAATAGTTCCGGTATGCATGATATGATAATACTCACGATCCTAGAATTGTATGGTTCCGGTAATTGGTAATACTCACAAAAAAAAATTTAAGTATTTTTTTTTTTTAACAGCCATTGCAGTTATGGGATAAATTCAACTGTTCCTTTTGTTCGTGCTTGGATTAGGGTTAGGTTCAGGGTTCTATGAACCAGGTCTGAATTAGGCTTTCCTGCTATACGAAAAATGAACATTTCCCGAATGAAGTTTGAATTTCTTGCATGCTCCAATTGTTCATGTGAAACATTTCCTGTCTGTGTGAATTCGGCTTTTCTGGTATATATACATTTTTCATATGTGAGTGATACGCCTTCAAATTGACATGATTCCAGAGAAGTTCGCAAGCAGAACAAGATGAGCTTTGAGGTATGTCCAGTTTATTACCATTACTGTGAATGTTCTAACAGGAGACACCAGCATTTTGGCAGGAGTGTACGGACCAGCAGAGGTGAAGGTCAGCAAAGAAATCTATGATCGAGCCACACTGGAGGTCGTCATACAGCCAAAAGTGGGGCTTTCAGGTGAGGAACCCTGTCCTCCCTACAACCTGCGACCCAGTCATGCTACTACGCCCTTGCTGTCTAAATTTCCCCTCGCGTCAATGATGCAACTTCGTGATCGCGATTCATGTCAATAGGAGGTGCAGGGTGTATAGAATTCAACTGATGTATTCACATTCATATTTATGGATAATTTCCTCTAATACAGTGGTTCTCAGGCTTTTTTCAATAATTTACCTCATTTGAAATATATTTTTTTCAGCCAAGTACCCCCTGAGCAATGCAAAACATTTTTTACAGTACTGCTGTGCGCCAGCAACAGGTTCCAAAATGAAATTTTTGGTCTATCTGCCAATGGGGTAAACTGAAAAACTTACCTGCCAAAATAACATCTTTTACGGCGTAGAAAATTGTCTCTATATTATGTCATTCAAAATTATTTCCCAATATATAGGTCCATTAGTCGGCAAAGAAAACTGAAAATATCAAATGTTGGCCAATTGATCTGTTAAAGTTTTCACTGGATTAGTTATGAGCTATATTCATCTGTAGTCCCTGGGCAGGAGTAACATCTTTTATTAAGAAATTAACAGTTGTTAAAAAAACAATTACAAGGCAGTGCATTATATTCAACATCAACATCAGCCGCAACAATGTCTAGATTTCACAATAGTAAGACACTGCAATAACGACAACCTGAATTCACAACATTAAGACACATCAGGTGTTGGCATTTATGTATTACGGTTACATGATTGGGTTGATTTTAGCCTTGATTTCATCTTGAATTTCTGATCAGAAAAGCTACGGCACATTCTTGTAACTTGGTACTGTGTTCCAAAAGCTTGTTGCTGAAATAGAGATCAGCCAAGCTCAGTTGATGTGCGCTGTATCACGCAGTCACTTCTGTTGGTCGTCTTTTATTATTTTTTTTAATTAACACTTATTTAACCAGGGAATTCCCGTTGAGATTGAAATCTCTTTTTAAAGAGAGCCCTGGGCGTTGAGGAGGGGAGGGAGATTTAGATCAGGGGATGATTAGGTGGCAGGTTGAAAAAGCCAGGTTGGGACTTTAGCCATGACACCGGGAAACCCACTACTTTTATCCATAAGTGTCACAGGATGTTTAGTGACTACAGTGAGTCAGGACCTCGGTTTAACATCTCATCCGAAAGATGGTATCTCCTTCAGTACAGTGTCCCCATCACTGCACTGGGGCATTGGGGATTATGCCACCAGAGGGAAGATCACATCCTACTGGTCACCAACACCTCTTCCAGCAGCAACTTGGTTTTTCCAGGGGGTCTCCCATCCAAGTACTAACCAAGCCCACTCCTGCTTAGCTTCAACCGTGCGGCTGGAGCAGATTGAATTATGGTTTGGCTGCGGAGTTGTCCTCACATTATTTGAGTGCAGTGATATGAACTCTTTTGGTGGGGGAGGAGTCAGATCATTGATCACTTTGTACTCTAAACTAGCAAAACACACAAAGCTCTCAAACGGCAGGAGGTTATACCTCTGAATGATGTTACAATGATGATAACTTGATGGCTTTTTGTCCAGTGGCTTGAGTGTTTTTGAAGTGTTTGCGGTTGATCTAGAGTTGTTTTTCCTGCTTGTGACCAGCTTGTGATGCTGCATTAGTTGTGTGAAAAAATTAGTTGAGTGCTTGTACAGCTTTGCTGTATCTACGCGTAACTGGTTTCAGATAAGCTTAAAGTTTCTTAGATTAAATTGTTGAAGTTGTTTCTTAAAAGACAATTGTGAGTCATTAAGAATTTCTAATTACTTAAAATGTGAAACGATCTGAATCCTTACACTGTTGGTTTTTCATTAATACCCACAGTTGCTCATTTAACCAAAGCAGATCACTCTTCGTGTGTCTGTTCATGAACATTATGGTGAATTTTTCTTTAATTCTGTTGATTGTGCCTATAAAGGATTTGCACGAGGTAAAACATCACTCCAATCAACTTTGTCTAGTTCCTCCTTAAATTTATGGAAGTGGCTATTCGCAAGGCAGTCTTGTGGCTAATTTCTAATCGGCTATTGCAAGGCCAGACCCTGTGACCAATCTCCAGTCGTCTTTTCGCTAGGCAAGACCCTGGTGGCAAAATTTGGGAACTACAGTCATAAACAACTCAAACAGTCAAAGGGTGAGCCCACCATCGCAGGACTACAAGTTTACACTCACTGTACTTTTCAAAATTGTCCAATTTTAATAAACATGGTGTCATAGGAAAAATCTTAACATACTGATGATAAAATCATAAAGTTTACATGCCTTTAACAATGTGAAAATGGCTAAATTCATAGTTCTCAATCTGGCCTCTAGGGTCCTGCCTTGCGAATAGCCACGGCCTATTTTCATGCCCAATTTCAGTATTCTGTTGGAATATGTTGTTAAGTTTAAAAGCCTGCTTTATGTTAGTTTCCTTGCTATAAGTGTCATAGTGTGATCTGATCATCCTGTGGGAAGACTGAAAGATTTTTGTAATTCTCTCAGGCCAATTACTGAGGATGAGATCAGTTTGTGTTTTTGTGGGATTTCATGTTCTAGTGGGCCCATCTATTAATTGACTTAGTAAGTGCTTTAAGCTTCTTTCTAGTCGTTCATCTATTAATTGACTCAGTAATTGCTTTAAGCTTCTTTTTAGTTGTTTTTTCTTCTCACTTCAAATTAAAATCACTTGTAACTATACATTCTTTCTGTGTGTCTAGTTCCGTAAGCAGATTACTTAAATGTTTATAAAATGCGGTGTCAGACGAGGGGGTCTGTACGCACCAATCACTTAAGAAATCAGCTGAATAAAATTGGATTTGCGTTCAAAAAACCAAAAAAACCAGCCCTAACGCATAAGCCGAAGAAAGTAAGGTTTCAGTGAGCTAGAGAGAAACAATCACTGAGTGTGGATGATTGGATGAAAGTGATTCTCAGTGATGAATCACAAATCTGCATTGGCCAAGGCGATGATACTGGAACTTTTCACTGGTGTCATTCCAATGAACATATAAAGATAAATGCCTGAAGAAAACAAGCAAGTTCCCCCATGCATATATAATATGGGGTTGAATATCAGGTAAAGGAACAGGGGAGATGGCAATCATTACCTCAACAGTCAATGCGCTGGTGCACATTGAAATTTTGGACCATTTTCTGATTCCATCTATAGAAAATAGGTTTGGGGATGATGAAGTCATTTTTCAGGATGACAATGCATCTTGCCACAGAGCAAAGAGCGTAAAATCTTTTCTTCAGAAAAGGCATATCAACTCAATGACATGGTCAGCAACCAGTCCGGATCTTAATCCAATCCAAAATTTATGGCGGAAATAAAAAATAAATTGTCTGTGACAAGGCTCCATTCTGCAAAGCTGATCTAACTACCATTCGAGAAAGTTGAAATCAGATTGTGATCAAATATTGCTTTTTGGCAGTGAAGTCTTTGCCTCAAAGAATTCAGGCCATCTTTTTTTTTTTTTTTTTTTTTGTTGATGAATCCGTGATTATTTTCCTCAACATCAAGTGATTCCATATTTCTTTCCTCTGCTTGATCTGGAAACAAAAATATCCAATTTGATAAAAGAATAGAATTTAATTAGTTTGAGGTATACAGTATTTCATGCAGCCAGACTGTTCAGCTATTGAACAAAAATTGTTTTGTTTCATTTCTGCAATATGTTTATTTGCTATGAAGCAAAAAAGCTGGATAAACATCAGTGTGAGGATTCCATTCATTTTTGCCAGGGGTTGTACTCCTGCGCTTACACATGACTGACTTCTTCCGTTTTTATTATTTTATTTATTTATTTATTTTCGTATCTTGACATGAGTTCTAAATGTAGTTCTCAGTTTTGGGTCTTGATGTACCATACTCCCCCCCGACTGAGCTGTCGATTGTTGTATACGGTCTGTTCTCCAGGATGTGGACTCCTACATTTCTTGATTAGAAAATAAATGTTCAATGTGCGTGAGAAAATATACAGGTTCACTAAAAACTGTACTGTAGAGGAACACTGTTAAGTGAGAAGTGTATCGCATTTAAGAATATTAGGGAAGAGATATTGCTGTTGAACTTTTCAGATATAAACTTCCGGTGCATTCAGAGCGATGCAAATTTTCCTCAGTTGAAGTTGTTTATAACATGATTTATTGCATTTTTAATACTCGTCAAATCTGAAAATTCTCTGTGAATCTTTTCTGTATCAACGGAGACATGCTGTCATTTAATTTGGGATTCACATTAAATATGGGCAGTTTCTCAGTCTTGAGCATATTTCATATTTACATGTGTTCTTCTGATCTATTAAATTGTGGTGATTTTCACATAAATGTGTGCATTCCTACAACATAATGTTTTCTTGGAGGAAATAAAATCCAAAAACTGATTGAAAATATCTGCTCTGAGAACAGAATAAAGCAATTTTAACCACTTGAAATGTCTCATTTTACAGTCTCATTTTCCTAATTGTAATTTTAAGATCAAGATAGGTCCATTATTGCTGTCAAATGAATTAAAAAAAATACATTTTTGACAATCGTGACATTTTCTCCAACTTTTCAGAATCTTGATGGATTGACCTTGCAGTTATAGCGCAAAAAATGTGCCACAGTATGAATTTACAGTCATTGAAAATGTCTATTCCGGCAAAATTGAACACAGTGAGCAGGAATGTGATTGAATTGCATGAATGTAAATACCACTATCTCTCCTTTTTGTCAAAGCAAACATATCCTATAAAATAATTGACCACTGCAACATCAAAGGTCCTAACCCTCATTTTCTGTCAAATCTTGTCCTTTCTGACACATCAGCATATTGTGTGATTTAAAAAAAAAAAAAAGAATTGCATTAATGGCATTCATTGATTCATAACACAATATTACCTTTTGTGTAATGGATCTTATGTCACCTCCATTTTTCCAAGGGCCTGTATAGTGTTTTGCATTACCTTATCGGAAAATAAACCGTCTAAAATTGCTTTCAATTTTGTGTGTGTGTGTGTGTGTGTGTGTGTGTGTGTGTGTGTGTGTGTGCGCGCGCGTGTGGGACAAGTACAGCATCAGGACTGTGAAACTACCCACATTTATTTTACGGTTTTATCTGTAAGCAGTCTTATTTGCTGCCGCTTGACAGCATTTTGCAGTGCCACTGGGTGGCAGTAATATGTCGGAGAAACTTGGAAATGCACTCTTCTTGGAACACAAGGCCGTTCTGAGTGACTGGCCAGCTTGTCTCTGGTTTGGCCTGGATTTTTCTACCTTTCTCTGCACTGTCTTTTTCAGGAGTGAAAGAGCGAGCCAGAGAGCAGTGTGTGCGGGAAACATGTGAGGCTGCCCTCCTCTGCACTCTACACCCTCGCTCTTCACTTTCTCTCGTCCTTCAGGTGGTTCATGACGACGGCTCTGTATCCTTTACGGCAGCCATTTTTGTCTGATGGCTTGTTACCTCCACCAAGGAGGTTATGTTTTTGCTTCTGTTTGTTATTTATTTATGTATTTGTTTGCCTGTCTGTTAGCAGGATATCGCAAAAACAATCACACAGATTTTAACCAAACTTTACAGTCAAAGTAGCACAAGAGGAACAAGTGCTTTAATTTAGGCATATCTTGGCCAAAGTACAACTGAGAAATAGGCCAAAGTTCAAATCCAGCTATGCTGGCGGACGTTTGGGCTTTCACGAGTCCAGCTCTAGTTTGTATAGCATTTGTGAATGCTTTTTCAGGGCGCGAGAGGAACAATCTTCAAGAAAAGGTAAAAGATAGAGGATGGAGCGGATGGGGTAACAAGTGAAGTTAGGGATGCAGGTTGGGGGAGAAATAGAGGGAATAAAAGTGGTGTGGGTGAAGATGGGTAAAGCTTGAGAGAGGGTGAGAGAAGGAGAGGGGGAAAAAAAACTGAGAGGGAAAGGTGTATGTCAGGGCTATTCAGCATTATTCAGAAAGGGCCGGTGTGGGGGCAGGCTTTCATTCCAACCCATCACTTACACACCTGATTCTACTAATTAGGCATGGGCAACGCTCTGCATAAATTCTAATGGAATGCGTAACAGCTGAACTGGGGCAGTAAACAAGCCTCAGAAAACTTATAAAAAATGATGTAAATACCATTTTCATACAAAAAGAACACTATGGTTTGATTAAAAGCAACCTTTTCAATAGGACACCCGCATTTCATACATGAACTCTGCGTATTACGGCCAAAAAAGCGATTTGAACAGACCTATTGTTCGCCCGTTGGATGAATGCGTGACCTCAACTTGCGCCGTGTTTACAAATTTTCAAGTGCGCGGCGTGGCAAAAATAACCATTTAGGAGCTAGATTTCAATAGCCCGCGCCGACGTCTTATCCTAGCTACGGCCCTGATGGGCTTACAGCCATCTAATTTGAGAAATTACGAGTCTGTTCGTCCAGGCTAGACCTCCAGGGGATGTGAAATAAGTTCGACAGAAGTTGGTGAAGTTCGTCGCGAGTTCGCCGTGATTTCTTCTCATTAATAGCAAGAAAGGTGAGCGTATTTTTTACTGTACCCTACATAGTTTGTTGACAGAATATCCTGTGACCCTATTTGTGAAGTTTCAGTAAAATATACCAAGGAATAAACCGGCGCCAGGCCTTTGAAGCCCACCGGTCGCAAGATTCATTCACATATACGCTTCAATTCGAGACTGCAAGGCTGGAAATCTGAATAATCAATTAGGAAAAATTCTCGGCTCTCGGTAATTCTGTATATCGTTTAAACATTTTGTCTATCGCATTATGAAAGAAGACCGAAAATAAGCGCCCGGTTTTTGTTTGGATGTAAAAGCGCGTATTTAAAGGAGAATACATTGTATATTGATTAAGCATTGAACTCTGCATAAGTCGTAACTGTTTTAATATTTGTTGATGACATTGCTTCGCTTCCTGTAAGCAAGTACGCCGCAAATCTGCTGTCTAGTGAGCATTTCAGGTTCGATGTACTGAGTAATAACGCCATGAAACTTGAACTGGCCCGTCATTCTGCCAATAGTCTTACTAAACTAGTTAATCGCCTGATTGCTAATCAAGCAAAGGGGAGGTTTCTGCCTCACCAAACTAACCCCGACTGCACGTCACTGTGTTTTACTATGAATTATTCACAGTAGCTCATTGAAACTATCATGGGAGGAGGGTATATGGACATAGTAAAAACAGTGCAAAGTTGTTTTTTTTTTTTTAAACACCACGGGTTATTGAAGGGGAACGTTTGATTCATTTTAAGCAGTGGGAGGGCAAACAACTGCCGCATCAGCGACTTCACTGCATTTTATATAGTAATGGGCGAGTAGCGTTAATGTTTGCCCTCCCACTGATAATTTTGGCATTTTTGCAGGCCACTGATCCAAAAAAATTTCACAGGCAACCCATTCATACCATTTTTTTAATATCAATGCAAAACCTAATGTTTGTTGAACACAATTGGGTGAAATTCAATGCATTTTTCATTAAAGGGCCTAGGGGGCGCTGCTGTACTTCAGAAAAGGGGTAGATGACTTTAGCATCAATTATTTCTGTTAGGGTACCCTAATGGATAATTTGGCCTGGTTTATTTCTGAATAGACTGTATTTTCAAAAATGCCCTCAGGCTTCACCCCCCAATTTTCACAATGGGCTTTGTTGAAAAATGCCGAAGTCAGCCATTTTTGGGACCCTGTGGCTCTGAGACCCTTTCCTGTAAAGGCGTTGGACTTGTGGCAAACTCTTTGTCTGTGTCTTCTGTACATACCCGCAAAAAATCATTAGAAAATAATAAAAACTTTGTTCTCAGCAACTCAAGAAATGTTGTCATTTTATTCATTTGTATTGCCCATGCCTATACTAATCAACCTCTTTAGTAAAGACTCTTAGGCTTGATTAGTGGTGTCAGGTGTGTATGTGCTTGGTTGGAATGAAAGCCTGCACCCACACCGGCCCTTTCTGGATAATGTTGAATAGCCCTGGTGTGTGATTTTCGTGAGCGTCGTATCTGTGTCCAAACACTCCTGCTTTGCTCCTTATCCCTCCCTGGCTCAGCTGCTGTCCTGCTGCCTGAATGCTGCCTGCATGGCACTGATGGACGCAGGCCTCCCCATGAGCTGCCTCTTCTGTGGGGTCACCTGCGCCATCAGCTCGGAAGGGCACATCATCACTGACCCCACCGCACAGCAGGAGAAGGTACTGCCCTTATCACTCGTATCCTAGCAGACTGCTGCTCACAGTTTTGAGTTTTGGGTTGTGGATGTCAAACCCTGAGGTCGCAGGCGTAAATTGTTTGGTAGGGTAATGCAACTGTACGCTTTAGCCTGGTGCCTTAGCTGGAATTAAATTTGTAGATTTATCATATACTTCCTTATAAATACAGGGAATCTGCATCTGTGATACAAGTGCGAGGCACAAGGCTGTATCAGCTCACGGGGGAAAATCCTGTATCACCCGTATCTGCCCGCCAGGCAAAATCCCGTATCAGTGACGGCAACCATTGCCACAGCTTTGGATGAAATATATCGGTAATTATGGTCAAAATGAGTATATGATAAATAGAATATCATATGAGCATTGTCATATCACACCCTGTATCAATCCGAGACCCCGGTATCAGCCCGAGAGCTTTAGCTCAAGGGTTTGATATGAAAATGGCCATTTGATATTCTCTATGTATACAACCAGGTCTATAAGTATTTATACACTGACACAATTTTCATCATTTTGGCTCTGCTTGCGATCACAGTGGATTTAAAATGTCACAATCAAAATATACTTGAGGTGTACACTTTCTGCTTAGGATTTGGTCCAAAATATTATAGCCACCATATAGGAATTGCAACCATTTTTGTACCTTGCCCCCCAATTTTTGTCTGAGCCCCGCCAGGCCTACACTGCAGCTGTCTTCAGTTCCTGCTTATTCTTTGTATTTCTTTCAGTTTTGCCTTCTGCAAATTAAATGAACGCTTAGTTGAATTCAGGTCAAGTGATTGACTTGGACATTGTACAACCCCATTTCCAGAAAAGTTGGAAAGCTGTGTAAAATGTAAACAAAAATAGAATGCAATGATTTGCAAACCATTTAAAGCTTATATTTAATTGAAAATAGTGCAAAGACAACATATCAAATGTTGAAACTGAGAAATTATATTTTATTTATTTAACTTCGACCTTTTCTGGAAATGGGGTTGTAGAACACTCCACTTCTTTGCATTTCAAAGGCCTCGGGTTGCTCTTGCTGTATGTTCGAGTCATCCGCACTGTGAAGCGTCGTTCAATGAGTTTCGAAGCTGTTGGTAGAATCCGAGCAGATATAGTCTTGTACAATTAAGATTTAATCTGGCTGCATTTGTCAACAATCGCATCATTAATAAACAAAAGGGAACCTGTTCCATACTTGCCCATGCCACTACATCCACCTTGCTATGCAGATGAGTTTATATGTTTTGTACCACGAGTAGTTCCTGTTGGCTTAATTACAACAACTGCATATATTAAAACTTACCTGAAACTTTTGCTTGACAGCAGGAAGAAAAGCAACATCCATTTTTCATTCACACAGAACACTGCCTCTTCACACGAGTACAGTGAACAACATGGCATTTAACAGTTCCCTCCTGTTTGCTTACTGTTGTCTCCTCATCATGTTTGTACAAGTTGATCTTTGTCTCATCTGTGTTGATAGGATGTTGTCCCAGAACTAATAGAGGCTTTTTGTATGTTTTGCACACTATAATCTGGCCCTCCTGTTTTTGCGGCTCACTATTGGTTTACATCTTGTGGAAAACCCCCCGTATTTGCTTTGGTGAAGTCTTCTCTTGATTTTTGACATTTACGCAGACTATGTCTGCCTCTTGGAGGGCGTGCTTGATTTGGCTAACTGTTGTGAAGGGGCTTTTCCTCACGAAGGAAATAATTCTTCTGTCGTCCACTATAGTTGTTATTCATGATCTTCTGGGCCTTTTCGTGTTCCTGAGCTCGCCAGTGCATTCTTTCTTCTTAAGTATGCATCAGATAAATGATTTGGCCACAGTTAATGTTTTTTTTCTTTTACCCCCTTTCCTGCCCCCCCACCAATAATTACTTGCTTCACTGGCTCTTTGGACTCCATATCGAGATTTAACTGCAATAGATGGCAGATGCAAATGCCACGCTTGAGATCCACTCTGGACCTTTCTGCAAGTGTACTTGTAAATGAAATGGAGGTAATGATGAACACCTGGCCTTTGAACAGCTGAGCAGCCAATTTTCCTACTAACTTTAGTCCCATAAAAAGGAAGGACCACGTATCAGAAGTGCTTTGACTCCTGTGCCATTCACTCAATTTGGATGTAAATGCCCTTTTACCAAAGCTGAAATTCTGCCCTTTGAGGTCATTTTCATTACTTAATTTCTGTTCCAGTATGCTGTGGTTGATTGGTAGCAAAAACATTGCGGGTATCCAAATATTTATAGAACATACTACAATTTGATAAGTTGTAAAATGTAAGTTGCTTTAGATTTAAAGGTCTCTCTTGGTTCCTGCTAGGGCTACAAACGAGTACTCGAATAAATGAGTACTCGCTGTGTAAATCATAACTGGTCACAAAAAATTGATAATTGATAATCGCTTTGTAGTCCTATAGTTTTTCTACTTTTTATCCCAGTAAGTTCATATGTTATGTAGGCCGATATGAGTCATTTAACACGTTGACTGCCAACAAGGAGATAACTTGCAGGTTCTAGGGGTCTCCCATTTGCCATTCTAGGTTTTTTTTTACATATGGTCAATGTTTGTTTACGGCGCTATTTATAGGCAGATACAGAGCGTCTTCCCATGATCCTCTGGGGGAAAACCCTCTATTCGAGACAAGTCGTAGCTGGTGGTGGGATATAACTGTTGCATTCGGTATACCAATAAAGAGTTTTCTTGTAGCGGTATTTGCGTAAAAGACATTGCGCAATTGTGCCATAATTTGATTTGAGGGTCAACACTTTGTAAAATGGTGCGTATGAGTGGTGCGTATGAGTGCGAAGTCGCGGAACTGTTAATGGAAATTGATAATAATTTTGTGTTCAATACCCACTTCCTCAGGTTGCAATCCGGTTGCCATAACTCCAGTTCTTCCTTTATGACAACTGCCAACCAGTCTGCTGATCCCCAAAGTTACCTATGTTAAACTACGGGATAACTCGTACTGGCAGGATTTGGTGCACCCGCCATTACGAGTTATCTCGTAGTTGGCAGTCAACGTGTTAAAAAGCTACCATGCTTGTTGCTTTATTTCTTTCAACCTCTTCAATCCAAACTCGGTAGTGCTGGCATTATGGGATCTTCAGTTGAGTGACATCAGATGGAAGCCTCTCACCTTTTACTCATGATGGATCACAACCCGTCCCCATTTGAGATCATCTGAATTACAATCAATTTATTTACTGAATTAACAAGACCATTACATAACCGTATAATGATTACGAAATTATTGACTGGGATATGACCAAGAGAGCAGTGAGAGGCTCCATTGAAAATGCCCGTATAATACACCCGATATTGTAAGGATGCTAATTATGCAAGCAAGCCATTAATCCAAAACTTTTACTGAATTCCATCTCCTGTTTTAACATTTTTTTACATTTAAAATGGAAACCTCTTCATGTCGATCCCTCTGAAACACTGGTGCAGGACGACATCACATATATATTTTGTGCCGTTTTATGAGCTACAGGACGTCATCACCCCAAAAAATAAAAAAAATCCTTGGACAAAATCCTAGATTTAAATAAAGTGTTTCATCGGCGTATGAGTTTCTTCTTTTTAATGAAATGGACTTTCTGTAATGAATGTTGCTTGTTAGTTTTGTCAACGTAAATTCCTGATGGCAGAAGGCTAACCAAAGAGAAGGAATAAAATCATGATAACCTACATGCCCTTGGGGAATTATCATCAGCATTCTTAAAGGAGGAGACCGCACTTCGGCAAAGCATATTTCAGCGGAAAGTAGAATTCTTGAAATTTCTAAAACGCATATTTTAATTTGATAATAATCCAGTGCGACGCATTTTTAAACCAGGGAGTCTTCAAATTGGCTTCCATATCAGGGGGCAGACATTTTCACTCGGGGAATCTTCTGATTTTGAATTTGATCTTTGGAAACCTCACCTTCAAATGCTTAATAACCTAAACCTCTCGCAGTTTACACCTCCCAATTAGCTACAGTTGCTCAGACTAATTGGAAAAAACCGACCACTGTCTAATTTGTTTTTGATGGCATTGTTATGCATTGCACCACAAAATGATGAGGCGTGTTCTTCTGCGCATAAATGACGACGTAAAATATCACTGTTTTTATCATCTCTGCGCTCGTGTAGCAGCACAGATTTGCGTGGCTCATTAAGTGATAAGCCACGAGAATTTGTTCTATATTCTGAATGTATTCGCCGCTAAAGGGCGTTGAAGGCACGTTGCACAGCTGAGTGACAATTGTAAGGATGGCGAAAATAAATGCTGCAAAGTCAGGGAAAGTTTTGGATTTTTGCATTTATACTGTCATCCTTACAATGCCATATCAATCATATAAATGTAGGCAATAGGCATTCACTATTTCATTACCATTTCTAATTTTTTAATCACCATTTCTCAGTTGATAAATTGTTGGATTGTTAATCAGGCCAGCTTAAATAAAATCAGCTTGGGGGCAGCCAAGCCATAAAGGGTGAGCTTACTGAAGGCCCTCTGAACAACTACATGGCCCGGATGAAAGGAAAGAGAATAACTGACGCAACAAGCACCGCGGCACTGGCGTTTGATTGGATAATGCATTCGAAATGTACACTCTCCCACTATATAGGGCACTATGTAGTGAATGCTCTATATTGAAAACAATATAGAGAGTGACTGAGCAAGTGGACAAGTATGCATTCCGAACGCAGCCTTAGATTCCCCAAGTAAAAATGTCTGCCCCTTGATATTGACGCCAATTTGAAGACTCGCCAATTTTAAAATGCGTCGCACTGGATCATTACCAAATTAAAATGTATAAAACTATGCGTTTTAGACACTTCAAGAATTCTACATTCTGCTGAAATATACCTTGCCAACGTGCGGTCTCCTCCTTTAAACTTCAAAAGCAGCGATATCTTTGACATTCTTCCAAAGCGTTCTGCTGATATGAAATTGACGTCGCGATGGAGCGCTGTGCACAAAGCAAATGCAGATACATGGTCTGAATACAATCTTTTTTGCCAGGATGTAAATAATTCATTATAATAGTGCTAGAGCCAAAATAGCAGAAATGTTTGTCACTGTGGTTGTGTGAATGTAATTTATGGTGCTGCCAGATTGTGGCTGACCACCCCATTAATACATTGAGAGGCAAGCATTTGCCTTTGAAACGTTATCGCGATAAATACGGTTTGAGGGGGAATATTTTTTATTTGATAAAAACATGTTGTGGATTTTGGAAATAATTGTAGCCCCTGGACAAAGTTGGGCGGCCACTAGGGATTCATGCTTGTCGTCCCCACCGTGTCCGCGTCTGTAGGCACGTCCTTGTGGATGCTGTACAGGCTGTAATTTTTCACCGATTATTTTCATATTTGGTATGGACATGTGTTATATTTCAGTTATGACACCTATTGATTTTGGTTGCCATAGTGACAGCATTGGCAGAATAATGCGCAAAAAAGGGGAGGAAGCGGGCTTTCGGGGGCTACACCCATGTGGTCGCGGCCGACCGGACAGTCTAGTTATGTGCATCTTTTTTATAAAGTTTTATTTTTTGAAGTTGGACTTAAGGCTATGATTTACTTATTGGACATGTTTGGATCAGGAGAGCTGGAAACAATCCTACACAGCCACTACTGGGATCGAACTTTTAAAAAAGTATATTACTAATAATATTAGTAAAGTCTAAGCTTTGTTTGCAATTGTGCAGAAATACCGGGATATAAACAGAAGTACCTGGTTTAAATAGAATGAATTGACCTACATGCAACAAAAAAAGCTGAAGCAATCCAATGTTGATTTAGAATTTGGTTGTCAACATTCTGAATGAAGCTTCAAACTATTCCGTACTACTGTAATTTCAAAGTAGACTTATAAATAATTCCAGTGCGCAACTTAAGCAGACTGGATAGCAATGGGGGGGAAGAACTGCAAAGCGACTACTCAAGTACTCTTTCAGGCAATGGGATGAGTATTTGGTTAGAGAAAATGTCGAATTTCTGCTCCTAATTCCTGCTTCACACACTCTCCAGCAGCAGAAATTTCTGGTTCAGGCAGTAAAAGGCCCTCCCAGTCTGCTTTTCCAGTCACTGAAATTTCCTGAAACATTTAATCTTTCGTCTAGGAGATGCCGCTTGTTATTGGACTCAGCTCTCTGACTTCATGGAAATGTATAGCTGGACTTTCATTGTCTGAAACCTGGACTTTCCATCTGTGATGCTCACTGTTCGCTGTAATCAGTTTTGAACCCTAGATTGACTGTGCACTTGTTGAAGTCTTATTTGTTGTATCTCCCCGATGACGATAGTCGGGAGATACTATGGTTTAGTTCCGGGGCCGCCACCGCGTCCACAGAGATTTTCTGTTCCGGGCTCTGGAAGCGACAATTATTGCAGGAATTTTTTCTAATTTTGCACAGGCGAAGATATTTATTTGACGATGCTCAAAACCAATTTTCGGCAATTTTGGACGTCCAATATGGCTGCCGGTGGCCATTTTGTCCAAAATTTGGGGATCGGGGAGATACACGACTCGGTCCCCATGGCGACCGAGTTATCTAGTTATAGGTTTGATGTTATGCTGCTGCTATTGTTATTTTTATTATTATTTAAGTATGCTCTTGGACGTCCAAATGGGAGCTTTATACATTTTAGAAAAAGAATGCCACAAAAAATAATGATTTCAAGGCTAGTCGCTGCTTGTCACTCTTTCTCACTTATTTAAGAACAAGCTGTTTTGAGTCCACATCCCCGTTCTGATGATGAACTTTGATCTGATTGTCAGGCAAACAAAGCTAAACGCTGAAGAAGAAACAATTCTGGTACTAGGGAGAGAGAGGTGAGGAGGGTAAGCAAGGCTTGGGGGTTGGAGTAGGGCATGCAGACAGAGCTGGTCTGCAGGAATCTGCAGGAATTTCAAACTATGTGTTTCAAAGTAGAAGTAGAAAAAGTAATTTAACGGTTAGACGGGGGGTGTCGTCAAGGTCAACCCTTTCTGAGTTATTACACACAGTGAACTGGAAGAAAGTATTTTCAATATTATGGGTCCTTTAAATTCCATTACTGATTTTTTTTTTTTTTTTTTTTTTTTCCTTCCAGAACAGTCGCGCTGTGATGACCTTTGCAATTGACAGTGTACAGCGGAGGGTGATGATGTCATCAACCAAAGGGTCTTTTTCCGTCAATGAGGTTAGTGTAACTTGGTCTCTTTAAATAATGCAAAGCCCTTCTCTTTGCTTGAGTGAAGTGTAACTGCACTGCCACTTCAGCCGTATCTAATAAAGGGGCTTTAGCATTTAGGAGGGTGTTTCTGAGTTGTGGCACCTGCTTAGCCACTTATTTGTGTGAGGAGATTGCATTTTGCGGGATGTTTGTGTGCATCAGTGCAGTGTTAAGAATAGAGTGCTGTGGAGACCACAGAGCGAAGTGTGCTGTTGTGTGCTGTTCTGTGTGTGCCCCTGTGTGAGAGGGTCTGCATGACTATCTTTGACCTTCAACTTCTTTTTGCTTTTTACAGCTGCAGCAGTGCATTGCAGTTAGTGTAAAAGTTTCTGAGAAGATCTTCCAGTTCTACAGAGACTCGGTCAGAAGGCGGTATTCCAAGACGCTCTGACGATGACTGTACCCCTCTCCTCCCCCTGTTTGCCAGTCTTCGGTCAAGTGTTTCATTTGAACTTCACTGGACATTTTTCACAGCTGTAAACATCCTGCAATTTGCTAATGACTTTTAAAGAGGATTGTAATATTACGTGTGTTCTGTAGTCCTTTTATAATAATAAAAAAAAAATTCATGAAATTTGACAATTTGAGTGTTTTTCTAATTTCCCTTCCAGATTGCTTTGTCAGATGTACTTGGATCCTTCCAAAAAAAAAAAAAAAAAAAAAAATGAAGAAAAACATTAAACCTGGTGACTTGGCCTCCCCTCAGCAGATGAAGTTTGTAAAATGGCACACTTTGGCTTTCCCATGATTTGAGGAGGCAAATTAATGTTGAAATCAAGTGCATTTATTAGATTTTGCCATTGCATATTTACATAATCTTTAATATGGACAGCAGTGCAGTTTTTGCCAGGGAAATTCACAATACCGTTTTCTTATCTTGAATATAATGTTGTCACATCAAGTTTACCTCACTTGCATTCATTTCGTAGTCATTACAAGTTTTGAGTGTAATTTTTGCATTCATCATCTTTTGTTGCACACAAGAGCTTTGATGGAAACTATTTGTAGGTTATAGCAGTTCTTGGACTGGTCCTTTCCCATCATTGAATACGATTGGGCTGTGCCAGTCACGTGGTCTGGTGCCAGGTTTTTATTCGCAGATGTGAAAAGTTATCCCACCAGGTCTACATATTGTCGCTCGTCCCTGGAATACTTACTTTAAGTTTATGACAGTCTCATCAAATGGTGATGACCACAGAGGTGGAGGATATTGCAGTCAAACCCACACTGCTATTTTTCATGTCTCATGAAATGGCACTGGTCATGAGGTATCATGTAGGCAACTGAGAGACACCTGTACACAGTTAATATACAATTCAGCTGGACCCATTACACACAAAATAAGTTTTATTTCCTATCTGTGACATCTAGTTTAGCTCCTAGTAACAACCATTGTTATGGTGTAGTTTTAGTGCAAAAAACATCCTAGCCCGAGTGCCCAGAGCGTATGCACCCAACTTCTGGATGCAGCAAGCAGATTACTCTGCTTATGGGTAACTGCAGGCAGAATCAATGTAATAATTCCCAGCAGGAATGGCGTCTTCTGCCCTCCTGTCAGTAATGTTTTGACTGAACAGTTGCCTTACTCCTGTTTTTTATTGAGATGAACATCGATAGTGCGTGCAGTCTCAAGACTGCGGAGGAAAGAATAATCTGCACTTTGTCACAGATCCCATGCTCCTCATTTAGATCCCAGGTTTACTTCTCCCTCAATGATTAATGATCTTCTCTTTCATCTTAGAAAATGGCTTAAAATTCTTCTCCACCGCATTTGTCGGTGAAAAATGAGATGCTGCCATCAACAGGATTCATGCTGAAATTATGTCTGCAGTCGAAGTGTGGGGATGTGAGGGGAGGGAGAGTGTGGCATCAAGGTTTCATCTGTTCTTTAATGCCATGTCTTGGAATCCTGATCATTCTGTAATTCTGATGCCCGCAGCAGTCTATGAACTGACTTTCTCCTTTTCTCATCTGTCCTCAAGGCTGTTTCTGGTTTTGTTGATACTGCATTTGGTCGTACATTTAAAATTTATGAATATACAGGCAAGTCCATACATATTTGGACAATGATACAAGTTATTTCATCTGTCTACCACAGCATATTGGATGTATGGGCTCAAAGAGCTGGTGTTAAAGCTTTAATTTGTGGGTGTTTGCATCAAAATTTGGTGAACTATAATGGATGACAGAATTCTTTTCCTGGTGAAGAAAAACCCCTTCGGGACAGTCGGCCAGAAGATTGACCACCAGGCGGTAGGCTTATCTGTATCAATTTTTGAAAATTTTTGAAATTGCGAAGAATTCACCTGATATTCAAACCATCGGCGAGGCTCATACACAAGAAGACCAGATAAAGTTTGCTTAAAACATTAAAAATGCCTGTACAGTTTGAGAAAACACATCACATGGCTAAATGAGACCAAGATAAACTTATTCCAGATGATGGGAAGAGAACAGTATGAAAAAGGGAATGAACTACTCATGATCCAAAGTGTATCATCTCATATGAGAGACATGGCTGAGATAGTGTCATGGTGTGGGCATTTATGGCTGCTGGTAGAACTGGGCCATTGTCCTTATTGCGGGTGACTGCTCACAAAGCAGGTTGATGAATTTGGAATTATATAGGGCTATTTTATCTCGTTAGATATAGCCAATTGCCTCAAAGCTCATTGGACAGCATGTCACAGTGCTGATGGACAATGACCAAAAGCATACTGTGAAAGGAAGCCAAGGCATTCTAAGGCAAAGAAGCAGAAAGCACAATAATGGTCACATCAGTCACCTAACCTAAATCTAGTTGAGCTTAAATTTCACTTGCTGAAGGCCAAACAGCCGAAGAACAAGAGTTTATTGAAGACAGCAGTAGTGGCAGCGTGGCAGCGCATCGCCCCGGAG
The DNA here is from genome assembly GCA_029692085.1 of Gymnothorax javanicus. NCBI lineage: Eukaryota > Metazoa > Chordata > Actinopteri > Anguilliformes > Muraenidae > Gymnothorax > Gymnothorax javanicus. The sequence goes on from CM056195.1 coordinate 18,238,773, forward strand.
GAAACCAGAGGTGGCTGGTGAGCTGAAAATTGGAGAGGCACAGAACATCCCTTAAAAATAGTGATTGGTCTTGACAGGTTTCCCATCATTCTTTAACATTTCGAAAACTGAAAATTTAAATGAAATCAGGTGTGGCTAGTTTTCCTCAACATGGTAACATAGGAGGGAAAACGCATCATTTCAACGCAACCTTGCATTTCAACTGACATTCATTTGATGACATCTGTTGCTAATTTCATCTTTTTTGTAAAGTGAATAAAACATTGTCTATTTCATTGTTGCAACATTGTATTAAGAAGGAAGATGTGTGTTTAACTGGCGACTGCTTAGTCTTATGACTGGAAAAAGGGTGAATCAATGAAGAGGGTTGAAAACAGGTCGTCCTCGTCTTACCTAAATGAGGAGAACTCACTACACCTGATGGTGCTGTGTGTTTTCAGAGTTCACATAATGTCAATTTAAATAAATGATTGGAAACAGGTCAAGACCAATGATTATTTTCAAGGAATGTTCTGTGCCTCGCCAAATTTCAGTTCACCAGCCGCCACTGGAGAAACCTAGCATCTGGTGATGGCAACGGGTTTGAGACTTCAGACAGTCATTGATTACAAAAGGATTTACAACCAAGCATTAAAAATCACTTATTTATGATTTTTATTTTATCCAACTTATTTTCAGTCTCTAAAATCGGGGGTCTGTGATTCCTTGATGGTTCATACATTACTTTTGTGAAAAGCGGAGCTTCTGCACTTTCAAGTCTGTTTTCATTGTTTCATTTAAAATTCGTTGAGGTGAACTTATTTCATTTTTTTTTTTTTTTAATCCATTGTGGTGGCATACACAATCAAAATTATGAAAATTGTGTCACTGTCCTTAATACTTATGGACCTGACTGTAAACTTTTATTTTTGCACTCTCCTGACTGAAACTTTTGCTGTTTCCCACGCAATACTTTTTTTTTTTTTTTTTTTTTGCTCTTTTCATTGAACACTCCTCTTTTTGGCACTTTATTCTTCTGGCTTTTTAGAGATCTTTTTCCCCACCCAAAAATGTTTCTTGTTCATCATGTTTTGAGGGTGGGTGAACAAAAAAAACTGGCTCAGCAGGTACATCTTACACAGCAGAATCATCCCTGTAAACTCCACTCTAATAGAGCTCTTTTAACGTAACTGCTTACCACTTTGAAAGTATATATTGTCTATTCTTGAGTTACACTATTAGAGTTGATTTACTTGTTGGGACTCTGATGATAATTCAGATTACCGTGACAACGCCATTGCATGGTCCCTTTCTGATGCCTCGGCTTGCTGTCCTTTGTAAATCCTTGAGGTGAATCCAACATGTGGTGACTATTAGAAAGCCAAAGGTTGAAAGTCATTCACTTTTGGATGGAGGAGAGAGAGAGAGGTGGTCCCCTGACCATACTGTTCAGGCAGGGTGAAGCTCTCTTAATCATCATGTTGTCTCTGTTTTTAATTCACGTTTAATTTTCTGCTGGAGCAGACGCTGACGAGGTTACCATGTTGGTCTTGGGCAGTTTCAGGCTCATCCTTATTCCAGTTCTGACCATCTATAAATGTATTCTCTGTTAGTCTCCATAAATCTGTGTTCGTCACTGATGTAAAACCCCTCAAAGTCTTTGTGTTGAAATCTATAAAATCCAATCTGATGCGGTGACTCAGGTGAGACAGAGTGTTTTCATTTCCGGGTCCTGACCAAGTGAATCCGGTGTGTTTGATGAGCTGCTTGCTGGACCGAGAGAGGATGGGCAGGGGGCAAGTGTATCTATGCTTACACGCTGGAGGAGCTGGGGGAGGCTGAGGGCTAAAAATGGAAGTTAAAAGGTGAGGGGTGGGTGGGGGACCCTTAGGGGGGTTTCCCAGACAGGTAGGAGATGAGGGCAGCGACAGCACAGGCGTATGTGATGATGCCAAAGATGATGGACAGCACGGAGAGCCAGAGGGCCTGACGAGACGCAACGCTGGCACCCTGGAAATCCCCCTGGGCTGATGCCTTATTGGTCTGCAGAGGGGAGAAAGGGTGGAGCCACAGCAGAGGGTTAACATTGTCTTTGTCGGTAATGCTACAGATATAATACTGCCATCCATTATTATAACATTTACTTCACAAGTGTGCATCTTTCTTTTTGGATTGCTTCGTTTTACTATGCTCTCTATTGCTTTCTCTTTCCCCACCATTGTTTTGCTTCCTCCCTTACCTCACTCCCTCATTCTCTTATATTTATTTTGTTCAATGCTCAGTATCAAAAATCTATCACCAGAGGCTGCTTGTTTTGACTTTAACATTAAAGGAGGTCCTTGACCTGTGCTCACGATCCAAGTATCATCTGTTGGCTAGCGTTATGTGTTATGGGATGTTTTTCTCAACTTATCATTCTGTGACTGACAAAAATAGGGAGAGGGAAAGTATAACGGATTTAAATGCAAACATGCTGATCTCAGTCATGGCAACTGACAGACGTAACTCAAGTACCAACCAGTTCTTCTGCTGAAATTGTTAGGTCATAGCCATTACAATATCTATGTTTGCTTTATTATGCTACTTCTACACAGAGAAAGAGGCAGGGAGTCAGGAAGCAAGAGAAAAAAAATCGTTTTAATATTTCAGGCCAGAGGAATGCAGTGGTTATGATTGCCCTTTCCCCCAAATAAACTTTATTGCAAGTACTGTTTCTGTTTGAATTCACTCTGCCTTCTTTGTTCTTTGATGTATTTACTCTTAATCCATATTCTGAGAGAAGACGGGGTTAAAGTGAAGGAGGTGCTTGGAGGAAGACAGATGAACCAAGCACTAATTCTCCTTGGGCCATTTTACAGTTCTGTCGCTGTAATCCTCCTAAATCACGTGTAATCCTGATTAAACCCCAGTCATAATTAGGAAACATCCACACCCTGTCACTGGATTCTGTAAAACAGCACTGCGTGACTGCTGAAATCCTCTAGGACACAATGTAGTATGACAGCAGCTCACAAACAGAGGTCAGAACCTGCCGGTTATTCACAAGGGGTGTTGAGGTATGTCGCAAAATGACACATATGAAGGGAAATTTTTGCCGCTGTATATACGTACATTGCAATTTCAGCTGGCATTCACCTGTTATGACCATCTGGAGAGTGTTCATGGGCATGGACACACAGAGGGTGTGGAGGGCCATAGCCAAATTAACATTCGTTGCCATGTTCTTATTTAATTGGCCCCATAATATAAATGGTTCAGTATTTCAGCAAAATGCCACATGTGTAATATTTAGCTAATTGAACCAGAAGGGCAATTTCTGTGATCAAAAACCAGCACAGTAGCCAAATCTACAGGGGCCCATTGCGCAGAGCAGCACTGCTGAGTCAGAAGTTCTGTGCACCGAAGACGACCTGGAGCCCTCCCAAATCTGGCTCTTGAAATGCAGCAAAAAGAAAAAATCCGGGATCATTGCAGCTAAAATAAAGCAGAAGCAAGGGTCTAAAATGTTTGCTTAAGAAGTAAAATAAGCCAGACTGGCAGAATTAGTTGAGTTACCTTTTGGGAGAGATAAAAAGCAGCGATCCCCAGGGGCCAGAAGCAGCACAGCATGGAGAAAAAGGCCAGCCCTAAGTAGTCTTGTGGGATCATTAGTGGGAAGTCACTCTCGCTGTCCGTGTCACTGAAGTCTTCACTTGAAGAGTCCTGCCAAAGCAAGAAAATCATCTACTTCGCACATTTTCTGAAGACACATCCTCTGATGGCAGGTTAGGGGGTCGGTTCAATTTCACTTCAGCCAGTTCAGGCACTGACAGAAAAGAAATGCTCAAGGCTAATGAATCGAAAACACAAATACAAATCATTAGCCTAATAGCATAGTTGCCCAAGTCATATTTGAACGTTTTCGGAAAACAAGAAAAAACACAATTTTTAGCAAGCACATTGGTTTTTTTTTTGATATTGCAACAGTAAGCCAAAAAATGACTTAGGCAATTATGCTCTGAGGCTAAAGAAATGCTCTATGACTTTATTACTGATGTAGAATATCCAAGTACAGAACAATTATTCATGAAAAAGTCAGATTTTCAAACAAATCTCTGAGTTTTTTAAGCATTATTTTTTTTTTTCTGTTTCACCTCATTTTGCTTTAAGTTACACAGTTCCCTCCCCCTCCCTGCCCAGACTCCTTACTGCCCGAATACAGACTCCGTTTTTTTTTACATTCAGTATTATTAAACTGGAAACAGTCGCAAAGAAATGAAATTAGTGCTGGCAGATAATGCATTTCATGGAGTAGCACACAACAGTATTTATGCTGTGCGGTCTTTTAGTCATTTTAAAAAGTACTCTCAGCATTGTAAATTGATCGTCATTGCAGCAGTTCGCGTCAGCTGAGGATTGCGTGCATTTTGTTGGCGGACAGCTCTCATTAAGAAAGGCCATGGTCTCCAGGGAGAGAATTATTTATTGATGAGCATAATGTCATCTTGGGTAATGACCCAGGGTCGAGCAGACCACTCCAGAGGGTGTTACTCCAGCAATGTGTTTTCAGGATTGATTTTATTAACTGTCACTCCAGGTTACCATGGGGATGGTAATAAGGATTTTTCTGTTCGATTTTTACAATGAAAGCATAAGCCAGCATACTTGTATTCTTTTTGAATGTTATTCTCCAGCAACATGGCAACCGATATTTGTCTTCTGTCAGGGACACAATACAAAAGAAAAAGAGAACTTAAAGAATTAAGCATTTTAAACTGCTTTCCTTCCAGGTCTCAGGGGGCTTGTGTATATTTGCCTCAGCAATTTCATTGCATTGTAGCTTTTATTTCTGAATTCTTAAATTCTTAGACAAGGGGTTTCAGAATCCTGTCAGAGTTCTGTGTTCACTGCATTAGGTGTGATTGCCAGTGAATGATTATACATTTGGGAAAGTTGTGTATTGCCTCAGAAAATGTCATATCACGATCCACTCTGCTCACTCATCAAACCCTTGAGCAAGGTGGGACATTTACATAATTGTTTCATCAGGTGCCCAACAAAAAGAATGAAAAATGTGTCAAAAATTGGACTATGTTGAAAAGGTACATCTGTAATAAAGCAACAATGAGCACATTAGTCACAGTTTCACAAGCAGTGATACAAGAGAATGAAGGCACACAAAGGGTGTGAGAATTGCTTGATTTTCAAAATTTCGCACTGCAAAAATGCAACAATAAACCTCTGAACTATTCTCAGTCAGCTAAATCCATTTTACTTACACATCTTCAAGGATTATTAATGTCACACAGATCAGTGCAATGTTAAAAGTTGTTTTTAACGCTGTTATCAATAATGTCCTTCAGTGTGACTAATCCACTTTCATGGCTGACACTGGGTGTCTGCAGGCTGCGATAAAATGCTAAATTCACAATAGCTTATCATGATCCAGTTTAAATACATGTTCGCAGAGCTTCTGTTTTCTCAGATTGGATGATTTATCACCTAAACACGGCTCGTCTTCAGTGAACATGGCTTTTTATCCGTTTTACAGTCAGGGGTGTGATACCACAGCTTTTCTCATGACGCCTCGTGTTTATCAGTTATTTGCAATCACCTTCCTGCTGGACCTGAGTCATCTCAATTAACAGCTAAACAAACCATAATTACGCGCAACTGAGCGTCAATTTGCTTTGTTGCACATTGTGACAGCCAGTTAATCTCTTAATTCAGCAGAGCTGTCAACATCATAAATTGATCAGTGTTAAATAAACAAACTGAAAATGGAATGTCCCTCTTGCATCTTTGTTAGAGCTGAATGCGTTTCATGTTTCAACAAATTTAATTTTTTAAATGGGGAAGGTTAATTCATTTTCAAAAAAGATTTGTTTGCTTTCATGTTGACTCTAGCCCTCAGTCTGTCTTTATATGTTTTTGAAAGTTCTTTCACACTTTCTGTTCATTTCCAGACAGCGATGTAGTGAATGTAATTTTTTTTCACCCGCAATGTCAGAATCCATTGAATGAAGCATGACTTTTGAACAATGATAATGCTACTGCTACTGCTAATAGTCAACTGCTACAGTACACAGCATCTTTAAAAACAAAATCTCACAAATAAGAGTAGAATGGTGATGCATTTTTGTTCTTTACTAAGCAAAAAAGGTTATTTGAATTATTAAACAAGTGAATTGGTACTGTACATCCATGGACAGAGGTGAAGTTTTAGCTTTTGGATATGACCCCAGTAACAAGAGCTCTACTCCAATTTTTCTTTTTTTTCCGGACAGCGTATGTCAAAACCTTTAATAAATATTGCAGGCACTAACATCTTTGTTATTTGCACTATGTAATACATCTTTTCATGCTTTGATTACTTCTTGTTATGGCCTTGAAACTTTCATCATTACTATTTTGATAATAAAGACTGATAAAGGAATGCTTGACATGATCAGAGAACCACAAGCTTCTGGATACATGTCTGAATGTGTTAGTGAATATATCAGGAACACTACCTCGTAATCATGGAGCAGGTCATCCTCATCATCCATGTCGTAGGAAACACTGTGGACATCCCTTATCTCCCTGAGCAGCTTCCTGTCCAGGGGGGCAGCGGGCCCAAGGTCAACGAAGGTTGTCTCCAAGTAGTCCTTGCTGTGAAGGCCCAAGGACTGATGATTTCCCCATATTGAAGCTGAAGGGTAGAAGGGCTCCAGTGTTTTGGGCAGAGAACATGGGTCCAGGAACTGTTGCTGATGAGGTTCCATGGGGCCGCAGTAACTCCTCCAGGCCACCGGGGGCAGCGTTTTCTCTTCACGTCTCACCAGAATACCCTTGAACAGCCCTCTTCCACAGTTGCTTCTTCCACTACTTTTTCCATTGCAGGGTGTGGGACTGGCAGGCAGAAGGGGGTGCTCCAGCTCATCTAGGCTCTCCATTCTCCTTGAATGGTTTTGACGTCATCAACTGTCAATATTTTTCCAGCTCTTTGAACTTTTAAGACTGCAAAATGTCAAATCAGTTCACTGCCAGTGCTTGAAATTACCCAAGGTTACAACAGTAATATGATGACGATTGACTCCCTTTTATTATTCTCAAACCAGACTCTGAGACGGTATAACCTCAGACTTATAGAAAAGGTGTATGATTCTGGCTGAAATGACAGTAAATCAATCAGAGTAATCTGGGAGCATTCACTGCAGTGTAAAAGTTTGGTCAGTGATACAGGATTCCCTCTCAACATACAGTATAAAGACAAATGCAGTCTTGAGTCAAGTTAAAACTTAATTGCTTCTATTTAAATGTATAATTGAATGCAAAAATAGCCACTTCAAAAGCAAAATGGTTTAAATCGCATTGAAAGTCAAAAAAGGACGAAATCCCTTCAAGGACTCATATACCTGTCCAAATTTAAAATTATGGTCACAGCCCATGATGTAAAAAGCAAGGTCAACTGTATCTTATAAAACCCACCTATTTTAATAAATAGTAAACAAGAGCCCAAAAGGAAAGTCTGTCTATTTGATATACGGTCAACCTTCCTGCCAGTCAGAATGTGTTGTAAAACATATACTGATGCAAGAACCTTGAAGGGCTGTGGTGTGAGAGCAGAATTCAGGAAAATGAACAATGCTGTTGAGGGAAGCAGGAGACTGTTGTTTTAGCCGCCCCCCTTTACCTCACTCACTCTTCTCCTTCAAAAGGATTCAGGAAAGGGGAGTGATGCACTCTTCGGTTATGGTTTTCTGGTACATTTTGTTAGATTCTTGTCTGAGACAAGGCAATGTAGACAGAGAAATCAGAGATCTCTAGTATTGATTTAGAGGCCTGTGTGTGTTCGCTTGCCCTGGGAGTGCTCCTCTTAGATGTTTATTCTTCATGTGTTAAGAGCGGTAAGGCTTTCAGGGAGCACAGAGAGAGGTGTCAACTGCTCTTCTGTCAGATGGACTCTGCTGCATCTTCAGTTCCGTCTTGCTAAAAAAAGAAAAATACTGTTAAAAACAATTTATTAAAAAGACTAAAAGACTGACCTCAGGTTCTAACTTTAGAAAACTGGTTTTATGTGATGAAGTCTGAGTCACATGCTTCAGGTGCAGGTGAAAGGGGGGTAAGGGGTACCTTGGGGTTGGGAGGGGGGGGTGTGGAGAGGGAGTTTTTGCCCTCAGCAATGATGTAAAATCTATTCTGGGATCCTGTTTGACAGGAAGCTGAGGCTCTGAAAAACAGCTGATGGAACAGCTGAGACAGACACTGAGAAAGGGCACCTGCCAGACCATTGAAAGGGGTCGCGTCCTAGTACATCCTGCCAGATCCTTTGAGGGGATGTGCCCAAATGCACCCTGTGAATGCATTTACAGCAGTGGTTCTCAAACTCAGTCCTGGAGACCCTGTGTGTGCTGGTTTTTGTTCAAACCACAATTACAATTGCAGAATTTCTAAAAAGTGGTCAGGTTTAATTAATTTCAGTCTTTTGATGGTAATAGGTATTATTTACCTCCCAAATCCACACTACGCCAGCATAGAATTTCGATGCCACTAAGCTTCCCAAATTTATAATGTGCTTATTGCAGTACAGGCAAACAAACACATACAAAGCCGTAACAAATAAATGAGGTTAATTGGCAAATTATACTACTTTGCAGGTAACCAGGTTTGCTTAACTGTTAAATACTCGATAGCTTGCGGTCTTTTTCCCCCGAACACTTTCACACCTCTTCTCGTGCAATTATATGGATGCTGAAATCTACAATTTGAAATTTAATCTAATAAGTACCAAATGCCCAAAGAAGATGCATTTTAATGGCAAGCATTGCTATTTCTTACAAAATGTATATTTTAAGAGTTTAAGTAATCCCAAATTATAAGCTCCTAGTTAAGAAAAATGAATAGCTTGTTTAAATTCTATGATTGCCATCGTGATTGGAATGAAAACCAGCATACACAGGGGTCACCCAGGACCTAGTTTGAGAACCACTGATTTAAAGGGATGTGTGTTACTTACTACACTCTGCCAGAGCATTCATGGGAGATGCACTCAAAAACATGCTGCCAGAGCATTTAATGGGGTTGTGTCCCAATGCACCCTGCCAGAGCATTTAAAAATGGATGTGTCCCAATGCACTCTGCTGAAGAATTTAAAGGTGTGCCCCATTACAACTGCCGAAGCATTAAGGGGGCCAATGTCCAAATACACCCTGCCACACCATTCAAAGGAGATGTGTTTCATTACTACTGCCTGAGCAACCAGAGGTGCTGATGCCTCGGTGTGTATTGCTTAGCCACTACTGATGTACAATAGTTGTACAGTAACATAAAAGCAAGCTTGAATACATAAACAGTCAATAGAGTGCGGTCCTTGTGCCAAAATCATGTGGGTGTGGCTTAACATTATGTACACAAAACGTGTATACTGAAACATGAAGTGCTACAAAAAATCAAAATTCTGGCACATTTAAAATCAAGAGAACAGTGTTTGTCACTCGTTGGCATTGTTACTTTAGCTTGGATGCACACGCTGTCGCAGTTATGATGGTAACAGACAGACAAACAAATACACAGACTGAGTACCGTATGCTCGCTGTGCGCATGCGCACACCGAGGCATAATTAAAGGGGAAGTTTCCCCATACATTGCGCCAGAGCATTTGTAGTGGACGCATCCCATTACTACTGCCGGACCATTCTATTTTTTTTTTTTTTTTTTTTTTGAGAAATTTTTATTCCAAACATGTTAAAATAAAATACAGCAAAACATATAAGAAGAAAAAAAACCAATTAAAGAAACTGCATATATTTTGCAGGATCTCTGTGGAAACATAATTTAATATTCGGAAAGGATGTAGGATGAAGTTCAAAGACTTCTCGAGTCCTACACTTTTTTCTTTTTATTAATTGTCTAAAACAGTCCAAACAAAGTGAAAAAAATTAAGACCACATACATGGAAACAGAAATAATAATCAAAACCATACAGGTCCAACAAGGCACTTTACACATTCATCTCATGTCTTTGTTCATCCATCCGATATCTATTCAGTATGTTATTTTTAACAATTTATTTGAGCTTACTCAGTGATCGACACATCTTTATTTCATGGCTACATTTGTTCCACAGGTTAACTCCTTTGACAGTGATGGAATGATATTTTGCATTTGTCCTCACTAATTGTCAACTGATTATGCATTCACCTCTAAGATCATGCTTACTTTCCCCCCTCAGGAACAACTTCTGGATCCTGGTTTGTAACTGCTGATTTTTCACTTTGGACATAAGCTGAATAATTTTGAAGTTGACCTAATCCTTAAACTTTATTGCTTTCAGTTTGGTAAAGAGTGGGTTTGTTGATTCTCTAAAATTAGCTTTGTTTACAATTCTTATGGGCCTTTTTTGAAGGATGAACATTGGTTCTGTGTTTGTTTTATGTCTTCCCCCACACTTCCACACAATTGATGATGTATGGAAGTATGAAGGAACAGTACAAAGTGTATAGTGATGGCTGATTGAGAAAATGTTTATCTTAATAAAACATTGCAATTGACTTAGATATTTTTTCTTTTAGATACTTTATATGTTGCTTCCAGCGCAATTTATGGTCCATTATTACTCCAAGAAATTTGATTTCAGACATTCTTTCTATTTCAATATAATTTATCATGAGTTTCTTGTTTGAGTTAGTTGGCCTGTTTCTAAATACTAAATTTTGTTTTGCTTAAATTTGGTGTAAGTTTACTTGAATAAAACCATCTCTTGATGTTCCGCAAATCAGTTCTTACTGTATCTTAAAGCTGTTCCAGGTTATCCCCATGGAAACGTAAGTTTGCATCATCTGCGAATAAAATTGTTTTTAAAGTTTTGGATACTTCACATACGTTGCTGATGTACAGAATAAACTACAATGGTCTGAACACTAAGCCTGGAGGAACGCCACAGTTGACCATCATTAATTGTGATTTTGTGTTGTTAATTTGTACATATCGGTCCCCATTTTTTGGGTAACTCGAGATCCAGGAAAGTGCTACACCTCTGATTGTGTATTTATGTCATTTAAGAAGTAATAATTCGTGGTCAACTGTATCAAATGCTTTTTTTAGATTGAGGAATACTCCTACACCGCATTCTTACTCTTAAAATGTTTTGACATTAATGATTTCTTTTTCATCTCTTCCCTTCAAAACATTGATTCTTTTACCTGTACATCATAACTTGCCACATCACTTATACTTCCAGGGTCTGCAATCTCTTCAGCCAAACTGAGACCAACACCAACAAAAAAAATCATTAAACTCGTTAGCTATTGTGTTTATATCGTTAATATAGTAGTTTTATTATCTTCAGTTAGAAAGTAATTTGGATAACCAGTTTTCCCTTTCCTATTTCTAATAATGTCATTCAATGTCTTCCATGTGTTTTTAACGTTGTTTTTATTGTTCTCTAGTAAGTTAATATAGTAATCCCTTTTGCTGTTTCATAAAATTTTCATCAGTTTGTTTTAATCAGTCTTATATCTGTGTTCCACTTCTGTTGTTCTCTTCTTAAAGAATTCTTTATATCATAAATTTTTCTTCTAACATGCATTTAATATTCCCTTAGATAACCATGGCTTTTTAACATATTTTTGATTCCCTACTTTCCAAACTAGAGGAAAACATTTGTTGTAGAAAGCCATTGTTATTTAAAGCCATTTAAAGCGGCTGTGTCCAAATACAACCTGCCAGAGCAATTTGATGGGATGTGTCCCATCACTTATACTAGTGCATTTAAAGGGGATGTGTCCTAAGTGCACCATGCTTGAGCATTTAAAAGGGATGTGTCACAATATGCCCTGCCAGAGCTTTTGAAGGGGTAATGTCCAAATATGCCTTGCTGGAGCATTCAGAGGAGTTAAGTCAATATGCAGCCAGCCAGAAAATTTAAAGGGGATAGAGTAGTATGCAGTAATGATTATACACTTAACAAAATGAAGATAAATCAGAAACAAAGCATTAATTTAATGTAATATTGGATCATTTAGATGAAAATAAGTAAACAAATAACCATATATAGTAAAAACAATGTCTTTTTAAGAGAAAAAGTCAATATCTTGTGTAGCCATCCTTTGCTTTGATTACAGCACTTGAGCCCCTCAGAACAATAGTGGTCTAACACCGATTTTCTAATTTTCTGAGTTAGACTAATATTTTTCATGCTTAAGGTAAAATCTATTCATGCATTAATGGGCCAGAAGATTGTTAGTTCCACCTCTGACGTATAGATAGTAGTGCAAGAGTGGTCTAACTCCAAAATTCTTAGTTTTTAAGAAAACATGCAAAAATTACAAAAATCATCAACACTGACAACAAAATACCGACCATGAATGCAAAGATTCAAAGGATGTCACTTCAAGACAGGTCTAAATACTTACTGGCATGCTGAATTTGACAACGTCGAAACTTTGGAAGCTGTTTTCTCAAAATGATAAAAAAATGGAGTTAGACCGCTATTGTTCTGAGGGGCTCATTTAATCCATGATTTTGCCAATTTTTATGAGATCACCAGCTCCTTTCAAGCAGACTGAACCCCAAACCCTAATATTACCACCTCCATGTGATACTGAAGAGGTTATACGTCATTTTTGAAACATTACCCAACTCCAACTCTGTCTTTTCAGCTGCAGTAACATCAAAAGCGGTGTGATCTGTATGGCAGTGGCAAGGGTTCCATGGCACAGGGACCAGCTAAAACTAAAGACCTGTCTTGTTGCTGATATAGACAGTGTATTTTTTCTAATCCAAGCCATCCTGTACTGCTTTTCTTTAATGTATCCTGTTCATTTCTCCATTACTTCATTTCCCCTCTTCCTATTAGATTCCCCTTCAAAGAACCTTCTGGCAGATCCTATCTATAGGTCACTGGTCTTCCTTTCATAACCAGATTGACCTCCACTGTAATGGGCAGACCCAGGACATGTAATGCACAGCGGCCTTATCACGACCAGCAGTTACTGACACTCTGATGCAGTGCTCAGACAGTTTCAGATGTCCTGCTTTGCACATTAGGGTTTTTGGTCTGTGTTGGGAGCTTTCCTCCCCCGTCTTTGGCCTTGTGGTGTTCTTCAGTAAGGACACATTGTTTATTACCAGGGGCTCCAAGCTGCAGTCCATTAATTCTCACATGGTAATAAATCCAGCTGGAATAGGGATGGTCTTGTGCCTACAAATGGGACTGCCCCCCCACAGCCACCGCACCCAGCCCCCCACTTAATGAAAATGCAGGGGAGGTCCACCAAACACAGAGAATGCTGGGAATAACCAAGAATGCAACATAGATGGAAATTATTGCTTTGTGGCCGTACGATTCCGTAATAGCTAAGTGGATACCCAAATTATCACCTCAACTCATTCATTCACTTTCACTCACTTTGAATAATTGTCGCATGGAAGAGAAATGAAAAAATTATCTTAATGCATCCATCTTTTGCCCTCTCTACGAGCCTACAAGCTACTTTCTTTCCTCTAGAGAATAGCTCGACCCCACACTCGGAATTGAGGCCCTCTTAATTTTCTGCTAAATGCTGTATTTCCCTGGGGTAGGCACTGTTGTTTTTTGTGAATATTCTAATCCTCTGGTAATGACTAAATAAATCTGTGAAAGGCACAGTCTTCAGGAAGACTGGATAGAGCATTTAAGCCTCTACAAAGCCAGTAAGATTTTAAAAAGCAGCCACCCAGAAATAAGTGAAAGCATGCAGAATAAGCGTAAGATTGCCAATGTATTCCATTAAACTCATTATAGCTGTGAATATATGGGCCTATCCATACTAGACCAAAAGAAATGAATCCAGGCAAGAAATGCTGATAGACACCAGAAAATCAATATAGTCAATTATAGTAACCAGAAGAGAAAATGCTAATCAGATGTAGGTTGGTGGGGGAGACAATAAGAATCCATCCGCAGTTTGCTTTGCCATTCAGCAAAGTTAATTGCGCTGTAACAGATCCATAATAACCACAGATGGAAAGCTTATTTGTGTGGCACACACGCTTGTCAATACACTAACACACTATTACTGCTCACAAAATTGCAAGCCCACTGTCCCACTTCAGATTTCTTTTTTAATCATTACAGAACGAGATCACATACAAAGCAATGATGGAAATATTAAATGGCTGCATCTTCAATTGTGTTTTACTCGTCACAGAATAGCTTTGAAATGTAGGGGGTCATGAATTTTATACATACAAAAATATAATATGCATTGTATTATATGTATTTTCCAGGATGTATTGGAATAGAAGGTTATAGAGGCTGAATTATCATAAATTGTACACAGAATTGCAGCTGTAGGAGTTTCTTTATTATGCATTTGCTGTCAGGTCCTCCTGCTTGGCTGTGATGGAATAGAATCTCTGTATCTACTGTGATAATACGCAAATTATTGCTTTCAGATGTAAACAACAGCAGCACTCTGCCGCAAAGATACACTATCTCTCTCAAAGGCTGGAATCAAATACACAGCCTCAAAAATACAGAGCTCAGATATGTATCTGAATTGGTCAATCATACAATCGCGCATGCGTGAACACATGGCTTTGCATACAGACAAGCATATGCAAACATGCACACACACGCAAATACAATTGCACTGACATACACGTCCAAGCACACACAAGCACTATGCGCATGTATGCATAAATAAACAAATATGCAATCACAGATGCATACATCAGCATACACGCTCAGACACAAATGCAAGCATACACGCATACAAGTACACCACACACCACACCACACACACACACACACACTGCATCTATGGTTGAAATTACATTAAAAGTATCATTCCTTTTAAATCACCCCAGTGTTGCTCTCCAGAAGAGATGCACTTAGTTTTATTACGTCCCCCCTAACAACCCCAGCCCCCTCCGCTGCCTGCCAGAACCCCCCCACCCCCAACCATAAAGACCTCCGTCAGCTTTATTCTGCTCCAGCTTCTCTGTCTGAGTCCTGCACTTTCAATAAAGCATGAAGTCATCCTACAAGGACAGCAGGGAAAATCAGTAGCTGCACTTTCATGGAGGATTCAAGAAATCCACACACCCCTTCGCTTTTCTGCTTTTTCTGCACACTCCTGCCCACTCGATTTCATGGATGTTCTTTAAATTTAAGTTCCCATGTTTGAATCTTTCCACTCCCTGTTGAGAATGCATGCAGTGCTGTAAACAGGTATTTGCCCCCCTTTCCATTTTCTTCTATTTCAGCATAGTTTTCACACTTAAATGTTAAAGATCATCAAACTAATTCTAATATGTGACTAAGTATGCAGTTATGAAATGATTTCTTAAAAAGCTATGTAACACTTTCTTGCCCCATTTGAAAGAGTAATTGCCCCCTTTGTAACTAAATAAACCAGTTAAAAAAGGTAATTGATAATTGGGTTCAATTAAAATAGGCAGATGCATGCATGATTGCTGCTATCCCACTTGAATCTAAAAATCACTTAAATAGAACCAGAATTGCAATGTGAAGTAAGCAAAAAGCAGCACATGATGACGTTATCTAAAGAAATTCAAGAACTGATGAGAAACAAAGTCACTGACATCTATACATCTTTAAAGGGTTTCAAAGTCATTTCTAAGGCTCTGGTACTCCAGCAAACCATAGTTGGAGCCTTTACTCCCAGTAGAAAAAAATTTGGAGCAGTGGTGAATGAGTGGCCAGACTTCCAAAATTCCCGCAAGAACGCCTCAAGGACTCATCCAGGAGGTCACAAAAAACACAAATTAACATGTAAAGAACTGCAGTTCTCACTAGCCTTAGTTAAGGTCAGTGTTCATGACTCCGCAATAAGAAAGAGACTGGGCAAAAATGGCATCCATGGGAGAGCAGCAAGGCAAAAAAAAAAAAAAAAAAAACAAACAAAAAAAACACTGCTGACCAAAAAGAACACAAAGGCTCGCCTTACATTTCCCAAAAATATCTTGCTGATGCCTGAGACTTTTGGAATAATATTGTGTGGACTGATGACCCAAAAGTGAAACTTTCTGGAGGATATGGGTACCACTGCATGTGGCGTAAAGCTAACACAACATTCCACAATAAGAACACCATACCAACAGTCAAACATGGTGGTGGTTGTGTGCTGGTCTGGGGCTGCTTTGCTGCTTCAGGACCTGGGCAACTTGCTATATTTGATGGAACCATGCTCTCAACCAGAAAATGTGAAAGGAGAATATCCGGCCACCAGTGTCTGACCTAAAGCTCAAGTGGAGTTGAGTTATGCAGCAGGACAGTGATCCGAAGTACAGCATCAAGTCCACCTCTGAATCGCTCAAAAGAAACTAAAAGATGGTTTTAGCGTGGCTTCATCAAAGAGCCAGCTTGAATCTGATTGACATACTGTGGCATGATCTTAAACAGGAAGATCATGCCCCAGCACTTTCCAATGTGGTTTAATAAAAACAATTATGCAAAGAAGAGAGGCCAAAATTCATCCACAGCGCTGTTAAAGACTGATTGCCAGTTATTACAGAAGTTTGATTGCAGTTGTTGCCACCAAGGGTAGCACGACCAGTTAATAAGTTTACGGGGTAATTATTTTTTAACGTGGGTTATATAGGTTTTCAATAACTACTTAAATTTAAAAAATGGAATGATCATTAAAAAGCTGCTTTTAGTATTTACTCATGTTGTATTTGTCAAAATTTTTTGGATGAAAAATTTAAATTTGAAGAATAAGCAAAAATAAATCGAGAGGGGGTAAATACTTTTTTTACAGCACCCTATGACATATTAAATGGCACCCTCACCCCAACCCCAAAAACATACAACAGTCAGACTCCTATCTCCACAAAGACACACAGGTCTGTAATCATCTACACAAACACGCGCCACCCCAACCGCCATCCCCAGAAACACACAACATCCCACTATCACCCCCAAACACACAATATCCCCACTTTCACCCCACTAACACACAACATCCCCACTATCACCCCACTAAAACAAAATATCCCCACTGTCACCCCACTAACACACAACATCCCCCCGTCACCCCACTAACATACAACATCCCTACTGTCACCCCACTAACACAAAACATCCCCACTGTCTCCCCCAAACAAACAGCATCCCCAAGGTCACCCCACTAACACAAAACATCCCCACTGTCACCCCATTAACACACAACATCCCCACTGTCACCCCACTAACACACAACATCCCAACTGTCACCCCACTAACACAAAACATCCCCACTGCCATCCTACTAACACACAACATCCCCACTGCCACCCCACTAACACAAAACATCCACACTGTCACCCCACTAACAAAAAACATCCTCACTGTCACCCCACTGACACAAAACATCCCCACTGTCCCCCCACTAACACACAACATCCCCACTGTCACCCCGAAACACACAGCATCCCCACTGTCACCCCACTAACATACAACATCCCTACTGTCCCCCCACTAACACACAACATCCCCACTGTCACCCAGTAACACACAACATCCCCACTGTCACCCCACTAAAACACAACATCCCCACTTTCACGCCACTAACACAAAACATCCCCACTGTCATCCTATTAACACACAACATCCCCACTGCCACCCCACTAACACAAAACATCCACACTGTCACCCCACTAACACACAACATCCCCACTGTCCCCCCACTAACACACAACATCCCCATTGTCACCCCACTAACACAAAACATCCCCACTGTCACCCCACGAGCATACATCCCCACTGTCACCCCACTAACACACAACATCCCCACTGTCCCCTCATTAACACAAAACATCCCCACTGTCACCCCACTAACACACAACATCCCCACTGCCACCCCACTAACACACAACATCCCCACTGTCACCCCACTAACACACAACATCCCTACGTTCACCCCACTAACACAAAACGTTCACACTGTCACCCCACTAACACAAAACATCCCCACTGTCATCCTACTAACACACAACATCCCCACTGCCACTCCACAAACACAAAACGTTCACACTGTCACCCCACTACCACAAAACATCCCCACTGTCACCCCACTAACACACAAAATCCCCAGTCACCCCACTAACAAACAACATCCTCACTGTCACCCCACTGACACACAACATCCCCACTGTCACCCCACTAACACACAACATCCCCACTGTCACCCCACTAACAAACAACATCCCCACTGTCACCCCACTGACACACAACATCCCCACTGTCACCCCACTAACACACAACATCCCCACTGCCACCCCACAAACATAAAACATTAACACTGTCACTCCACTAACAAAAAACATCCCCACTGTCACCTCACCAATACCCAACATCCCCACTGTCACCCCACCAATACACAACATCACCACTCCCCAGCTCAACAATGTGAATCAACGTCCCCTCCCACCCCTTTCCGAATTTTGAAGGTGACAGAAGGTCTGTTTCCAGCCGTCCTCCATTACTCCTCTTTCACGCCAGGAGAGTCTCTTGTAGGCTACGAGGTGCTGTACCAGACATGATGTATCACAGCCAGGGAGAGGGAATAGCAATGAGGAGGGGGACCCCGCGAGTGTGCGGGGGTGTGATGCGACGACTGCTTCTAGAAACGTGGGCGCAGCCCTGGGCAGCTTTCAGGACAACCATCATTGCCAGCAGGCATGCACAGTGGGAGTGTTGCTTGGAACATCCGATTAACACTTACATCTGATTTATATCATCCATAGTAATGCTGTGATTTTTTTTTCATCTTTCTGATTTTTACTTATAGTGTGTACTCAATTCATTAACAATGCATTCATTAATGAGCACATTCATTCTGTTTCTTTTTCACAAGGCTGAGTCATTCAAACAGCAGCTATCCAGTTCCTCTCTCTCTCTATATATATATATATATATATATATATAGATAGATAAAACTTGGAATTAGATCATTGGACTGCAGTGTACATCAGTTTCCTTTTGCACACAGAGTAATTACATTCAGCACAAGGATAAGAAGTAAGAAAGAAAATGTATCTGAAAACAGACAGCCATCCAATTAATATTTGAGATCTAATCATTTTATATAGTAATACATTTACATTTTAGGAAATCCTCATTTTCATATTTAAAATCCAGTCGAAGGCTCAATGTGAATTGTAAAAATATAAACATGTACACTCAGGCATATTTGCCCGTTTTCTGAGCATAATAGTTGCACAGTTTGTGCCGGGCTCTCCGTACAGTGTGTTTGTGCTGAGAAATGAGCTCATAAATCAGGCATTCTTCCCCCCTTCCCCTTAATGCACTACTCTCTCCTGAGGAGCCATTTGCACGTATCCTGGATGGGTGATTTCCCCGCTTCCCAAAAGCTCATTCCACTCGCACCAGCTGTGCTATTGTACACACTGTCGATGGGAATTATGGGAAATGGAGGGGAACATGGAGCCGACAGAAGAATGCAGCAGAGCTATTCATTCTCTTTTTTTTTTTACCCTGGGCAAGGCTTGCGTGTGTGTGTGTGTATGCCTGCGTGTGCTATTTAATTTATAAGCGAATTTGGACTTTCACTGAACTGAGTTTGTGTATATGTGTGTGCAAACATATGCGTGACAACCAAAAATTGTCTCTGTCAACAGTCGATAGCAGGAGTCATTACACTAACCTTCAACATCAGTACTATACTGCTTGCAAAACAAAACTGTAGTAGCAGACAACACTGGAGATTATGCATAAAGTATGAAATAGAGGCAATGTAATTCAGAATTTTATTGTGATGGCTGCCATTTTCTTCTTGTTTGTTGCCTGGCCGAGGACAGTCTGTACTATGGCAGCGGCTGAAGTTCTGGCAAGTTCTAACAGTGGAGTAATAAACTGCTGCTCATGTTCATCAGTACAGTCTGTCATGGTGTAGGTAACAGGATTATATGGGGAGTCATTTTGAGGGCTGGAGGGGAACCCCGTGGAGGCAGACAGACGCTTTAAGAGCTGGTTTGTTAACTATTTGTTTCTGCTTTCTAAATTGTAGATATGCAAACAAGCTTTACTTTTCTTGGTTGTTGTTTTTTCAGCCTTTTAATTCCATAGGGAAGACCTATTGAGAGCATGTTTCTCTTTTTCAAGGATTCCCTAAGAGAAATGCAAGATTAAAAAGTTGCAACTAGGGACCAACAGGGAGCAACAGGGGAAAAGCCCCAAGAGCATTTTTGTGGCTCAGGGCCGTGATCAACACCCCAATGGCAAAGTTCTTCACATCCTCATCTCTCCATGTGCGAGTTAAAATTCGAAGCCCAAGGGCCCTAAGCAACGGCTCAACAATCTACAACAGCTACCATGAGGCTTCCGTGCTGCCCCAATCACTACTCCCTCAGATAATTTTGTTAGAACAAAGGGGTGTATTTCTTCTCTGCTCTTTTAAATTGTCCATGCATGCTATTGTCAGAAGTATTGACTAAGGGGCTGCGAAAAAGTATTTGACTCCTTCCTGATGTCATCTATTTTTGCATAGTTGCCACAATAAAATGTTTCAGATAATCAAACTAATTTTAATATTGGACTAAGATAACCAAAGTAAACAAAAATGCAGTTTTTAAATGATGATTAAATTTATTGAAAGAAAAAAGCTATCCAACCCATCCTAGCCCTGTGTGAAAAAGTAACTGCCCCCTTAGTAAATCAACCAATTAAACAATTTTGATGGATAATTGGGTTCAATTTCATTAGCCATACTTAGGTATGATTATTGCCAGCCCTGCTGAATCTAAACATCACTTAAATCGAACCTGACCTGACTCTGGTTCTCCAGCGAACCAAGGTAAGAATTATTATCTACAAATGAAGGAAACTTGGAACAATGGTGAAGCTTCCCAGGGGAGGCCGACCTTCCAAAATTTCTCCAAGAGTGCAGTGACGACTCATCTGAGAGGTCAGAAAGGAACCCAGACTAGCATCGTAAGAACAGCAGGCCTCACTTGCCTCAGTTAAGGTCTCCATTCAGCATTCCACAATAAAAGAGCAATTGGGCAAAAATGGCATCCATGGGAGTGCTGTAAGGCAAAAACACTGCAAAACTTAACAGAACACAAAGGGTCATCTCACATTTGCCAAAAAAAAAAAAAATTCTCAATGACCCTCAAGACTTTTGGGATAATATTTTGTGGACTGAGTCAAAAGTTGAGATGTAACGAGACATGGGTCTCTTTGCATCTGGTGAAAAGCTAATACAGCATTCCTTTATAAAAACATTATACCAACATTCAAACCTGGTGGAGGTAGAATGATGGTCTGGGGCAGCTCCAGGTGACTTGCCATGATTGATAGAAACATGAATTCTGCTCTCTCATAGAAAATCCTGAAGGTAAATGTCTGGCCTTCAGTCAAGACTGAAAGATCAAGCACAGTTGGGTTTTGCAGCAGGACATTGATCCAAAGCACATAAGCAAGTTCACCATTAAATGGTTCTGAAGAAACAAGATGAACAAGGTTTTAGAGTGTCCCAGTTAAAGTTCTGACTTAATCTCTGATTGGGATGCTGGAGCATGACCTTTAATGGACAGTTCATGCTTGAAAACCCCCTAATACGCTTGAATTAAAAAAAAAAATTCTGCAAAGAGGAGTGGGCCAAAATTCCTTACCAGCTGTGGAGAAAAAAAAAAAAAAACTTATTGTAAGTTATCACAAACGTTTTGCTGCCGCCAATGGTGAGACAACCAGTTAAAAAGTTTAGGGGGCAATTTAATTTTTTACATAGGTGATAAAGGTTTTGAATACTTATTTACCTTCAATAAATGAAATGATCATTCAAAAGCTGCATTTTGTGTTTACTTACATGGTCTTTGTCTTATATTTAAATTAGTTGGATGATCTGAAACATTTAAATATGACAAAAAGCAAAAATAAAAGAAATTGAGGAAGGGGAACATACATCCTCACAGCGCTGTCAGTATTCTGCTTGATGCAGTTTTCAAGTATACAATTCAGAGTTCATTCAAAACTTCACATTCACCACTTCATATTCTTCTTACTCAACTCAGGAGTGCGTAACTGGAAAGATAGGAAGGGTCCGCTGTGACTCCACCCCTGTCTGACGAAGAGGGTTGTGCCAAAACTCCCTTCACTTTTTATCCCTGTGAATCCCTGTTTTAGACTGATAGACCCTCAAAAAAAAGGATATAATTGTACCATCTAACAGTCAAATGACTTGTCACTGGGGCAGTTACCCTCGTATGCAATCCTATTGTATCTGTTTCACCCAGGGATGGATTAATGAACGGGCCTGCTGGGCAAAATCACTGCTATTCACTTTGTATTTCTTGTTGCATAGTCAAAGCGCCTAATCGTTCCTGTCAATAACAAAAGTCCTACGGGCAAACTGAAGGAATAGCCTAAAAATTCACTTTGAACACATAACAAGAAACAAACCATATTGTTGCATTATGAGTGGTTGTTTATTGCCTTGGTTTATCCACAGGACTTTAGAGGTGCTCCATGTAATATGGGCCCTTCAACTCTGTGGGGAGAAATCCAAAGACCAAGTTCAAATCAAGTGCGATCAAGTTCTGTCCAAGGAGCCTCTCACATGGTCATAGATATGGACCCTCTGCCACACACACATACACACACACACACACACACACACACACACACACAAATGAGCTGTTTATGCGGCATTTCTGGAAAGTCATGGTTCATAAAGACCCATAAAGGCTCCTCAATCATATAACATGGGCCTGCATGTGTGTGTGTGTGCGTGTGAGAGAGAGAGATTTTCTGATTAATTGATTCATTAATTTATTGTTTTATTTATTATTTTTGTGGCGTATCACTTGATTATAGGCTCCTTTAACCTTTTAAGCCCGAGAGGCCCCGAGTTGGAGTCATCAAATGCAGCGGCTATTATTCAAATTTGCGAAACTTCAGGCCCATTTTAAATTCTAGTGGAGATCCAAAGGTTTCTGACAATCCCAAATATGTCCATGTGAATATTAGGGAAATGTGTATAAAATATGTACTCGATATAGATATTTCCATTTGAAGTAATGCTTTGACCATAAAAACATGGAGCCCTGGGTTTGAATATTTTTCTCAATATAAGTGCAATGCAGCTTCAGTGAAGCGCTGAGACCCGCAGATACAGAATATATGTGCATCATTGTCCTCCAACAAGAAAAAATGTGTTATCTTTAAGTCCCTTTAAGGGAAAATTTCAGGGAAAAGGCAGGGTATAAGGGGTTAAGTATGTTTCAGTGTTCGGCCTTGACTGGGCCAAGTGAGATTTCTTACATGAATATAAGCAATATATTTTGCATAGGCCTATTTCATAGGTGCCCACATTCCCATTAGATTAATGAATAAAGAAACTGGTCGATAGAGGACGCTATTAAAGTTTGTACTGGAGAAAGTGGGGTGACGATAAGGTCTATCTGTTAAAATGTGAAATTCTTTAACAAGCGCGAAACATACGTAAATTCAAAATGGAGCACCGGCGGACGTTAAGCGGAGCAGCTAAAAGAAAGCTAAAATAAAAGAAAAAGAAACCAAGGAAGCATCTTTTTTAGATAAGGCTGTTTCTTACTCTGCCCGTCAGTAATTGTGAAGGTGAGCGGTCATTCTCTCTGCTATCCAGAATTAAAAATGAGCCAAGGACGAAGATTACACAAAAATGTCTGAAATCGCTTTCTCTCACAGCAATTGAAAGCGAACTGACTAATGGCCCGGACTTTGATGATATCGTGAATGATTTCGGACGACGCAAAGGCAGGAGAAAATGCCTTAGTTAAGTTGGGTAAAGTAAGATGATTTAATGGTTAATTTAAACTCATAGACATAGTCTTGCAGTGTTTGCTAGGTATAGGCCTATGTGACTCTATAGCTTGCCGTAAATTGTTTTTAGGTTTTGTTTTTGTTAATAATCAAAATGGCTTAACTTTATCTTATTTGTAGTTGAGAGTGGTTTAATTTGTTCATTTTTTACAGCATGAAATGTCAACGCGAAAGTGGCAAAATCGATCAATACTGTAACTGAAATTTGCAAATGTTACATGTGACAGTGAAAGTGATGCATAGAACTGAAGAATAAAATTAAAGTAAATATTGTGGACAATAGATAAATGCCAGAATTTTAATGTATAAAGAGTTCAGTTTTCTTGTGTGGCAGTAAACTTGGTGATATTCAAATTAGATTGGGAAGACGTTTTGGTGATTTTTAACTTGGTTGCCATTACTTGTGCACAACTTTGTCTGCACGGGCAGTGGGGGGGGGGCCTTTCACATGTCCGTGCCCAGGGGCCCGATGTCTCTTAATCCGTCTATGGTTTCACCCCAAAATGGAATACAATTACCTTGAAGTGCAATAATTAGCCCTTAGGGGTACATTTGTGTAGATCGCACCAAGAGGGACAGAGGTTCACTCCTGTTGTACCCCATATTTCTAAGAGAGTACCGTAGACATTTGAGAATGCTCTATAAAAATGGATCCCGACACGACCAAGTCATTTTCTCTATCACCAGGCAAGAGCCAGGATGTTTCAACATTTCAAGTCAACCCTGGAGGCTACCATTGCAATGTGAATTGGCTGGGGCATGACCAACATGAAAAATTACAGCTCTCAAGCCAGGCTGCTCCTCACTGTTGAATCATTTGTGTGTCACAGAGCAAAGGTGCTACAAGAGTCTGTGACTACAGATCTTTATCTAGAATGATCGATCTCCATTCTCTGCCTTGGTTTGGCAGATAAAAATGCGTGTTTGTGTGTGTGAATGCGGGAGGTTTTAGAGTATTTTTGCAAGCATTTGTGTGTTTGTGTACGTGCATGTGAGGGTGTGTGTATCTATGTATGTGTGTAATCGAGTTGTTTACATCCCATTGCCTCTCGGTGTACTGGCTGCAGTAAACACCGTGTGTGTTGATGCTCAGCAGTAGGAAAGCCAGTGCTCCTCACTGCTGCAGTGATACCTTTTTCCCCATGGACACAGGACAATCGCCCAACAGCCACCGAACAAAACCCTCAGTTTCTGTCTCAATCTACACGCCCCGTTCCCAACATGTAATTGCAAAAGACAAAAGAGGACATTCTGCAGATTTTCTTTCCACAAATAATTGCAGTAATTTCAGTACAGTATAAAACGGGGAACTGCGAATAAAAAAAAAACAAAAAAACACAGGTAATAAAGACGATGGTTACGTTCTACCCATCATCCTTTTGTGTTCCTCAGTTCACACGGCCAATGTATCACAGGACAGCACAGTCCGCAATTAAGCCCTGACTGCACAATCAGGTAAAGGACAGAACTGCAAAACACAAGCGTGCCTCTGCTACAGGAGAAGTACACTGTTAATCATGAAATGACAGTGTTTCTCGTATAAATGGTAATTGTTGGTACTTTCCAGACGAAAAGCGCCCACTGTTACATTTCATTAGTGAACTGTCCATCTCTAAGCTCCACACTGGACAGCACATGAACAATAACCATCGAATTCCGCTGATTTACCAATTTTACCGACGAGAAATTCTCAGCGTGGAGCATTTAATTGATTGAATGTTGCAGCTTTTGCATTAATGGAAGATAGGTGAGACCTACCTCAGTGTCGCCTGGCGCGTCTTTGTCTTCTGCCCACGTACTGGATCAGTGAGGCACAGAGGAAAGGGAGGAGGGGAACGCTCGCTGATGAGAGGGGTAGAATCCAGCGTCCCAGAGTGAACCATCCATCCAGTTCTGCTCCACATGTAGTATATGGCAAGACCACTGCCACCGAGCCCTAGTGAGGGGGGGAGAGAGAGAAAGAGAGAGAGAGGGATTGAGTGAGAGAGGAGGGTGAGAGCAAATGTGAGGAGGGAGGGAGCGAGACAGAGGAGAGAGAGAGCGAGAGAGACAGGGAGAAAGAGTGTGAGAGAGGAGGGAGATGGAGAGGACTATACACGTGGTTGAGTCAGTGAATTTGTGTACATTTGAATTTGTGAGCCATACTGTATGCGAATGTATGCTGCCCTTATTCTGTTTTTGTTGAGTAGTACAAGTGCTCTAATATACAATACAATATACATATGGGATCTCCAAATTGTGTTCCTGTGAATGGTTTTGCATTATAATAATACGCACATTGATATTAACAGGTGTATCTGTCATCGATCCTCTAGTGGCAACAGAGGAGGAATTCAAATAAGAACAAGGGCCATAATAAAATCAGAATTGTTTCCTATCTTTCCTCAGCTTTTCTGCACCTGGCCTATTCCACTCCCTATAGCTGTCTCCCTCTCACTACATCTCTCTCTACTTCTCTTTTTCCTCTCTATCTGTTTGTCACAGATGGAACTGGAACGCCATAATCCCACTAAGGCAGGGTATTTATGCTACTGCTGGCACTTTAAGTCTCTCTTGAAAAGGATAAGCTTTCAGTGACTTTAAAAGTACTGAGCAGTGACAGGATCTCTCTCTCTCTCTTTCTCTCTCTCTCTCTATCTCTCTCTCTCTTTTTCCCTTTTCTCAGCAACACTACACTACCAAGACTGGTTCACAGGGTCCTAAAGTCAGTGTGTTACCCAAGTGCTCTTCAGAATGAGAGAATACACGCTCAGTTCCCACACAGCTTAGCTCAGCCAGCACTGATGTTACTGACATCCTCAGTGAACCATAGACTAAATGACTGTTCCTGATATACCTGGGCACTGCGTGATCTCTCTGTTTTGCAAGGAAGTATATTGAGTGAGCAGGACAAAGACTCAGAGGGAATTATTCTCAACTCTCAAAACAATGTACTCCAGAAGTGGGAAAAAGTCCATGCAAAGTAAATATAGTTTAATTGGATTCTATGCATTTCAGAATTTAGAAGATTTTATGCTGTATGCATTTTGAAATACACATTTAGTTGTCCTGCTCCTGATATGAACATCAAATCAAGCATGAATGAATGGAGAAAGAGAGAGAGAGAGAGAGAGTTTGAAAGAGAAATCATGGGATAGAGCAAGAAACAGAACATGACAGATTAAGTGAGGAGGTAGAAAGCAATTGGAGAGAAGGGGGCATGTATGCCAGATGAGGCATGTGCCGATGCTCGGTACTTCATGGAGTTGTGAGCTGGTCCCTTAAGCCCTTTCGTGTTGCCTTAACCCAATGACCCCTTCACTTTAGTGGCATTAAGATTCATTTTAAAAATAGCCCGTGGAGATGGAGAAAAGGGCACAGTCTTTTTTCGCGTCTTGCTCTTTTCATCTTGTTCTTTTCCTTCCAAGATGACGACAGCCTGGAATCACATTTCTTGCAATATCCATTTACAGCTATACTTTTGTGCTATTTTCAACAGTCTTTTTGCCTGAATTGTTTATTAAAACTGAGAAGAAGTATTGTTTTCAATATTATTGCTCCATCTTTGTGGTTATTAAGATTTCTTTATGAGGGATTTTTTTTTTCCTGAGAATAGATATGCTTTGATTACCAAAAGCTGGATTTTTCTCTTTTTTTTCAATGTGAGATTCACCAAGTGGTGAATTTCTTGTAACCCTTTTAACTCATGATACCTAGAGGGGCAAAATAAATTTGAGGAACAACATCCTGACCGTGAAGCAAGCTAGTAGTAGCATTATGCTTTGAGGTTGCTTCTCTTTAACAGGGACAGGGGATCTCATCAAGATAGATGGATTGATGAATAGCTCTAAATATCACCGTATTCTAGCAAAAAGACTTGCTGGCCTCTGTCAGAAAACTGCAGATGAAAAGAAAATCAAAATCCATGTACTAGAAGTACTTAAGTAAAAAAAAAAAAAAAAAAAGCCTATTTTGAGAGGAAAAAAAGTCTAAATATATAATAGATCCATAAAATCTGCTAATTTAAGAACCCAGCGCTAAAAGTACTTAAGTCATAAAATTTCTATTTTGAGAAAATTGACTGAGACAACTATAAAGACATTTTCCCATTCGTACCTGAAAATGTGACTTAAGTACTTCCAGCAGTACGATTTTCTATTTCACCTTCCAAGACGACATCAATGACCCAACGCACATAATCAAGTCAAAGAAAGCGTGGCCTCAGAGAAAGAAAATCAAAGAGTTTGAATAGTACTGTCAGACCGCAGTCCCATTAAGTTCTTTTGTAATGGCCAAAATGCTACTTATTGGGTAAAGAGCGGGTCAGGAGATGGGTAAGATCGCAGTCATGTGGTAAGTCCGATTTTGGGCATATTGAGCTGATGCATATTCAGTATATTGTACCAACTACAACAGCTGAGGATTAGATAACGAAACAATTCAAATGGAATATGTGCAGATGTACCATGGTTATTCGAATTTACCCAGTCCATATCCTGTGCGACTCCAATTTTGTCTTGATTTTAGAGTGGGTTACAACTTAAATAATTGACTTAAGTCACTTTTTGGCCAAAATACTCCAAAGGACTGAGCTTAAAATTGGCTATTGCTTGCTTGGAAACCTGAAACTGTCAGCCTACATTTTGCCTTCACAAATTTCCTTTTTAATGAAAATTATTTTGAAATTGAATATACATCAGGACAGCCATTTCTTTGTGTCCTGCTTTTGTTTCTAATTTGATACAATACCACTCAGTGTGACATTTTAGTGACAGCTGATGTGCTTTACTGTGATTGATGAAGATGGGCACTCATGGAGGAAATATCTGTGCTAAACTGTAGTCCACCCCACAGTCCTTTAAAAACTCAGCTCTGTTCCATTCTAACTCCAGGAAATAAGACGGTGGATCTGAGCCAGCATGACATCTATGAGGTCATGACATGACTCATGACATGCTATCCAAACTGGCTAGGACCAAACATTATAAAGGTCAGGTAAAAGCATGTCATGCAAAAGCGCTATGATTCCATGGAATTTGAGTGGAACCAAGCAACAGATGATGAAGTATGTATTTAATGCAAATGCTGATCAATAAACCTGTGCAAATCTTTCTGGCATCAAAAATGCCCGAGTTCTCTCCTCACGGGCTTTGTAAATAAAATAGATCTGATTCAAAAGTCTATTTCCACACCCTGACATGGAATGGTCAGGGATGATTCTGCTGTTGAGACACTGCCACAGAAATGCCTTTCACACTCAATCTCTGGAATGCATGTTATGGATTTATCTCACAAACAAATAATCCTGTAACTGCCAGACAGTTTCACTATTCCTGGAATATTCTGCAGACTGTGTTATTCAAGAAGGATGTGATGTTTGTGTTGTGTGTAAGCTGTACAAATAAATTAACTGCACTGTCCTGTTGTAAATTCAGCAGATGGACATATTGAGTACATAAACAATGTCATAAAGCATCAGGGTTTTGTTAGCACTCAATTGATGAGGCTAATTTATAATGTTACACCATTGCTGGGGGAGAGAACGGATTGCACAAATAAATTCAGACCTGATGAGAATACAGGTGAGAGAAGTGCATTTCTATGGCAAGAGATCTGAATGAAAATATACTCTGAAGTTTTTAAAACAGTATCTGATCATTATTGCTCTGAATTTGGTCAGAAAGCATTTTGGAAAATGTAAACATGTTTCAGATGATAGTGGTCCTTGTCCAGAGGAACATACACATATACCATTTTATATAAAAAACATTTAAGCTGCTAGAATACTTCCAGTATGGAGCCAAGACAGGTTAAGCACCTTATTCTAAGGCGCAATGGCAGCAGCCAAGCAGAAATTACATCTTCAGCCTTTAACCAGTGATCCTATTTTTCAAAGCATAATAACTAAATGTGCTGCATATAATTTAAATGTGGGAATAAGGAAATTTCTAGTTTGGACAAATGACAGGTTTCCTAAGCAAATCTGAGCATTATAAGGGCAATTAAAGGATACTTCTAGAATGTACATAACAAGCAGTTTGAATGAAGTATTTGCGCAGTATTTTGTCATTAGAAGAGCGTTTCTCTGGAGTTATGTTTCCTTTGTTCTGTTCCTAGTTTAATTGGACTGGGGTTTTTCCCAGGGGGCTGTGCTATTCCTGGTTTTTGTTTGCAGTCATTTCCATAGCTCAATCGGCCAATTAGCTGGACGGCTGTGCCGATGCCAGTTGACTTGTAGACTTGACTGATAGATTACTTCACACTGGGTCACAAGAATAGTCTTCGGCTATTTCTGAAAGCATATCATCAGTAAATGTCATTAAATGTCAGCTGACGAGAATGATCAGGGTAATTGCATGATTAAGTGCTGAATGAAAGTGCGGCAATGAAATCAAGAAATGGCTTATGGCTCTTTTATATCAGGGTTTTCTAACCCCTAAGAAGTAGGTAATCTCTGTGATGGGCGTAGGTTAATTCCTCTCCTGTGATAAGCCCCAGTGAAAGCTGTAAGCTGCGGGTGGATTTGAATTCTCCGGCCGCAGTCTCTCCTGATCTCCGGCACTCTGAATGTTTCCCCTGAACCACGGCCATTTATGCATCATTCATTTATGTCCCTGTCAGTGTCCTACATTGTGGTCTCGTACAAAGTGATAAAATATTTACCTTGCAGAATTTTCCATGCAGTGTTGGAAAGAGGATTAATTCCTTTTTGTGATGCCTCTGCATTCAGTGTTATTTCCTACCAGTCTACCTCTACACACAGAGCCATATACGACAACCACTGCTAGTACTGTTACAACTACAACTACGATTACATACATGCATGCACGGACACACACAGACACAGAGGCAGATGCACATACACACACACACACACACATCATAGGCTGTATATAAAGATGAATGAAGCATCTCCTTCCTGATGCTGCACAAAAATGGAGCCAAAATATCCTTCATACAGATGCTGCAATCTTGTCCATTTGGAGCAACAGGTCAAGGTCCCGCCCTACTCAGTCGTAAGCACATCCCTGAACTTTTCATGTCACCTAGCTGGCAGCTTCAGTGCTAGACTTGAGACTGGGGATGTTTTCAAATATATCTAACGTTATTATTAGGTTCATATACTCAATATTGTCTTATTAGGGAAAGGTAACCAAAAATTCTGCCTATTGAAAGGACCATTCTACCATGACTGGAAGCTTGATAAAGGGCTTTCTAGTTTGTATTTTTCCCAAGTAGCCTATAGTTGTACGAGTCTGAACACATTTGTTATTTTACTTGTCCTTGGCAGTACATTGTGTGGCTACCCTGCCAATGACCAGTGCTCCTGCCAAACTCTACAAATTTGCGCCGGCTGCTAGCTATCTATTAGCCAGCTAAGAGGCTCATATATTGACTATAGTTATGTTACCTCACACAACCCATCAAAATATGGTAGACAAATTCAGTCTGTGGGTAAATGGCCTCCCCGATATCATACATTTTTTAATGTTTGTTCTGCCTACCTTGCTTGCTAGTTAGCTAACTAAGTCACCCGTTACTGAATCTTGATTTACTAGTAAGCCAGCAAGCTAACTGTTGTCAGCTGGCAAGCAAGATTCGGTTATAGTTCTCTTAAATTAGCAACAAAAATTGATGGTAAAAAAAGCTCTTTGTGCCGAACATAGCAAAGCTGCAAATATGCCCTGTGCATTCCTTATGCCCTGAGTAAAGAGATTTTTACCATAGATTTGCGTTGCTACCTAACTTATGGTGAACTGTTATAGAATCTAGCTGAGCTAGCTTGCTAGCTAGCTAATGATCTGGCTTCATTTATCAGCAACAGCATCACTACAAACAGTACATGACACAACGTTCAGAGCAAAGTCAATTCTACAGTCAATTTTCAATTGATTTTAAGAATCACTATGGGTTATATTAAGTTGTACTGGGACGTAGCAACTTATGCATGTGTAAAGTTAATGTTATATCTCTTTTCGACAGTTGCATTCTAACGTCAACAAATTCCCGGAAATAAGCCAAGGTGACTACCTTTCTTAGAGTCGCTGTCAGTCACATTTATCGATCATGACTTTACATCCCTTTAATTAAATAAAATCAAACTTATCAGAAAAAAAGCCTGGTAAGAACTACTTAAAATAACAGAAACTGGTAATACTTTAAAATAAGGTGACATATTGTATGCTTAAGTAATGCTGAACTGATGCATGCCTCCTGATGATTTAATGCTTGAATTAATGCACGACGTATCATGAATTCCTGCTGCTTATCGTTGCCAAATGATGAACTGACTATGACTTTTTGTGATTAGTTGACACTTAACAGATCATCAGTCAAGGGATTTTAATTCACAGTTACTTCAAATATTAATTATTTTTGTGACCAAACTAGCAGGATTCCTCTTTCATAAAAGTTTTTTCAGGATTGTGCCTTAGCACAGCCTCTCTGTTAAAAACGATTTGCGTCATATCTCTGTGAAAATATATCCAATGGCACATTTTTTTTTTGTGTCGTTGAAAATGTCTTGTGTTGTGCTGCAAATCATTTGAGTATTGTAGTGAAGTAATTTGCTCATCCCAATAAACAACTGAGTGCAAGATGTGCCTATCATTACTTTAAAATGACTTTGTACATTACCCACATGACATGTGTCCACGCAAGTTAGATTAAGTCATGATATCCATTTGCATAAAATCATTGCACATTCAGTACAAGTCACCAGTGCAGTTGCACCGAGGCCGGAGCTTTGAATGTGATCGGACTTTGGAAAATGCTTCAAGATGTTTTGGAGTGGAAAAAGAATACTTAAGTTGCTTCGTCCATACCATATGTCACCCTTCTACTTGAATCACTCAAAAAAGTAAACTGATCTTGGGTTTTCTTTTTCGTATTTTTTTAAAAAATTTTTTATCTGAGTAATTTCTTATATAAAATATAAAAAAATTATTTGACATGCTCTTTAATTTTTTAGTGTGGCCCATGTCCCATCCACCACCAACACGGAGGGGGCAGGTTCATAACCTGTACTTCAGCCAGCCACTAGATGGAGATCTAGATGTTATGGCCTCACTTTTGGGTGGCTGTTAGGTTGTCCATCCTCATATACCGTCAATGATACACACACACACACACACCCACACATGCGCGCGTGCTCTGTGCAAACATCACTACAGCCACGGAATATTTTCAACAAAATACAATAAAATGAGCGCTTACTCCCCATTCAATGGATAAAATCACAAAACTCGCTCTTAATGTAATAAGAATAGAACCAATTTAGTGAACTTCAAGATGTAGCTGGCGTAGTGGTTTTGATGATGTTGGCAAGTAACCATACCAAGGATATACGTAAGACCTGAAATGGGATGAGAAATCTGAACAAATTTACAGTTCAGTTAATGCATTCGTTCAGTTTTACTTATGTTGTGTCCTATTATGTAGGAGATACAGAGGGAGATAGAGAGAGGGGAGGTGGAGAGAGAGAATGATTTTACCACTGGGAAAGGTTAATGTACCGGCAAATCAATTACGCATTATTTTGCACGGAGAGTGGGAGGAGAGAAAAGAGATAGTAAAGAGAAAAGAAGAGGTAGCAGCAGAGGAGCGGAATGAGTAAAAGGCAAAGGGGGAGGGTCAGGAACAGAGAGAAATGTGAGATCTTGAGGAAGGAATTAGGGACCATCTTCACCGATATGGAACATACTGACGTGTAGGTCTACTCGTATTTTCAAGATGTCGGAACTATATGTTTGTAATCAATTGGCAGACAGAGGGAATGAGTGAGCAGCTGAGACAGGTGGGGAACAAGTGTTACAAAAATGAAAAGTGAGGATGGGGATAACATTAAGATTTTAAATTTAAAAAAATGAGAGAGCTTTAGTGGAGCATTGTTAGGTTTGTTTGTTGACATTTCTAAGCTAACACCGTTTGCTTGCGTTGCAGTTTGGCTACTGTAGTTGAGTTAAGAGAGACAGGCAAG
The DNA here is from genome assembly GCA_029692085.1 of Gymnothorax javanicus. Classification (NCBI taxonomy): domain Eukaryota; kingdom Metazoa; phylum Chordata; class Actinopteri; order Anguilliformes; family Muraenidae; genus Gymnothorax; species Gymnothorax javanicus. The sequence continues at coordinate 18,272,480 of CM056195.1, forward strand.
GCCCTCGGTGGCATGGAATAACATTGCTTCCTTTGGATTTACATGGAAAATCCAACCGGATATCTCCACATAAAAATTATTTCATAGGTTGTTATTGGCAACCACGGAAGTTGGAAAAGGTCTCATTTTTTTCAAGTTATAATCCATTCACACATAGAACAAAGAGAAAACAGAAACAAACAGAAAGCGATTAATTCCGAGGTCTCCTCATCTCCAATCAGATCTATTGACGGTGTCCCTATTGAGTTTGTTGAGAAGTATAAATATCTCGGCATATGGCTGGACAAAGATCTCAATTTTAAACATCATATTGCAAATCTGACGAAAAAGCTCAAGTTAACGCTAAGCTTTTTATACAGATTAAAAACCTGTTTCTCAACTTCCTCACGTAAACGTTTGGTAACTGCCCTTTTTCTTTCTCAGCTAGATTATGGAGACACTGTTTATAGATTTGCTTGCCCCACTGTCTTGGCCAAACTTGATCCTCTTTATCATGCTGCATTGAGATACATCACTAACTCTGCGTTCAGGACACATCACTGTATCTTGTATAAACTTACTGGGTGGTCCTCGCTTGTTCTCTTGCGAGGATGCAGCATTGGTATATTTTAACATATAAGGCTATTCTTGGGAAATTGCCTTCTTACATATGTTCCAAATTTATGCCTGTAAGTAACCCTTATAACCTCAGATCCAGCAGTTTGCTTCAGTTCAAAGTGCCATCTGTACGAACTGAAACTGGAAAAAAGAGTCTGTCTTACTTTGGTCCGTGGGCTTGGAATGACCTGCAAAAACAGCTTAAACTAGATTCTCTTATTTCTTTATCGTCTTTTAAACAAAAAATCTCAGTAGTCATTACCACAAGCTGTACCTGCCATGACTAAACAAACGATCTCTCTCTCTCTTTTCTGCTTTTTGCACTATAGCACTATAGCTGCAATTTAGATTTTATTGGTTTTAAGATTAGACTTTAGATTTTGGGTCTAAACTTTTGGTCTTGGCAAATTATGTTTTTAGATCTGAGTAACAATGTCTTAATTATGTATTGACAGATTTTAGCTGATCGTATACATGCGCTTCCAGTTGGGTTCTGTAGTATTATATTTCACTTGAATACTCACTATTTTTTATTGTTCGTGGTTGGTAGACTGATTATTTTGTATTGTTTGTAATATGTATGTATATGTATGTGTATATATATGTGTATGTATGTGTGTATATATATATATATATATATATATATATATATATATATATATATAGTGTTGTTTTGTCTGAATATGCAAACTGCTGTGTGCTGCCTACTTGGCCAGGTCACAATTGTAAAAGAGATTTAATCTCAATTGTCTATCTGGTTAAATAAAGGTCATATATATATATATATATATATATAATGCGTGTTAAAAAAAAGGAAGAATATTGCATCATTAATAAAACAACACTATTTTTGCATCTAGGCCTTTTGAGTATATCTCTATTGTGTTTTTATTTTTCATAGCAGTTTTAGTGCATTTCCAGTCAGGGGTACCAGTTAAATGTAATTTTACTTCTGTCTCTCCGTCAGTGTCAGCCATGTGGTTCCCTAATGTTATAGGGAATCCTAGGAAATGGAGTTCATGGCATGCTTTCTTCTTAGCTGGGTCACAATGGAAAATGGACTTCATGCTGATTAAGGAAGTTATTGCTTGGGAATGTCTAAATTTGAATCCATGTAAAGCTGTTAGAACTCCAGGACAAAGCATATCCGGTGTCTGTGAAACCAGCCCTTTAAGCCCAAGAGTTCATGCCAATGAAGTAGTTTGCCAGGAAAAGTGAAGTGATTCTTGACATAAGTAAGCGTTGGACTTCTAAAATGGATGGATCATGATCCGGAGGACCCACCCAACCCCCCAGTCTTAAAACTTGTTTTTTCACCCCGCAATTAAAGTGATTAATATGTGACCTTGGGCAGAACAGTGGAGAGAACAGCCGTATTCAGAGGTAGATTAAGAATAATTGCTCTCTGGCACAGACGGGCTGCATCTCCATGGCATGAACGATTCAGAGAGGGTGAGGGAAAGTAAAGGAGAGGGAGAAAATGATTCATTTTAGGGGGGAGATTGCAGTGAGAACATGGAGATGTTATAAAGAGCCTAGAGGACTGCAGACTGTGCCACACGTAAAACGCTCTTCAGTACATTCCGCTCTTTGCCCTCAGTACGCCAGCCCGGGAGGGGGCATTTTTCAGAGAATGCTCCCTCTTTGTGTGTGTGCGTGCTCATGCACAGTGATGCTTTTATGACATCATGACTGAAAACCTGGCTAAGAGAACGTGAAACGCCTCGGGCTGGGGTAGCTGGGATGAAGAGGAAGAGGAGATGGCAGAGGAGGAAGAGGGCGCAATCAAGAGAAAGAAATGGCCTCACGGAGGCTGGCGGGAGAGGAGCTGCCTGCTGAGGCGGAATTAAGATTTCCAAGAGGGAGGAGGGAACTGGAACAGAAATGTGGTATTAGGAGGGCTGTGAAAGTTTTATGGTGGTGTGTGGGGGAGGGGGAGCGGTATTCGGAGGTGATGCGACTCTGTCAGGGTGCTCACCACTTAGCCCAAGTCCTCCTGCTGGCATGAATGATTTAGTGAAGGGAGGGGCTGACTGGAGCACATCCAACTGAGAGAGGGGGGAGTGCTAGAGGAAGGGCACCCCTCCTTTAATAGCTCCACAGAGAGAGAGAGAGAGAGAGAGAGAGAGCAGGCGACGACGTCGGAGGAGGGACAAGAAGGCTTCTTCAGCCATAGGATAATGGCCAGTGTTAAATGAACTGTATGATCGATAAATTTTTCTCTGATTGAGTGCACGTATATTACATTCATTACAGGAGGAGACCTCACTTCGGCAAAGTTCCAGCGGGAAGTATAATTCTTGATGTGTCTAAAACGCATATTTTCATCTGATAATAATCCAGTGCGACACATTTTTAAACCAGCAAGTCTTCAAATTGGCTTCAATATCAGGGGGCAGACATTTTCACTCGGGGAATCTTCTGATTTTGAATTTGATCTTCGGAAACCTCCCCTTTAAATGCTTAATAACCTAAACCTCTCGCAGTTTACATCTCCCAATTAGCCACAGTTGCTCAGACTAATTGTTAAAAACCGACCACCATCTAATTTATTTTCGATGGCATTGTTATGCATTGCACCACAAAAATTATGAGGCGTGTTCTTCTGCGCATAAATGACGACGTAAAATATCACTGTCTTTATCATCTCTGTGCTCGTGTAGCAGCACAGATTTGCGTAAATTAGTTTGCGTGGCTCATTAAGCAATAAGCGACCAGAATCTGTCCTATTCGCCGCTAAAGGGCGTTGAAGGCACGATGCACTGCTGAGTGACAATTGTAAGGATGGTGAAAATAAATGCTGCAAAGTCAGCGAAAGTTTTAAATTTTTGTATTTCTACTGCCATCCTTATAATGCCATATCAATCATATAAATGTAGGCAGTAGGCATTCACTTTTTCTTTACCATTTCTAATTTTGGTTATGTATTGGTATTGGTCTCTGAGTCGATAAATTGTTTGATTGTTAATCAGGCCAGCTTAAATAAAAACAGCTTGCGGGCAGTCAAGTCATAAAGGGTGACCTTACTGAAGGCCCTCTGAACAACTGCATGGCCCGAATGAAAGGAAAGAGAACAACTAATGTCACAAAAGAGAATAACTGACACTACAAGCACCGCAGCACTGGCGTTTGATTGAAGAATGCGTTCGAAATGTACACTCATCCACTACACAGGGCACTAAGTAGTGAATGCTCTGCATTGAAAACAATATAGAGAGTGAGTGAGTGAGCGAGTGGACAAGGGTGCATTCCGAACACATCCTTAGATTCCCCAAGTAAAAATGTCTGCCCCCTGATATTGACACCGATTTGAAGACTCGCTGGTTTTAAAATGCGTCGCACTGGATCATTACCAAATTAAAATGTATAAAACTATGCGTTTTAGACACTTCAAGAATTCTACTTTCTGCTGAAATATACTTTGCTGAGGTGCAGTCTCCTCCTTTAATTAGTTTTTTTTTTTTTTTTGGAAAAATGTATAAAAATGTGCAAGTAAGTATTTCAGGCATGTAAACCAAATATAGGCCAAAAATACACAGCTATTATCTATTATACTGTCATTATTGGAAGGTGTGCTGATACCACAGATGCATACAAGGACTGAATCCCACTTTTGCTGTGTGTCTGAATAATAATTTCCAATGATAATAAAGAGAGTAGCATCGGTTCAGCCTTTTTAAGTTTTGTACTCATTTAGATTTGCATTTGCATCCTCCGCCTGTCATTTTAACTGTTCCATTCTTTTTACTTTTTTTGATAATTGACCAGCCAGTGCTCAATGGTTTTACTTACTCTCCTTCTTTAAACCAAATTTTACACTCAGGACTGTTCCTACATGGGCAAAGTACAACCCCAATTCCGAAATAGTTGGGACAAAGTGTAAATTGTGAATAAAATCAAAATGCAATGACTTTCAGATCACATGAGCCAATATGTTATTTACAATAGAACATAGATAACACTTAAAATGTTGAAACTGAGACATTCTACATTTTTATCCTCAAAATTAGCTTATTTCAAATTTTCTGGCTTCGACAGGTCTCAAAAAAGTTGGGTAACAGGGAAAAAAGGGCTGAAAAATCAATTAATATATAAGAGAATCAGCTGAAAGAACATTTAGTAAGTAATTAAGTCAACTGGCATCAGGTGTGTAACATGATTGGCTATAAAAGGGATGTCTTAGAGAGGCTGAGTATCTCAGAAGTAAAGATGGCCAGAGGCTCTCCAACCCGTGAAGGCTTGTGTAAAAAAATTGTGGAATACTTTAAAAACAATGTTCCTCAACATCAAATTGCAAAGGCTTTGAAGGTCTCATCATCGACAGTGCATAACATCATCAAAAGATTCAGAGAAACTGGAAAAATCTCTGTGTATAAGGGACAAGGCAGAAGACCTTTACTGGATGTTTGTGATCTTCGGGCCCTCAGACGCCACTGCATCACTCACCGGCATGATTCTGTCATTGACATTACTAAATGGGCCCAAGAATACTTCAAGAAACCACTGTCTGTAAACACAGCCTGCCGTGCCATCCACAGATGCCACCTAAAACTCGTATCATGCAAAAACGAAGCCATTGTTGAGCATGATCCAGAAGCGCCGCCATGTTCTGTGGGCCAAGGCTCATTTAGAATGGACTGTATCAAAGTGGCAAAGTGTCCTGTGGTCAGACGAGTTCAAATTTGACATTCTTGTTGGAAATCATGGCGTCGTGTCCTCCGGGCTAAAGAGGAGAAAGACCACCCCTCCCGTTATCAGCGTTCAGTTCAAAAGCCAGTATCTCTGATGGTATGGGGATGCATTAGTGCATATGGTGTGGGACACTTGCATGTTTTAAAAAGCACCATGAATGCTGAAAGGTATATAAAGGTTTTAGAGCAGCATATGCTCCCCTCCAGACGACATCTATTCCAGGGAAGGCCTTGTGTATTTCAGAAGGACAATGCAAAATCACATACTGTAGCTATTACAACAGCATAGCTTTGTAGTAGAAGAGTCGATGTGCTGAACTGGCCTGCCTGCAGTCCTGATCTTTCACCGATTGAGAACATTTGGCGCATAATTAAACGAAAAGTCCGTCAAAGGAGACCCAAAACTCTCCAGCAGCTGGAAGCCTGTAGTAAACAAGAGTGGGATCAAATTCCAATGGCTAAACTCAAGAAACTTGTCTCCTCAATGCCCAGACGCCTCCACTCTGTGTTAAAAAGAAGAAGGGATGCTACCCCATGGTAAACAGGCCCCTGTCCCAACTTTTTTGAGACCTGTAGCAGCCATCAAATTTGAAATGAGCTCATTTTGTGGATAAAATTGTAAAATTTCTTAGTTTCAACATTTGCTATTGTAAGATGGGAAAAGGGGGGTTGGAGCACCGTGGCGCTGATGAGTGCATCTGTGACACTGCAGTAAGACTGGCGGGCCTTCTGAGCATCAAAAGACTTCAACGCCATGCAATATAACAAATTGTTGAGTTCCTGATGACAAGCAGCTTGTTGTTTGCTGTGGTTTGTGTGAAGGGAAGGGGGGGTGGTTTATGCCTGTAAGAGACTGGAGACCTGAACTGGGGGATGCAAAGTGTGATCAAGCTGTATGTGTGAATGGCTGGACAGGAGGCGATAAACCGGGCCTCTGAGCTGGGAGTGGGGGTTTGCATGGTTTCTGCGCCTTTGATGTCACCCTGCATGGGAGGCCTTTGGCTTACCCAGTGCTCCATATTGCCCTCAATCATCTCTGTAAGACTGGACCCTAACTTATCTGTTTTAATTAATCTAAACCTCTGAGAACGTCACAATATGAGCATATGTTCAGTATACTGCTAAGAAACCACTTCTGTACTTATAACAATTTACCTGTATAATAATTCAGCTTAAGACTTTTTAATGACAACTGCATCATACTCATAAATTTTCCTGGCTTGTTTGGTATGTATGTTTTTGTTATAATTCGAGGAGCTGAATGGCATATATTTCATATAAAATGAAATTATAATTCATTCACTTTTAGAAACTCCCTAAATTTGGGTAAGGTAAAATCTCCTCTCGGGTAATAAAGTTTCATTCCTTTTGTCTGAATGACCCCTCCTTCTCAATCATATGGCCTGACTCTGTCTCAGTCCTGAGACCTGTAACCCGATATCTCACCTGGTTAACTTATGGGGCTCTCTGGTTGGAGGAGGGGGTAGCTGGTTTGGTTTATAGGAAGGAGAAATGAGCTGTCCGATCTCTCCCCGCGCATGTTAGCGCGTGAGTAGCCTTTTCAATTATGGAATATTGTAATTTGAACTTCCCGCGCACGTCAGTGCATGGTGTATCCTTTTCCTCCAGGTATGACTTTATTCTCCTTTTCTAAATTGTGTGTAACTTGTAATTGGCTTAATGTTGATTTGTTTGATTTAAGCTCTTGCCTACCTGGTGAATAAATTATTGTTATTCCTTTAAGCTTGCGTGGTCTCAGTGACTCTTAACACATGTACATTCTTTCTAGCCCGTTCTGGCGGATACTTAGGGGTTAATCCCAACCGAGGAAAACGACTGGCCAGCGGCCCGTATAGGAATTGGTTTTATTAAGTTGGAGAGACAATCATGATCTACTTACATAAAGGGTTTATGTATTGCCGGTTCTGGGATTTTAGCCTTAAGGAAACCCATGGACGAAAAGTCGGTTATCTGTTAAAATTCCCTGAAGGAACCCATGGGCGTACATAGATCTGGGTTCGCTGTATTCACGCCAAAAGATGCTGTTGCAGTGATGGCTGACTTCCAACCTCTAATCCAACCAACGAACCTGGGATCCGGACATGGTGTTTAAACCCGGGAACATTAATGGGAGTGACGGCAGTTGTCTTTTAAGAGTTCGAGGTATAATCAACTTCGAGATCCACGCATGTTTTCCCTAGATTATGAATTCTAATGTTAATTGGAGTCAGATACTTAACGAGGGTATAACTCAATTTGGTATTCTAAATTTACTATGGAGTCAGATTAACTATAACCGTTGTGCTTTTGTGTCCCGTTCTTCGAACAGAGAAAATTGATCCATTTTATTGTGATTCGCACCAGCCAGGAGGTCGCGCTTGTTAACACCGGCCCAAAAGAACACGTTGAGCCTTCGCCCCCTGCAATTTCCGTCGTTGGTATTGTTTTGTGGGTTTTACACTATGTTATCTCTGTTCTATTGTGAATAAAATACTGGCTGGTGTGATTTGGAAGTCATTGCGATTTAATTTTATTCACAATTTACACTTTGTCCCAACTATTTTGGAATTGGGGTTGTAAATGCTTAGGCAAGATCAGCGTTTTTGCAGTGTTTTTGTGGAGAGTTCTACATCAGTGTTCCGGAACTCCACTGCAGTCCATCAGCAGTTGCGGATGTTCAGAGCATTCCGATAAAATATTTGTAATCTTCATCCTTAATGTGTATTGAAATTGGCTTATGGTGGAGTCCCTTTATAGAGTTAGAGATGCAGCCTGAGGATTTGAGAAAAATCTGGTCACCTGACACACAGAGCCCTTTGTTTCCATCGCATTACTGGGCACTGTTTCAAAGTGAGTGAGTTCATACGTGTATGAGTTCAGAAATTATATCATGCATCTTCAAAATTTGTTAATGAATTTTTCGTTGCTGTGTCCAGTCGGAGAAAGGTCAAAAAATGTTCAGGTTCCCTGCAGATCAAAAAAGGACTAAAATGAGGAGTATTAAGGTCCACTATGAAGGACGGAAACCGACATTGTAATCGTTTCTTTGTGATGCAAGTCCCTTCCCTGGTTATTCATTTTGATAGGAGGCAGGGATATGTTTTACCTCTGCTTCTGATGAAACTGAATTAAATAAATTGAACAAATGCATTGCCTATACTTGACAGTAGATGGTACAAAGTACAGTGCTGCGAAAAGCATTGGCTTCCTACCTAATTTATTCTATTTTTGAATATTTGTCATCAATAAATGTTTCAGTTCATCAAACTAATTTTTGTCACAACCCTTCTGAATTAATTGGCCCCTCTCCTGTTCCAGCATTCGCCATGTATTTTTGTGGTTCGTGTTCTTTAATTGATTTACTGTCTCGTCTCTTCCCTTGCTCCCAAATTTTGTCATTTGTATGCCTCACCCCTTTTATGGATGTCCTGTCTATATAATTTCATTGTGGTGTCAGTTTGGTAGCTGGATTTCATAGTTCATCCCCTACTTAACCCTCCGGTCAGTCCATCGTCTAGAATTAAGCTAAACTCTTTTTCCGTGTGTTTCTGTATATTAATGATAAAGAAAAATGAAATTATTGTTTGCGGTCTATTTCATAGAAACAAGCTCCCAGGCATTAAAATTGGCCACCAGGATTGGGGTCATATTCTTGTTAATCCTTGCCATCAAACAGCCCTGTCCTTTGGAATGATCACATTACATTTTCTCAACCATCGAACTTCCGTATTCCTAAACAGAAAGTGAACTGTATTCCATTGAACTTCCTCATTGATCAGTTTTTCCATTTTCTCAATTCGCATACAGTATCTTTACTTTTTCCTATCATCTGCTTATTGATTCCATTGCTAGCTAGGTTCTTGTTTACACCCTGAAATTAATGTTTCCCTTCCAAAAACAGAACAAAAAATTTTCAAATGGCATCATACTTTGATTTTTCACTTCTCTCTCTATGACGGGACTCTAAGATAAGCCGTACAGGATAACAATGCCTGCTCTGTAACTGGTCCAGTAGTTTTCATGCGCTCTGGTTTTCCTGTACGGCAAAAGTAGTTTTCCTCCCCGGATGTAGGTTTCTCCTAATTAACCCCAAAAAAGCCATTTTGTGGTCCCAGCATACATGTTTTGTTGGAAGATGTGCCAGTTGATTTGATCAGCTGCGCTGAAACTACACTATTAGACTGAAGGTTATACATCAGAGACTAATAATTTACAAACAAATTTAAATGAAAATTAATTTTGACTGAAATTCTGGAAAAAAAAATGCTGACAGAAAAATGTTCAATAATACAGAAAATGTAAGTTGTTAAAAGATGTTTGCAACGTCATTTTGTCATTTTCATGCCTTTGATTCAGCTGTATCATGGGCTGCTTTGTGTAAAAAATAAACATGATATAATTCCCAGCCGATGAAATAAAGTCACAGAACCAATTTCCAATTCTGAGTCTCCTTTAAACTTAAAGCTTAAATAAAATTGTGCATAATATTTTTGGGCTGCTTTGTGTAAAAAATAAAGATAATATAATTCCCAGCTGATGAAATAAAGTCACAGAACCAATTTCCAATTCTGAGTCTCCTTTAAACTTAAAGCTTAAATAAAATTGCGCTTAAATATTTTCACCATTACCGTGGAGCCATCAGAGATACAACATGCAAATATGGGTAGCTGCGCTGTGCTTTGCCTGCAATACGAGCATGCGACGTTCGCACGGCATGGATCACTTCTCCCAGCAGCCAGATTACCATGTTCAATGCTTGCAGTCCTGTTTTGTTGTCCTTTAATAATTAAACAAGGCTCTTGTTGAGATCACATTAGGAAAGATTTCCCCACCGTTGGTCTGACACAACCAATCTCCTCAGCTGTAATTACTGAGAGTGCTGTTTTAATACTTCAGGGCAGACATTCAACATTTATGGTCTCTGGGCACAGAGTTCTGACAGCAAGAGCAGAGGATGTTATTTTGGACTTCAGCTTTAGTGTACAGGCTTATACGCATAGTCTGTTGTTTGTCCGTGTATCCACATTGATACAGTATGCAGCATACTATACTGCGGCCAAATTAGAACCTGCGCATTCATTTACTTTACTTGACCTTGGCAGAAAATGCTCTTAAAGCACTGGTATAAGGCCTCAACATTTTTTTTTACAGAAATTGGTTTGAATGAGTATGCCAAAAGTGGGTACATTATGCTTTATCATTGCTGATCTACATATTCTGGTCTGCATGTGCCTCTCTTATTGTGCCAGAATGTGTGGGTGGGAGAGTGAGAGTATTGCGCTTTTGTCAATACATCACAGTGTTTTGCCACACTGCACACTATTAGCGAGGACACTTTGATGGAGGTTTTCAAAACAGTTGAAAACTTGAAACCTCAGTTTGTGTTCCGCTGCACAAACACTCGTCTGCCGCTCCATTTGGTACCTGTGATGCCTGTGGTTGTCTTGCTAGAGAAAATTTGTAGGCTTGTGGCCAAGCAGTTCACAGATTCGCACTGACGCCACATTCAGAAAATAGCTTTTGGCTTTCTTCCTAACTTTCCTCCTCAGTACAGCCCATTATAATCACTGCTGTCTTCTCATGGTAAAGGATCAACCACAAAAAAAGAGCTGAATCGTACACCATAATTTATTTTGCACACATTCAAGCCAGCAGAAGCCAGCCTACGTGGAACCAGGCATTCTTCTTAAATTCACTAAGCCTCTGAGGATTTCATGGTTCAAAAATAGCATAAGAGACAACAACAAATGCAACATATCCGTGCTCGTAGTAGTGGGTGAGAATGAGTAATCAAACACACAATGCCTTTTCCAGAAAAGCATTTCAAAAGTGTAAATGCTACAGATGGTGATAGGCTTGGCCTACTTTTGCATGTGTCAGCAGACCTGAATTCTCAACCCACATCAATATCAGTTTATTTCTTCACATCTTGTTAATAACGGGGTTTCAATGAGGCATCAAATGAGCTCGGCCAAGAGAGAATCACTATTCAGCACAATCTCCGACCACTGCATAATTTAAAAAAATGGCATCGACACACTGGTGATTCAGTAAATATCAGAGGCAAATGCATGTGTCAAAAAATCTTAAGGCCCACTGATGCACCTCTAATTCACCCATGCTTATTGAGTCAAGACAGAAACCAACAGAGAATTCACAAGTTAAAAAATGAGAAGTACCGCATAAGGTTGTATGTGAGACAATTTGCAGGTTTGAGTAGCCAATTTGCAATCAAATTGTTACGTAACTTCACAATTGAGATCATTAACAACTTGATTGATTGCCAAGAACAGCCAGTAAACTTTTCTTTCTGTAAAGGAGTCAGGATGGTTTTGGCAGGAAAATCCAAAGGATGAGACATTTATGCGCGCTCTTTGGTGCCTTCCCCGTCTTCAGCACTTCAGCAACACTAGCTAATGCCAAGTAAGAAATGGAGTCCGCTAACTTCAGAAAACAACCAGCACTCACCCCAACACTGAGTCCACGACGAAGTCCATATTTGTAAAATTTTAAAAATTAAAAAGTTTTAGGTAGTGAAGCCCCGAATGGAAATGTGACTGATGTGGGTGGTCAACTAGCATCAATATTAGCAAGACATTTGATTCATGGAGGGACCTTTGTTTGGTGTAGAGGATCAAGACTGACCCCGAGCTGGCTTTCTTCCAACTAGACCGGTAAGCTAATGTAACTGAGGGGCTTGATGTGAGGTGGTTGGATCACTCTAGATGAGAATAAACAGCAGAATGGAGATGGATATCTTTCTTATGCAGCATTTTACTGTTTTCCACACTTCAGCAACTTCACACAACACTCTCTTCCTGGGTACACGTCATCATTCTTAATCACATGAGTCTGAAGTAACCAATGAGAAGCTAGAAAGACTTTGACTGAAGAAAATGTGTTTTACAATCACAGAAGTAGATTCAGCAAATTATGTAAACTGTTTTTAACCATGCTGCTGTAAATATTTTAACATGTAAATAATATATTGTTAACATAAATTTGTTAATGGTAATCAGTGTATACAATGTAAATGTATTTTTAACTAGTTAACTAAACTGTATGAAATACCTTCACTTGTAAACCTTACACTAACTGCAAATCATGTAAAATATATGATGATACTGTGGCTTTAGCTGTCTGGTGTTAACTAATGTTAGCTTGTCGGCTCACTTGGATGAATTGCTGGCTAGCTAACATAGCCAAAAGCAGTCCTGAGTAGATGAAGTAAGCCAATTCATCCAGACTCCTGGAGCTCATCTGGCTGGTTAATTGGCAAGCTTACTATTTGCAAATTACATTGTCAACTAACATGACTCATCTCCGACCTATCATCTGTTTATAATTATCTTTTCATAGGATTCTTGTTTTCTCAACCCATTTCCAGATCTATTCAGTAAAGTAACGTTAATGTTCATGACTGTAAAAAAGGTCTATTACTACACTAAAAAATTAGCACATTGATTCGACAAAATGAAAATAACAGTTGGGATAGAAACTAACTGATCAATAATGGAGTGAGGCAATCACTGATCTCAAGAAAAAACAGGACAGTGCATCTTGTTGTCTCTGATTAAAGAATTCTGAAGCCCTAGTTTTCTGATCAACGCCATGTTTGAGAGACCACCACAGCTGTCTCAATGACTGTAAACAATGGGAAAATCAGGAACAGAGTGCATTGCATTTGGTTGCAATAAGCAAAAAAGAAACATTAAAGACAGCAACTATGAGCATGCAATAGTGAGGACTGCGAAGACAAGGAATCCAGACAAAAACATTGAGCTTAACCCCATCTTGACCCTTTTGCGAGCACCATAGAAGAACAACATATCGTTCAAAAGTGTCAGGACTAGGCAAATCAACTGCTTAAGCCATTTTATGATGCAAATAGGACAGAGAAAATAGTATTTAAACTTGTGTCATAACCACTGTCAGCCTGAATATGCAGGCACATAGGATCGATTATATAGTATTGTTCAGATTTGTAAAAATATGTTGAAATCAATGTTCTTACCTTAGTAGCGGTACAGCGATAAAAACCTGTCACATCTGTTTTTAATTCTTTCTGTGCATTCCTCACCCTTTAGGACCATCAGTGATTATCAATTACTGCATCTCTATGTGAAAGTTGATTTAGTGATGTTTGATGCTTGCATGTTTTGCAGACTAAGAAGTGTTCCAGCTGCTTCATTAAATTCTTTATTTTCACATTTTCTTTTGATTTCTTCCTTTCAAACTACAGATCTGTTCACCCAGTATTATAGGCATCTGCACCTTTCAGCCATATTTGGCACCTCCAATATGACCACCACTTCTTCTGCTGGCCTCACTTGGCTATAAAGTGTCTCAATTCAGTTTTTTTTTTCTTTTGAGATCAGTGGTGGCAACAAATCTCATTTAGAATAATTTTATAATATTATGTCTAGTTTACTAACCGTTCAGTCAAGTTTACTGGCATTATCATCCAGAAAATGTCGCAGCGCTGACACTGTGCCGCGAGCCTCTCAGGGATAGGCTAGCTAGACACAAAGCAATTGATAAAGCTGGCTAGCTTGCTAATGCCAATGCAGCCTATCTTATAAATGTGTATCATTCAGCAAGAATTAATCAGTTAAACATCACTAGCCTATTTTGTGCTAGCTATTTAGCTAATTACAACTTTATGCTTTTTTAATCCATTAAAAAAAACACACACAATATGTTAGTCAAACAAGGTAACCTGTGTAAAAAGTTGGTGTTTATAAGCAGCAAATGTTCTCAAACTTTTGTTCATCTTCAAGTTGCAAAAAACTGCAATGCAAATTGGCGTTTTGTATTTAGTAGAGGTGTAATGAAGTTAATTAACAATTAAGTCAATTATACCTCTACTAAATATAAAACGCCAATTCGCATCCCAGTTTTATAACAACATTTTATGTCAAAATCTATTGAGCAAGCTGTGCGAAAGCGTGGATACCAATATTGAGTGTGCTGGACGCGATCTTTAAAAACATAAGACTGCTAGAAGATGTTCTCGCTCATCTATGCTAGACCAGACATAGCCTAATCATTCAAAAGGCAAGAACTTGTTGGCTTTTGCTTCGCCACGCAATCTTGAACACGCCTCAGGTGCCAACTGACCGATGCAGGCAACACGGTTTGGATCTCTGGGTAGTGAAGTACAAAAACACATCTGCAACTACCAGTTACTGCCTTTTGTGCCACTAAAGAGACTGAAACTGGATGACTTTGTTGTCGCAATGATAGTTGGGATGCAAACAAAAATACAGTACTGTGAGTTGGTTTAACTGCTGTGATAAGAGACAGATGGCCTCTCTTTGGAGTGTTCAAAGAAACGAGGACACATGGAAACCAAAACACCCACTTTCCTTGGGACAATACCGGCTGTAGAAATAATCCCTACAATTTTGGCTGTATTAATTATTTTGGCCTGCATAGTGTAATTGATAATGTGATGATGTTTTGTGAAGAGTAAAAGAAAAGTTAAAAGGAGAGGAACAATTAGTGATACATGTGTATAGACTGTGGACATAATGGGCTTACATTAAAAGCACACTAAATTAGAATCATAATCTGTCATTCAGCAAAATCCCAGTCACTTTAAGACCCACCAAATTTGACTCACCATTGCCATCCACTGGCAATGTGAAATTATGGCATTGAACACTGGCCAAAGTCAATAGAATGCATTATCAAATTCATATGCAAATTCACAGGTGTATCCTCATAAATATTCATGGTTGTATATCATTTCTTTGTTAAATGCTTCCCCACCGCAAGACATTTTAGTTCCAAATCTCCTAGAAGAAGTAGCTGTTACTTCACATTGCAGTACTCCACTGACAGCATCAACTACTTTTATGTCTTCTTTGAGGTACGCTGGTCACAGAAGCCAGCATTTGTATTACCGTTCAGCCATCCATCCATTCTTATCCTACTCTAAAATCCCTGGCACTTACAGTTGTAAGATTCTGGTCTGTGTAATCTCCAGACACTCGAGTCCTCAGAACCTCAATACACCCAACCTAATGACATCCCCTCACAATAAAATCAGCTGTCTTGAAACTCAAAGTATGCATCATAGTATTATGACAACTCATCATTCTAAACATGGCTGTGTCACACAACCCTGTGCTTTGAATGACAAGGTTGGTATGAGTCGGGGACAGGAAAAGGAGTGCCTTTAAATGAGCAAATAAGCTCAGAATGCAATATTTGTAGAGACATGAAAGTTTTATTTAGCAGTGACGCAGAATTAACCCTCTGGCCGGATGACGTCATGTGGGCGTGAGAGAGACAGGGAGAGAGAACCGTCTTTGATCGGAATCATGATGAAAAAATTTAATTAAAACCAGACATTAGCAGTATGTTATCATTCACTTAGTCATTTAATCTAACAATCCATACATGGTGCCCCGAAGTAAGACTGGCACCTTTGTTAATTATTTTTTAAAAGTAGTAAATAATTAATGTTTTTATAGTTTAAATGGTTTATTTTGCCTTTTTTACCCCAAAATATTTACAAAAATCTAACCATTAATTGAAATTCAACATTTTAATGAAAAAAAAAAGAAACAAATAGTTTTTCTCAAAAACACGAGTTCCATAATTATTGGACTCCCTTCATTTTATGCACTCCAAAGAGGGATCCACTTCCTATAGCTGACCATTTATTTAGGGGATGACTGTAAATTGCATACAACACTATTTATAAAACCTACAAAACACAATTCACCTGTTCCATTATGGGACTTTTCATCCCCACCAATGGTCGGCAGGTTGAAGAGGATTTGGGACCTGTGCTCATTTTCATACAGTCTCAGTTTTTGGAAAGATCATACAAAAATACCACTATCGCCACAGCTAGGACAAAGGCAGGTTCCGTCAGACGCCATTGCCTCGTATAACAATCAAACAGGCAGAAAAAAAGACACTGCTGGAGTAAGTTTTGCCACACATTCAGCAAATAGGCAGAGCAGATCAGGCATATCTCCCTAACCTGGACATTCTCAGGCGCGAACCCTCCATGAAGGGCATTTTCCATTATCCTCCCACATTTTACTACAAACGAGCCCCATCAAGAAAGGACTTATACACAGTTATCTTACAGTTAGGAAGCGAGGATATCACTCGAGAGACCAAGAGGGACTTTCAAACACATGCAAACCAATTCTAATCACTGCTCCAACATTAAACAACAGTAGGAATTTGTAGATCTCAAGGCAAAATTATAAAATAATCATTGTATTAATTGTAACCCCACATCTGCAGCGTATTGCCTCCCCTGCCCAATTGAATGTTTTTACATTGGGTGCACAAAGAGGGGTTCGCTGTGAACCTTGATAGTGTGGTGAACTCAAATGTTTTGTGGAAACCAACTACCTCAAAAAAAATTGTGTAGGCCAACTTAATTGCATTGTGTGGAAGGAACTTAAAGAAAATAAGGTAAAGTAATTTTTTGAATGTTTTTCAGTGCTGTGAACACAAGATCATTAAGTTGGCATGCTCAATTTTTTTTAAAGATAATCAGTTTCCACAAAACATTTGAGTTCACCACACTTGTCAGGGTTTACAGTGTTTGAAAGATGGTGTGGCCAAACAGAAAGATGCCCTAACAAACAACGATGTATGTAGATTACCCTTTGGAGCAACATTTCCGCAATTGCCATAATGGCAATGAAAGCCTTTTAAGAGTGGAGGGCCTTGAGATTGTGGAGTAGTCTATCTGACTTGCTTATCATTTTAGTAAATTACTTCAGAGAAAGACTTGCTGTATTTTTTAATTTGATGCTTCAGTGCAGCCAAGTCTTAATGTGGAAATACAGCAGATTTCAGACCTTTTTTGTTAATTAGCTCAGTCATTTTATTGTCGTTGTCATTGGGGTTATTTTATTGTTATGGCATTAATTATTACTGAGACTATTAACTTCTTTTCTGCATAGCCAACTTGTATATTTACCATGCGATATGCTGGTTTCAATTTAGCCTGCTTGCCACTAATTGTGCATAAAAGGAATCATGACTTTCCACTCTGGTTGACTCCTCTGTCCAACCACACCACGCAGAAGACACCGTGTGCTCTGAAGCTGGTCAACGTTCTCCCTTTGTGACTTTTTACTTGGATTTTCCCTTATTTAAAAAAGGCATTTTTTCTACATCCTTGGCTCAGTGTTAGTGCGCCTGAAGCCCTGGGGCTTCTACTTTTCTATTGTTGCCTTTCATTTAGTACCTGGTGCAGCCTCCTGTGGCCAAGACAACATCTCTGAGTCTTCTAGTGTATGAAGTTGGATAAGACATGGCAAGGGATATTATACCATTTCTCTGTGTGAAATCTCTCCAGATCCTTCATATTCCAAGGTCCGCGGTCTCATGTTCTTCTCTTCATCTTATACCAAGGGGTTTCTATTGGGCTTAGAAAAGAGCACTGGGTTAGCCATGGCTAATGCGTAACTCTGAGGTAGGTGAACAATTACTGCACTGCTTTTGACACATACTTTTGAACATTGCTTAGGTTCAAGATCTAAACAAGGCCCAGGTCCAGCACTCTTGGAAGAAAAACAATCAAAGATCCACAACCAAAGTTCCCAGTGGGGATACGGTTATTTACATACTATCTTTAATTTTTAGACAAACCACCTCTGTTGTTAATTGTCAGAAACTCTTATTTTGGTCTCGCCTGATTACAGAATCTGGCCAAATTAGAGTTCGAGTACTGTCAGGCAAACTGTAGGCACGTTTTTGTTTTTTGTTTGTTTTTTGATGACAACTTAGGATTTTTTTTCTGGCAACAGTCCCAAACATTGGGCCTCATGCAAGAAGTGATATAAGACCAAATTTTCTCTTATTTTTGTTCGTATCCCCGATTTTTTTCTTATTTTGTTCTTACCCGTTGATTTCTGGGATGCACCCATGTTTTCTTATTTTTGCTCTTCTCTTCGGTAGGAGAAAATTTTACGAGTGGTCAAGAGCACTCTTACCGAGATAAGAGGAAACAGAAAACTGTTATCGCTGTCCACAAATTGCTTGTCCAATGCACGGTAACACAAGTTTTAAAACCTAAACATTTAAAATGCATCTTATAATCAAATTTGGATTGTTTTATGTTTTTGAGGAATTATAATGATTTTATTATTTAATTATTGGGCTAAAGAGTTTGGCCAGTTGATCTTAATTAGGACTAAGCTATAAAAACCCTTAGATAGGCCTACTTGCATGCGTTCTGCTTCTGAATAGCTTACCTATTGCTGTTGGACGCTTTGGCCATCCAGGCCTTGCGCAGAGAGCGCATTTTCAGAGATCGCGCGGATCTCTTTGCGGAGACAGATGAATGGCTACTCGTACTAAATGTGAAAGCAACCATACTTGAACAGAGAAGATCACTGTTATGTGTTACGGCTCTCTTGTTCTAACAAATGCAACGGCGAAAAGATATCTCCATTCAAACGAAGAAATTCAATGCTTGCTCGAAATATTGGCGAACGAAAACATACAATCACAACTGGATACTACACGCAAAAACTTGGAGATTTATGGAATAATTCGTGAGTAGTTACATTCATGTGGTTATCTCAGAATAATAGATCAGTGCCATAACAAACTAAAGAAAATGCGGCTGCGATATTTCAAAGTGCGGGACGCCGTGCAAAAGTCAGGCAGCACAAGAAATGAAATGGATAAATTTTCGTGGTACAAGGCAGTGGATAGCATAATCAGCCAAAAACGCAAGGGCGAAAGAATGCCGTTTGCAACATCCACCTATATCGAATGTAATCAGTACATTTTCGGCTTACCTTGATGTTTGGGTACTCAGAGAAAGATGCGGATGTGTAAAAACATCAAGCATTCAGTCAAGAAAATTTCGAGTTAAATTTTTCGTGCTGCTATACGTGGAAATCCATGTTACAGATGACATGGGTTGCTAGGGCACGCACAGCATAGGCATTCGCGATTTTAATATTCTAAACCCCCTTCTCAATAGTAAAACCCCCAAAATTGGCGCCTCCTTTTAAAATTGTTCCCCATTTAAAACCACCAAGGTGCACACTGCAACGCGCTGTATCGGAATTTTGACATGTATGACAGCGTACTTGGGTACAGTACGATATTACTAGTGTGAAAGCTGACCAGCGGGGGGTGAGGGGAGGGTGGACAATCGTACTGTGGCAAGGTAGGCCTACGGAACAATCATACCTAGCGTGAAAGCGCCCTAGATTGCCACGAGCAGTCGGCTCTTTGCACATGGCACGTCACCTGCCCTTATATGGTGTTTAGTGGGTGTCATATATGCTAATTTAAAACAACCGGCCACGCGCTTTCAATTTACGATCAAGTGAGATTCAACATTCAGCACACATGGGTAAGAGCAGATTTGGACGGTAAGAGCGTTTGGTGCATCCGGAGTTTATTTCGCTTATTTTTTTTCTAAGAGAAAATATATGAGAAATTTGAGAATGTTGCTGCATGAGGCCCATTGTGTGCTAATGTAGATGGAGTCTGAGCATAGTTTTCGAGCCTTTGACACAAAGACATAATTAATGTCTGTAATATATACCTGTGATCCTTGAAGTTTCTTTTTCCACTTGAACCTTCCTCCTCACAGGCACACGTTCTCTTCCAAGCAGATTTTTATCTTTGCCCTATGCCTTAACTTCTTTATTGCTCAGATAGTTATAAAGTTAAAAATGCCCAATTTGACTAATTTCATATGACCGTTTCCACATTTTTGAAAGTCAGTAACTTTCTGTCTCACATGAAAGTTGTATTCATTTGTCTTAATCATGGTAATGGATGACTAACGGAAATTGCCCAGTGTGTCACCTCATTTACACCCTATGGAAACAGGAATTTATGGGTGACTAAGTTTTCTTTATCATATTGGTGCTAATAAAAAGTGAAATATGAATGGGAATAATCTTAGTTATTTTTTTAACCCCTTAAGCCTGACGCCCCCATGCATAATAAATACAGCATGTTTCCAAATCCTAACATTGTAATGCGGAATATCCACATTTCACGAAGAAACTAGGCAAAAAGCTCATGTTGACCATTTTTACCTCAACCGAACGCAATTCAAGCACCAAGCAAGTAAACAAGCATGTAGCAAAACATAGGATAAAATCATATCAGCGCTGAGTCGCAAAAATTTCTCCTGAATTAATGCTATGCATACAAACGATACCTCAAATGAAAGAGGAAAGTCCACAGAATCCAACGATGTATGCCTTGTCATTTTAAACCGACACCACACTCAAAGAACAGCAGGCATGCACTTTACAGTCTACAGAGGTGAGCAAAGAAATTTCTTACCTTAGATATTTTGTAATAAAAAAAACTGCTCGAGGGTAAATCTGCGCTTGCTATTGTTAGCCCAATGTGTCCGTGTCATAAGGAAACTACATCTGCGAGTCTGAAAGCATGTTTTTCTTCTGGAGCATTGCTGCAAAAATCTCAGCTCCTCAGCATTCAGCCTGCTTGCAATGTATTTTCCTCTCTGTGATCGGCTTGTGATGCTGTCTGTAAAACTTTGCCGCTAGCCATTTGATTATATGGCTTCTTACGTTTCCAACGAGCCCTGAACCAGCTTTATAGCACAAAGCTAGCCTAAGCTACAGCCTTGCGTTCCCAGTGCGTCAAGCCGAGTCCATGGGCCATTCGAATGTACTTAAATGTACTTGAATGTACTTAGCGCGACAATATAAACGCTTAACAGGTTTGTTTGTGGTATTTTCGGTATAATTATTCGCAAAATATTCAACCGTCGTTTTGAAAGTCGTTTTCCGACAGATACGCGTGAATACTGAGGGCACAACAGTAGAAACTAAGTGAATAGCTTGTTTTCTCGACTCATTCTTTATATTAGCAATTTGAGCATTTTATTTGCGTCCGTTGAAGTAGTATAGGAGTTGAATCATCGGCTTGCGACGCAGGCGACCATGGTTCGATCCTCGGTCAGAGCGGATGTAAATTGTCTTTTTTTCATGTACAAATGATTGATGGGGTTTTTGTTCTTTTTACTTTTTTCCCATTTTTAACCTTTCCGTTGTATTCATAATCTTATAAATTTGCTTTTCAAAAATAAATAAATAAATAAATCTGCTCCAGAGGAGCCAAATTTCATTTTCTTTGTATTTATTGTCTTTGAATGGAATGGTATAGGCTATAGGACTGGCAGAAATAATAATTTAAAAAATATTTCTGAATTCAAAAAAATGAAAAACTGGCTGTTTTTGGGTGGAATGTATGCCTGTAGTGACATATAAGTGAAATTAGATGAGTTTTACAGTATAATATCTGAGAAATCTGATTTGGCACACAAGGTACCTGAATTGCCAATTTGAGAAGCCACCTAGACGTTCCTCTCTAATTGTGTTCTGATTTACTTGATTGGAATAAACTTTGGCACAGATAATGGTGAGATTTTGTGCTGTAAATTTTTAGAGGTTTCGGACTGCAACTGATTAATTTTACAAGGGATCGAAATAAAACTTTGTTTGGTGCAAAATGAGGTCTTTGATTTATTCTGTGTTCCATCTTCATTTACTCTAAGTGACATATACACTGATTTTTACACTGTGGCAGAAATCCCAAATGGTTTTACCTTTATTATGATACCAAGATTATTCAAATGGATCAAATAGTTGCCGAGATATACTCATTTCATTTTGAGCTTGCCATTTTCAAAAATGGACTCAGGGCTTAAAGGGTTAAATAAAATTTTCTAAGGTTGCCAATGGTTGTGGCACTAATATATTGAAGTATTTATTTTAAGAGGAGACTTGTTTTCCCGGTTATCATTTTCTTCAAATTTGAGGTTAGATTTTTGTTAATATTTTGAATAAAAGACCATGAGGATTAAGATAAACCACATTTTTTCCTCCATACGGAGCAGTGTTTTACCTTATGTGCTTTTTGTTTGGGTTGTTTTTAGACCTGGTGCCTGATTTGTTTTGCCACACAATAGAGCATACGTCTGACCATTGCATTTTCAGTGAAAAGGCCAATTTAAGTTAAATAGTTATTGAGTTAGATTACTTTTGTGTTCCTGCAGTGATGCAAGGCCCTTGTGATGGGGTGATATTGTTTCTATGGTAATAAGGGTTTGAGTTCCAGACACAGATTTTGCAATGAGCAGAAGAAGTGTTCCTGAAAGTGTTTAGCAAACGTTCAGATTCATAAGGCAAAATCGATATTTCTTTAATAAAAATGTAATATGTCATGGAGGACAGACATTTGAGACTTACATCAAATAGTTGTTCAGTGGCTTTCATTTGGTATTCAATTCTTGAGCTGTAAATCAAAATTGCAATCAGTCTGTAATGAGAAACATACTTGATGCACACATAGCATTCCTATGACTGCTTTGGTCACATCACCTTCTCTGGTACCAGAAAACAAACTACCCCATTCATTTGCACGTATACGTACTTATGTGTTTGAATGTATACACGAGAGAGACATTTACAGTAATTCTCCTATATAAATATTTTGTTCTACCACAAAGAGCGACAGACTATAACTTAAAGGAGGCAGATTTTCACACTGCAAAAGAGGAGACAAAATAAAAGCAAAATTCCATGAAAGTGAGATACACCCAGACATCAACAAAAAAGCAAACTTGAATGTTTTACAAGAAAAACAAGAAAACATCTCACGTCTTCTGAGAATAGCTGTCATAAATATGCATGAGGCCGTACCTCAAACAGAATACTCATTTTAGAAAGTATAGGAAAAAGTGAAATAAATACTGACAGTCTGCTATGTGACACTTTCGGCTCCTAGAAGAAAAAGCAAACTTTAAAAAAAAAAAAAAAAAAATAGTGAAGGCCTAAAACTCACTCCGCTCACATCTTGAATACCTCATTTAATCTCATTTTTTGGCATGTTTGACCCAAAACTACGGAGTAGTTGTACAGACTGCGCTGCACAGAAAAATTCAATTTTGCAACAGTCGCAAACCCCACTCCCTTTAGCAAAACTAGCCTGTATTAAGTTTTTTTTTCTTTACTTCAACCCTAACAAAGGTCTCCTCATTGAACAGCCAGAGATTTGAGCTGATCTTCAAAGTAGTTGAAACAGGACAGCCAAATCAGGGTTGGAGGAACGAAATCATAAAGATGGTAGATCTCCAGAAACAGGATTGGTGACCATTGCCACACAGTTTATAGAGCACAATTCTTAGCTCATAATAACTCAGTATTGCTGGATTTGAATGCAATAAACCAATCGATGGATTGGGCAAGATTGGATTGCAACAATATTCAGACATACAGTACCACTCAAAACTTTAATTTTCAAGTTAATTGTAGAAACTGATACGGCAGGACAAATAACTTAAAACCATAAATCTAAACTCTGCTGGAGCTTTCTGGAAGAATAACAAAATGAGGTGGCCAGCTCAATCACTTGATTTGAACTCCACAAGGTTGTTGAAGGATCACCTAGAACTTTACGTAAGTAAAGTGTGTCCATAGTCACAGACAAGCCCATGGGAAATCTTATGGTCCACATTGACATCTATCAAGAATGACAGCTTAGAAAATTAATGTCCTGAATTCCTAAAATTTGGAGAGCAGTTTTAAAACTACTCAAATAACCCATTCCACAGACTTTTAAGCGGCAGTGTATATGGACACATACAATAAAACATGAGAAATATTTTATTTCCTAGTCACTTCATTTGCATTGTAAATGCATGCCAACAAGCTGAGATGTTTTTGTCTCATAATTTATATATATATATATATATATATATTTTATTCAGATATTTATTCATGTGAAGATACAGATCACTGAATCCAAAAAAAAATTAATTGAAGGTGTATTTTGCAATATACAATTAGCTGCAGAATTATGGGCACCCACAATAAAAGTAAAGGAAAAAAAAGACTAATATCATCAATATAGCAGATAGCCAGCCATCGATGATCTCATGCTGATGGACCAGGGTAACCCTTTAATAATATAGCCTACCGTGTCCCAAGAAATTCTGGTGGCAAATCTGCTCTTAGGGAGATTTTCTAGACAATGACCATAATCATGCACCAAATGGCTATGTGAAACCACATCTACCACCATCCCGGCCACAAGATTTAAATCCCATCAAAAACCTGTGGTCTGAATGGGAAAAGGCAGTCCACAAGAGCGAACTCAAGGATATCTATGATCTTGAAAATCTATTCATGGAGGAATGGTCAAAAATCTCACCAAACAAGTTCTCCTAAATATATAAAAGACTAACTGTCTACAAACTGTCGACTAAGCCAGAGCTATTTGCATGAAACACTACACCAGGGGTGCCAGTATAAGTGAAACACTAAAGGTTTTCATAAAAATGACATTATCTCATGAAAAATATAAAATGCCAACATATAAAAACTGAAATGGAAAAGTATGTAGCAGTCCCATGTGTTTGAACTTAACACGTATTGTGTTTTTTACATTCAGCCATTTTTCTTGATTTTCATCAGATGCCAATAATTCTACACTTTACTGAAAGTATCCATTTCATAAATCTCAATAAACAGAACAAATTATACGCATTAAATTTTAAGTTTCCAGTCTCACAAAGAAGTCAGTTTTGTTTTAACATCAGCCTGTGCAGTTAAAATAAGACAAAAGCAGAATCAGCTTTCCACTGACAGAAAATAAAATCAGTCTAGAAATATATTGGATCCCAAAACATGGAAAATGATACTTTTGTTGCAGCATTTCATGGACGGAGATCCAGGCTCTAAAAGGCAGAGCAGTGATAATTCCAAGCCATCCCAAGATTTTACAGAGCACAGTCTTTGATGAACCACCTTTGTCGCTCCAAACGTCGTGAAACAGGCACAGTTTAAAACAAGCAGCTCAGTAGGACACCAACATTCACTGGGCCCACTTCTTTTGCATCAATTTTGTTGCCTTTACTTCCTGCTTTTCACAGCATTCAGCTCTAATTGGACTAATCAACTTCCAAAACTGTCATTGGCCTGAGCCCCACAACACGAGAGCAGGTTTAATAAAGCTGGACATTCTTTATAAGAAAAATGAAGCTGGAATTTAAGTTGAGAGTTATTTAAGTCTTCCATTGGTTCAGCTTCCGATGGGATGAACAGGAGGAGAACAGAAGGGGAGACTGAGATTCAGGATGACTACAAGCTTTGACAGTGATGATCTTTGAGCTGTAGCATGTAATGCACAGAGGAAAAGACTGCTAATGAGTCCATAGGCACTGAGATGAGTCATTTGTGATGGAAAGGATGTTGCTCCCTGGCTTTAAGACCCATGATGTACAGGAATGCCTGGGAATCCGCAGCCTAGCAGAGTGATTTTGGCCGAACCTTGGGGAAGAGCTGCAGAATGGAGAAATGGGCAGATTAAAAGAAGGAACTGAAATGAAAGCACAAAATGAATGCTGGTTTTCAAAAAACAAAACAAAAAAAAAAAAAAACACAGGTCATTTGGTAAAAATAAAATATATTTTTTAAAAAGTTCGTAAAATATTTTGAAATATTTTATTGACATACAGTTCATCATTGATGACTTGTCTCTTAGTCTCTTATACTGAAAAAAAGATTTTTCATCAATTTGATGCTGAGTGTCAGGAAGATATTCTTGTCAGTAAACATTCACATCAGAAAGAAAACTAAGATTATTGAAACAGTACATTCCACATCTTAAAATCCATACAGAAATATTTTATTTGTTCATGCAGCAGGAAGAATACTGGAGGTCCTGTGCTTGATCCCAATTTTTTGCCAGCAACTTATTTGCTTCATGCAACAATAAATGAAGCAAAGCATCAGCCGAAATTCACTGTCCATGTGACTGGAAATGATCCATATTGTTTGGGATGCTGGTGGCCCCACCACTAGGGGGCCCTGTATTCTTGTAAACACAGTAGCACAGCAACCTTTTAAGTTGCAGCCTTCAAACATTGCAGGTGAGTAGTTGCGATAAAAAAGGAAGGCTGAGCTCGAAGAAGAGCATGTTCTATGCTACACCGTGAGCCATGCCCACTTCGCCATCGCAGCTTGTGTGATCCAAGATGGTCTCTACTATTTTTTTTTCAATAATATATTTTTAAATTTATGAATATATAATTACATAATATAGCCTGAATTACGATTTCAATATCGGGGTTGTGAATATGAGTACGTATTTGAGAAGCTTTTCCGCTTGCAAGCCACAGCAAAAGAAAAAAAAAGGTAAGTAATAATTATGACGATGATGATGCGACGACGATGATAATTCTGAGTGCCGTTATTATTTTTAAAATATTGATTCGTCATAAGTATGTTTTAACCATGTAAATTCAGCCACAGAGAGATAATTCAGGCATGTTTCCCATCTGTGTCCCTCACCCCAAAATAGTTGTTAGGGACGAAGCCCTCTCTCCCGCAAAGGGAGGCCAACCACCAGTCTGAGCCCTGTGGTTTGTCCAGAATGGTCACCATATCTCCCTCTCTGAAGCTCAGCTCATCCGGGGCCTGGGCAGGGAACGTCCAAAGTGCATAGAGCACCCCGCTGTTATGCACCCCCATCGCCTCCTCCACACCTGAAATTAGGGGAAGCTCTCAGTTCACACGGACATGTCATACATAACTTTTATTCATAAAGAGGTTTAACTTGCCTACATCTACTAAAGGTCAAAAATAAAAATGAAGTTGTTTGGAGGATGACAACTTGGTGAAATATCCAGATTTGTTCTCAAACTTGACAAATGCTTTCTCAGGACGACAACAGGGCACATCCCCTAAACAGAGCTTACAGTTCACCCAGGAAAGGGTATAAGGTCCAGAAAATCAACAGGAGAACTGCTGGAAGCTTCTGGAATATTCACAGCAAATTATGGACAGAGGGTGACCAATATCAATAATACCCTTCT
The DNA here is from genome assembly GCA_029692085.1 of Gymnothorax javanicus. Lineage (NCBI taxonomy): Eukaryota > Metazoa > Chordata > Actinopteri > Anguilliformes > Muraenidae > Gymnothorax > Gymnothorax javanicus. The sequence continues at coordinate 18,299,636 of CM056195.1, forward strand.
CTATGCACCAGAAAAAAGCAGAAATATTAAACATTCTAATGGAGCAAAGTAACATACACAGAGTGAGTAAAATAAAAAGAAATGGATGAAAGTGTATTTGTTGTACATGCACTCCTAAATTTAGTCTTTTGAACCCCTTGTGCAGCATAGGTACTGGCGCCTACAAAATGCCTACATTTAATTGCTAAATAATTCTGTAATTGAATTTTGAAATGGGACAAGCATCTTGCTTCATTGAAATACACTGAACAAAAATATAATTGCAACAGTTTAGCCCTTTCAGTATCCCACATAATTATTTCTGAGGTTGGCTTAGAAGGGTTTATTTATGTGACCAAGGTTATGTGTCACAGATCTGTGTGCATTTCAGTCACCTTCTCCATATCATCGTCAAGTTTCTGCCCTTTGTCAAAATTGGCCTGTCAGACAGGTGGGGCTTGTACCAGAGCTACTGAAATCAGGTACGATCAGCCCAGGCACATCCTGTCCTTTGGTCAATAAAAGGCCACCTCAAAAGTCCCAGTTCTTCCCATCGTTCAAAATGCCATAGATGTCGAGACCTAAGGGAGAGTGCCGTTGGCACGCTCAATGCGGGAATGTTTCTCAGAGCTGTCACAAGGGCTCTTAATGTCCATGTTTCAACAATAAGTCGTATAAGACGCTATTTTGAGGAATTAGGCAGGACAGCAAACCGCTCAGATGCATGACGACCCCCGATCAAGACCACCTTATCTGGACTCTCCATCTCTGAGACCAGCAACTGCCACTGCAGATGAGACAGCTGGTCCCCACAATCGCTGCATTTCTGCCTAAATCATGGTAAATCATCTCCAGGAAGTCCATATCTGTGTGCATTGTGCAGATTGGGCCTAACCTCAGCTCAACTAAAAAAATCAGTTTGACTGAGTGAACATTCACCCTACCATTCATCCAGCAAAAGAATGCAATTATCCAGCGTGGCAATGCCAGAGCCCACGTCACCTGTGCAAGCACAGAGTTTCTTGAGCCTGAAAACATTTGTGTGCTTGAATGGCCAGCTTAATCCTCAGATTTGTCCCCCATCCAGCATCTCTGGGATGTCCTCAACCAACGAGTTTGTCATTGGTTCCCATATCCAGCCAATATCCGCCAACTCCGCGCGGCTCTTGAAGAGGAGTAGGAGCACGTCCCAACAGTCACCATTGACCATTTGGTATGGTCCATATGGCGGAGATGTGTAGCAATGCAGCAAGCCAAAGGTGGACAAACCCAGCGTTGATTTGTCACTTTGGACAATAGACCCCATCCCTTTATCATCAATGCCACCGTGAGATTCTTGTTTGTCTGTTTCAATCAATGAATATGGTCATACAATTTGTCAACACTCAGTGAAAGTACAGTGAGTTTCTGAACATGGTCATATTTCTCATAATAAGAAGTGTTGAATTTATATTTTTGTTCAGTGCAATTTTTCCTGTCCCTGAAACAAATTCTGAGTTATAAAGCCTTAAACAGCAGTCATGCATAACAGGCAGGGATTGGCTTGATTTGGCATCTGCATAGAACGGTTAATAATTATATCAATAGGTATGAATAATTCATCAAAAGGCTTGTATGTCCTCACATACTGGTGTTCATATTTTTATGCAGAGGGTATAGTTCTCACCCCTAAGGAAGGACTCGCACTCTTGGAACCCCATGGCGTAGGGGTCACACTTCTGCGATGCAGTGGCCCCGTCGCTCTCGGTTACCGCCATGACCGCTGCACCATTATACACCAGGTACTCGCAGAGTTTCTGGTCATTACAGGAGGCAGCGCAATGCAGAGGAGTCCTGTTACAGCACGAGGGGAAAGAGAATATCACCATACTCGGGGCAGTGGAAGGATCACTGAGACACTAGTCAACTCACTACTAGTCAACTCGCCTCATTCATGGTGAACCACAGATGCATATATGCGTTGAATCTGGCATGCGGCGAAATCCCACTGCCGCACATATGCGCTGCTAGCTGATAAAGTAGAATACCACTGCCGCATAAATGTGCGTCTACCGCCATTATGGGAAACCCCAGTGACGCATATATGCGTAATTCCAGGGTCTCTCAAAGTCAAACAACTTACGATTGGTTCATATAGTGGTAATCCTGTTAAAGAATGACGAATAAATCAATCAAAAGGCAAGTCACAGGAACTATCAAACAAAGAACTTTGCCAATATAAAGACTAATACCTTTAGCAGCCCCAGTCCCCTGAGCAGCCTGAAAATGCTCAGGTATGCAGCCTACAAACTACCTGCAGTATGAGGCTGTGGCTATATCTGTGGTAGGCTGCCCACAGTCTACTGATAGTATGGACAGTGTTAATTTTGTTTTGTAAGGTGAAGTGGCATCTTTACCATCCATGGCTGTCTGGTGCACTGACATTGGCACCAATCTGCACCAGAAAATCCACAATGGGATAGTGCATCCCACAGATGGCGTTGTGAAGGGCAGTTATACCCTCATCATTCGCCTGGCTGGGATCACTCATCTGTGGAACAAAAACACATACATAAACATATACCCAAACACACAGAAACATACATGCAAACGCAGGAAGCTGACGCCATAACTGTGAGCAGTAAACCTGTATGGAGTAGAATCCTGCACTGGAAAGGTGCCCCCAGGTAATCAACACATCCCACAAAAACTGTGTTTCATGGGTGATATTTTGTCTCACTGTTATTTCCAGTTCAATTCTGGGTAAAACAAAAAACAAAGGGGTTTGATCACGGGCGATGGATAATAAATAAAACAAGAACAATCCAAAACAAGAGGCCTGTCGGCCTAGAGAGCTCCGCTGAGGATGACTGAAATGTCCATGTCATAACTTAATTTCAGAAATCCTTGAAAACTACTGCAATATTAACACATGACACATTGATGAAAGACTGAAAAAATGAGCATAAACACAGATTTTCTAAGCCCAAAATGCTGGATTTCTCAAAAACCGTGACGTAAAATTTTCTCATTTTCGCAAGAGATATTCAGAACATCATAAGAAAGGCTCACAACAAATTAGACAAAAAGTTATCAGACAGTTTTTGAGATATTAATGAAAGACTGAAAAAATGAGCAGAAACACTGATTTTCTAAGTCCAAAATGCTGAATTTCTCAAAAACGGGGAGGTGGAGCTTCTAATTTTCGTAGGGAATAATCAGAACATCATGAGGAAGGCTCACAACAAATTAGGAAAAAAGCTCCGCTTGACTGTGACTGTCATCACAGCGGAGCTAAAAAATGTATGCTGAAATGTAATTGTGATAGCTGAAAGTCTCTACCTCTATTAGTTACTTTACAATATCAACATATGTGTACACACCCCAATTTTATGCTAATTGAGTCCCTAGATCATGTAGGATAGTAATTTGGATCAAGATCAGTTTGAGATTAATTTATGAATGTATCAATTTTAAGATGCATCATCTTCATTTCGCATGAATGAAATGGCCCAAAGTGATCACTTTAAATGTAATGATTTATTATTTATTATCTATACATACTTTAAGCCAAATAATTTGAACAGTGCAGTTTTTGCTATAGGATTTGAAGTTTCGGGTTGGGCCGTGGATCTTGTAACGATGGGTTGGGTTGGGTTGGGTTGGGTTGGGGAACTAATTGTGACTTTCAATACCGGACCCACCCTGCCACCGGCACATATGACCAGTTCAGGCAAGAGCAGGTCTTAGCGATCTGATCCATGCGGGATTCTGTTACTGTGCCCCACCCTAGTGGTCGGAGTGCGTACCTCCTGCGCTGCTCTCTTAACAGTCTCCAGCTCCCCCACCAGAGCCCCATCCAGCAGCAGCACCAGGGGGCTGAGGTGGGCCCTCCGACCGGAGCTCCTCCGATCCTTGGAGTGCTTCCTCAGGATGGAGTCGATACCCTGAGAGAGAGAGAGAGAAAGAGAGAGAGAGAGAGAGAGAGAGAGAGAGAGAGAGAGAGAGAGAGAGAGAGAGAGAGAGAGAGAAGGTGGTTCTGAAAAAATATCGCGATAATATATTCTGGTCACAATTGCCGAAAGTTTTCTAAAACTTGGGCGTTTCATCAACTTTAATTTACATCATAGCCTAAAAAAAAAAAAAAAAAAACTTGTTCTTTCTAAGGATTCAAACAATCATGCGGCAACTTTCACAGAGTAAACTGTAAAAAGTGGGGGGGGGGACGGCATGAGGAAATTCTAATGTTTTTGTAGAATTACAGGCATTGATGCAGTACAGTTTGTCTCCGTTTCTCTTGTAAAGCAGGTTTTGTTCTTTGAGACAGGGTGGAAAAAAGGTGAAATTGAAGATGGGTGGGTACATAATGAATCACCTCATCATCAGGTGTGGAGAGGATATAAAGGATTTGTGTAAAAGATTTGTGTGTTACTGTACTCCGGTGTGGAGGGTTGCAAGTCATTGTGCTCAGGTGTAGAGGGCTTGTATAACGGTTCTCAGGCTTCAAGGGTTTGTGTTATTGTTCAAGTGTGGAAGGTTTGTGTTATTGCACTCAGGTGTAGAGGGTTTATGTTATTGTGTTCAGGTGTAGAGGGTGTGTGTAATAGTGCCCAGGTGTAGAGGGTTTGCATTATTGTGCTCACTTGTGGAGAGTTAGTGTTATTGTGCTCAGATGTAAAGGGTGAGTGTAACCCTGCTCACGTGTAGAGGCTGTGTGTAACAGCACCCAGGTGTAGAGGGTTAGTGTTACTGTGTTCAGGAGTAGAGGATTTGTTTCATTGTGCCCACTTGAAGAGGGTTTGTGTTATTGTATTCAGGTGTAGAGGGTTAGTGTTATTGTGCTCAGATGTAAAAGGGTGAGTTTAACCGTGCTCAGATGTAGAGGCTGTGTGTAACAGTGCCCAGGTGTAGATGGTTTGTGTTACTGTGTTCAGGTTTAGAGCGTTTGTGCAATTGTGCTCAGGGGTGTGTGTGTAATAGTGCTCAGGTGTGGAGGGTTTGCATTATTTTGCTCACTTGTGGAGAGTTTGTGTTACTGTGTTCAGGTGTCGAGGGTTTGTGTTATTGTGTTCAGGTGTACAGGGTTTGTGTTATCGTGTTCAGGTGTAGAGGGTGTGTGTAATTGCTCTCCTTTGTAGAGGGTGCATGTAAGGGTGCTCAGGTCTAGAGGATTTGTGTTATTGCGCTCAAATGCAAAAGGTGAGTGTGACCGTGCTCGGGTGGAGAGGGTTTGTAATTGTGCTCAGGCGTTGAGGGTTTGTGTAACTGTGGGGGCGACTGACCCTCACCCTCTGCTGGGGGACGGCAGGTGCGGGGGGGGTCGGGACAGTGGGTACGCAGGGCTGCGTGGGCGTGTCCTCTTCCTCTGACGAGCTGCTGCTGCTGCTGCTCGCCCGCTCCCCCCTGTGGCGGATCTCCTTCCTGCGGAACAGCTTGCTGATCATCTGTCTGTACTGACCCTTGGCCGGCGGCCGGGCCGGGTCGATGGATCCCCTTCTCTTCAGCGCCCGAGGGATCTCCGCCCGGAGACGAAGCAGCTCCTGCCGGTCGGGGGCCACCTCGATTTCAGGGGCTACGACGGGCTGCAGCCGGGTGGGGCTCAGTGGGCGGGGCACTGGGGCGGGATCTCCAGCCCGTCTCTCCTGCACAGCCTCTGGGACCAGCTGACCGTGAGCCGTCTCAATCCTCTCCAGCTCGGCCTCCACATCCGCAGGGATCAACGCTGGACACGATCAAATGCACAAAAACACATGCACACGTACAGAGGTGCACATGCACATGCACACAAACACACACACGGAAACAGAACATACACTTAATGACTCCAACATGGAGTACAAACTTCCACAGTAAAAACTAGAGGCACTCCTAGAGTGCAAACCTCCGCCAAGGCCGCACAGTCCAAATCTTGGTGAGTGGGAGCAAAGTTCAGTCATCGCTTGTCATACGATTTCAAGATGGCTGCCGTGGCGGCCATATTTTGTTTGACTGATCGCGGTCAAAATCAATAGGGTCCATCCCTGATGTAATAGCGAGCCACCCATAAAATTTCAGGGATATCCGACATTACTTTTAGAGTTATACTGTTCACAAACTAACAAACAAACAAACAAACGGCACCCGTAACATAACCTCCTGCCAACTTCGTTTGGCGGAGGTAACAAAGCATGGTGAAACGGAGAAACATGCATTCTCTTTCCCAGTCAGTCGTAGCTCGTTCTCCTCATACCTTCCCCGTAAACCCCTGGCTGTCCGAGCTCAGGTGGAGGCTGCTGGGGCAGATACTCATGGTGCAGGAACATGGGCTGCCTGTAGGGGGCAGCGCTCTCCTCTGGCACTGGGGAATGGGGGTAGGCGGTGGCGAAATACTGCGGGTTCTGCAACCGCATGATGACGGACAGGGGGATGGGGCGTCGCTCGTGTATCTGAGGGCTCGAGGGTGGGATGGAGATCCGAGAGATGATTGGCTGTGAGCTGTAGGAGGCGGAAGCAGGCGACATGATGTTGGCGTTCTGGCTGGGGTGGGACTGATGCTGCTGAGAGTGGTTGAAAAAAAAAAATCAACAAAAACTGTAAATCACAACAATGTGAAGTACTGTAACATTGCAAGTTTGCAGACTGTGTTTTCGTGGTTTTCGAACTTTCGTGCAAGAAGGTAAATAAGTGTGATGGCAATCAGCCAGTGACAATCACTTAAAGGACCGGTGCATCGAGTTGAAAGACATCTTGCGATGAGCTTGCAGATTTTAACCAGCTGGTGTTGGTATTATTATATCATATATAGTTATATAATGATAATATATGATAAAACATACTGTATATACTATAAGTATTATTATTATTATTCACATTGTCATTAAAGGTATTAGACCAAGACCCAGAACCACTGGTTTAATTAAATTATTTGTTTATTTGACAGGGTCTATGGGCATTAACACTACTGTAAATCTACAGGAGGCTAATTTTCATTGGAGGACTTAGGCACACAAAAGAGAAAACTGAAGCAAACACAGGGAAAACATACAGACTGTCTGCAGGAAGTCCTGGCTGGGACACAAATCCACAAACACAACCTGCATCAGCGTCAATAACCAATGTGCAAAAGTCCCTGCGATACAGGGTAGAAGACAGCCTACATGCATATTGTGGAGAAAGTACACACTTTTCTGGAAGGAGGAGCTGGGGCGTCCAGGTTCGACTCTCTCCAGCTGCTGCTTGGCACTGCAGGCCTCAGCCACTTCGTCTCTAAAAAGAAAAAAAAAAAAAAAAACCAGAGTTATGACCAAAGAGGAAAAAAAAAAAAAAAAAAAAAAATGAACACAATCATTAGTGTCAAAGTTAACACACAAGGACAACACAACACTCTAAAACAGCGGTGTAACAGTTAAGAGAGATAAACAACACTGCACATTAAATTGTCAGGGCCAGAAAGTTAAGACTACTAGATAACACTCAAAGACAAAACACATCAACCCGTTTACACCATGAAACCACGTAACAAAACATAATGGTTTCAGAGCAGGCAAGCAATGAAAAGCAGGTCACTGTGCAGCCCGAGTTTGGGAATCGGCTTTGTTGACCTTTGCACAGCAGTTACGTGACATTGTCTTCGGAACGCCCTCACCCAAGCAGGTGAGAGATCACAGTTTTGGAGCAGTCATGAAGAGGAGTGATTACAGAAACAAGCTCACCGCTGTCAAGATTCTGAAAACACAGAGCTAACCCTCTGATAGTGCTGAACAATGCACCATCTATCTGGACCCAAGAATCTAGCTGAGCCCTGTGTATTGTTGACAGTCAAGCTATACTACAACCCCATTTCCAAAAAAGCTGGGACACCATGTTAAATGTAAATAAAACAATGCAATGACTTGCCAATCAATTAAAACGCTATATTTAATTGAAAATAGGATAAAGACAACGTAATAAATGTAGAAACTGAAATTTTATTGTTTTTTGAAACAATGTTCGCTCATTTTGAACTTGATGATAGCAACATTTTTTAAAATGTTGGGATGGGACAATAAAAGCCTGGAAAGTTGCATGATGCTAAAAAAGAGAACTGGCAGAACATCTCAGTGCTAATTAGATTATTCTACAACAGGTCAGTAACATGATTGGCTATAAAAGTCCTTCTTAAGTAAATATCGTGAGGGCTTAACCACTCTATGAAAGACTGCATGGGGAAATAAAATAAAGTCTACAACTTAAAATTGCAAAGAGTTTGGAGATCTTATCCTATTATGATACATATTATCATTAAAAGATTCAGAGAATCCAGAAAAATCTCTGTACGCATGGGACAAGGCCAGAATCCAATTTTGAATGGCTATGATTTTCAGGTCCTCAGGTGGCACTCCATTAAAAACAGACAGGATTCCGTGGTGGAAATCACTGCATGGACTCACAAACACTTCTATAAACCATTGTCAGTAAAAAGTTTGTCACTGCATCCACAAATGCAAGTTAAAACTCTGTCATGTAGAGAATAAGCCATGTATAAACAAGATCCAGAAACACTGCCTCCTCCTCTGGGCCTGAGCTCATTTAAAATGTACTGAGGTGCAGTGGAAAAGTGCCCTGTGGTTTAACTAATCATAATGTGAAATTCTTTTCGGAAATTATGCATGCCACGACCTCTGGGCTAAAGAGGAGAGGGGCCATCCCGCTTGTTATCTGCAAACATTTCAAAAGCCAGTATCCATGATTGTATGGGGGTGCATTAGTACACATGGCATGGGGAACCTGTGCATCCGGAAGACACCATTAAAAATGAATCATATATGCAGGCTTTGGTGCAACATTTACTGCCATCCAGATGCCTTTTTTAACCACTTAGCGCTCAAAGCCGTACTGTTTACTCGCGAACAATCGCCGCGCTTGAGTCCCGGATCCGTCTATGAACGAGAACTCAAGCGAGTCTTGTTTAACAGGGCAGCAGTGAGTGCTGCCGTGAGCGCTGGCCCGACTTATTTTCACTGATGGTCGTTGGCGTAATTGGTGATAAGAACTGTGCTGTTTAGCGTCTAAACCATCCAAACACTTACTTGAGTTCATGCGATATACGATAAGGATGCAATCAATTACGCAACTTTTACTGACAAAGAAATAGATTGCAAGGTGACAGAATGACAGCGACATGAAAAAAAAAACTCACATAAAAAATTCTTGACAGTATGGTAAGTTTGGAAGCACGGTTCGACGCATAATGGAATCTCACTCTTTCCTTACGGCAGAAATAGACTCGGCGCATATTTGCGGCGGAGCAGCGCGGAGAGCCGCTTCTGGGACGCTGCTGACACGCGCCGTGGCGCATCTGATGTAAACACGAGCATTGACTAGAATGGCTGCGTATTTTTCCGAGTGCCGCGGCGCAGCCGCGCCCGGTGTAAATTGGGGGTTACACCGTTCTTGGCGCAAACTACTCAAGATTCGCACAGTCTCCACTTTTTCGCAGTCGGCGGGTGCGAACTAGCCAGTTGTCACTGCGATCAACACCGCTCACACCATAGTTGTTATCAGCAATACAACGTGGTTTCACCATTCGCTCTTCCTGACGATTCCTCTTCACTGTTTCGTACATGTGGGCCGCGGGTTGAAAGCATCATCATAAGCTTTTAGTCCTGCCACAGCAGGACCAGCATCAGTTCGTTTGGCTGTCACCATGTGATCATGGTGAAAATGAACGAAACAAAATTTACAAACTGAAAGTAATGGAATGTACTGTATGCACGTTAATTTTTATATCACCCAAGACCAATCATAATGTCATATGAGCTCAAACCATTGTCTGTGTTTAGATGCAAAGCGAGCAACGAGGTAACCCTCCTGAAAAAAGTCAGAGAAACCATTAGGCAACCATTAGGCATATTCTATTGCTTTCAAATGGTTCCTGGTGGTTTTGTAATGGTTTCTAATGGCTACTTATGTTTTCCTAATGGTTTGGTTTGTTTTTCTAATGGGATTCTATTATCTCCTACACAAATCTACATGACTTTAACTGGTCCCTACTAATGGTTCCTACAGGAGTCTAATGGTTCCTACAGGAGTCTTAATGGTTCCCACAGGAGTCTAATGGTTCCTACAGAAGTCTTAATGGTTCCCATAGGCGTTTCTATACCAGTCTAATGGTCACTATACAGTGGTCTAGTGGTCACTACAGGGTGTAGTGGTCTCTAATGGTTCCTAATGTGATGGAGGAACACAGATGTTATAGCCTTCTTTGGCGATCACATCTGTGTGAATTCTAGTGGGTCCTTGTGTAGCGTCATGGTTTAGGCGGTGTGCGTGTGTGAAGGACTTTCCTTTGTGGCGCACGTCCCGGGATGACATCGAATTCCTTCTCCATCAGATTCTTTTCCCAGCTGGTTCATCAGGCGTGGGCAGCGCTTTCGTCTAAGTCTATAAAAGCCGGATGTCCGCCACGCCTCCTTTGCTGGAGTGTCTGATTTCTGTTCTCACTGCAGCCAGAAGTTATCTCTAGTAAGGGATTTGTGGCATAAGCCTTCGCGGTATATTTGCGATTTATATTTCTTTAGGGAAATTTCCTTTTTGATTCCTTCCCCATCTTTCTTTGGTGTCGCACCAATTTATGGTGCTTTGTCTTTCTCGGTTCTCTGGTTATTTCCCTTTCGCTCTCCCTGTTTGTTTTTCCTCTCTCGCTTTGCTTCCTGGTTCGGATTGCTGGGCGTCCTTTTGGAAGCATGAGAGCTGTTTCTGTTGCCTCGTTTATATTTCTCTCTGTGGGTATTTGAAGTCCTTGCTCGTCTCGCTGTCACACTGCTGCATTTGGCCTCCCTACTTCCTCATCCATTACATGTAGGCTACACAGTATGTTTGTAGATTGCAGTGTTCAGTGATTTCATTTAATACATTCCAAGATCACCTTTGGTCTTTTGCGATTCAATTTGTGATTAAATCATATTTGGCCTTTTGTGATTAAATCATTGTTCATGACTCATCCATCCAAGAGGAGGGAAAAGAACACAACCTGATGGTTTGATGGTTCATGTTCTGAAAAAATTTAATTAAAATCACTAACTGCAATGAGTTGTCACGCCCCATATGTCCTGTTCCCCAATCGGAGGGAAAATATCCAAATACGTGCACAAGTACACATATGTACAGACATGTCCCTGGTGCCCAGTGTTAGGACTCTGCTATAATTTCTGTTGCAGCTGTAGGTTTCTCAGTATGTTTTTCTAATAGTTTTAGACCCTAATGGGACCAGTTTTCTAATGGTTTTAGCTCCTAATGGAACCAGTAGCTTTCTAATGGTATTACATTCTAATGGAACCAGTAGCTTTCTAATGGTACAACATTCTAATGGGACCAGTAGGTCTCTAATGGTATTACATTCTAATGGGACCAGTAGGTCTCTAATGGTTTTATATCCTAATGGGACCAGTAGGTTCCAAATGGTTTTACAATCCTAATGGGACCAGTAAGTTCCTAATGGTTTTACATCCTAATGGGACCAGTAGGTTCCCAATGGTTTCTTCTAATGGTTCCTAATGGGGTTCCAATTCCCATTAGACCATTAGAAACCTAATGGTTCCTAATGGTTTTTTTCTAATGGTATTCTACTGGATTTTTCAGCGGGAAGACCGCTCCGGGACTCGAGCCGGTCGGCAGTAATACGAGCACACACGCTTCCGGGCAAGTTCGATAAGCCAACTGATAAGAGATCGTGCAGGGGTAAGTTGCGGTAATGTAAATATACAGGAAACAAGTGGTTAAGGGAAGGCCATGCTCATTTCAGCAACACCATGCCAAAAACCACACTCTACACTTATTACAACAACATGGCTCGGTAGTAAAAGTAAAAACAGCCTGCAGTCCAGACCTGTCACCCACTGACAATATTTGGCACAATATGACACAAAAATATGACAAAGGATGCTGCAAAGTATTGATCAGCTGAAATCCTACATAAAGCAAGGGTGGGGAAATATTTTGTTTCAAAACTACCGCAGTTGGTCTCCTTAGTTCCCAAACGCTTACAGAGTGTTGACTTAAGAAGACAGGATGCAAGACAGTGGTAAACATGTCCCTGTGCCAACTTTTTTGAAATGAGTTGCTGGCATCAAACTCAAAATGAGCACATATTTTCCAAAAAACAAAAAAAAATATCTAAACTAATATAATTAGTTTCAATGTCTGATGTATTGTATTTGTTCCATTTTCAAATAAATATAGAGTTCAAAAGATTTTAAAATCATTGCGTTCTGTTTTTAGTTACATTTTACACAGTGTCCCAACTTTTTTGGAAATGGGATTGTAATATACTGCGAGACATAAAGCAATGTGCTCACCGTCATAGGTGTGATGCGGCTTTCTCTCATACGCCACGTCCAGATCACTCTCGTTCCACGTAGAGGGAATCTTCGGTCTCTGAGCTCCCTCATCTGACCAAGGACACAAAGAGAACATTATTCCTTTTGCTTGCTATTAACTACAATTTAATAGTTCAAAGTTCAAAGTAATCTTTAATGTCCCCGAGGGGCAATTTGTGGTGCAGCCAGCAGTCCAACACAAAAAAAAATAAAAAATAAATAAATACAACCACGCACTAAAACTAAAGCAACAACACAAGCAACACACTAAAAGTAAAACAGCAACACAAGTGACAATAGATACATACCACAATACTGCTACATGCTACTCAAAAGGCTAATGTCAGCAGGGACAAAGGAGATTTTTTTGTCTATGACTCCTGCGTATTGGTTAACTGTATCTGCAGCCTGTCGGGAGCAGCTTGAACACACAGTACAGAGGGTGGCCCTGCTGAAAAAAGTCAGAGAAACCATTAGGCAACCATTAGGCATATTCTATTGCTTTCTAATGGTTCCTGGTGGTTTTGTAATGGTTTCTAATGGCCACTTATGTTTTCCTAATGGTTTGGTTTGTTTTTCTAATGGGATTCTATTACCTCCTACACAAATCTACATGACTTTAACTGGTCCCTACTAATGGTTCCTACAGGAGTGTAATGGTTCCTACAGGAGTCTTAATGGTTCCCACAGGAGTCTAATGGTTCCTACAGAAGTCTTAATGGTTCCTACAGGCATTTCTATACCAGTCTAATGGCCACTATACAGTGGTCTAGTGGTCACTACAGGGTGTAGTGGTCTCTAATGGTTCCTAATGTAATGGAGGAACACAGATGTTATAGCCTTCTTTGGCGATCACATCTGTGTGATTTCTAGTGGGTCCTTGTGTAGCGTCATGGTTTAGGCGGTGTGCGTGTGTGAAGGACTTTCCTTTGTGGCTCTCGTCCCGAGACGATATCGAATTCCGTCTCTATCGGATTCTTTTCCCAGCTGGTTCATCAGGCGTGGGCAGCGCTTTCACCTAAGTCTCTATAAGCCAGACGTCCACCACGCCTCCTTTGCTGGAGTGTCTGATTTCAGTTTTCACTGCAGCCAGAAGTTATCTCTAGTAAGGGATTTGTGGCGTATGCCTTCGCAGTATATTTGCGATTTATATTTCTTTAGGGAAATTTCCTTTTTGATTCCTTCCCCATCTTTCTTTGGTGTCGCACCAATTTATGGTGCTTTGTCTTTCTCAGTTCTCGAGTTATTTCCCTTTCGCTCTCCATGTTTGTTTTCCTCTCTCGCTTTGCTTCCTGGTTCGGATTGCTGGGCGTCCTTTTGGAAGCATGAGAGCTGTTTCTGTTGCCTCGTTTATATTTCTCTCTGTGGGTATTTTAAGTCCTTGCTCGTCTCGCTGTCACACTGCTGCATTTAGCCTCCCTACTTCCTCATCCATTACATGTAGGCTACACAGTATGTTTGTAGATTGCAGTGTTCAGTGATTTCATTTAATACATTCCAAGATCACCTTTGGCCTTTTGCGATTAAATTTGTGATTAAATCATATTTGGCCTTTTGTGATTAAATCATTGTTCATGACTCATCCATCCAAGAGGAGGGAAAAGAACACAACCTGATGGTTTGATGGTTCATGTTCTGAAAAAATTTAATTAAAATCACTAACTGCAATGAGTTGTCACGCCCCATATGTCCTGTTCCCAATTCGGAGGGGAAAATATCCAAATACGTGCACAATTACACATATGTACAGACATGTCCCTGGTGCCCAGTGTTAGGACTCTGCTATAATTTCTGTTGCAGCTGTAGCTTTCTCAGTATGTTTTTCTAATAGTTTTAGATCCTAATGGGACCAGTTTTCTAATGGTTTTAGCTCCTAATGGAACCAGTAGCTTTCTAATGGTATTACATTCTAATGGAACCAGTAGCTTTCTAATGGTATTACATTCTAATGGGACCAGTAGGTCTCTAATGGTATTACATTCTAATGGGACCAGTAGGTCTCTAATGGTTTTATATCCAAATGGAACCAGTAGGTTCCTAATGGTTTCACATCTTAATGGGACCAGTAGGGTCCTAATGGTTTTACGTCCTAATGGGACCAGTAGGTTCCTAATGGTTTCTTCTAATGGCTCCTAATGGGGTTCCAATTCCCATTAGACTATTAGAAACCTAATGGTTCCTAATGGTTTTTTTCTAATGGTATTCTACTGGATTTTTCAGCAGGGGGGTGGTGTAAGCCAAGATTGACTGGGCTTGCCTTAGGATTCTCACTTTGTTCAGGCTATGGAGGTCATTTTGAGGCACGCCGTAACAACACTTTGCAGTCTGATTTTGTTTTTAAGGGTAAGAGACCCGTACCAGCACACAAAGGAGAATGTAAGAACAGATTCGTCAAAACAGTAATACAACTAAATAATAGAAACCTCAACCATCTAAACATGCGCAAACGAGCACATACGGGGTGCCTCAGTCAATTCACAAGTTGAAATTAAAACCAAGATCCTCTTTTTAAAAATACAGCCATTTTGGAATTCTTTGAGAGAATTTCAATTAGATTTCCCCGAGCCGACTTAACCAATTACAAACTCCGACCCAACCCCCGAAGGACAATTGTACTAACTGATTTCACAGCTAAAGAAGACACAGAGCCCAATGCATAGCATTAAAAAAAAAGTCTGTATGGTTCTTCTGAGAATGCTCACTGTGGGTCTTGAAGGGCACAAAGTTGCGAGGAAGAGTGTTGGACGTCGGCCGAGGATGTCGTCCAGGGGAGGGACTTCTGTCCATCCGTGGCGACCGGCGGCCAGATTCGCATGGCGAGTGGACCGTGGGCACAGGAAGGTGCGCTAGGTGGGGTGACTGGTTGAAGCCGCGGGGCTGGGGGGAGGGACTGCGGTGCCTCTGATGGGAGCCGTTGTGGGCATTCAGGCGGGAAGGGGACGCGTGCCTCTGGGCGTGTGACGATTGGTTGGGAGGGGCCAGCAGGCCGTAAGGCACGGCAGAGTCAGACTCCGAGCGATAAGCGTAGGTGATGCGTCCCCTGCGAGTTTGAGAGGACGAGATTTCCCCGGGGGAGTACTTGTTGCCGGAGGTCATAGACTCCACGGGGCTGGGGCTTGGCTCAGAGACGTAGGGTGCAGAGATATAAAGTGAAGGGACAGAATCAGTGCTGCCCTGATTATCTGGATACGAAGGAAAAGTGGCGGTCGCGGTTTGCTGTGGCGTCCCGTGAAAGGAGGTTGACCTTGCCTGGGGGAAAGACGGCAAGAAATACTGATCAATTGCTTAACTGTTTCACACATAAATATAATTTCACACTTTCACCACTCACTGGAGTGTAACTACCCCCCGAAGTAACAAAACATTTTCTAAGATTTGCAGGAGCGTTTAAAATTTTCTAGGCATTTCACAGAGTTAAGACAATGTATTTCAAACATGCATTTCAAACAGGTCTGCCTGAATAAAAAGGATGACAACGCACAATTCATTTGTGGTAGAGCACTGCTAAGTAAAAAGCTGAGTCTGTCCCAAGCCAGGTGGCTCATCAGGCCGGTGCTTAATCTCGGTTTCTGTAGCATGAAATGACTAGGAGTATTGCTACTCCCCCTGGATGGGACGCTAGTCCATCGCAGGTTACCCCCAGCTCTTAGTCAGGTTTCTTCAACCATTTAGTGGGACCCTGTTGTACACCTGGGGGGGATTGAGGCTCTGTGAGAGTAAAGGCCATGGCAAGGACTTGAACTCAAGACCTTTCAATTCCAAGTCAAGCACACTTAACCACTGCGCCAACGAAACTAAACTTGTGTTTGAGTGGGTTAGTGAGTGATTTGCAATGTATTTTATAAACCACAGCAGCAGTTTGTGAACCTAGGGAAAAAAGCATGGTCATTATCAGAGCATCAGGCTTGTGAGAGGAGGAGTAGAGTTTGGGTGAAAGGGTGTCCACTGTACAGTCAGTGTATTAGAGTGGAGTAGATGGAAAGGCAGCAGCGCAGAATGTATAGAGTGGCTGTGAAACAACAGTGTATAATTTGCGGTGAAGTGATGTCAAGATATTTTCATAAAGCTGGTGTCAGAGTAGTACAGCTTGTGCAGAGCTGGCACAGAGTTGGTTGAGAGTTGGTAAATATCGCTCTGTAGCCAGCAAAGAGCTGGCGTAGAGTCAGCGTCGAGATGACATACTGGTGTCTCCGGCTCTTCGGTGGTGGAGGAGCACTGCTGCATTAAGCTGTTGAATTCCTCTGACAGCTCATCTGCCGCGGCCAGAGAAGCATTCAAATCATCATCCATAGATTGGACTGCAAAAAAGTACATGAACACAGAGACAGAAAAAAAATTTCAAAAGGGTCAAAAGAGCAGAACCTTTCCGAACAATAAAAGTAAATGGAACACACAGATTGTAAACTCACACATAGAACTGCCGTAGTTCATCTGTGAAGCCATGGCTGCCAGCTTCTGTCAGGCACCAATTACAATTCAGCACTTCAGGGCTACAGATGGCGAAACATGAATGCAGAATAACAAATAATGAGTATATAGAATTATGACATGCCTGTGCATATTCTTGTAGGCGTTACTTTAAAATTTTTTTCAAGGAAGTTGGGTGGAAGGGTAATGTTGATACGTTTCATGGGAGTTTGAACTCTTTACCAATGGCACTGCCAAATCCCAGCCAGATATGACTGGCAAGAAAGGTTTACAAAATTTCCACGATCGTATTTCTACCGCATAATGGATCACTTCATGTTATACATTGAAAGACAGCGGAGAATCTGCTCTTTCCGATGATACCCAAATGTGGAAATGTTTGACCAAAGTTTGAATAGTTCAGCTCCTCAAAGCACATGATGTCATTTTTTAGATAAATCCTTTGTTAAGGATCGCTTGCATATGGTGAATGTTGTGTATGCATTGCAACCTGTTTTGTTATTTAGGATCACTTACACATGGTGAACGTTTTGTATGCATTGCAATCCGTTTTGCTTTCGCTCTTCACTCGAAAAACATCAAAATTGTGGAAAGTGACACCGAAAGTTGGATCTTCCTAAGCCATTTTGTCCTTCTGTTGACCAGTTGGGGAAAACGGAAAATGCGTCCGATACTTTCAGATTCACTCAGAGTGAGAACTCTGCAAATACAACACTCGCCGCTCAGCAAGAAATTTTTGGCATGCATACTGTTTGCGTGCTTGAATATGAAAGCGTTGACACTAACGTCTAGAAAAGTTAAGCTGTTAAAATAACACATTAATCACAATATTTACTTAGCTAAAGGTGTTTGAGAGGTGAACGTGATTTGACATAATCAAAAAAAAAAGGCCCTTGCAAGTGGCATGTTCTCAGTGTGTTCACGTTAGATAGGGTCCATCACAGACCAGAGGTCTATCATGAGTTACATAGCCCTTTCACAGCAGTGTTTCATGCATGCAGGACTGGGACAGACTACACTGTCTATTCCAAGAGGACGTATTCTGTGTCAACGCACCTGAAAAAAAACAAGGTTTAAAAAAAAAAAACACCAATCATCTCAGATGTTGTTCAAACTCCATCAGTTGGTGTACAATAATGTAAGGATGTTCTCTAAACATTTTTTGCAAAAACATTTACTGCTTTCATAAATAATTATTAATGTATATGGGCCAAGTCTCTACATTAACTGTCAATAACTTTAAAATTATGACACTGATTTGAAGCAGCTTCAGCTGTATTACTGATTAAGGAACAAGGAACCCACAACAACATTCAAACTTTCCTCATTAAGCCTCTGAACAGTTTTAGTATTTAACTGAGTTTTAGTATTTAACTCAAATTATTTACAACAGAAAACTGTAGAATGTCTTGGTCTATGCACCAATCACCTATTCTTGCTTTCGGTCACCAAAATCCATGCAGAATTGGGTAAAAGGGGTTTGGTGTGTGCCACTGTGATGGCCTGGTGGTCATTGCTGAAGTTTTTAAGTCCATCAGAACTGGTCTCACTATGTGCTTTTTGGTCTAAGTTGAGAGAACCAGATGAAAGCACTACTCACTTTTGCCGTTTGGTTTTAACAATGCCCCTCTATGTGGTCCTTCATTGAAATTGGGGAAATCCCATTTTAATTGAGTCCTTTTTTCTTCTACTCGCATTGTATACATGTATTCTGTAATTTGTCTGTAAATTCCTTCATGTTGTTTGTCCGCATCAATGATATTCATTTTATTGTCTGTCCTGCTAGGGCATTCTTGAAGGACTTGTAGTCTCCAGTAGTGTTCCTTGTGAGGGGAAACAGATGAATTTGTGCTTTTGAATACAGTGGAGAGACAGACAGATTTGTGTATTAGCCCATCTCACATGTGTATGTTAATGACCGCTGGAGGTTCCACCTTTGGGGATCTCCCACTTGTCCACAGGGGGGAAGAGGGCAAGACCCCACAACCATTCGGGATTTGAATAATCCAATCCACAGTGCCAAACATGACACAACTGCTTGCAACCAATCAGGGGTTAAAACTGATTTTACACACAAATTTGAATATATGCAAATGTTATGCTATAAATAGTGTTTCAACAAACGTTTTTGCGGATTTTGTTTCCTTGCCGGCTCATGTAATAAATACTTTCCTGCTCTTTAACACGAACAGCAGATCTGCTTCTTTTGGACGACGGTCATAATATTTATTCCTGGTAAAACTTGGTAAAAAAAAAAAAGGAGGTTAAATAAATGCTTCACATATGGATTGCAGTTGCCAAGCTGCTCAAGTTTCCCAAGCTGGAGCAGCATCAATATGTGGTTTTAGACCAAGTGCAGAGCTCATGTCAGGACAGGTGAAAGAAAACCTTTTAACAGGTCGAGTGGATGGGCTCCTGCTTGTCGAAGATTCCTTTCCTAACTCACAGTAAGCCGCAGACACACACAGGCAGCGGATAGTCACATGATGCACCCTCCAGTTGACACAGCTCCTCAAGGCCAACATCACAGATAACCAAATAACCACTACGGTGGAATGAGCTGGAATTGACTAATGCCTGAGGGAGATGTACCGCACTGCATAACCTTGCTGAAAACTGAGGGAACCAAATAAAGAGGACATTTGGAGTCCTTTCACAACAAAAATCAGGCAACGCACACGAAGCATGGTGATTGGTTGAAATGTCATTGGGCATAGTTGCCAGAGAGTTTGCGCAGACTCAAATTCACTGTAAATTTCAGAGTCAAAATGCAGTCATTTTCAAGAAGAGCCACACACAGGTGACAATGGTGGGCACCAAGGTTGCCATCTGTTCCATGTTGGGTGAGTGCAGGGAGAAGTGCAAGTAAAAAAGAAGGCACTGATTAGTAATTCATCTTTGATCTGGATAAAACTGAAAACCATACAAGACAATAGATCTTGTTTTTTTTTTTTTTTTGAAATACAGTAGTGAGCAGAAATGATTATACTCTTAACAAAATGAAGATACAGGAAATCAGAAACCAAGTACTATTCAAGTAATTATGCCATTAATATGGGATCATATAGATGAAAATATGTAAACAGATAACAATATTTAGTAAAATCAAAAATAAAAATGTCTTTTTCAGAGAAAAAAAAAATCAATATCTAGCGTGGCCACCCTTTGCTTTGATTACAGCATGCGATCTTTCAGGCATGTTTTCACATTTTTTTTTTAATTTCCTCACTCGCTAAACCATTCAAGTCATTTTTTAAATGTTCTCCAACTCTACGGCGCACATAAGTTCTGCATTTGGGCGAGAAAATTTCGAATTTTGATTCATTAGTCCAAAGGACTTGAGCCCAGTCCATAAGCGTCCAATCCTTGAATTTCTTGGAAAACTCAAGTCTTTTTTTGATGTTGCCGATTCTTGGCAGCAACACGACCAATCAGACCTTTTCCACTCAGGCGTCTTGGAAATAGTACATTTTGATACTTTCATCTCTTTTGGCGTGATTAATATCATCATGGAGTTGTCGTGCTGTCAACCTCCATTTTTTTCTTTTTTTTACTGGTCATACACAGATAACGAACATCAGAGGCACTTAACTTCCGTTTTGCACGTCTATTGCCACTAGTTTTCAGCGTACCCGTCTCTTTGAAATGCTTGATGGTGTTTCTTACAGTGCCATGACAGCATTTAATGTCTTCAGCATCATGTAAGGCCACAATGTGGCTATGAACAATCTCAGAGCTCCTTCCATCGTGCCATCGTGTTTAACGCTGTGACACCGCTCGAAGCTCATGTCACCTTATATACTGGAACAACTGACCATCAGAGGTAATTTTGCAGAAGAGTGTTGCCTCAGACCAGTTGAAACAAATTTTTTTAGCATCAATAATCATGGAATGAGCCTTCAAACATGCATTCAGGCTATGAGAGAGTCAAAAAAAAAAAAAAAAAAATTTGCGACACCTTTCAATTGTTATAAAAAAATGGATGCTTTCAGTGTTTTTGGTTATTACCCATATTTTTTACCTCCATAGACTTGGTTTTTGTCATTGCAGTGTTACAGGGACATGGGGAGGAAAAATGGTGGCGTGCTGTGCATTGTGGGACAGTGCACATTAATCTGTGAAGTCTGAGAATATAACCCATAGGAAAATAATCCACATCCTTGGAAAGTCTTTCAACAAATGCAACTGAGTATTCAACAGACCCGTACCAGAAACACAAGTAACAGACACCTAATGAAATGCCACAGTTGTTATTTTGCCCAGGAGCACCACCTGAAGGGGGACAGGATGGTTCTAATCAGCCCAAGCTGCAGGGGCCCTCAGCAATTGTGCTAGAAGAGCACAGGGTTAGGACAGCTTGGGATTGAGGGGCACAATGTAAGATCTTGTCATGGGGCCAAAAATCCCTTGTGGCTCTCCTGACTGACAGTTAGGGACAGCATTCAATTAAGCTTGAAAAGGTTAGTTCAGAGCGATGATTGCTGCTAATTCAGCTTGTCACAGACGGACACATCTGTGCTAACGCAGTTCCTTTCACAGACCCTTAGACCATCAGTTTGGCCAACAGCTCACATTCCACACCAGAAATATCAGGCCACTGCCGTGTCTAATCGCCGTTTGGAGCTAATCTGTTTGTAAAGAGCACTGTCCACAGAGATCACTCAGACAGAATCACACAGGTCACTGCAGTGGCACTGACTCCCTCTCCCTTTCAACTTATACAGTCCTACTTCATTCCTTCCGACAGCCACCATCATACATTATTCTTGTATTGATCTGGGAGCCACAGAAATTTCATTTTAACTGGCTGTTTGACACTGGGATAGTCTCAGCATAACATAACAGAGAACAGGCCATTCAGACACACCAGAGCTATAAAGGGTCTTCAGAGAAAAAGTTGTTCGGCTCAAACAGAAGAACTGGTTTATCTCAGCACTGCTGTAACAGAATAACACAGGGAGGCTCAAGGGAGATTTCAAACTCAGGACAATAGTGACTCCTAAGAATGTTCGGGGGTGCCCAAGAATGTTCCATTTTCCCCGTCTTTGACTACACTTTCTTATAAACCTAATAGATCGCTCAGGTCCTCAAAACCAGTATTACTGGCTGTTCCAGAGTCCAAGTTAAAAAACAAAGGATGATTTAGCCTTTTCAGTTAAAGCTCCAAGACTCTGGAAAGGCCTCCCCATTAATATTAGGAATGCAGAGTCTTTATCCGCTTATAAAACTCTTCTGAAAACTTACGTTTTCCGGCTTGCTTTTACAGACCAAATCCTTTTTTTTCTGGTGTGATTTTGTGCAAGACTGCTTTAAAATCCTAATTCTTCCTAATTTTGATGTTTAACTCCCTCGATTTTCCTACTTTGTTCTACTGCTTTCTATATACATTTATTTTTACCTGTTTGTGAAGCACTTTGTGCTGTATTGCATGAAAGGCGCTACATAAATAAATGTATTCTTCTTCTTATAATAATAATAATAATAATAATAAATTATTATTATTATTATTATTATTATTATTATTATTATTATTATTATTATTATACTACCTTACATTTCAGCTATAACATCCCATTTAAAGTGAAGCCCTCCACTCCCACCATATCCAGCTCCTCCCGTCTCTGTTTCACCAATTTCCCAATACAAGTTTCCCCTCGCTTGGTTTTACCACTCTGTATTAGGTTGGGCATGAAAAAAGTCACACTGCAGTGCTGTGTCGCACCCTCTAGAAAAACTGAATCAGGATCTAAAGGCGTGGCTAATAAAAACTTCCTCTTATTTTGGCAGAGGGATTTTCTTTTCAATGCAGCAGCATTCCGTCTCAGATCTGTATCCTAAAGCAGGTTTAATGTAGTCAGAGGTACAGTAGCAGCCACACAAAGCTTTCTGATCTTAGATTAAGCCGAATGGAAAGACACACAACTTTCCACCCCTTGGTAACAAGAAGGATAAGATTAAAGCTGCTTTCACACAGGACACGTAATGAATTTTTCGCTCAACAGATTACATTCAAAGTCAATATTCCTGTCTTTGCATTGACTTTGAATGTAATTTGTCGTGCGAAAAATTCGTTTCGCATCCGGTGTGAAAGCGGCTTTACCCTTCATTCTCATGCTAAAAGTCAATCTGCACTTCATGCTCCACGTATTTCATTGATTTGGTCAAACATGTTATCGTTGCTGTTAACCTTTAATTTAACTTGAGAGTTTCTGAGGTTTCCCTCATTTCCAGAAACAGCGATTTTACATAAAATGGAAGCAAAATAAAAACAGAAAATTCACAATAAAAATAAAACACAATACAATATAAAACAAGATTTAAAAAAAAACAAGCTAAAACAGTCACAAAACAAATAACTCATTCAGCTAAAACAATTACAGGAGGCCACACAAAAATCAGAGATTGTACATTTAAAATCTGCCACAAAAAGAACCTCCAACCTACGGGAGCACTGAAGGGCATTCCAAGCTTTAGGAGCATGACCCAGCTGGCACTGTCCAGGCAGCACCATGAAGAATATGTTTGTGCCGCATTGGTAGAATTAGCATTGAATCAGCCAATAACCTGCATCTGTAAATTTCTCAGTCCCTGAATAAACAAACATAACATCGAACCAGGCACTGGTGTTCATGTCTTTGCAGTGTCTGCAAGAGTCTACAGTATATCAAATCAGTGTGGGAGTTTCTTTCATGGGCTGAATGTGACTTCCAGTCAGTAGTACGCTCCGCAGCTAGCAAATTTCCGCAAAGTTTTTAAAAGTTGCAAAATGGGAAACGCAAATATGGGGCATTACCACCAACTGGTCGGGAACAAATAAACTAGGCTCTATTGAGCATAATTTCATCAGAAGTTGGCAACATAGGCTACATTATGCCCGTAATCCATTGACTGTATATAAATTTGGACAACCTAACAGCTCTCCAGAAGTGAGGCCAAAACATCTTGATTGTCATCTAGTGGCTGGGCTGCAGTATACGTTATAAACCCGCCCCTCCATGTCAGTGGATGGGACATGAGCCACACCAAATAATTTAAGTACGCGTCAAATAATTTTTTTTCCCGAGGAAGGTTTCAGTCACTTTAAGTAGTTCGTACCATATTGATGTATGTTCAAGAGTTCATTTCTTCTGGTAGGTTTGGTTTTACAGAGTTATTTGATACTATAAAAAGGGAGTGTAATGATTGACAGACGTGATTGACAGCAAATATATATTGATACCTGAATATTTTTCACAACCAAGTTTGGGAAAATTCCAGTTATGTACAATCTGATTGGCTTACAATTCCAGTTAGGAACCATCTAATTGGCTGAAGTATGGCCCAGAGCAGAAGCGGTATCAGAGTCGGTTAGGAAAAATAAGCACCTGCCCTGGACATAAGCATGGACATCGAACACAGCCAACCTTTTATAAGCATTCAGTCACGATAGAACAATGCTTTCAACAGGGCAAACGTTTGGTTATATCTCCTAACAAGACAATATAGAGTATATGAGGCAATATACTGTAGAGTATATGAGGTCAACAAACACGTTTGACGCAACGGAATACACTCCCAGTCTGTGGTATAACACGGAAGCAGCCAGCCAGGCTACATAAAAAGCACAGGATATTTTCTTGTGACCGAGTAGGGCGGGTGCATGGGCAGGACTTTGATACCGCGGCTCAACCCCCCAGTCACTATTGTGCATACTCTGGCTCCAAATGTGCAAGATGGCAGCATCCATATGAGGAATATTTTGGCTCCATTTTTTACAGTGTTAGGAAATGGAGATGCGTCGCCCATCTTTATGTACAGTTTATGGTGGAGTCAATAGACAGAGTAGAAGAAGAAAGCGTTGCAAACAAGAAACTGTATATCAGTCATGCAAGTTAAATGTTCTCTTTGGCAAAGGTGTTCCCATCAGCCATTAAGCATCGGAACCCTTTTCCGAAAATGGCGTATACCACCTCAAGCGAACGCAAAAACCTCTTTTGTGAATTTTGAGGAACTGGTTTCATTTTGCAGTTTCCATCAACCTTTATCCAATGCAATACTTCAAAGTATGTGCAAAAGTACATTCATGAAAACATGGCTATTAGATGAGATCTTGGGAAACAGCAGTCCTCTCCACATTAGCCGAGGAGATGATCAGCCATCTCAGGAAAAAGGAAAGGACAGAGACAGAATGAGCACAGCCAGAAGTTTAAAAATGCTTAACCCTGGAAAAGCAGGCATTTAGTGAAAGCACTGAATATCTCGACAATTACCCACCATGAGTCATGAAGGTGTATTGTTCACATTTGCCAATTTTAGTCGCACATGTGCATTAAATTCTCAGCCAAGTTTTTCACCTGTGCAGACTGCTGCAATTAGCAAGAATGCCGAATGGGCCATCTAGTCTGTCCCTGACCTCTTGCATTGTTTGCAGATACTCTGAAATCACCATCACAAACCTTCTCTTAGGCCACTTTTATACGTTTCATTTCATGTGTCCTCTCTCCGGATACATCAACACTCTATTTACACTTAGCCACATCAACGTGTCCAGGCTTGTCAAATGAAAATCTGACTGGCAGTTTCCAACTCAATATGCAAATATCAATTGATTTTTTTGTTTTTTTTTTGGGGTCCTTTCTGAGATTGTCGCCTACATGTGAAGAATTCAGGACAAATGAAAAGTATTTTGCTGTAATAGCATATCTTTAAAGGCTAAAGCAGGCGTAACTTGAAGCAGTTGCGCCTACTGAGGTGCAGCCGACAGGAAAACGCTTCTCTTCAGCCTGTGCATTAGTTGCACTGCTGGAGAGGAACTATTTTTGCTGGAGCATAACAGTGATGCAAGTGGCTTCTGTACACAGATCCACTTAAACCTGCCCACTTTGCAGCCACAGTGGGTCTTCAGACTGCCTCCCGAAGTGGTTTGTGATATTTTATTTAATCTAGTCCATCTTGGACCCACTTGACCTTCAAGCTATCTGACAGGAATGTAGTCAGCTCAAGACACAAGAAGTGAATAAGGGTAAACGGTTTGGCATGCATTACCCAACTTGACTCACCTCTCATTTTTATGACCTCACTGTCACTCTTACCGAGATATATATTCACACTTGCACACGCCCAGCAACCTTTCCTCCCGTGAAGTAACATTACAATACACCATGGCTGATTCGGCTCTGACACAGCACCGATGCTCATTTCCATTCATTTACTTTTCCTTCATCTTACCAGAAAGACCTTGATTGGGGTTGACAAGGGAAAAGTGACATAAATGCACAGCTGTGGTACAAAAGTAAAACCGCAATGACAGGACACAGAAGCAGGTGATAACAGGCTGATGCAGCAAAGCGCAGTGACAAAACGATGACCATGGCATTCCACAATAGAGAGGATATAAATTTAGTGTATCTTCACAACACTGAGGCCACATAAAATGTGCCATCAACAACGCAAATATCAGCACACTTCAGCTCAGGATTTAAAATGGAAAAAGGCTCTCAGAAAGCACAGTAACTGTTTTGTCTTCAGTCATCATGACGACCCTTCACCTACCTCCCTGCTCACCGCACCCATGCCAAAGCACTTCAAACTTCCCACTGCCTTCAACAGCATTCAGCCAGCATGCCATTCAGGAATCTCTAGTCCCCACCTTAAAAGTCCAACATTCCAGATGGGTTACACCACAGCTTTCTGACCATCCTCCAGAGGGGAGGTGGGGGATGGAGTGGCTTGGGGGAGTGAATTATATAGTGTACCGAGCAAGCAGAGCAAATATTAGTATTTGAGCAAGCTATGCTCTGTAGACACAGGACACCAAAACTTGAATATTCACTGTTGTGACAACAAAGGAATGGGAGGCATTAGTCAGGGCTACTTCAAAAACAGTTCGGCCAAATAAAAAACCAGGTGCATTTCCGGTTTCCCGACCCTACCTACGTCATTAGTGCCGACCCCAAACATTTTTCTATGTCTTCAATTTAAAACTAAAAGAAATAAAGCCGACCCCCAATGTCTGGCGCGATGTCATGGATAGCTCGCATTGCTTTTTTTCCTTGTTTGCTGGTTTAGCCGTTTTTCGGTCCATCGGTATTCTCCAACAGAGCCCTCGCACAGAGCTCTGCGCGAAAGCCCATTCAATGTTTGTGAGTGTCTTTCCTATTCGTCCGAATTTTTTGAGGTGACAGTTTGCGAGAAATGATTTGACTAGCCAAAATAAAAACATTGTCGCCAAGTGGTTTAGTTTTTCCAGTGAAGTGCAGTTCGAGGCATGGGTTGTTGGTTTAAAGATGTTGTCGTTGTGACTTGTTTAGCTGGATCAACCTGCAGTTGGGTGATTCTCACAAAATAGTCCTGACTTTTGCAAAAAACAATTTTAGGTCATTTTTGCTAGTTTTTTC
Organism: Gymnothorax javanicus; assembly: GCA_029692085.1. NCBI lineage: Eukaryota > Metazoa > Chordata > Actinopteri > Anguilliformes > Muraenidae > Gymnothorax > Gymnothorax javanicus. Next base: position 18,326,733 of record CM056195.1, read on the forward strand.
TCTCATTAGTAGCAAGCAGGGTCTCAATTAAATGGCTCAATTAAAATGAGAGATCAATACATGTTTTTTAATACATTTTCAGAATGTTTTGAGTCATTGACCAAATAAGTTCATTACCGTCACACATTTTCAATTGATAACTGAATATGAATGAAAGGTAGACCTTTTATTTTTTTCATGCATGTTCTATTAATAGTTCAGAATAGCCACATAGTGTAAACATTCAGAAAAATGTTTATTGATATAATAACTTTAGTTATTATGGTCATTAAGTAAGTAAGCCTGTTTCGAGCCAGTGGCCCGTCAGCCCATTGCTTAACCCCGGTTTCTGTGGCATGAAGAGACTAGGAGTATTACTACTCCCCCTGGACGGGATGCCAGTCCATCGCAGGTACTCCCCCCCAGCTCTTAGTCAGGTTTCCCTGACTATTTGCTGGTGCCCATTTATACACCTGGGTGGAGTGAGGTGTGGAGTGTGGGAGTAAAGTGTTTTTCCCAAGAACACACCGCGAAGGCCATGGCCGGGGCTTGAACTCAGGACCTTACAATCTCAAGTCAAGCCTACTTGACCACTGCGCTACCGCGTGTCCTATCATGGTCATTATCGTAACAAAATTACATGTTTTATACTAAATTTTTCCTGTAGTGACAAATTACAAATAAATAAAAGATGTCAATTCAGTAATCTGAAAAGACTTGACAAATAGTTCCTGTGCAAAAATAAAATTTAAAGTTATCACTCATTCCCATCCAAATATTTACATATACAGCAAAGTGTTACGGTGATGAAAAGCTGTTACGGTAATGAACTCACATGGCATCCATACGTCATAGAAGCCATGTTTTTAGTATTCACAAATTAGGCTATATGGTCCAATCTTTTTCACTGTTTATCATGTAAGGCTACATTAGAATTACTGAATGATTAGACTGTCTTGGGTAATGACAAATAAAGCTTGACTTCACCAAAAAAAAAAAAAAAAAAACAATGAATCAAGAGCAATTCATAACAGAATAACAGAAGGTTTAATGCAACCACAATCAATACAATGTATACAATAACATTTTCAATTAATTAAGAGCAATTAATAAAAAGTATAAAAGATATTAAAAAGTTGAATAGCTGAAAGTCTTGAGAGCATTTTAAAGTTTGAATGAAGTCTCTAGCTGAAAGTATGCTGAAGTAGTTGAAGTTTAAAGAGGCTGAAGATTTGAAGGATTTGAACGTTCTCGCCATTCCTTTTGAATGAGGAAAATTTTTCAGCAAAAGCTTAACATTTTGAAATGTATAAATAACTTCAAAAAGTTGAATGGAAGCCCTATTGTCCTGAACAAGCTGAACGTTTTGATATTTTAACGGTTTTTGTAGCACAAAGTATGAAGGACTAGTTAGACTGCAAAAAACGGCAGAAGAACTCAGAATAATAAGAACATATAAAGATTTGGATAACAATAGTGTGAATGCTGACTCAGCATTCACACTAATAACAATCAGTAACTTCAATTAAAAAAAAACGAGGGTAAACATCGGGGTAGTTTTTCCCAGATGGAAAGAGCTAATGAAGGAGAAAGACTTTCAAAGGGACGCTGAAGTTGCCTGCTTTCTTCTCGACCTGTAAGTAAATGTTACTGTCTAAATTGCAAGCTTTTTTCATTGCTTGGTTGTGCAATTCGTTATATAGGCAGCATAACAGTAGAACATGAACATGTTTGATGGAATAAGGGTTGCATTTCATCATGCCCACTACCTCCATCAGTATGTTTCTTAGGAAAATAGACAACGGTGGTAAATGATGGTCTCACGCCTGCCATCAAGTTGTAATATTATTGTTTGACAGGCGTCTCCGGGCAAATCCGAGATGAGACTCGCGTTTGACAGTTGAAGGGAGCAAAATTTAGCAATTTTGATGCTTTAGCCACTGAAATTCAGTCAAGAAAATTTCGAGTTTAATTTCTATACTGCTATATGTGGTAATCCATGTGACTGATGAGACACCGGGTTGCTAGGGCGCGCGCAACATGCATTCGCGCCATCAATATTCTAAAGCCCCCTCTCAATAACAAAATCCTCCAAAACATATTGGGGCCTCCTTTTAAAATCGTACTGGCAAATAAAAAGCCAGAGAAAACCGGAGATTAGATACGGAATTCTTTCTAGGCAAAAGTTAACTACTCCTTCTTTCTGTATATCTCCCCATTTAAAACTACCAAGGTGGATACTGCAATGCGCTGTACTGGAATTTTGGCATACTCAGGTATGGTACGATATTACTAGTGAGTAAGCTGACCAGCGGGGAGAGGGGACAATCGCACTGTGGCACGGTACCGAACAATTGTACATTGTGCAAAAGCGGTCCAAGAGTTTGTATTAAAAACAAACACTTCGCCGTAGACCGCAGTTCAGCGTGGTATTGTGAAGTGGTATTGGATGACATGTCGTAGCTTCTTGGTACAAATGGCTACCGTAGTTGCAACACGCCTTTGAAAAAGTGAGGCGCTAGAGAGCACTATTCGTTTGAATGCAAAATACAATTTCACCGCTTGATGGGAGAAATTCCGACACAATGTACCTTTAAAAATCACAAGAATGGGTTACAGACTTACTTTTTTTTTTTACATGCTCAGAAATAGTGATTTTTCAACTTCTTGTTTCTGCAAAATGAACACTAATGTGGTGTTCAGCATAATTTCCTGAGCATGTCAAAAAAAAAAGTAAGTCTGTAACCCATTCCTGTAATTTTTTATGAATTAAAAAAAAAAAAAAAAATTGGCTTAAAAAAAAAAAAAAAAAGAATAAATAAATAATAAAAAGAATGCTGCAACAGGGATACATTTGGAATGAGGAATTATAAGAAATATTCTTGTATCAACACTGGCGTAATGATTTAAATCCATTTAACTTTGCTTACTCTAGTCCAGTGGTTCCAAAACTCTGTCCTGGGGCCTCCCTGTGTATGCTGGTTTTGTTCCACCCTTGATTGCAATCGTAGGATTTTAACAGGCCGTTAATTTGTCTTATTTAGGTGCATTTAAATTTAGAGCAGCAATTTATCCTCCTTTGACATTCAGTATTTTGACAGATATGCATACATACAGTGAGGAATAAATTCCACATCCACATTGCGATATATGAGTCACAACTATACAAAAAGAGGAAAAAAATTTTTACCAAATCAAAGGAGAAAAAAAATCAAGGGGTTCCTAATTGGTGAAACTGTGGGCACATGGTTGCAAAAACTTACAATTTACTAGAAAAGCCAATGATAGTCAAACCTATTTTATGTTATGTTTTTGTTATTGAGTGCAAGCAAATTATTTTGAAAGAATTCTAATCACCTGTGTTGAGCAACCTGATTTGATGGCAAGTGATTTACTCAGTGCCCGACTTGATCAGTTTAAAAATGTTAAAGTATTATCTGAAATGGCTTGCAACGTCGGGGGAAAAAAAAAAACAAAACTGTATATTCAAGGGTCTTTTATTCTTCATAGCACACATGAATATTTCTATTAAAATTTGGCTTAAGACGGGGCGCCCCGGTGGCTCATCGGTCTGGGCGCACGCGCCGTGGGGGCTGTGCCCCTGCTGCGGCGGCCTGGGCTCAACTCGGGCTCGGGTCGTTTGCTGCGTGTCTTCCCCCGTTCTTCTCCCCGGCTTTCCTGTATCTCTGCACTGTGCGGCTGTCAGGTGAAGGAAAAATTCTTTAAAAATTTGGCTTAAGACAGCGAATAACTTCTTTAAACACAAAATGCACCTAATTAGGACAAATTAAGAGCAAATTAAAATCCTATGATGGCAATTCTGATTGGAACGAAAACCAGCATACACAGGGAGGCCCTAGGACCGGGTTTGGGGACCCCTGCTCTAGTCAATATAGTTAATCTCCTTTTGTCTACTACTACTCCTAGTACCAACCAACCCCTAGTAAAACAAACAACACCTAGTATCAACCAACTATACAGTATAACCCCTAAAAAACCAACCACAAAATTTGGAGCCCTGATTATACATATAATAAATTACCGTAACACTTAATTTCATTACCGTAACAGCCTTGTATATGTTACAGTAATGAGTGCAGAGCATTACGGTAATGAATGGCAGTCCCATGTTGCTAGCAATAATGAGTATAGCTAGCATAACTCGGCAGAATATTTTCACTAACAGTTTGGCTCTATAAAAGTCACTTCTCCACAGAACATAAAATAATTCTGTTCGAAACCATTTTAAATATACCCTGTAATGGTAATGAACAGCAGTAGTGTGCCAAGGGGTGTATATAATTACAATCTTTAACATAACTACCAGAAGAACTTGAAACATGATCTTACCTGGTAGCCATTTTGCAACTTCTCTTCCACACAATGCATCATGGGACAAAAAAAAAAAAAAACTTTATTTATTGGAACACAGGGATTTTAATGGAGCCAAATATCTCTGTTACGGAAATGGACTGTTCATACTCCGGACACATGTATTTGGCCCAGAAAATAATTATTCACAAATGGTTGGCCCAAAATGGTAACGCTGCTAGTTAAACCATTTTTTGTGTTTATATGTATATTAAATTATGTGGAGGTATTGTGATAATTTTGGGTTTATAAGGTTAAAAATAAAAGTCCGGACACGTTATGGTAATGAACTTTTAGGTTGAAATGTTGTCATAAAATATAGAGTAATCCATCAAATGCAGAGACAACAGTAGTCCTACAATTAGTACATACCATAGTTTGATATATAATACAAAAGTATGATTGTTTTAGTAGTTTAGCCTATCAAATCCTTACAGACATGACAAAATGCAATTTCGTGAGAATCACCCGGTTGTGACTGAGGTATATGCAATGAAACACGCTTGGACACCTAGTGACTCCTGTAGCCCTCTACTCAGTGATGCAAACCATTTCACAGACAAAAAATCACAGTATTCTTTCGAACATAGTTGTCGCAGTCTAGCTCAGTACCATTCAAATGTGCAATGCTTATCCAGAATCTTAAAAACTTTTTATGATAACTTTTCTCGTTCTTACAGTTTATTAAAGTTTTGTACAAGTATGTCAGTTGTTGCATATTTATGTTGAATGTAGCATACACTGAAATCATTTACTGGTAGCATGTCTCTCTCAGGTTTGGCATTAGCCTTACACATTGCTGTGATGGAGAAAAGAAACAAAGACAGATTACCTACCTACCTACCCTAAAAATTTTACAAAAAAAAAAAAAAACGCTTCCCTAGCCTATAAATCAGTGTAATAGGAAACACACCTAATATTTTATTTTATTTGGCCTTATTTCAATAGACCTTCCCTCCACGGTGATGTTTTGCATGCATTAAAAGCTCGCCAGCATAGGAGGCCTCATCAACAGACAGATGTGAAATTACAGGACAAATGCATGAGAAGCTGTCCATCAATTAACAGTGCATCACAGTAGGCAGACCGTAAAATGATTATACCAGAAAGCTATAGACAGATCTGCGGGGCACGTCTAGCTGAAAAACATCCCAGACAGTGCCATGATCTAACTGCAAAAGCTTCCTCAGGGAGCACATACTGATATTTTATTTCTTTTACTGCTTGAGTTTTATGTGAATTCAAGCATGATTGCATTCATGAATCCATGGTGTACGCATATGTGTGAAAGCAAAAATGCATGAGCATATTGGCACATGTGAGAATGCGTTTTTCCATGTGTGTGTCAATTAATGTGTGCAAGGGTGTGTTTGTGTGCACATATGCATGCATGTGCATGAATGCTTGTGCATGTCTATGCAAAGAAAATACATCTCACAGTGATAAAAAAAAAAAAAAGAATATAAACACTGCAAGCAACAGCAAGATCAACTGTAAAATGAAGTTATGCAGCCAAACTGGTTCCTATCGGCAGCCCAAGCCTTAGAGCAGAAAGTTTGTTCAATCTTAACTTAAACTGAGCAACTGCAAGCCCGTTACTCAAGTCCTCATAAAATTGCCCATCGCTGCTCTTTTCAAGACCCTCTAGAGTTAATGCATGATAAACAGCTAGCGAGACACAAACAGAAATAATAACAGCTCGTGTGAACATTGTGGTAGGTTGTGGAAAGACATAACTCCAGTCATTACATATTCAGATGAATGTTTGCTGGACTCAGAGCAGAAAAGGCATATCTGCTCCCACTTAAGTTTAAAACATGCAGGCCCTGTTTCCAGTTTGCCAACTAGAATGCTGCACTACTGGCAGGAAAAGAAGTTGTTTGAGCTTAATTTAGAAGGTTCAGGAGCAAAGGAGCACTGCAAAAGGGTGGCCAATGCAATCAAAGGGAGCAATGAAAGGCTGCACAGTCCTGGACCACATCAGACCTGCACACGCAGAGCACTGAGCCATCCCAGCACTGTCCACAGCAAGAAGACTAATGCAAATATATATGTAGAATGTCATACCTGCTTCTGAATAATGTCTGGGGAATTCATGCCTATCAGTGGCAACATCAGTATGTGCTTTAGTTGCTTGGCTTCATTTGATAAATACTAAAAAAATCACCACAATAAGAAGTTAATCACATGCTCCCAAAACAAGATTTGCCAAACTCATAATTTGAGACTGAAATGCTTTCTATATGCCGGTTTGGAGTAATGCCCAAGACTTACATTTTTCTCTCTCTCTTTTTTTTTTTTTTTTTAGTAAAAGTGGGTTGAGGCTTCTTTATCAATCATGGTTGCTTCCAGATTAATCCCATAATCTGGCATAATGGTATTGAAAAAACCTGATCTGGCATTTTTCAGATGGGACCTGACATCCGTTTCATGCTTGAGTCATGTCATACCTCAAATTTGTTGCAAAATCGAAAGCCTCAGTCTGACTGTCACTTGGAGCCATCCTTCATTTTTATAATACTGGAAACCATGACTGATTGCCAGATTTTATGTAAATTACAAGTAGAATATTCAAAATGGAAATGGGCTGCTTAATGCCAAATCACTGTTACCAAAATAATCGATGCAGTGCCCATTCAATTGCTGCTTGGGCAGTACAGTGCCCATTCAATTTCCCCATGAGCAGCAATTGAACCACTCAGCCAAACAACTTCAAACTAGACACTGTGCTTCCTTGGTTCCTCAGCAATACACCCACCAAGTTTGAAGTCGATTGGATGAACGGCTGTTGCGATATACAAACCGCACGCACGCACGCACGCACGCACGCACGCACACACACATTGCTTGCTTTATAGTATGATGATAATCATGATGATATCAATTATGGAGTTAGGCAGTCCAGTAAACAACTTTTAAAAAATAAACATACTGTTAGAAACAAAGCCAGATGAATTAAAATTCTTAATAAAACAGGGTTCTTTATAAGAGCCGGTAACCAGTTATTTTTTACCGGCCATTCAACTAAGTGTTTCCAGCTATTTCACAGAAATAATTCTCCAACGAATGTTCATCTTTTCAAACGTGAAAACCCGTTGCATTCAATTCTAATCTTGCTTTTCTTCTTCCAACCAATGGTGTGAAGATACCCATCTGATGGTATCGCTTTGAAAATACATCATGTGTTGAGAAATCCTGCTCGTTTTGACCAATTCATCCTTCGAAGTCACATCTCGAAAACAACGTGCACCGTATTTACTTTCCATTCTTCTCAAGGCAAAATGAGAAATCCGATCATTCAGTGAGAAACGTCACGGTTGACAACATGGTGTCCACACGCGAAAAACAAAGACAGGAAGACAGAAAGATCTTTGAGAATTTGGTTTTCAACCAAAGTGCCAGAAATGCGGTGATAGGTGGAAATCAATAAAATAGCATCTGTGTCTGGTATTTTCCGTAATAATTTAACATCCACCGACAGGCGGCACGGTGGCATCGTGGTTAGCACTGTTGCCTCACAGCAAGAAGGTTGTGGGTTCGATTCCGGCCTGGGGCCTTTCTGTGTGGAGTTTGCACGTTCTCCCCGTGTTCACGTGGGTTTTCTCCGGGTACTCCAGCTTCCCCCACCCACAAAAACATGCAACATAGGAACACTCCAACCAGTACCCATGACCAAGGAACTGGCTTTAGAACTGGAGTTGGTCCCCGGGCGCTGTTCTATGGCTGCCCACTGCTCCCAACTATAGGATGAGTCAAATGCAGAGGTCAAATTACCCCACAGGGTTCAATAAAGTGTATATCTTATCTTATGACTTGGAAGCTGCTACCAAATATTCAACAAACATAGCAGACAAACGCAGATCTCCATGATAACCTTTTATTTCACAGACAAATTTTGTTAGCCAAGTGCTTAATGTTACTTACTTAAAAAAAAAGATCATTTCACAAGCCGATCTATCCGAATAGTTGGCCAACGCCAATTATGCAGCTATCGTGGCTATGCTGAGTAGCTAGGTCCGCAAATATCCACAATAGCAAATCATTTATTTCACATGCAAATTCTGTTAGCCAAGTAAAATGACATCATTAGACAAAAAGCCGAATAGCTAGCTAGGTACATTGCTATATGCAGATACGGTAACCCTTTATTTCATATGCAAATTTTGTTGGTAAAGTATTTGTTCACTTCAAGCATCAGACAACCAGCCGAATCACTAGATAACGTTGGTTATATAGCCATCATCGCTATGCTATGTAGCAGGCTTGGTAAAAGTTAAACATTAACAATAACCTTGAATTTTGTATGCAAACTTTGTTAGCAAAGAAGCTAGCTACTTGACTCACTTCATTTGAATGACATCATCAGACAATTAGCCATATTACTAGCTAATGTTACCTGCATGGCTATTGTGGCTATGCTACGTAGCTAGCTACACATACATCCACAAAAACCTTTTATTTTACCAACTTTTTTAGCAAAGTTAGCTAGTTGGCTGAGTGTTTTATTAATTCATTTAAAGAAAATTCAATTCAATCCTTTATTTAACCAGATAAAAACCAATTGAGACCAAAGTCTCTTTTTCAGTGGTGATCTGGCAATCATCATACAACTTGACGAATAGCGCACCAATGTTAGCTACATAGCTATTGTGGCTACACTATGTTGCTGGCAACATTGAGGGACTGGGGGAAAAATCTTTCTGTATAGACAGATTAGTGAATTTTGACATTTCTCCAGTCATGTTACATTCCAACGTAGCAGACGCATGATTCGTTTTGTTTATTGACAATATTCAGGAATAATGCATTCAGGCTGGAATGCTGTTGGAATACACTAGATTTGAAAATGAAAACAAGAACGATCATTTGAAATAACTAAGTAAATTGAAGTAGAAAATTAAATTGAATTATTTAATTAAATTTCAGACTCTAGGACTATAAGTTTTGTTTATTGGCAACATTAACAAAGTAGAGATTGACTTCATGTTGAAATAATAATTTCTGAAATGGGGAAAAGTGCAGCACTTTAGAATGCTGTCCAAACTTATTTCCGCATTCAGGTGCTAGTGAGTTTGTTTATTGGCAACATTAGCAAAGTATTAATATACAAATTGATTACATGTTTAAACAATATTTTATGAAAAGAGTATTTTTTCAATAACTGATATAATAAAAGAGATGACTTAGACCAGGGGTGGCCAACCCTGGTCCTAGAGAGCCACAGTTTCTGCTGGTTTTTAGCGTTACTCAGCACTTGATTGATGAATTAAGGCAGTTGATTACGCACTTCTCTTATCTCACCTGGTGTCTAAGGTTTAAATCAGGTGGAGAAAACTAAACTCAGCACACCCTGTGGCTCTACAGGACCAGCGTTATCCACCCCTACTCTATAAACTTTTATCTGTACTCTGTACTTATACTTTGTCTGCATTAGAAACTATGCTAAATATCCAACCACATTGACAAATCTTGGTTAACACGTAGATTGCTGTCACAACCTGCAAGTCTGCTTAATTGGCTCTAGGAGTCTTGTGGGTTGTTCCTGCTAATTGCTTGATTGGCTCATTATTACCAAATTAAACCTGAGACACCAGGTGAGATCAGTTAAGTGAGTAATCAACTACTTTAATCCATCAATCGAGTGCTGAGTAACACCAAAAATCAGCAGACACTGCGGCTCTCCAGGACCAGGGTTGGCCACCCCTGACTTAGACTATACCATAATACTTCATTGGCTCAATCTATTACACAGATAAAAGGAAATTCATTGCACCTGTAATGCCAATAGCTATTTGGTATAAAAATTGTAACACACTTCTCTACACGTGAAAAAAGGGCGCCATGAGACATGTCAAAAGACCCTTTAAATTGCGGAGAACCTAGGACCCCTGAACCCCGGCCCCCACATCCCTGGCGTGGGCTGCTATCCCTTGTTTTTTACCTCCTATGAAAAAAAAAAAAAAAAAAAAAACTTGGCAAGAACCCTGCAAAATACTATAGCCAAAGTCATCGCTGTATGTGTGACAGCACAATGTATGGTTCCGTAGGTAAAATGTGGCCGCTATTTTCAGGAAGGATTCTCAATGCATCATCTATTCTATATCACCAGTAAGTTTCCTGAAGTTTAAAGCTGCAGGATGTGGGTCGCGCCTCGCGCGTTTGTCTTAGCGTTTTACCAAACGCGCTGCGCGATTGATCCATTGGATATTAACGTGGCAATTGGAAAATCGACAAGACACATAATGCAAAAATAATTTCATAATGTATGCTGCACCGATACCGCAGAAATGAGGAAAACTTCCCTTTGTAGTGGCTGTTAAATTCGTCTCATCACCTGAAAATAAGATCGTTGTGCTGTGCATGGATGGATAAACGCTCAGAGCGATAGATCATTCGCGCAGTTTGGATAAAAGCGCTCGATATGAGCATCTTCTAGGCCAGAAAATCAGGACATACCATTCGATTAACGTTGATTTTGCAATGCAGCATGTAATCCTCATCACATATTATCTTGTGCAGTCAAGCTGGGTTACAGTTGCGAATAATTTTGAAGCTCCCTTGCTGAAAATTGCACTATTACTGCAATATTTTGCACTATTTTTATTATTTTCTGTAGTCTTACTATTGCAACTGCAATGAGGTTTCACCTCACGTGAAGTAAGCTATTAATGAAGTGGAATTCTTTTGAACTGCATTGTAACAGAAGACGTTAAATCGCAGTATCTGCACTGTGGAATTTTAATTAACGTTAGTTCTATCAGCCCGTTGCGGTCCACAAGCAAGAATATTTTGAAAGATTTATTTCCATACGCCGTTCGATGCACAATGCACACGTAACCTGAAGTCCAAACTACCAACCGGCAAAACCATAGTCTCTGTGTTCTCACTTTTCTCAGAACTGCGACTTGATTTCGTACGCCGCAGAAACATCTGATTTCCATTAGAGCTCTCCCCCAGCCTCGGTTAGAATTACAAGTCATAGACTCCTTCCAGGTTCAAAAACTTTTACCAATGAAGTTCCCAAAGTTAGTAAAGATTAAAGTCATTACAGTGTATATTAATTTCCGTATCCGCCGTGATTACCACTTCTCATTGCGATAAATCGTAATATTAACTTCTTCCAATGTGACGTGTAACTACTTTAAAACGCAGTGCTTGCCAGCATACACAAAGAAAAACCATGATACCGTAAACACCATAATAGTTTTGCTTACTTACCTCGATCGCACTCTCGACAAAAAAAATTAGCGCGCCAGCAAACTTTGTAAGCTACTGTGAGTCTGTCTCGTTGTTTGCATAGACCAATGCGGCTTGTTTCTCTCTTTTACTGACTCTAAACGAATCAGTGAGGCTGTCTAATTACAGGATGGTGGAGCGAGTTAGCTTTGATAGCATGCAGCCCAGCCCACTGACTTGTGCCACTGTAACTTGAGCCAGGTGTTCAGAGCACAGCTGGGGCAGGTGTTCAACCCGCTTCTACCCACATTCGGAACCTTGACTCATTTAAACGCTGTTTTCTTGTTATATTTTTGCAAGATCACTTTTTCATTTCTCGACCCATGTGATCTAATAACTCTGAAACAAATTGACGGAGCAAGAAATCTGTGCCTCGTTACAATTTATTCGGGTACATGTACATACATTGAACATGTAAAGAGAGCACGTCATTCACTATCGAGACAAATCATAGCGCATTAGACTGCATCAGTGTATAAACCTTTTTTGGGGCAGACTGCGGTAAAGAAAACTAATAATGAGTTGTCACAATCATTGATTTTGAAGAGTCGTTGTTTTGACGTATCGTTCATTGAACCACAAGAAGAACTCATGAATATTAATTAAACGTCAATTGTAACATCCGTTTCCAGGCAGGCGGAGCCTCCAACGAAGTACTTCCGCCAAGATGGTCGTCGGTGCCTTTCCCATTGCTAAACTGCTGTACCTCGGGGTTCGGCAAATGAGTAAACCAGTGGCCAACCGAATTAAGGCTGGTGCTCGGAGAAGCGAGTTCTTCAAGAATTACATATGTCTACCTCCGGCACAGCGTAAGTCACTACGCTGTTTTAAAATGGACTAGGTTACAGCTGGTACCTCAGCCATACTTGGGTAGAGGAGAAGCAAAGTCTTTGGAAGAGGGTGCACTCGTATTTTAATAGAGGCAGAAGAAGGAACCAATGTCATTTTAGCTGTCATTCCTGCTTAACCAATCCGTGGTGGGGGTTGGTTTTAAATAAATTGCATTCGCTGTGTACGTTTGATTGACAAATAGACGGTCCAGCTAAGAAGTGACTTAAAACCAATAGGTGGGTTCTTGCGTTTTTCTTAACCAATAGGACTCCATAATGAAGGCAATGGAGGCGTTTGCCGTGTATCATTGAGGGCTCATGAACTGAATTTTCAATGATTGAGCTAATGCTTGCGTTACGCCAGAATCTCTAGAGCAGAGATGCCAAGTATCACGTATTTTTTAGGTTTATTTACCGTCGTCCGCAATTATTCAATGAACGCTTATTAATGAGATTCTCTAAAGTTTCAGTTTCACTTGCATTTCCAAAAGTAACATGGAAAGCTATTATGACTCCGGACTTCTCGTGCTTCTCTTTACTCAGGGATTGGAAACAATGCATGTGTTTCATGATCGTTTAAATTGTTTAAATGAAATAAGACCATTTGAAACGGCTTTATGCAATTCCATTGCTTTCGATCCCTTAGTAAAGATAAGCGTGAGAATTCCCGAGTCATAATCGATTTCAGTGTCACTAGTGGGGCAATCCACCGTTATGCACGTGAAACTGATTAACTTAATGCAAAATGACTTAAATTCCGCGAGTGAATTTCTTCAGTGTGCGTTGATTGAATAATTGCTGACTACGGCACTGGAACGTGAATGCCACTAAGAGGCGAGAGACCCACACCGAATGCGTGAGACTTGGCATCTCTGTTAGAGGGCACATTATTCTGTTAAAATGTTAAAACACAGAATAATTAATAAGCAGTTTTGCCCATTTCAATGCAAGAGTTTGTCTAAAATGTAAAACACGCTAGCTAACGTAATTTGTAGGTTGTATGAGCGAGCCCAATAGACTTAGACTTGAATACAATTCCTGGAGAGTTGTTAATAACAATATTTAGTTAAAGCTGTCCGTGATCATATCTGTCAGTATTTTGACCGTTTGACCCGTGTTCGCGTGGGTTTCTTCCGGATAATCCAGTTTTCTCCCACAGTCTAAAGACATGCATGACTTGTCCAGGGTGGGTTCCTGCCTTTCGCCCAGAGTCAGCTGGGATAGGCTCCAGCTCATAGACTGTATAAAGAGATGGACGCAGCACCCGGGTCTGAAAAGTGAGGCTGATGCGGAAATCTCAAAAACTTGCTTTATATTTAATGGCCGGCAGATGGCGAAGTCGGTGGTTGCAGAAAGAAGTTCAATGCTATTGAAGTCTATGAGAAAATGACCCTACTTTGCCACCTGATTTATTATTTCAATAATGATTTTCCACATCATTTTATGGTTTCTATTGCAAGTTTCAAGTCTCCTTCAATATATCGTGATGTTAATTTTTGTAAGTTATGGTCCCAAATAGACTAAAATAAAGGATAAAGCCAGAATATGCTTTAGGGGCGTGACTATCCTCTGGTCCTCGTCCGATATGGTCAGATCCAGAGCCACGGTCCTCCCCGGATCTTCAGTTCACGCTCTCGTCCAATAGGAATCACATGCGGTTTCAAAATGACAAAATGGTGCTGTTCAAATTGCCAAAATCGAGGCTTCCTAAATGGTATGCTAAAACCAATGGGTGACATCACAGTTGCTTCGTCCATATTTTTATGCAGTCTATGCTCCAGCTCCCCCTGCGACCCTAGTGAGGAATGAGTGGGTATAGAGAATGGATGGATGTTTCTGCCTGAAGCTAAAGCCATCTGGATTACCAAAAAAAAATGTGAATTGTGCAACAAAGATATTTTGCTCCAGCTCAAGACAAAATCGAGCGCCCATGGAATTTATGACTATTTTTCATTAAGGAAGTGTCCCTGAACAGTAATAATGGGTAAATACCTTAGGCCATGAATTCTGGGTCAAGAAAAAGGGTCTCAAACTATGGATGATAGGAGACTACGCCCATGTTCGGACCACGCCCATTTCCAGCAGAATCGCCACTCCCTAAAACTTTAAGCGTAGGATGCAGCTCTGATGTCTCCATTTTTAATATCAACTAAAAATGTATGGGCAACCCATAGAGAATGCCATTTTAACCCTTTTTAGACCATTATGTGTATGCAAATGTACACAAAATACATACGTGATATATAGCCAAGACAACTAAATGCAAAATACAATACAGATACAAAATACTTGCATGGTGGATGACAGTGATGAGAGGTTTGATTGGGCAAGCATCTTCTCCCACTATTGGTTTTTCTCCGCTATTCCTTTGCAGTTTACCACTGGATCGAAATGCGTACCAAGATGCGGATAATGGGCTTCCGTGGTGCGGCCATAAAACCCTTGAATGAGGATGCAGCAGCGGAGCTAGGGGCAGAGCTGCTGGGCGAGGCTATCATCTTTACGGTGGGCGGGGCTTGTATGGTGCTAGAATACAGCAGGCAGGCGGCCAACTCCCGGCGAAAGGAGGAGGAGCTTAATCAAAACATCACCGAACTGAAGACCCAGCTGGCAGAGCTGACCCTGGTCACTGAGACTTTTGATGCCCAACTCAGGGAGATGAATAGGCTGGTTCATTCACTGCCTGCTCCCAGCCAGAAATAGTGGCTGCACCCCCTGCTGGACTGGAGTATGGGACAGGATTTGGTCTATATAGAGAAATGTGGGACATACTGACAGCTGTGCCCCAGCCAGAGTTCGACCTCACTCAGCTACTTCCTTCTGGGTCCACAGAGCTGGGCTTGGGCATTCGGGAGCTGAACTACAGGGGACGGCTAAGTGCTAAGCACTATGTTAGAACCACAGATTGTCCGCAAAGATTATAATAAACAGTTTATTTTGATGATACAAGTATCACTTAATGGAATTGTGTGTTGTTACAAGCAAAGAGCTAGCAGAAACATTCTCAAATGCCGCATATTCCCACCACAGAGAAATGGCAATGAATTGTTTAGAAGTGTATTTTTCACATTTCTTTGCAGAACATTGCATTGTTTGTATAAAATTATTCACACATGATTGGGGAAAACATGTTTAATTATATTTATTTTTTGGTAATGATTCTTTGCAATCGGGACAGTCAATTAGAATATTTTTTTCCTGCCTTTTCCTGTAGATCTCTTGTTCAGTTTAATTGTGGTTGAATCAGGCTGTCAGGTTATTGGGCTTTGTGTCGCCAGATTCCACATACCACAGAATGGGAACAAGCAGACATTACGTTCAGTAAACAGTCCTAAAGCAAAAAATCAATTATGTTGGCACTTTGCAAGATATCAGAAAATGGCATTTGTTTTTTCTGCCCGAGAACAAATGTTTTTGCCTCTAAACTGCTTGAAGTACTGATGTGTTGATGTGTTAATTCCTTTAATATTTGATGTGTTGATTCCTTTAAAGGGGAACTGAAACAAAAAGTCAGTTTTTGATGTTTTGTAGAACTTAAATTCCTGAGTTCTGATTTTTTCGCACAGAACTCCATTATCTCAAATAATTTTGAGATATTGCTTTTGAAGTTGTGTTTTGAAACCATTTTGGCTTACTTCTTTAGCTGTGTGAATGAGTATGCGTGGCAGCACAGGTTGAGTAAATTATGATACACTATTTCATTTCATAATTACTTGGCAGTGGACAAAGATGTTATTGATTTATGATCACATTAGGAGCAGTGAATTGTCAACATTTTTATTTTGATTTGGTTACCATGGTAACTGGTAGGCTAATTTTTGGCTATGGCGACGAGGTTGCTAGGGGTGTTAATTCCATGGTCACTGACTATACAGTGGCTAATGTTGTATCTCGGTGATGCATTAGTCCTCTAGGTTAAGATGAGAGAGCATTAGCCTCAGTATATTTAGAATCCATGGAGAAAACACCCCTAGCAACCTGGCCAGTTGTAGCCCACTAGTAACCATGTTAACCAAAGCAAAATTGAAAATATTGCCTATTCACTGTCCATAATGTGACTGTATGTCAGTGATGGGTATACTGTAGCTCTGTTCATTGCCAAGTGATCATTAAATGAAATAGCCCATTATTATTTACCCTATCTGTGATGTCACACATACTCATTATCACAGCTGATGAAATAAGCCAAAATGGTTTCAAAACACAGCTTAAAATTGCAGTATCTCGAAAATTATACAAGATAGTCTGCAGAAACTACTCAACTCAGGAAGGTACTGTAAGTTCTATGACATATCAAAAATTACATTTTTATTTCAGTTCCTCTTTAACATATTGTATTTGATAACAATTGCATGAAGAACATCCTTGTGGATTCCTGTAAATAAATTATGACTTGTCTACATGGCTGTTATCATGCTTTGTTTGCATCTTGTGAAAATAAATAGAAGGTACTTCATTGTCCTTCATAGAAAAGCCTGTTTTTTGTAGCAGCCAGTCAATAGCAGAGCAGTGGAAAAGTACCAATAAAAACTTGGCAAGATTACAATCCTAAACCCAGATGTGTAACGAGAAAGAGTGTTGCAAAATGTTTTGGTTGCTGGACTTCCCAAGTGGGGCACTGCAGCCCATCAACAATGTGCGTAGCCTTCAGTAAAGTTCTAACTGTATGCATTTAAAACTAGAATGAATGATATGTTGTGTTTTGTTCATTTTTTTCTCTCCTATGAGAGCTGCGCTTACCTGTGCACACTTCGAAAATGCCAGCCACGCAACCAGCATGTGATCTAAACGTGTCTCTCCCTGCGGTAGCCATGCCTTCTTAGTCCAGAGCTGCCAAATCAGAAGGGAGCATTCCATTGGCTTTTATGAAGCGATTCTTGTGGGAATGCACCACATACAGTACAGCTGGAGGGTTGTTTTCTGTTAGTTAAATGCCATTTGAAGTGCCTTTTGAATTAATGTTTGAAACATGTTAGGATGTGTAATGGTTAAATTGAAGACCGTTGTGCTAATAGTACTCAAGTCACAAAATGTCCATTTTAAGAAAATTGAGAAAATCGACTCGTAACTATAAAAGATATTTTCCCATACGTACCTCTCGTGTGAAAATGTGGCTTACTTTTAGCACGAGGCTCCTGTTAATGGCCTAATACTATCATGGAGCAATGTTAATCTTACGTGATATTTGATTATTAATCACTAATTATTTTTTTTGCTAGGGCCCAACTACTAGTAAGAGGAGGCTGGGGATCATGTGATCAGACCTTGAGAGAATTAGAGTGAAAGACGTGTTCTTACATATGAGGAACCCTGAGTTTAAGTGGCATTACTTGTACAACAGAGCGGTATTTTCATTTTGTTTACTTTGTTACATTTTGCCAGGTTTTTTTCTTCTTCTTCTTTTTTGGGCTGGGCCTGTACTGCGTGTATTGCTACACAGGATTTGTTGAGTTTTTACTTTGTTTCTCTCTTGTGAATAAAAACACCTGGACTCTAGAACTTTAGCCCTATGGCTGACCCTTCAGTATGAAAAAAAACAACATTTGAATCTGAATGGTTCTTGAACTATGAATGTCACTCTTCCACCAGAGGGTGCTGTAGTATTTGCGTTTTCATTTTTGAAAAGTAATGTTTACAGGTGCAGCTGAGTAAGATACTGGTTTGAGTCTCCAAATTCAGTCCTTATGGGACTTCTGTTCCTGCAGGCTTTCAATGTGTTTCAGCATGCAAATGCCTTGTATTGTTCATTGACTGCCTCAAGACCTCATTTGCCTTGTTTCTAAGGGGTAGAAAGTCTATAGACAGTTCGAGCAACCGAGGAGGGTTTAAGTGACAGACAGTGGCAAAGTTGACGATTCAGTCCTTAGCATGAACAGACATTTCTACTCCAGTTGTGGGCTAGTGGAGGATGTGTTGGTGTTTCATTTCTGGTGCCCCTCTGGAGAGCCAATGTGCACTGCACTATTGAGCTGCTGTCACGGGAAACTGTCTGTTGGGCAGATTTCAGTTATTTTGGGTTAATTGAAAATAGTGATTTTATATTTCGAATAAGTTTCTTAAATATATAAGCACAATTTGCACAATCACTACAAAGGCTCAAGTGGATTTTCCATAATATATAATATGTATTTTTTTTCTGTTAGTAATTAATAAACACAAGATAAATTTGATCCATATGAATACAGCAACTAACTGGTCTTTTCTCGAGAGAAAACAGTTTTCTTAACCTGAGGCGCAATCCCCTTGTGCGTGACAGGCTCTAAACAAGAAGAGATGGTCAAAAATGAGATTGGACTTAAGTTGATGCATGAGACAAAGATGGAGAGCATTTGATCTTGATACTCACTATAGAACATGATATGATTTTGCGTGTGTGTCTGTGAGAGGTAGATGGCCTTTATTAATCTGGCTCTTTTTTCTGGTCTTTCTGCAGCTGAAGGTCTTCCATCTTAATGACCAGAGTAGGCGAAGGCATGGTGGTTTGTTGAGCTTTCTGGTTCTCCGAAGTTTCTAGAACCTTCTCTTGTCCTTCTGAGAGGAGAGGGCACAGTGCTGCTTTTTCCTTATGACAAAGCAGGGGACAGATGGGGAGAAAATTAAAGCAGTAATCAGTACATTTTTCCAATAAAATAAAACAACACAGACACAATTCATGTACAAACACATGCCAGATTTAGTTTGACTGGTGTAAATGTTGGTACTTTTTTTGTCATTGCAACACTGATCCAAAATTCTTGTGGTTGTGCAGTCATGCATATTACCATGCAGAACTGCAAGAGACCCAGAAGCTAAAAGAAGCTTAAAGTCACCATTAATCAAGTACCTTCTCTAGAGGAGGTCCAGAAGTGTAAAAATTTATGTTTTCCCCACTTGTGTCCATTTGCTTTGGGGTCCAGACCCCTGGGTCTGTCTGAGTGGAGTGGTGTGAGATCTGGGACCTCCTCTTCCAATCATCCAAGTGATCATAAGGGTCCTCAGCCTGATCTGCTTCCTCAGCACCAGTAAAAACAAAGCCGTCCTCTTCAGAGCCTGTTAAGAATCAAATGATGTACAGGATAGTCGGCCATGCCAGCTAACTTGCTGAGATATCAATAGTCAGTTAGACAATGAACGAGATATTACAACATGTATGAGTAATGGAGACTGTCACTTTGTTCTTTGACATCTTTTTTCATTTTATGTATGTGACCATGGTAACTCACTCGAGCTGTTTCCCTTAGGCCTGGAGTCCAGGTTTGGGGTACCAGAGCAGGAACCCCCTAAAAACTCAAACCACTTTTTGCACACTTGCTGAACTTGGTCCTTGCAGTGTCGATGACAGTTTATATCACAGTCTGAGAGAAAGAGGTAGTAGGGGCAGGATCAAGAATATCAGCAAACCTCTACATACTGTCCATTGAATGCTTCTTTCAACAGAAATTAAATCAGTCACCACAGTTTTATTTCATACTCACTATATTTCATCACCACGCACTGAGCAACAATATGTTCTTCACTATTTATTGTCTTCTTTATTACTTACCAATTACACTACTTCCATGAATGATGCATTACTCATGTTTCATTTATAAAAAAAGTTTATCATTTCTTCTATCTTATTTCTTTTGTAATTGGTAATAAAGGATATATAAAAATACTTCAGGAAGTATACAACAGGCCAAAATATTACGAAAACCCTGCAATTTTTCAGAATTTGGCTGATTTTTCTTAAAGTATATTTTCAGCTACAACAAAAAACAGAATCACATAGAAACACATACCTGAACTACAAATGTGCAAAATTATTTGCTAAGAGATATACGTAATCAAATTTGACTTTCTACAAAGTACCCTTCTTTAGCCTTGATTACAGCCTGACTTATCCTAGGCATTCTTCCCATCAGTTTAAGGAGAGAACATCCTGGTAACTCATTCCAGGCTTTCAAGAGTTCCTTCATGAGCTCTTTTGAGCTTGGTGGACACACTTCTCTGACTGCCCCGTCAAGTTCATCCCACAGCAACTCAAGTTGAATTTCAAGATGTACATGGTTAGCAAGCAACATTTTTAGTCAGTACAAGTGTCCCTTTGGCATTTTGTATACCTTTGTTGCTTAAAATAAACTTTAGATGACAAAAACCAGCCAAATTCTGAAAAGTGGAGGGTGTTCGTAATATTTTGGCCTGTAGTGTATGCTCACATTATAAATTTGATTTAAAATATATATATGTGTGTGTGTGTGTGTGTGTGTGTGTGTGTGTGTGTGAAAAATGTTGTCATGAGAGCTTCTCAGAGCTGGGGAAATTTATGGATTTTGGGCGGCAGGCTAGAGGCTGCTGCAGCTCAGTTACCGAGGGTTTGTCTTACCTCTGCATCGGTAACCCTGTTTAAAGATCCCCCACAGCTGTAAGAGCACACAGAGAGGATTGTTGATGAATTAGGGAGAGTAAAGATTCTGTTAAAACTCTGCAGACTGCACTTGAACCAAACTGCGCACTCACAAAGCCTCCACAGGAGTCACAGAAAGTTGGCCTCTTGTAGGTGACCTCACGGAAGTTGTGCATAAGGTTGAGTCCCAGTTTAGCACAGATTGACATCCCCCTCATAAAGTAGGATGTGATCTCTTCCTGGTTGATCTCCCCTTCCCTGCAAGTGAGGGGAATCCAGAATGACATTCATATATGGAAAGAATGATTCGTACTAGCACATTTGACCCTATCCACAGCCCATCTGCATCCCATTGTTTCCATATCAGTTGTGTCACATGACCTCTTTAATGTTTTTACTGTAAAGATGAAATTCAGCCCTGTTTTATTGGTAATTTATTGTTATTGTGCTGTAAAAAAAAAAAATATTTCCACCTTTTTAATTTTTTCTATATTTGCCTATTTATAATATGTAAATGTTTCAGATCATCCAACTAATTTCAATATGAGAAAAAGCCAACATGTGTACACACACAGTGCAGCTATTAAATGATCAATGAATTTACGGAGGATGAAGATTTATTCAAAACCTCTATCACCCATGTGGAAAAATAACAGCCTGCCCACCCCCCCCCCCCCAAAACCAAATAAGAGGTTATGCCACTCTCAGCGGCAACAATTGCAATCAAACATTTGTGTAAACTGGCAATAAGTCGTTTACGTAGCTCTCGAGAAATGTTGGCCTACTTTCTTCAGAATTGTTTTAACTCTCCTATTATATTCAAATGAATAAACCATTTTTCGTTTGGTCAGTTTGATCCCGGCAATGTAAAACTACGTAAGATGTTTGTGACTGAACTGAAAGAGTTACCCGATCTTCTTTCAGATCCTTTTTGCCTTGCTACTGACCATTTTGATGGCCATGTAAATAAAATACGACTTCCTATCCTCCCCTTATACATCAAGCATTGATTTTATATGATTATATCAGATTGAATGAGAAATTAATTTGCAAATGCCTTCAGTATTTGGCAACACTACAAAAATAAGATCAAAGTTATGGTTTTATATAATAATAGATCCGGGATCAAAATGACCCAAACAATACCAATGCTCACAACATATGTACAGGACGTTATTTTTCATTTTTTTATTTATTTATTGAGCTAATTTCATGTTTATCCCCTGAAGTTAGGAAAAAAAATCTAGCTGAAAAAAGTATGTGAACCATATCTTTAGAGACGGTGAACATTGAATCAGGTCAGACTCATACATGTGTCTCTGCATATGTGCCTTAAATGCTGAAATGTAAGGTATTAAATACAAATAGACTGCACTCTAAAAATGTCCCGACAGCCAGAGCAGTTGACAGGACGTGTTTCATTATTGGAAAATAAGCCAACTAGAAAGAAAACCTCTGGCACCCTCTCATAATAAACTATCCATGCATGGGTAACTGTAAAAGAACCTCATTTCCTGCCTGACTGCTGGCCTGTCTGCTTCTCTTTGCTCTCTCTCACCTGTTGCTCTCATGTGCACAGAAAGAGAATGGGAGGTTGGAAGCAATGTTTTCGAAGTCTTCTAAGGAAATATATCCATCCTGGTCCAAGTCATAGGTCTGCATTATAGACTGGAGCGGAGACATGCTCTTAAGTGAGAAGTTTACTGTGAACACGTTTTCATCACCTTTTGTCAAAATATCCTGCTTAAATTCAAAAATAAATCATAGCACTGACAAGGGCTGCAACCCATTTCATTTGAATTCATTTGGAAATTTCACTCAAATTCAGTTATACATTGCATTACCTGAAAATCCCCAGTGAACATTATGGCAATTTTTTAATCAATGTAATTTCAATCAATTTTCTGGACTGACCAAATTGAAATTGGACTGAACCCTGACCCTAAGTGGCATAACGCTTATTCTATATACAACGCGTTCTTAGGGCACGTAAGCCTTATGGTTTTGCAGTCAAACGCAATGAGGCACATACATCCCGTACTCACGTCCACTATCAGTTTGACGTGTGAGGAAATGGTTTCAGTGTCCAGTCTCACCCCAGAGCTCCACTCTCCCACCACTGGGGGTTTCATCGGGGGGCTGGACTGCATATTCGGACAGAGGAGAGTTTATACGTACAGTAGCATCCAATATCATAATACCTACTTTTATTGCTTTCTACGATTATGATTTACTTTTGTGAAAACATCATGAAAATATCACCACATACATATGAGAGGTGTGGATCAAATAATTATAAACAATTGTTGCTGATAATTAGCCTTTTTAAAATGTATCAATAAATATTTTACTTATATACTATTCAAAAAAAGTAGGGGATATTTTATTTTGAGATCAAAATTTTCACATATACAAAGGGATACGAAACCATGTTGTATAGTTCCTTACTGAGGAAGCATTTCCAAAGAAATTCATCACCCAAACACATCAATGACACTCTCACGATCTGCACGGGATGCTATTGATGATCAAGGGGTTGTGCCACAAATTTGCATGACTCTGAATTGGAAGGTTAGAGCCACTGTAAAGGAAGATTTTGAAGAAAACATCAGATTATCAGTGGTTGAAGTCGTTAATTAAACAGAGACCATGCGCCGTCTAACACAGGAGGAGAGGTTACGTGCCCTTGGCATGCTACAGGTTGGCACAAGACAGGTCGTTGTGGCAAGGGCAATGAATGTTTCCCCACTCTGTCATCAGCAGATTATGGTCCAGACATCGTGCTACAGGGTCTGTTCAGGATAGACCACGATCCGGTCGACCAAGGGCAACAACTCAGGCTCAGGACAGATTCATCCGCACTATTGTCTTGAGAAATCGTATGGTAACAGCAAATCAGATAAGGTCTCAACTTCAAAGGGATACTGGCTTGGTAGTGAGTGGCCAGACCATCAGGAATCGTCTGCACAGATTTCACTTACACGCCCGACGTCCTCGTGTCATTCCCTGTTTGAGGGATCGTCACATTAGGGCCAGACTCAATGGTGTCGTCATCATCAACGCTGGGATAATCGCCGATGGAACAACGTAATGTTCTCAGATGAGTCGAGGTTCACTGTGGACTTCCTTGACAGACGCAGGAGGGTTTGGCGCCGACGTAACGAACGTTTCCATGACGTTAACGTCATTAGACATGATCCGTATGGGGGTGGATCTGTAATGGTGTGGAGAGGCATCACTGCTGCCGGCAGAACAGACTTGCATGTTGTTGCTGGACGTGTCACAGGGCAGTACTACCGGGACAACATCTTGGCACCCCATGTTGTGCCGTTTGCACGTCGTTATGGCCGCCGTTTCATTTTCCAAGATGACAATGCCAGATGTTATAGGGCCAGGATCGTTACAGATTACCTCCAGCAGCAGAATATCACCACATTACCATGGCCAGCACTCAGTCCGGACCTTTCCCCCATCGAGCATGTCTGGGACATGCTTGGACAGCGGCTACGCCAACGTCAACAACCTCCTGCCAATGTCCAAGAACTTGCTGCAGCATTGCAACAGGAATGGAATAACGTTCCCCAAAATGACCTGGGACATCTCGTTAGGAGTACGCCACGCCGAATTCGAGCTTGTCTAGCCAACCGAGGGGGTTTTACCCGCTACTGACTCTGTTTCACAATGGTGGTAAATTTGCTGTGTGACCCTGTGTTTGTGTCGACCCTTATTCTGGAGAATCTGTCCTTTACTGACTGTACACAGGGTTTCAAATAAATTGACAAATGTTTCCTTAATGTTTTTATGTCATTTGTTTCCTTCCTGACCTCATGATCTGCATTTCATGGTACTTGTAAATCCAATATCCCCTACTTTTTTTGAATAGTTATATTTAACATTTCACCAAAAGGAAAAAAAAAAATCTCTTTCAAAACTAAAGCAGCTGTCAGACAGTAGAAGACAGTAGGTAGGCAATGTTTGTGATGTTGAATACCAAGGCCACAGAGGGCGATAACATTATTGTCATGGTTCGCCAGCAAAATGTGCGCAAATGTTGGCTTAAGTATGAAAATTGTAGCCACAGTGGCACCACTCATGGACGAGTGTTTGGCGAGAGTTTGGCAACAGTGTAAAGACGCACGGGGAAGTCATGTTTGACATGGATCAAAGTACTACCTGGTATTATGTGGTATCATTAAATTTCCATAGTTGCCAATGCAGAGCATAAAAACCATCTGGCGAGTTGATACAACAAAGCGCAATGGCGACAATAGGAGGAATGGCACTACACTTACAGAAACATTTGGACATTTCAAAACTGTCCCCGAACATGAGCGAACTATGGCGAACATTGGTGAACCACTTCGAATCATTGAAGTCCCACCACTTATCAAACACAGTAACACCACATAAGATGAATACTATGACAAACATAGTTAAGACCTTGGTAAAATTTAATTGCCAAAGTTTGCCAACACTTTCTTCTTCCATGAGACAGTCATTTAAGTCTTCATTTGTAAAAAAGCCTCAGGATCTATGGGAGAGTTCAGCACAACTGCCAGCATTAAAATTTGGATCATTCTGATTTGCATAGAAGGAGAAAAGGATGCCCTCCGTAGCAATCTAATAGGGAACAACCAGAACATAGTGAAAGTTAGCAAGCTTTCCACACCTGGACTTTGGGGGTCCTTGGCTCCTTGGCATATGAGAGATCGTAAATCTCATCCTCAGTGCAGTACAGGTCCAGCGACAGCTGGAAAGGAGGAGGCACAGATCAAAGGCTACACAAGTGACATTCTGAAAAATGCGGCAGAAATTTCATTGTTTCTGAACAAATAGCCTAACTAATCCTCCAATAAAAGATAATACTCTGCACGATTTCATCGTAGAACAGTAAACATAAATAAATACGAGCATAGACCACGATGCACTGTTGTCACTAAGTATCATATGCATGAAGCATCATGCTATGCAGAGGGATCGTGCGGAGATTTTTCGAGAATATTCATTGTTAAATCCCCCGTTTCCCGCCCTCGCTCTGCTCACAGTCAACAGAGGCAGCAGGTCCTCACTGGCCTCGAAGGGCGGTCCGCAGTCACGGACAGCCAGCAGGTCAGTGATTTTGCTGTACAGGAGCTGCAGCTTGCCCAGGTTAATCTTCTCATCCTCAATGTAGTCGGGCAGGGCCTCATTCAGGGAGATCAGGTCCTTGAGGTGCACCCCCAGGATGGGCAGCTTGAACCCTGAGCACTCCCTGTACAAGCGCCGGTACGCCGAGTAATTACAGTGTGAGGACAGCAGCTCCGTCAGCTCACTCAGTGTCTGCGGGAGGGGGGTGCATCACTCAACGGAGCCACACCAGTGAGACACAAAGCACTTAAATGACTTTGACACTTCCGGTAGAACAAAGATGTTCACCCCTTTCTCAGGGAGCTAAAACTACAATATAGGATGGCTCCAGTCTCAAGCAGGTGTCAATGCATTTCAGAACATAAGTGTTTTGTTTATGTCTCATTTAGGCTGAAATAAGCATTTAACATTTTACCCAAAGCCTGAACAATCTAGGTGCTAGCTCCTTGAATGGCTATAACAAATAACACTACGGCCGTCCCCTACTTCAGTAAGATTCCAAACATTTGACTGGGAGAGCCATGCAGTAGGCTAATTTTCAAGGTATCATAACTCTTATAATAGCTCATTTGAAAACTGCAGATTACACGGTCTGAAGCTAATTTTAAGTCACACCTTGTGGCTCTCAAAAGGAAAGTGATTATTCATTATTGCACAGTAATCAAAGATGCTATTCAAGATCTAATTTCCTGAGTAGATTGAATCTCATGCCCAGAGGCAATAAAAACACTATTTTCAAGAATCATAGTCCACACCTGGGGATGCACACACCACAGCAACATGCAGACTTGACAAAAGTGCTTATCAACAGCCTGATTTTGGGGAAATGGGAAAATCAGCTTTATCAGTCCCCACCTGCGCCAATGCTCAGTGCCAATGTGCAGTTTCAGATTGATGGCCCAACTGATTGAGAGGAAAAATGGATTCAGGCAGATGGATAGACAGACAGTTTTCCTCATTTATTCATCTGATTTACAAGCTCATTTGTGACTCGTAACCCGTGATTAAAAAAACCACACCTGCAGCAACAGTAAGAACAACAAAACATCAGTAAAATCATCATTGATTACATGAGTTGCACGCAGTTTTGGTATATAACTTGAGCATTTCCCCCTGTCATTATACAGGTATATAGCAGTGCAAACATGCACTTTAATCACAAAAACTCAAGGGCCACTGCTGAAGTGAACAAAGAAAAAGCCACAGGTGAGTGTTTGGTGACTCTCTGAAGGTGGTTTGCTATTTCAGTGAGCACTTGTCCATGTCTACAGACAGGAACTGGACTGTAAAATGGTTTGAATATTTAAAAAAAAAAAAAACTACAAGAGCTATCAGCTGTGGATAGAATCGTGTGCTTAAATGCCACACAGGCTCCATCTTTGCTTTTCAAATACCCTGAATTAAAACCAGACAATATCAGCAGCTGGGAGCATATCAAAGGCTATATCTGATCAGAGGTGTTGGGGGTTGCCACCTCTATCACTTAGATGCAAAATTATCACAAAGAATGCTATATTTTCAATCTATTCTTTATGCAGGACATAATATTTTCTAGTCAGCACCATAGGCGTGACCAAATAATTTGAAAACCACACATCCGGAAATTGAGGTAATCTGACAAACCTTAACAGATAAAATGACACTTCCATTACATCTACAAAAGATCAAAATTCCTGATATGCACCAACCATAACTCTCCATGCTGCTACAAGATTCAAGATTCACTCTATTGTCCCACATACCTCTGGGCACCTAACCAAAGGCAAACAGGTTTGACAAGGGAAACTTTTGTTTGGCAGCGCGTGGCACAGTGTGTACAGCTTTGTTACCCTCAGCTGAACATTTCAGGAGTGGCATATGATACAGGTGGAACAGAAAGGTCCTTTCTTTGTCATCTGGTCTAGATGACAGTTGGGAATAGCAACGATAAAATTGGCTGTAATGACATGCACAATTCGTTTTTGACTAAGGATCATCATCTTTTTACGTTCTTACATCTACGTACTCATAGCCTGACCTTGAGATGGATATTGTAATCTAGTGATTGGTTCGTCATTGACCCTTACTCAGAATACTTCGTCCAAATATAGGTTGATGTCCCTGACTGGGCTTTACGACTGAGCTTTGTGTTTGAGCTTTGAGACTGACCTTAATGACATCATGAGGCAACAGGTTAGCAGTGTCTTTGAGTCGGGAGATACAGGTGTGGCAGAGACCCCCAATCACAGCCATGAGAGTGTTAAAGTTCTGCAGAGATCGTAGCTCCTGTTAAAAAAAAAAAGGGAGGAGTGGTGAAAAAAAAGCTGCTTGTTATGCAGTTGACCAATGTAGAAACTGAAGGGCTTCATCTTTCCATGCATTTGAGTGTGTGACTGAGTGTATTTCTGTTGATAACAGTGTGCTTGTTGTGTCAATGTGTGTAGGTAGCTATGGCTATGTGGGCTCTTGTGTGGGATAACGTGTGTGAGTCAGAGTGCATGTGAATGACCTGCGCCACATGGATGAACTTTGTGAAGACCTGGGCCCTCTGCAGTGCAGTGTGCCCTCTAAGGATCATGAGCTGGACCCACTGGGAGATGCCATTGCACAGCATGACCGAGCGCTCCAGGGCTGGGTTCTCCCTCACCGAACTGCATACTACATAGCTGTAGTAATCCTCGTACTGAAGAGCCCGAGAGACACAGACAACAACATTAATTCTTCCTCCCTAACTTATGTTAATGTTGTGCCTGTAGAGAGGAGTGCCATATAGAGTTAGGGATTGGAGGTTTGACTTAAAGTGCTTTGACTGACAATGGTAATCAAAAGGAAAAAAAAAAACATGCAACATAGGATTGTCTTGGGTAGTGGGTCCCAACGGTGTGACGTCAGATGTTCGGAGGGCCTTCAGTAACCTCACCCTTTACTGCTCGATTGTCCTCAAGCTGTTCTCATTCAAGTTCGCCTGATTAACAATCAAACAATTTTTCGACTGAACGACCAAGACCAATCCATAATCCATAAAAAGAAATGATAATGAAAAAATGAATGCCTATTGTCTATATTTATATGATTGATATGGCATTGTAAGGATGGCAATATAAATGCAAAAAATCTGAAACTTTCGCTGACTTTGCAGCATTTATTTTCACCATCACTCAGCTGTGTATCGTACCTAACAACGCCCTTTAGCAGTAACTACATTCAGAATATGGAACAGATTCTCATGGATTATTGCTTAATGAACCTCGCAAACTAATTTACGCAAATCTGTGCTGTTTCACGAGCTACACGGGCACGGAAAATATAAAGACATATTGATATTTTACGTCGTTATGTATGTGCCAAAGAAAATGCCTTATAATTTTGTGGTGCAATGTATAACAATGCTATCAAAAATAAATTAGACTGTCGTCAGTTCTACCAATTAGTCTGAGCAACTGTCGCTAATCGGGAAAAGTAAACTGCGAGAGATTTAGGCTATTAAGCATTGAAAGGTAGGTTTCCGAAGGCCTTTGTTACTGCTGACGGATCACCACTGGTGGATCCTAATATGCAATCTTTTCATGAAACATAAAATCCCTGATGGTGCCCAGGGCTTAAGAAACAATTTTGTAATATTCATCGAGTCCAAACAAATTCTAAATCTCGTCCATCATTTTATATGCATTTCTCTATAATTTAATGGGACATATATTGGGATCTTTGGAAACATTGGGATCTCCACTTGAATTTAAAATAGGCATTAAGTTCCATAGGGCTGAATAAAGCAGCAGCTTTTGACAAACCCACAGATGGGATGAGGAGTTTAACAGGTTAAAATAATTTCCCAGTTAGAATCTTTTCAATCATCACATATGGTGTTTTACTTTTTTTGATGATTTCCACCCATATTCTTGGAAAAGTGGATTTTTTTTATTATTTTCACCCATATTCTTGGAAAAGTGGAGTTTTATAACTGCATTTTTTTAAACACTATGTGAAGAAATCATATCCTTCTG
This sequence comes from Gymnothorax javanicus, assembly GCA_029692085.1. Taxonomy (NCBI): domain Eukaryota; kingdom Metazoa; phylum Chordata; class Actinopteri; order Anguilliformes; family Muraenidae; genus Gymnothorax; species Gymnothorax javanicus. Next base: position 18,356,621 of record CM056195.1, read on the forward strand.
AATATAAGGTAATTCCATTTCTAGTGTAACACAAAAAATATATATATTGATCTTTACAGTGCTTATAAGCAATTATTTGATCCAAAATATCAGGTGGAGGAGGGGATGTCAAATATGCATAATATCTTTGATTGATCTGGTAGAATATTTGCCTGGCAAATTTTCCATTCACCTCCTGCTTGAAGTCTATTTATTTTGCACAGATTGTAATAAATCCCTACGGACTCAAAATGTTCAGTACTATTAGACTCACCGAGACCTGGCAAAATGTTTTGAACTCTAGATAGGTGAGGTTTTGGGCCATATGATCTGGTTCCATGTAGTCGAAGAGGAGAGACAGCTTCCTCTTTTTCACAGTGGGGGAGGGAACTTGCTGGGGGGTCGGTACACTGTCGCTGGTAATTCAAAGGAAGTGGAAGTTATTGAGGGAAACCAAATGAGGATCACAGAGTTTTTGCAACGAATAGTGGCATTCCATACCAAGTGACCAAGGACCTACCGATAAATTTCATGGATTATCTTGAAAAAATTCATGTGTAAACTTCTGTAAAATTCATGGGATCCTGCAAAATCCTATAGCTCTGTTCAAAATTCTTTATTTACTGATGAATTTATGAAGTTTGGCCCTTGGAGCTAAATTTCATCATAATTGTGATTCTTTGTATTCTAAGCCTCACCAATTGTTTGTTTTTTCGCTGAATTAGGTTGAAATTTACGTTGAAAATCCTAGAAACCCTGAGGATAATTTTATTCATTGAGGTGATGCTGAATGTTTTGCAGTAATCTGATTAATACAAGCATTTCTTAACAAGAATGAAAAAGAAACTTTTATTTTCAAAACTGTATATCTCTTGTAGTTCATTTTCTTACTACCAAATTTTGATTCTGTGTATAATTAGTGTAGTCACGGAAGGTACTTGGTCCCGCATAAAAAAATCAAGAGCCATAGATCTTGCTATATATACATTTGGAGCTGAAAAACCCACTTCTGTAAAATTTTGAATGTATATTTTCCCAGGTGGGATTAGTTTCATTTCCTTCAGACATTTCTTTGTGGGAAAGTGTTAATATTTTTTGCAGATATGTATATAAACATTTTAATATGGTCTATTTCTTCTACATTATTTTATAATTTTCTGTAGCTAGGGATGTCCAACACTTGCAACAAAATAGAAAAAGCCAGAGAAACATGAAATATTACATATGAAAAATATTAATTTAATTGAAGCTAAGAAATACAAATGTCATTGTCAGCCTGTGCTTATGCTGTAAAAGCACAGTGAAACTAATAAACAAGGGCACAGGATATAACATAAATGTTATATTACAGTTAGTGAAACATTAGCAAAATCAGAAGGGGTAAAATGTAACATCTTTACACTTTCCCATAACAAGGTTTCAAGGAAATTAAAATAATCTTTCTTGGGAAAATATACAGTCATAATATCTTTAAAAAGTTGGTTTCTCAGCTCTGATGCAATAATTAGCAAGATATGTGGAATAAAATTTTTTTATGTAGGACTGAATAATTTCTTATTGAGATAGAACTAAATAAATTTTTTGCAGAATGAAAATGTGAAACAACAAGAAAGTGGAAACGTTCAGGAACAAGTATTTACATGAATACAAATCATCCTAGGGTTTCTTGGATGTGCTGTGCTAATTTCAATCCAATCCAGAGAAAAATACGCAATTATTGAGATTAGAGAACATATACAAAGAATTGCAAAAAATATATAAAATTTAGCTCGAAGGGCCAAACTTCAAAAATTCACATAATTTTAAGAGAAAAATTTTATAGAAAAAATTTTATAGTAGTTTTTACATTATTATTATTATTAATTAAGTAATCTATTTATTTGAGAAAATCCACAAGATGAAATGGGAGATGTTTTGAGTTCTGTGTGAGTTAGCATGGAAAGACCTATGATCAAAATTCAATCTGATCAAGTGCTGAGATGTGTTCACATCTTTTTTCAATGTTATGTAGGTTCATGTTATTGATGGACTGAATGGCTGGTCCACAGAAAATTGTTCAGTATAAACAAAATCCTCACAGAGTACATATGGTATATTTTAGGCCCATATGTACACTATGAGAGTTGAATAAGCAATTAATATTTTACAGTGTTCTTATCTGATGGACTTGAATCATCTCCTGTTTTATCTACTTCTAGAACTTTCCACTCTGGTCACAAGCACAAGCCATTTCCATGTCCATAGTTTCATTCACAGCTGAGAGATATCACTTTTCCTCTGACCACCCCTTAAAACACTGGAATGTACTGAAAGGCAAGTGTCACTCACTGGTCAGAGGTTTTAATTAACTGGCAGTGGGACTCCTCCCCTTCAGGGCCCACCATGCTCCAGAGGTCTCTCATTTCCTGCTGCAGCAGAGGGTCTGTCTGAAAGGCTGCCGGGAACTTGTTAACCCAATGCCTGCTTGGGAAGAGTGAAGAGAGTCGCCTAGGGGATGTTCCCTCACCTCTAGCCCCAGTATAGTGTATAAAATGAAACATATTTATATCAATCAATCAATCATTCAATCAAATTTATTTATAAAACACATTTAAAACAACCCATGTTGGCCACCAGGTTAGCTCACACGGTTAAGCCGCCACAGTGCGGAGCAGTAGTGACCACCACGACCCGGGTTTGATCCCTGGTCGTTCCAGTGCTAGCAGTGGTCGGTAGCCTTTTCAGAACAGTGCCTAATTGGCTTCGCGCTGCAGGGAAATAAATTGGGAGGGACTGCCGGTTTGGACTTATTGAATACAGCATTTTTCGTTACTCAAGTGCCTCCTGTTGGCCAGCCGGGCGCTTGTCAGTAAAATTCTAAGCTTGCACATGTTTGGGTATCCTCCGCCCTCGTTCTGAGCTTGCAAAGTTTCAAGCTATATGTGTAAGAGGAAGCAGCGGCTGACAGGTGCGTGCTTCGGAGGAGAGCCGCAAACTGTCTTCACTCTCCCGAGATGGCAACATGGGGTTTATAAAAGCTGAACAGACCAATGCAGGTAGGTAAAATCATAAATGCAAGAACACTGACACAAACATCACAGAGTCACTCAGCCCATAGGCACAAATACGCAACACACAGGGATAGGCACAACCCCAAAATTTGTCATAATCGGGGGATTCAAATGCTAGCAAGTAAAAATAAGTTTTGAACCTGAAGAGTCTATGACAAGGGAAGATCTGATCTGGAGGGGAATGTTGCCCGCAATCTAGGGGCTGCAACACCAAAGGCGCAGTCACCCTGGAACTTAATCGGAGGTCTGCAATATAGGAGGGCGGCAGCCCATTTTGCTTTATAAACAAATAGAGGTACCTTAAAATCTACTCTGAAATGGACTGGCTGCCAGTGAAGAGATGCCAGAGTAGGAGTCATCTAATTTACATGGAAAACACCGCCCGCAATATGACAATTCCCTCGATATTCATCTCTCCATCCAGCTATGTGTAGCACTTAAGGAAAAATGCCAGTTAGTCCTTGTGGCTGGAGGAAAATTAGAACAGGCACAGTGATCTGTCTGTGCACTTATTATCAGACCTAGCGCATGCCGTAAAATCAGGCCCACTAGGTTTGGAGCAGGCCTTCAAAAAACATGGTACTAAGCTAAAACACACTCGTTTTTTTCTTTTATTAAAATTTTCACTGATATTAAGGATTTCTTTATATAGAAGGTGACAGCTAGAGTTAGGTGTGGCTTGCAGCACAGAGAGGTGAGCAGAGAGGAGCTCTAACCTAATGAGGTGACCGATCTGAGTCTGCAGCTGTCTCCTCTTCTCATGGGGACAGTCCTTGTAGGTGAGGAAGTCAAGGAGAGACTGCATGGCTCATGGTGCTCATTGCACTCACATCACGCATATGAAGACCACAAAGGAAAAAATGATCAGACTCCAAATTTAGCATTTTTGTATATTTTATATATTATATATCATTATAATATTTATAATAATATTATATATTATTATATTTTATATTTTATATTTTTTGCATATTTTTTCAGTGCTTCGTTTCTAGGATCGTTTTGAATTTTTTGATTCATCATTTCTCCACAACGTGAAAATCTGATCATTTTTCCATTGTGGTCTTCATATGTGAATTTACACACTGTGCACACACAGTCACTGAAACCTCTGTTTATTCATCACACACTGAACATGCCATGACAGACAAAACAGGAGCGATGTAACTGTGGGATAAAACTGCTGAAACTTTCCTCATTGAGAAGACTGGCCATTTATCACTTGTTTAATGGACTTTCAGTTAATTTCTCCATTTGTGAATTGATTAACTCAAAATGAAACTGACACTTACTGATCCACTTTTCCACGCGACAATTTACTGAGGTTTAATATATGAGTGCTCTGGAGTTAGTGTTTCCCCCTTTACTGGAAATGAATACAGTGAAAGCATATTTAAGAATGAAATCACACTGCAGTGTTTTAAATTGTTGTGGGTGGAGCTTAGAGGGGATCTAGCTCCTTTCAGCAGCTTATTTGACCCTTTCACAGTGTTAAACCATGTCCGGGGCGGAGCTGAAGGGAGTGAGTAAAGGATATATAGAGAGAAGCTTGTGAGCGAAGGTGTGAGAGGACACCACCCAGCTGTGCATCATCAGGGTCATGTGCACCATCTGAGCCCCCCTGCTGAGTTTCCCCTCTGAGTCTGCAAAACAGCACCAGCAGAGCCACACAAACTGAGCACAGCTCACAAATGCACTAACTGAATACAGCCTGGTCTCTGACTGACGCTCAAATACATACACACGCACACACACACACACAAGTGCACGCACACAAACTAAGCGCAGCTTACAAATGCACAAATTAAATACGGCCTGGTCTCTGACTGACACACAAAGGCAAACACACACACACACACACACACACACACACACACACACACACACACACACACACAAACACACATCAGTGCACGCGCACAAACTAAGCGTAGGTTACAAATGCATAAACAAAATACAGCCTCGTCTCTGACTGACACACAAACACAAACATACTCGTACATGCACACACACACACACACACACACACACACACACACACATTAGCGCACGCGCACAAACAAAGTCACACGCGCCCTCGTACCGAAGCTGTGGAGACAGCCCAATATGAGCTCCTCCAGGGAGAGACCGTGGAATGGTGAAGTGGTCTGACTGATCTGTGCGCTGGGATAGGACATCTCCTGCTGAACTGCATTTCGGCTCCCTGCATCTAACAGGGCACCATGCTGAGACCTGAAAAACACACACACAGACTTGCATAAGGGTCATTCTGTGCCAAATGCCTGCTTCTTTAATTCTCCATGCTTTCCCCCTCCTCCATTGCTTTTTGACAGTTTTGTCTGATCTCATTGTCATTGATGCGCGTTGCTAGATTGTTAGCGCAACAGGGGACTAGCAAGGCCATTGGTCAAACAAATTTTCCAGCGACCCGGCCTTCGTAAACCTTTAGGACGAAAACAACCAAATTAAATAAATAGCGAAAGCCTGAGCCTATACATAGTTTTTTTTTTTTTAATTTGCAAGAAAGCAGTTTTTCGGACATTACTATAGCGTAAGGCAAATATACATATAGATACGAAGAAATTGACCGGAACTGGAGCATATCCGTAATAGTGAAGTTCAACCATAAAAAGAGGATTATAAAGTTATGAGGTTCTTGAGGTTGTAAGTCAGCAAGCGTGGAACTTTTACTTTGAATATGTGTCAATGAAGGCTGATAGAGATATGGGGCCAGTGAAGAAAAAGGACGGGCCAAAGAAAGTGGTTGACTGGCCCAATTATGCGGCAGCCCACTGAGATTAGTCCTGGTGAGGCCGATAGCCAGGCCACCACTGCAGCATCTGTGTACTGATGAATGTGTAGTAGATCACGGCTGACAAGCAGGAAGTGGGAAAGCGGGGTTCAAGGGGAACCAGGAACTAGATCTTTGCCGGTGATGAACTAGGAGAACAGAAACAGCCCCTCTGAGGTAAAAATGTTGTATCGCAAATTTAGCGAAGCAAAACCAGACTTGCATCACGCAATCGCTGTTTTTGCATCGCAAATTGTGATGCGCTACCGTACATTTCGAACCTTGTGGGTGACTCACCTCATTCTGGCCTCAACAGAAGCGATGTGAATTCAGCCAAAGTAGAAGAACTCAGGAGTAGAGACGTACTACATGGGGAGATGTTGTGTACTGGCTTGAAGCTTATGATTCAGTGTTGAAGTTTATGTAAATTCAGGTTTTCTCACGGAGTTTTTTTATTCCTCAGCCTGGAAAGAATAATTATTGAACTGCCACAAAGAGAGGGGAGGGGAATAACTCAATAATTATGAACATATTCATTTTGAGAAAGTGTTTTTTTAGCTTGGGCAGCATGGTGGTGCCGTGAGAAGTACCGTTGTCCCACAGCAAGAAGATTGGGGGTTCAAATCTGGCCAAGGGTCAAACTGTGCGAAATCTGTATGTTCTCCCCGTGTTTGCATGGGCCAAGTAGGCCTACTCCAGTATCCTCCCACAATCCAAGAATGCATGTCAGGCTAATTGGAGCCTCTAAATTGCTGATAAGTATGAATGCGTGAGAGAATGGTACATTCGCCCTGTGATGGATTGATGAGCTGTCTGGGATTGTTCCTGCCTTTTGCCCATGGATGGCAGGGATGGGCTCCAGCATCCACACAACCCTGATGTGTAAAAAGCAGTTGAGATAATGGATGGATGGATGAATTTTCAGCCATTTGTTTTTTGACTTGAATGTGGTTATAAAAGCTCTGAGCAATGTAATGCCTTTCAATGCAATGAAGAAAACCGTTGAGGGGGTTTCAAGTGTGTGGCCTTGTGTTTCATGAACTCAGTTTCTTCCTGATGGCATCTAACTGCTCCACCACCTCTATCAAGCATCACCTTAGATCAGTGCTGTGTCTCCATCCCCTTTTCTGCCTGCATGATTGGTTACAGCTCAGGGACTCCTCTGGCCAATCCTCTGTATTTATTTGAAGACCACAATGGAAAAATGATCAGTCACATTTTCTTGTTGTGGAGAAATGATGAATTAAAAATTCAAAACGATCTCAAAACAAAGCACTGAATAAATATGCAAAAAATATAAAATATATAAAATATTGTAATAATATATAATATTAGTATACATTATTTTAAATATTATTATAATATATAATATATAAAATATACAAAAATGCAAAATTTGGACTCTGATCATTTTTTCTTTGTGGTCCTCATTTGTGTGGCTGTCAATCTACCTTGGAGACCAGTACCTGCTGGACTGGTCTCTGACTCATTAGGATTTCCACTGAACTCAAAATACTTGGAACAGGGCGGGTGCTGACAGGCTAGCACACACATTTATAGGTGGCAATAGTTGTTGGGTCTTCCAGCAACTTTTGTGCGCAGCACCTATCCTTAGTGAGACTATGTTGAGACCTGTCCAGTGAAAATACCCCAGCCTCCTGTTGGCTAAAAGGGGCATTTACCCTGCTGAACATTTTTTATCCAAGAGATAACTTTACTTTGCTGCGAAGATTTCAGCTGTAAGGATCTGGTATTTTAAGACCAAAACCAGATTATCAATGTATTTATAGTGCTACATTCATGATAGTCATTCATTTCCTGGGTCTGATGAAAGCAGTACCATGTAATTCAGCTCAATCCTTATCCCCCATTCAATTGAGCAATTTCAATGAATGAAATTAAAAATGACTCACACAGGTCGTATGGTACAGTTAATTTCCATAGTCCACCTTAAGAATCTTGATTACATCATTATTCCTGCCTTAACACCTCCTCAAACTCATTTCAAAGGAATCTGATAAGGCCTTTCAGATTACACACAAAACAATGTACCTGAGCAATAAGGAGAGAAGTGAATGCGGGGCCTTCATTAACCCTTACTGACAGTTCAGTTTGGTCCTCTGCTTTATAACACCGATTTGTACTTCGTAAGCAATACTCTAAAAAATGGACTGATGCTGTTCATTTTATAGTTAGCGGTACTGTATCATAATTGTACACATCACATACAAGCTTTGCCTAAAATACAATTCTAATTTTATCATAAAAATTACACACATTACACCCATTACACATCTAGTTCGTGAAAAAATGATAACATGTAACATATATGTATAATATATAGTATAGAACCTCCACACCCCAGTACACAAAAAGTTTGGGAACACAAGACACATTTAACATCCCCCACATGTTTAAGAGTTTAACATTATCTTGCAAAAGATGATACATATTGATACAGAGTACAAATACAGATTGGTGGTGGGGTGGTTTGTGGTGAATTTGGACTCTTTCATCATATCTATCCTCATATTTGTATACGGGAGACTCATGATCACAAACCTGCACAGGTTATACAATTACAACCCCAATTCCGAAATAGTTGGGAAAAAGTATAAATTGTGAATAAAATCAAAATGCAATGACTTTCAGATCACATGAACCAATATGTTTTTTACAATAGAACATAGATAACATTTCAAATATTGAAACTGAGACATTTTACATTTTTATCCACAAAATGAGCTCATTTCAAATTTTCTGGCTGCAACAGGTCTCAAAAAAGTTGGGACATAGGCAAAAAAGGGCTGAAAAAGCAATTAAAATATAAGAGAATCAGCTGAAAGAACATTTAGCAAGTAATTACATTAACTGGCATCAGGTGTGTAACATGATTGGCTATAAACGGGATTTCTTAGAGATGCTGAGTCTCTCAGAAGTAAAGATGGCCAGAGGCTCTCCAACCCGTGAAGGCTTGCGTAAAAAAAAATGTGGAATACTTTAAAAACAACGTTCCTCAACGTCAAATTGCAAAGGCTTTGAAGGTCTCATCATCGACAGTGCATAACATCATCAAAAGATTCAGAGAAACTGGAAAAATCTCTGTGCGTAAGGAACAAGGCCAGAGACCTTTACTGGATGCCCGTGATCTTCGGGCCCTCAGACGCCACTGCATCACTCACCGGCATGATTCTGTCATTGACATTACTAAATGGGCCCAGGAATACTTCAAGAAACCACTGTCTGTAAACACAGCCCACCATGCCATCCACAGATGCCACCTAAAACTCTATCATGCAAAAAGGAAGCCATTGTTGAGCATGATCCAGAAGCGCCGCCGTGTTCTGTGGGCCAAGGCTCATTTAAAATGGACTGTAGCAAAGTGGCAAAGTGTCCTGTGGTCAGACCAGTCCAAATTTGACATTCTTGTTGGAAATCATGGGCGTTGTGTCCTCCGGCCTAAAGAGGAGAAAGACCACCCCTCCTGTTATCAGCGTTCAGTTCAAAAGCCAGCATCTCTGATGGTATGGGGATGCATTAGTGCATATGGTGTGGGACACTTGCATGTTTTAAAAAGCACCATGAATGCTGAAAGGTATATAAATGTTTTAGAGCAACATATGCTCCAGACGACATCTATTCCAAGGAAGGCCTTGTGTATTTCAGCAGGACAATCCAAAACCACATATTGCAGCTATTACAACAGCATGGCTTCATAGTAGAAGAGTCCGTGTGCTGAACTGGCCTGCCTGCAGTCCTGATCTTTCACAGATTGAGAACATTGGCGCATTATTAAACTAAAAGTCCATCAAAGGAGACCCAAAACTCTCCAGCAGCTGGAAGCCTGTGTTAAACAAGAGTGGGATCGAATTCCAATGGCTAAACTCAAGAAACTTGTCTCCTCAATGCCCAGACGCCTCCACTCTGTGTTAAAAAGAAGAGGGGATGCTACACCATGGTAAACAGGCCCCTGTCCCAACTTTTTTGAGACCTGTAGCAGCCATCAAATTTAATATGAGCTTATTTTATGGATGAAATTGTAAAATTTCTCAGTTTCAACATTTGCTGTGTTATCTCTGTTCTATTGTGAATAAAATACTGGCTGGTGTGATTTGAAAGTCATTGCGTTTTGATTTTATTCACAATTTACACTTTGTCCCAACTATTTCGGAATTGGGGTTGTATATGTTATACTGTAGGAGGAACTCTCACCAAAACTAAATTCTCCAAAAAAGCAGAATGATGTACTGTTGATAATGTAGTGGCTTGTTGTTCCTTTTGAGAGGGATGTGATGGTAAATACCAAGAAGATAAATGGCTCAGCTAACCCAGTTAACCTCAGTTAACTTTATGTGTGGAAAAACACTTCTTAAAGTTAGATCCACTGGTTCTAGCTTTCCCTAGGTTTGACCCTCAGCAAAAGCTCAAGTTGTCTCCTGAAACGCATCATAAATCACAAGCATGAGATAACCACTAGGACACTGCGCAATACCGCCCTAAAAACCCTAAGTGCAGTGACTACATATTTGGTAAAATATGAGTTATGCAGTTTTGAAAGTGTGGAATTATGGAGGTTAGGATTTATTTGGATAGAAATAATTCTATGGCAAGTCAGCTAACCATAATCTATCATAGATCTGCTAACTATTCATTTGTTGGGACAGCAAACAAACTCTGAAGCAATTTTTTACTGCATAAATTATTTTCTAGTTACTGCACTTAGCCATTGTAGGGCAGAATACTGTCCTGCATACTGACTTGAGCAAACACACACTCTCAGTAACTCACTCATAGCATACACCACATCAGCCACTACATTGAAACCACCTGTCCATCATTGTGTAGGCCCCCCTCATGTCACCAAAACAGCTCTGTCAAAGTGGCATTCGCTTGATTTCCCAGCCCCTAGTTTTCCCAGCCAAACGATTGCCGGAGCATCGCACTCCCTGCACCAACTTGCCTTCTTACCACAGTGCATCCTGGTGTCACCTTTTCCCAGGCAAATGATGCACAAGAACCCGGCCAATGCTTATGATGTAAAAGAAAATGGAACACACTGGACAAAGTCGCCTTTGTCAACCGCTCCAAGATCCAGTTCCCACACTCTCACGCCCATTGTAGGCACCTTTGGCGGTGGAGCACGTTTAGAGTGGCGTGCAACTACAAAGTGCAATGCACACCAGGGTGTGGTGTTATTGAGTGTTGATACACATTCCTTTTCAAAGTATCATTAAATTCTCTGTGACCTGTGCCACAGTAGCCCTTTTGTCTGTTTGCACCAAACAGGATATCGGAGATTGCCTTCACGCGTTGATGAGCCTTGGGTGCCCTACACCCTGTCACTGGTTGGTCGATCCTTAGACCATTATCAGTAGGCACTCCTTACTGTGGACTGGCAGCACCACAGAAGCCTTGTCCCTCTGAATGAGTTGTGGCCCATTCGTCAGGCCACAACAATTTAGCCCTTTAGCCAAAGTCACTCAAGTCCAACTTCGCCCACATCTAACACGTCGAACTACTGGAACTGTTAACTTATTATCTAACGTTTGTCTGCAGACCTTTATAAGAGCTGTTGTTATAAACTAATTAACATTATTTTGCTTCATCAGTCAGTGGTTTTTATGTTTTTGCTCAACGGTGTTTGTCTACAACGCCCATGCACAAACACGTGTTTATCTGCTCATCGACACAAAGGTTTACCACACTCGTGTACAAAAATACAGCGGGCTCTAGTATTATAAGCAGCCCTGTCTGGAAATCTACTAAAACATTATTTAGAAATACAGTAATAATATAACACAGGTAAACTCAAAATGCCAACGTGGGAAAATAAATGTACTTTATTAAGATTTCAATGGTGTAAACCAGAATAATTTCCTCAATTAAAAATCAATTTCCTCAAAATCATAGCTTCACAATGAATGGCTCCCTTGGTAAAGTACTTAGTGCAACCAACTCGGGCAAGGATAACAGCATGGAGTCTTTAGTGTACTGTTTCACAAGATTAAGACTTACGTTCGGAGTGATATTGGACCATTCATCTGCTCGGATCCTTTCAAGATCAGTCAAATTCCAGGGTTTGTGCTCATCAACTGCCCTTTTCAGTTGAGCCCACAGGATTCCACCCGGATTGAGGTCTGGTATCTGAGATGGTTATTGCAGAATGATGATTTTGTTGTTGTAGAACCAATGCTTTGTGGATTTTGAGGTGTGCTTTTAGTGATTGTCTCGCTTGAAAGTCCTCCTACGGCTTAGTCTCAGCCTTCTGGCAGAAGCAACCAAATTGTCTGTCGAACTTTCTTGGAATCCATTGAGCCATAAACATTAACCTGGACCTCTAGAATTAAAACAGCCCAAAAACATCACTGATTCATCACCATGTTTCTCTGTGGGTATGAAGGGCCTTTCCTTGTATGCGTCTCCATTTCGACACCAGAAACTCCGATGCGGTATCTAACCAAAACATTACATTTTCTGGTTGGTGGTTCTGACCAGAATTGATCACAATCATTTGACCACAAGGTGCTGTGGTCAGATGAGATCAAAACTGAACATTTTGGTCAGATACAGCATGTAGTCAAACAGAGCAGAAAGGACTCAGTGCGTCTATCCTTGCCCAAGTTCGTCACAACAAGTTCTAAAATTGATTGTTTTGGTTAGATACAACATCTCGTTAAACAGTACAGGAAAGACTCTTGACTGTTATCCTTTCCAAAGTTGGGTTTAACAAATACTAAACCAGGTTGAAACCTGAATTTAGAGGAAACTGATGTTTTGTTAGACGAATGAATCATTTTGGTTGGCTCCTTTGAAACCTTTTTAAAGTACAATTTTTCTATGTTTGACATTTTGAACACACATATTTCTATAATTTCATTATTTTTATAGTAGTTTAAAGGCATTTCCTGTCAGGAGTGCCAATAAGTTGTGAGCCCAATTCATTCACACACATGCTCTGACACACAACCAAACATATTAAAATCAAGCGTACGCACAAAAGTGCAAAGTCTCACTAAACGTGAGGAAGTACTTCAGGCTGATACCTCCTTACCTCTTAGTCTGCTTGCGATTCATGGCAAGGCTCCAGTCCTCCACTCGAGGTGCACCTCCTTCTATATTTTTCTTTGCAGTGGGTGCTGAAGTGAATCACAGGGACCCTGGAGCTCCTTGCCCTGCCCTGGATGCCTGGGCTCAGACCCCTAGAGTTGGCGTTTCGGACTCTTCTTATGCTTTTGTAAAGCAGACAGAACCTATGAGCAGCGTTAGCTGTCAAACTCTGCCCTCAAAAAAACAAAAAATGGGGGTAACAGACAGCAACTGCAAAAGAAACGCATTTGACAACTTTTTGTTTGTAAAGCACTGGAAAAAACGCCAATCGACATACATCTGAGCAGTCGTCCAGCCCCCAGTCAGCTTCTCTCCAACAGAGGAACTGGCTCTGATAGATAGGGGAACTGTGTGTGTGTGTGTGTGTGTGTGTGTGTTTGTGTATGTCTTTGCACGACATAGAAAGAGGGTAAGAACAAGGACAGTGAAGTACAGAGTAATGTCTGAGAAACACTGCTGGTCAAGAGTGCTCATTTGCAAGCAATAAGCAGAAATGTACAGGTCATTGATCAGAGGCAAATCTTGCTGTATACAGACCAAAAGCATAAAAGTTTGAAAGTCATGGTCTTTCATGAGAGACTGACCCAGTATTAGTATTGTGTTCCTAATAAAATGCTGAGTTAGTGTATACCAAGAATGATTTAGGTTTCTCCTGTACCCCTTGTCAGTTATCTGGTCTGACAGTACACTGTCAGCCTCCTGGAAATTATGTATTCCACACTTTGTTTAGCGACACTAACGTAAACATTTCTCATACCGAAAATTTTTGCTTGTTTTGAGTAAGTTTTAACTATGCCAGTATAGTTAAAGTTTCCCAGTATACACCTGCAGTAGGGTGGAGCTGGTTGTGACATGCAAGCTCCATAGTTCAGCTAGGTTATCACCAATGCCAAATGTTTGCCTGCAAGTTACCACACTAATTTACATTGAAGATACATTATTCATATTAATACTGTGCCTTTTAATACATAACTAATTTACTTGCAACTCCCCTTCCCAAGGGCCAACTCTGAATCCAGCACTGGCAAATAGACCTGGGTGAAATAGAATAAGAGCTGGCAATTTTCTGGTATGCTTTACGTCAGACCCAGGACAAGCAGGAAAATCTGGCCCCAAGCATTTCTTAGTTACAATAATTAATTTTATCGCTTCAGCGTGCATGCATAGGTGTGTGCATGCATAATGAGTGTGTTTGTGTGTGTGTGTATGGATGTATTTGTGTGTGTGCATCTGCGCCCACGCGCGCGAGCGTGTGTGTGTGTGTGCGTGCGCGCGCGTGTGTGTCTGTGTGTGGATGTGTTTGTTTGTGTGCATTCGCTCCCGTGCATATGTGTGTGTGTGTGTGTGTGTGTGTGTGTGTGTGTGTGGGCATTGAGGAAGGAGATGGCTTCAGTATTTTGTTGATCTGTGTTTTTGTTTTTAGGGAAAGTCTGATTTGCATGCCTGGGAGTTGCTAGCCTCTCAACTGTGAGTCATTATAAACAAATAAATAGTTATTAATTAGCATTGTAATGTCCTTATTTATCATCTATATTTTATTTGTTGAGAGCTGCTTGCTGCACTGTTTTCCCTGCAATGTTCTGTTTGGTGGTAAACCAAAATGGAAACAGGTCCATCTAGTGGTCAGAAATGGGAATTGCGGATATGATTAATTGCTTGCATTTGGGACAGCAGTGTAACACAATAGAACTCCACATCCCAGAATACCACTCAGTCATGTGGACAAAGTAGAGTTTCCCCCTCCCCTCCCTGCCCTGTCTCGAGACAGGCAGCTTTTGAGCATGCTCACTGAAGTTTCTGTCAGTCTGCCAAGCATATCTCCAAAAAAGCACCTAACGCTCACATTGCTGCTGGACTTGGTTGCTAGGGGAGATGGGAGAGAGAGGGGAATTGAACTGGAGTGAACGATGATGACACATAGATGGAGATCGTGGAGGTGAGGCAATGATGCATAAATCTCTTTTTACGTGTTTGCTGTTCCTGGTTGCTAGCTGTGAGTCCTGGCCCTGTGTGGTGTGTGGATGCTTTCTTTCCCTCTGTAAAGGGGTGTGTCATTCTAGCAGAGTCTGGACTTTTCTGCTTGGATAGAACTGCGGGCTGCTTGAGTTGTGCAGATCAATATATGGGGGTATTAGAGCGATTTGTCAGTGCCTTAGCTAAATAGTTCAATTCATGCTTGCCTTTCCCATGGTATTTGAACATGAACTCAATATTGCAATGGGATAAAAAAATATATACACTAACACCTGGACACATACATATGCACAACTATATGCACACTCCCTCACGCAGATGCATATGTGCACGTATTAAAATTGAAAAAGCACAGTATTCTGTATGATTCATGCATGTTCCCCCATCAGAAGTGTAATTAGTACTGGGTGCTAGTAAAGTGGAAAAAAATGTACACATGGTAATGTAATTGAGCCCAAATAAGATATTTTACAGAGCAGGTTGCTAAGCAAAATTTCTCCAAAATTCCATCTTTACTGCAGGTTTTTGGTGGAAGTGGATGATTTTGTATCGGTCTAGTCTGAACCATTGCTATTGCTGAATTAGTCCTGAATCAAAAGCCTCTTGTTCAACTGCTGAGCACGCTTCTGTGGAAGTAGCAAATTAAAGAGGCATCTGAAAAAGAGGACTCAAAATACTCAAAAACACAATGATATTATATTTTAGCTTGCTGACAGGAAGGATTTTTGTTTATGGAGGCTGAATTGATTGAGAAAGTTCTTGTTTAGTTGAATCTGCACCTTTAGATCAATCATGGCTTTTTATGTGTAATCTCAGGGGTATTCTTATTAACCCCTTTGCGCAGAAGCCAAATCTGGCTATTTATGTGTTACCCGATTTAAAACTTTATAATTCAAGATTTGGGATTCATACTGAGAGGGAATATGGCTCAACTGAGACAAGACACTTGCATCATTTAGTAATCCATCGTATTTCAATTTATTTTAATGATTTTGATGGAGCAAAGGTGCTGCAAACATAAAACAAAATCAGCACTGAAATTGAAAAAAAATGATACTGAGTAATGAAAAATGGCTGGGAGTTAAAACAATACATTTCTGGGATTATAAACTCCTTGACCACAAGTGTACTTCATCTGAGCATGAAATTCAAAATAATGTACTCTCAATGAGCCAAATAAGACAGCTTTCCAGGTGGCTCCCCAAACTCTCAGAGCCATCAAAATGGCACACTGTCAAATATTAAAGTAATCATATTTTTAAAACAAATTAATCTTTAATGCATGAAATTCAATATGAATTAATGATAATCTGGTGGATTTTAGCATGAATTTATCAATATATGCGCAGTTGGACATCAAAGGTCACTAGTAACCTCTCCAAACCCAAAACATGCCTTTTCTCCAAGATTAAGTTTAGAATTTTGTCAATTTTTTCAGTCCCACAAGCCAGCACACATAATGTTAAAGGAACTGCTTATTTAATGGTAAGAACATTCACCCTGCAATGAAAAGCTAGCAGTTCCCACACCCAAGCTTGCAAGCTTATATAAACACTTTCCACTTACAACATTGTATAAGGAACAAGTATAACTCACTAACACAGTAATATCTGAAATATACCTTATTTTAACAGAACAGACATTTCACTATCAGGAAAAAGCAGGCAATATGCTACCCTAGATTGAACAGAGTGATGCTCTTAATGTAAGAGGGGGTCTACCGAAGTGCTTGAGCTGCTCGCATTTCGAATGAGCAAAAACCTTGGCATTTGATTTTGTTGAATAGGGTATAGATTCTAAAACAAAAAGGCTCATTGAGCAAAATGCCAATACATACAGCATTATTAGCAAAGACTAATGGTTACTCTTACTAATCAATGTGGCAAACAAGCTCTGTGATCATCATGGCTGGAGACACAGATCTAACCAGTAGAGGGAACCCTCCAGTCCTGTTTTATTTGGAATCATTCCCCTTGACCATGTCCATAACTCATTTATATCCTGTAAATGTAACTGAGCACTTCAGGCCAGTTTTGGAAGTCTTTTCTTTCTTTGAAATCACATCATTTTCAGCCTCATAACCGTGGGCAACATTAAGAGAATACAACCCAACTCGCTGTTACACAAAAGTTTAAATACTTTTCTGATGGTCCAATCAATGTCTTTCAGTTACTGTGGAAAGTTTATACTCTCTGGAATTGGATAAGAATTGTGTCAATAAATAGATAATTACCAAGGAAGTTTTAGATGGCCGTGAACTATAACTGTGCTTTGCGCCGATGAGCCTGAGCTAACATTAGAGTGCTTGGCTATCAATGAGAGTCCTACGCAAGTCAGCTCTGATTTTGTTGATGAAGGAATCCTTGCGTAAATCCAAGGTAGGGAATGACTTGTTTTTAATATGTGATGACTATAATTGATATTAGAATGACACAGTATCAATACCATGGCAAATTTTTGCTTCAGAAAACTGATTTTTTTCACTTCTTAATTGGGATACCATTGGCTCACTATAGCTGAAGTGGTTGCTACAAAGGACAGCAATTTTTTCTGTCACAAGAAATCATTTTTTAAAGTGCTGGATAGATAACATGGGCAAGCATATTAAGCAGCTTGTACATCAGGCTTAGCTGAGGAGTTTAATTCATGCAACTCCTGGGAAACAGGAATGGGACTTAACTCATCCGTATTCTAAACTGTGTTTGAGCTCAGCTTGCTAGGGAATATTCAGTAACTGATTCGGGTTTGCCATCTAGTGATAGAATAGTGTAACTGCGTGCATAAATAGAGCAGCTCCATGTCGGCTGGTGTCTACATCTGCATAGAGGGGTTAATGATACAAATATTTTAAAAAAATTTTTAAATTGGACAAACAACAGTGCGCTGGTGATTTGTGCACCTCCTAATTTTCCGGAGCCATGTACATAAAGGGAGGTGCTGTGTATTGTTCAACAAAGAACATGTATATTATTTTTGTGTCATGCTTTACAGCCACAAGTTCAAGATTAAAAAATTGGATTAGCTGTAATTTGTTCTGTAGTTTATATGCATTCATTATTTTTACAGTGTAGGATCATTGGATGAGCCCCTTAGCTTATATTGATCATCAAACCTTTCCCCGAAAGTGTAGCCCCAAAGTCTACATTTTGTAAGAGACCATATTTTACACATAGATTTTTGTTCAATCAGATAAACAAATGTATACATGCTGGGCGGGTCAAATTTTTATCCAACCTTACTCCTAGCTTTGATTTAAAAAATTTGGAGCCCAGAATATTCTACTTAAATCCACTTGCAAGTCCTGCAGATGATGGATTGACCTCAGAAGTAACAAAATGCAAGATACTTTCTCAAGGTCTTCTTCGAGTCCTTCATTTTGCATTTAAAAATCAATGTTAGAGGTCAGATTGACATAATCAGTTGATGGTCTATGACAGGGCGATTCAACCTTATCCAGAAAGGGCCAGTGTGGGTGCAGGCTTTCATTCTAACCAAGCACTTACACAGCTGACACCACTAATCAACCCCAAGAGTCTTTGCTAAAGAGCTTGATTAGTAGTGTCAGGTGTGTAAGTGCTTGGTTGGAATGAAAGCCTGCACCCACTCCAGCTCTTGCAGGATAATGTTGAATAGCCCTGGTCTGTGAAGTGGTTTTCCTTTTAAAATTCAGACATAAAAGTGGGGAATGGACGGGGCCATCAATTATTTTACTGACATTTGTACGATTATCAAGGATTGTTATTCAACGCTCAGAGTTCATATATGGTTTTTAATAAACATGTCTTAATTTAAATTGAAATTCTGTAGGAGACTGTAGATGTTACGTCAGCAGTCTTGACAGAACGCTCTGGGACTTTCCATTTGCTTTCCTTTTATAGACCATCAGTTAGGGGGGTGGGCCTTTTCAGCTGAAGGGGGTGTGACCAGGTGCTGGTGGGAGTGGTATGAATTCCTGACAAGGTGTTTGGCCCCTCCCTCGCCTTCCTCAGGCCGGCCAGCTCGGGACGAGAGCAGCGGCTCCTGTCACTCTGATACAGACCGCACAGCACTCTCGCTGCCCACCAGCTCACCCACACACAGGTTCTGAGAGAGACAGAGATAGAGAAAGGAAAGAGAGGGAAGTGAGAGAGAGAGAAAAAGAGAGAAAAGGAGGACTTCCTAATTTCTCCTGAGGAACTGCTGATAACCTTCAGTGAGAAAGGATGGCGGAAGGTGGAGAGGGAGAGGAGGAGATTCAATTCTTGCGCACGGTGAGTGAGAGCTGCTTGCTTCCCACCTTTATGGCGAGGTTGACCTGGATAGATTTGGGGGTGTGTATGTACTTAGGGCAGGTAGTTATTGGACAGAGAAGAAGTGCTCCTGTCAAAAAGAAAAGAGGGCTCAGAGTTTTCCTGAGAGGTCCAAGACTGACCATTCTCTGCGTTACCTGCCTGATTACTTTCAGGATACTATGTCTCCTTCTTGGCAGCAGCGCTAAAGGCTAAGCAGCAGACCCAGCAGTGTCCCCTTCTCCATGACTCTGAGTATTTTTAAACGATAAATTCCCCTGCTGCGCTGGCCTACATATCGGGTGTCTCCATTTTTCTCTCCCTATAGTGCACATTAGCTGCGCTTGAAACATGGTTCCAGGGCCAGTTTTTGAGTTTGCCGTCTCCTTCGGTATTTAGACGACTATTTTAGTGTCTGCCTGCCAGTCTGCCTATTGTGCCGCAGAGACTGTCTCCAACTGTCTTTGGGGCCCGTATCGAGTCCCTTATTTGACTCTGTAAGATGATTGACTCTGAAGGATGGGGTTGTGACTTGTGAAGCCATATACTCTACCTTTTGCTGATGTTTGTACTGTACATTTATGTATGAATATGTGCGCTTGCTTGTAAGTCTGTGTGACTGTGCATGTGTGTAGGGCGTGTGGGCACATACGTGTGAAGAGTGCGTGCCTGCAGGCGTATATGAAGAGAGTGTGGGAGAAGGAGTCAGTGCATCTGTTAGCATGGCTATCTATTTATACCCTGGGCAGGAGGGTCTGCCGGGAAGCTGTAGAAGCACTGCGTCTGGACAGCTGTTCTTAGGACCCCTGCTCTCAGTGGACACTTACAGAAAGATGGGAGGACAGACAGACAGACAGGGGGAGAGAGTGGAAGATGATGCAGGGGCCAGCGGACAGGGAAACAGGGTGACAGCGAAAAGAGGGGGACCCAGAGACAGTAGGACCCAGACACTGGGTGTCACAGAGTCTAGTGGACTGACAGACAGGGCAGACTGGGTCAGGGGGACATGGAGATGAAGGCAGGGACAGGGGACATGGGCAGGGGTAGAGAGATACTGTGCAGAGAAATAGATGGATGAGCAGCCTGGACCGACAGACAGACAAATGGAAGAGAGACAGGTGAACAGCGACACTGGGCACACAGGGGTAAGGGACAGACAGACAGACAGACAGACGGCAGAGAGACAGGTGAACAGAGACACTGGGCACACAGGGATAAGGGGACTGACAGATAGACAGACGGCAGAGAGACAGGTGAACAGAGACACTGGGCACACAGGGGTAAGGGGACCGACAGACAGACAGACAGCAGAGAGACAAGGTGAACAGAGACCCTGGGCACACAGGGATAAGCGGACCGACAGACAGATAGACAGCAAAGAGACAGGTGAACAAAGACACTGGGCACACGGGTTAGGGGACCAACAGACAGACAGACAGACGGCAGAGAGACAGGTGAACAGAGACACTGGGCACACAAGGGTGAACAGACAGACAGACTGGGAGAGACAGGTGAACACGACACTGGGCTCCAGGGGGACCGACAGACAGACAGACAGCAGCAGAACAGAGACAGGTGAACAGACAGACACTGGGCACTGGGCACAGGGGGTAAGGGACCGACAGACAGACAGACGGCAGAGAGACAGGTGAACAGAGACACTGGGCACACAGGGGTAAGGGACCAACAGACAGACAGACAGCAGAGAGACAGGTGAACTGAGACACTGGGCACACAGGGAAAGGGGACCAACAGACAGACAGACAGCAGAGAGACAGGTGAACAGAGACACTGGGCACACAGGGGTAAGGGGACCGACAGACAGACAGACGGCAGAGAGACAGGTGAACAGAGACACTGGGCACACAGGGGTAAGGGGACCAACAGACAGACAGACAGCAGAGAGACAGGTGAACAGAGACACTGGGCACACAGGGCACAGGGGGTAAGGGGACCAACAGACAGACGGCAGAGAGACAGGTGAACAGAGACACTGGGCACACAGGGCACAGGGGTAAGGGGACCGACAGACAGACAGACGGCAGAGAGACAGGTGAACTGAGACACTGGGCACACAGGGGTAGGGGACAGACAGACAGACAGGCAGACAGAGACAGACAGGTGAACTGAGACACTGGGCACACAGGGCAGACAGACAGACAGGCGGCAGAGAGGGTGAACCGAGACACTGGACAGACAAACGGGGAGACAGATAGACAGGTGAACTGAGACACTGGGCACACAGGGGTAGGGGGACAGACAGACAGACAGACAGCAGAGACAGGTGAACAGACAGGGCACAACACCGACAGACACTGGGCAGACAGGGAACAGAGACACTGGGACCAACAGACAGACAGACAGCAGAGAGACAGGTGAACTGAGACACTGGGCACACAGGGGTAGAGGGGACCAACAGACAGACAGACAGACAGAGAGACAGGTGAACTGAGACACTGGGCACACAGGGGTAGGGGGACCGACAGACAGACAGACAGCAGAGAGACAGGTGCACTGAGACACTGGGCACACAGGGGTAGGGGACAGACAGACAGACAGACAGACACACGGCAGAGACACAGCAGAACAGAGACACTGGGCACACTGGGGGGGGGGGTAAGGGGACCCGGGACAGGTGAACAGACAGACCAGACAGACGGCAGAGAGACAGACAGACAGGGGTAAGGGGACCAACAGACAGACAGACAGCAGAGAGACAGGTGAACAGAGACACTGGGCACACAGGGGTAAGGGGTAGGGGGACCGACAGACAGACAGACAGCAGAGAGACAGGTGAACAGAGACACTGGGCACACAGGGGTAAGGGGACAGACAGACAGACAGACAGACGGCAGAGAGACAGGTGAACAGAGACACTGGGCACACAGGGGTAAGGGGACAGACAGACAGACAGACGGCAGAGAGACAGGTGAACAGAGACACTGGGCACACAGGGGGGTAGGGGGACAGACAGACAGGGGGCAAAGCAACAGAGGAGACAGGATAGAGTGACTAAGGGACCTGGGTACAAACATGAGGGGGTGGAGAACAAGAAAGGTTCAGAAGGAAGTGGAAACTGTTTGTAAAATGTGCCCCTTAGGAGCTGAAGAGAAAGTTAGCAGAGCTAAAGGGATGGACACAATGACTTGGCGAAGGAAATTCTTGCATTGCTCTGTGGAACGTTCTCAGCCATTTGGTGGATAGACTAATGATTCTCTGCATGCATGATGCGTGTGTCACTTTTTAGTATTTTTTGTATTTTATATATCAGTAGTTTATGCTCTACTTCTTGTCTTTTCGAACAGATTTTTCTTTAAAATATGTGCTGTCTCATAATTTAGTATTTTGACATGCTTCCCAATACAAATTTTTGGTGGCAAAAGTTGTGGAGTAGGCAAAATTTTCTTTCAATGTAATATGCTCAAGTCCTTGATTTACTGTTCATACAATCTGGGTTTCAGAGAGTGAATTTGTGCCACACTTTTTGGCCAGTAAACCATACTTTTTATGAGAGTCTTTGTTGAGCGGGAGCTGTGCTGCCATTGGGTGCTCAGTGGTCAGATGATTGGCGAAGGGGCGGGCATTATATAACAAGGGCAGACTTCTTATACAACTTCCGCCGTACTCATTGATAATAGTATGGCATGTCAGAACAGCACATTCTCATCGCGACTGGTCACAAAGTGACGCTACTTGACCTAGCATCGATGTACAACTCAAAAGGAAGCTTTTGCCGTCTTTATTTGACGCTTAGGGCTAGGGATCATGTTAAGGGCTAGGGTTAGGGGACAGGGTTAGTTTTAAACTGGCGTCAAATAAGGACGCCAAAAGCATCCTTTTGCGTCATATATCGACATTCAGTCAGATAGCGTCAATGTATGACGCATCGGGATGAGACTGGGCTTGTCAGAAGGTAGGCTGTATGCTTAGGAGACAGCAGAGGTGGACAATCCAAATTCAGAGAGTAAAGCTCCTCCCATGTATTTTTCCATCCACCTGAATTCACCAATCAGAACAACCCTTCCGCCAGGGAGTTGAACTAAGCAGCTGCGCTCATGGGTAGAAGAAAAACATGGCAGGACTTTTATTCTCTGACCCCTGAAATGTCCACCTCTGGTCGACAGGACGAAGGTACTCCGTGGGCACTACTTTATGGGCACATCTGCACTCTGCCAAACCCTTCAAATATGTGAGCAATTTGTGATTTTGTTGCACTCCACAATTTTCCCCATAGTTAATACCTTTTTCTTCCAAAACCCTAAACTTGCATATAAAATAGTTGGCAAGTAAAACTGTCTCAGACATAGCCTGTGATCCATGAAGCTGAAATATGCATGCCGTCGTGAAACAGTATACGTATTACAGTTACAGTATGAGGGGCAGCGGTCATGCCTTGATTGCAGCTCTGATTGAAGTTCATCTATTTCTACATGTATTTGTTTGCACTGCTGTCGCAAAGTCAAAAGGATTGCTTTCCGGTTTCCTCAGAGTCTATCTACTGCGAACATCTTAACTACTGTTAAAAGCAAGAAAAAACCATAAAATTCCAAATTTGAACTAGAGACCCAATCTCATTACCATGATAACAGCAGCGTAAAACACCTAATATTACAGTATTAATAGGAAGGAAGGTTGTGTTACTTGCTGACCCAGTAGAAAGAATGGCAACTGATATTGGGTTTGGAACCCTCTCAATGTTCAGAGCTCTCACCATCAAGTGAATGCTTGTCCAAGGTTCACTCTTGAATTACTCCTGTTTTGATCACACTCCCTCTTCTCCGTCTTAGGCTCTTCTGTCAATGGGGTTCTTTTTCTCGTGCCGGGTAGTTTCCATTGTCACTGCGGTGGTGAGAGTTTGAATGATAGCACCACGAAAGTCTATTCTGACTGACCGCTCGTCACACTACGTTTACTTGAAGCACAAATAATAAAACAATACATTTAAATACATTTAAACATTCTTTGGCTTCGAAATTACATTCATTAACAATGTCAATGTTGCAAAATACTTTTGCTATCCAATGTGAGCTAGCTGCAAAGCCGGGTGGATGTAGCGTTATGGTGCCTGCGTGGCTGTTAGTGGATCTGCTTCCTTTGCGTATACATATTGGTGATGTGACTGCTGACAAAATCAGCAGGATGACCTCTGAATTTTAAAGAGCTGTTTTATCCGCTTAGATTCAGCCAGAAAATTAAAAACTCATCAGACAGCGTTTCACAGTGCACATGAACAGTGACCCAAAGTAAACTGCTCAAGCAAGTCAAGATGTTTTGAAGGCGATGAAGTGAAACGTTCTAAAGATGTTTTTTAAGGCAAAGAAGTGGAAAGTTCTCTAATTGCCAAGTCAATCACCTGACCTGAATCAAACTGAGCGCACATTTCACGCGCTGAAGGAAACCAAAACACCCCAAGAACAAGCACGAACTGAAAAAAGCTGCTGTGAAGGCCTGACAGGACATTACTAGGGAAAAAATCCAGCGTCCGATCATGTCCTGACATCAGGCGGAAAAAAAAAATTTAACACTTCAAAAGTGTTAAAATGACAATTTAATTTACGATTATGTCAGTTGGTCCATTTACTTGCGAGCCCAAAAAATTGGGGAGCTATGTATGAAAATGATTGAAATACCAACTTTGATTATTTTTGAGAAAACCCTTAAATTATGCTGAGAGGCAAAACTTGATTGCTTGATTTAAAATCCAGTTTGGAGACATAAAGAGCCAAAATAATTTTAATTGTGCCACTATCCAAATCGACACTACTGCTTGGTCAGGATTTAGAATTTTTCTGAAGATAAGATTTTCCAGCTTGACTTGTTTTTTAATTTTTATTCTTACTCGGGCTTCATGTAAGGTACCTCAAGCCTAGGCCGGCCTGCCTGCCTATTGTCTACGTTGAGAATTGGAAATTACCCAGAAGGGTTTAGGCATTGATTCATAAAAACCAGGTTACGTATGAGGTCATAACGTTCCTATCTAGGTCAAGCGTAGCCTGAGTGTGCACCCACTTAGGCATCTAGTTTTCAGCATAAACGCAAATCTGGAGGATCTGCTCCTGTATTTATACTATTTTAATTTCATAATTAATAATGAATCTGGCAGCATGATTACTGATTTTGGATCAGGTGCTAACCTTATCCATCATAGCTTACAGGGGTGGTAAGGCCAAGTTGATCTTAGATCTGTACTGGTACTCTCAAAGTACTTTTTCATTTTCGACTCGGGCATTCTGTGCTGGTTCAGAGTCTTTTACGGGATCTCTGTGAACTGGGATCTCCTGCAGAGGGTTTGTACTGAGGTTTTGTTTGGTACATGGGAAACCCCTCCTGCCTTCCTTCTCTCCCCCCAGAACATTCTGACTAAAGACTGAGGCAGAGGTTGCAGGCTACAGAAAGAGAGGAAGGTGGAGGTACAGGCAGAGGAATGAGAGAGGGACTCACTAAAGAATAAGAGGGTGGGGAGAAGAGGATTACTTCTAGATTTTTTGAAAGTAGGAATGAATATGATTGTATACAAGGGCAGTGCAGTGAGTATAGTAATATATTCAGGATGCAAACAAATCATTCCCTCAACTTGATGTACTCAGGTTGTTGAGCCTTTGTCAGTACCAGAGGTAATGTAAACACGGAGCTTTGTGAAGACATAAAGCCCACTGCATCTGTGCAAGATTGTTGTTTTGTCTTGCAGTGTCACTCGTCCATAAACCTGTGTGAACCCATCTCATTAGTAGCTTTGGTCTTTTTTTATGAATTGCTATAAAAAATGCTACTAGGGTTTCTTCTCCTGTCTGCAATCCCAGAATGCATCACTGCAGACAGATGGGCCCAGACAGTGGAAGCTCTGGACATACTGAATGGATAGTCCACAATTAGACTGTCTGCTCCAGCATGTGGGTGGATGGATGTTAATATCTGCCAGCCCCTGCATCCTTGATTGTCCCTGCTTCCAAATCAAGACCTGAGCTCTGAAATTGTACTCTGAATGGTGCTGTACTTACCAATGCACAGATACGTAACCGCTTGATTACTATATCATTCTGTCCTGTCTTGTTTACGTAGGAAAAGTCTCATTCCTTATTTACTATGAAACCCAGTGAGGGCAGTGAAGTAAGGATGTTTAAGCCAGAGCATGAATCTCGTGTTTAAGGGACGCCCAGACTCTTCTTTGTGATGCACCAACTTATTTTTATAGTCACTGTCAGAGACTGAGTAAGGGCCATGTCCTATTTCACCTTGCTGCTTGGGGTTCTGTGTCTGAATTAGTCCGTCTGTGTGTGTCTCTCTCTTTTTGTCCGCGGACATATTTTTGAGTGTCTGCGCACCAGTTTATGTATATATTTACAGTGTGTGTGCATGCACGCGCGCGCGTGCGTGTGCGTGTGGATCTGTGTACGGAGACACAAAGGCCAGGTCAGGCCCCTTCCACTGATAAGCTGGCACAGGCAGCTGTTGCAAGAAGATAATTAGGTGTGTCTACTCTTAGCTCTCTGGGGATCGGCACTGTTGTCAGTCTGGTGAGTGCTGAGATTAACAGATCCACGCTAGGCCCTTAGAGCCCACCTGTTCATATGAGAGCGTCCGGGGCTGCAAAGCCACCTGGTGCCTTTAACTGGGAAATGGCTGCTAATCCAACATTGCAACGCTCAGCATACCACGGCCTGTGTTCACAAAGCCCTTCAAAGCAGCAGGGGCTCATCTTGGATCAGTTCTGCCTGAATGAATGATGTTCGCGCATGGACAGGGGACACTGATCCTAGATCAGCAGTCCAGCTGTCAAATGATTTTATGACTGCATGCTAGGTCTACCAATTCTTTGCTGTACTTTGTAAGTTAGGAGAACTAGTTTCTTTAAAGAAAAAAATACAATTAAAAAACTGCCAGCTTCCTTTTCTCCATTTTTCTTCCCCAGTTTCAAGTACTTGCGATGTTTCTGGCTGGTCAAATATTGTGCTTGAAGAGTTTATTTGGAGTTGTACTTGTGCTAGTACAATCCTCTCAATAGTTAGCATTGGTTACAAGAATCAAAAATCTTTTGATTACAGATATCAGCTATGTTGGGAGCTAGCATCAGCAAATATGCAAATTTAGATGAATGGTAGCAGCTGTTAGCTTATTTTCCATTCATTGTGAATGCTGGATTTGTCACGTCCTGAGTGTTTCCTTAATTTCTTCCGGCAGTCCTGCCGCCTATGTCAGATTCAGTCCCGTTTCGTTGACAGATTAATTATTGTCTCATTTATCCCCCCTTTCGCCTTGTTCCTCTTCGTGCTTGCACATTCCTTTACCGTCTGTAGACTGTGGTCTTTATGTTTTTAAGTTCCTGAGTTTCGTCTCCCCTTCGCTGGGTTGTTAACCCTTTGTTGTCCTTTGTACCAAGCCTGTCAATTCTCTCTTAGTCTTCCGTCTTTGGTAATTCAAGAAAACCTTAAAAAACTGGTAATCAATTTACAAAAGTATAAGGTATATATTTCTAGCGTTAGAGGTCCTGTCAAAAGGCGCTCCATGCAGTTTCTCCTGCATCAGTGTTCAAGATCGTGCACGATCCTGCGTGCCTTGTACCCGCTGCTCGACTTCTTGATACTGTCCTCAGATCAGTCTCCCCAACTACAGTTAGGCTGTCCTCCAGTGAATTGTACATTGGTTTATTAAAGGGCCTATTGCAGCTGTCTTATTTTCATAAAAAGTGCCTTCTGAGGTTCGAACTGTGATCTGCGTCCGATTCTTTCGTCTGCTGCTCTGAACAGGATTATGATTAATGATGCAGCAAAGTAATGCTCAACCTGTTACTGATATAGAAAAAAAATAATGTCAGTCAGTTAGGAACCTCAATGAGGGCGGAACTTGCACCATGATAAAAACAATTATAAATATTCTATCCCTATTTTTTCTTCATGACCCATGGAAACATTTGTCCACTCAAATGATTTGTGAATCTTGCAGCATAATAGCAAATGCTGTCACAAAGATCCAGCTAAAGATCCAAGATCAAGATCCAGATTTTACACGAAATGTATCCATACCTATGAATACTGTACTCAATTTCTGCTAGCAGATCCCCAAAATTTGACACACTGGTCCTTTAAGTAATTATGGTTTCACCACATACTGCAAATTGAGCTCCACTGTGCCACAATCCCAAAGCTTCCTCCCAGCAGCACTTCATTTTGGTAAAGGTTTTTTTTTTTTTGCACTTTTCATCTGGTCTGGATATGAATTGACCATGAAGTTTGCGTTCACTTTCAGATTAACCCCAACCCTGATCGGGATTCAACCTGCATCTTTGTTGTGAAATGTTGTGTACTTATCACTGTATATAAAGCTTTTTTGTACAGAAATATTCAAACAATCTGCTGTTTAACCCTTTTATGCCATTTGCATCATATTTGATATGTGACTTTCTGTGACGTTTATGTCATCCACATGATCAATGCTTTCTCCAAAAAACTGTTGTATGCAATCTGATACATGTCATCTTCCCCTGGAGGATTATTCATGCACTGCAGGCAGTAGATGTTATGGTTTGTGAGGTGTGCATGTTGTTTGGATCTTTTTTGGCGGCTCTCGTCCAGGGACGATACCGAATTCCTGGGCCATTGAATTCTTTACCCAGCTGGTTGATTGAGCTGGGGCAGCGCTTCCCCAGAATCTATATAAGCAGGATGTCCGGCACGCCTCCTTCACTAGAGTGTCTGTGTTTAGATTCGCACTATAGCCGAAGATATCTTTAGTCAGGTTTGGTATGACTTTCTATCTTCTTATTGTTGGAGTTTCTTCTCCCTTTTTCTATCTCGCTTTGCTTCCATGGTTCGGACTATTATACGTCCTTTGGAAGCGCGAGTACTTGCATTTGGTCTATATTACTCTCTGTGTTTGTACTGTGTTCATGCTACTTTCTTTCTCTCTGTCGTTGCACTTGGCCTCCGTATACTACCGGCCATTACAGTAGAGGTCCGTAGGATACAAAATCAAAGATGGCTGCCCCCAATCACCAATCTTCAGGTTTTTTTTTCCACAGAAAACTTTGCTAATTTTGACAAAATTACAGGAAGAATAACTTTTATATTGTTACCACTCCTTCAGTATGAATATTTACTGGATTGAAGCAACATATAAATGCACAACATTTTCTTGCTTATTTTATAGTAAAATTGAGTTGAAAATGTGTGTATCCGATGTGGCAGTACAGGAATTTAACCCTAAGAGATCTGCTGGAGCACTGGTAATCTCTGTGAACAATATTGTATTTATGAGGCTCATTTTGAAAGGTAGCACAAAGCTGGTATCCTCTGGAACTGGAAGACTTGAGGCATCCACTGGTAGCACCCATGTCATCCTAGCCCGTAGGGAAGGAGGCCAAATAATACTTTAAAGTTAGGCTAAATTTTGAAAAACTGTCATGACCATTTTCACTGGGGGCCTTTGACATCTGACCTCTATAAAGATATCTAAATGAAAATGGGTTATCATTGTCTATTAGCCTCCCCCTTTTGGACATAATCTATCAATGATGTCCTGGAAAGAGCAGTTGCCACCTAAATCCACCATTACATGTCCAACCATGTGCTCTATGAACCCCTACAGCCTGGTTTTCAAATGCACCATAGCACCGTGACTGCTGCCATCAATGACCAATCACCACCCATTCAAGTCACATCAGCTTACTTATCCTCTTGGACCTCTCTGCAGCCTTCAATACTGCCTTCCACACCATATTCCCCTCCCATCTGTCTGACTATCTTGGCCTCACCAACACAGCCCTTTCCTGGTTCAAGTCCTACCTTTCTGACTGGGAACAATTTGTGACCTATGGTGGCTGCAATTCTCCCTCTGCCAAAGTTGACCATGGTGTGTCCCAAGGCTCCATGCTTGGCCCTTTTCTCTTCAGCATCTACATGCTCCCACTTCTTAGGTTCCACTCCAATGCTGACGAGACCCAACTTAATATCAGAAACAAAGCCGTCTGTTCACCTTCCCCCACGTCTCTTATCAACTATCTCCAGGAAATAAAAACCTAGATGGCATCTATTCTGCTCAGACAAAACACCAATAAAACAGAGCTCATGGTTGTGGCTCCCATGGCACTGCTCCAGAATGTTGGAGATCTGCTCCTCAAGGTGGATGGTTCCTCAATCTCTCCATCCTCTGAGGTTTGCACCCTGGGTGTGATCCTGGATTCCACCTTATTGTTCCAGGCTCCCATAAAGTCTGTCACTAAATTCACTTTCTATCCCTTAAAGAAAATTTCCAGACTTTGTTCATCACTCTCTGACCTTGTGGCATGAAAACTCATTTGTGCCTTCATCACTTCCGGCCTCTTTTACTATATCGCGTCCTGTTTGGGGTTCTTAGCAAAGCCCTAGACAGGCTCCAGTATGTCCAGAACTCTGCTGCCAGGGTTGCCACCTGCTCCATACCCTGGCAGCACATTATCCTCACTCTCATCCACCTCTACTGGCTTCTAGTCAAGTCCTGCATCACCTATAAAATCCTCCTTCCCACCTACAAGTCCCTCCATGCCCTTGCCCCTCATTACCTGACAGACCTCCTCCACCCATATACCCCATCCCGGACTTTGCGGTCTTCAGACATTGGCTTCCTCTACATTCCCTGCTCTTGCCGCTGTCGGAGCCTTTTGTCTTGTGGCCCCCATTCTCTGGAATTCTCTTCCTGCTGAGATCTGCAACGCCCCCTCTTTGGACATTTTCCAAAAAACTCTTAAAACTCATCTGTTCACCATCGCCTTTCGACTCTAATTACATTCACATTTTGTATGTGCTGTTAGTGTTGCTGCTTTGTGTGTATTGTTGTTTCTATTGTTACTGTTATTTTATCTGTAAAGTGACCTTGGGTTCTGTGAAAGGTGCTATATAAATTTATTATTATTATTATTATTATTATTATCCCATGTGATTTTTTTTCATGCAGTATTTTTTGCACACCTATAGTATTTGAATTGTACTGCATACTCAGCTTCCTGAACAGTCTTAGAATTTCATAAATTGGGTATGACCAGAAAACTGAGACTCTTGTGGATTCAATGAGTCCAATTTAATTCATGTGTGACGATGTTACTTTGGTCCCAAAAGTAGTTATTTTGCTGCAGTGAGACCAGTTTGTGAAACTTGACCTCACTGTAAAAAAAAAATCAAATATAATACAAAATGAATTTAAATGTACAAATAATTTTTTTCAATTTTATTTTTATATTTTCCCTGCAATAACGAGCTAATATGGCCACAATGGAAGTGACTGAGCGAGTCAGTAAGTGAGTAAGTGAGTGAGCATGTCACAATCCTTTTAATGCTCAATATCTCAAGAATGGTACCAGTTATAACCTTCTAACTTTGCACATTAACAGACATCATGCTGCAGATAAGCTGATTAAAATTTGGTTGAATCTATGAAGTTGCATCATAATAAACTGATATACAAAAACACACTGCATTGCATGGTCCTGTACAATCCAGTAGGACTGCACTTTGCTTCTATCGATGAGCTTGCCAACCAAGACTGCAAGCGTGTTAACAAAATTATTAGCGATTCAGTCAAAACTTGATGAAGGCTTAATTTTGCCAATAGTTATGTTAGCAATGTTTATTTTGTGTTTCTGGCTCAGTTGAAGTGTACTGCATTAATGTTACTTGTGTATACCTTAATCTCACGTCTACAGTAGCCAGCTAGCTAGCAACTGAGCGACATGAAAACCGTGGCATTGACCAGCCCATTTTTCATGTAGCTCTTTGGCTATTAAGCTGGCTACTGTAAACCTCAAATCATGCTGGCTGCATCGCAGGACCCAGTACAGTCCAGTAAGATTGTACATTGCTTGTTTTTTAAAGGTCCAATAAATACCTCAATTTCAAAATTTTAGATTTTTCTGGCTGCTATTTCAAGGTTCAGGCTGTACAGGGTTAAGACGCTATAGCCCAGCCATAGTGTAAATCTGGAGCGTTTCATGATTATTTGCTTAACCCTCTATTAACCAACGTAGCATATCTGCTACATAAAGTGAAAGGGTTAACAGCCTGGACACCCTGCTGGTTTTGTTTCTTATTGCCAAATAAACATTTGAGAATAACTTGAATGGTCCGTCACTTTAATTTTTCCATTCGCATTATTACCCAATGTAGCAGATCTGCTACATTTTGGAAAGGTGGGCCAAAGGGTCGAATTTTTTTTTTTTTTTCATTTTTCCAAATATTGGCCCATAATCAACATATACTGGACAAAGAAAATTAGGGATCACCCCAATTTTCGAATTTGAAATATTTGATAGTTCAAATTATGTTCCATATCATATTTCAATATTAAAAATCAGAGTGATCCCTAACTTTCTTTGTCCAGTATATTTGCCTTGGGAAATGATTTTTAAACAGTTGGAAAGGTACTTGGTTAACAGAGGGTTAAGGTATAGTTTTCATAACATGTAAACATGAGCACATATTGGCTTAGTTATACATGTTCTGTTCAGTGGGGAGGTATCCATCTCTAGCGCAAATGTCTCAGAAAGCAGGCTGAATTGGGTTTTACATATTCAGTAGGAACTGAACAATTTGTTTTTCATCACCCCATTGAATTGCGTTGTATGCTTGTGTCTTTTTCTGCCGATTACAGTGTCTTTGTGAAATTGAGTAGTTGAAATTTGATAAATATCTGTGTCTTGAAATATCTTGAATGCCGCCCACAACCTATCATGCTGACCAGCCCTTGATTAAATAAACACTTGATTGACCTATTTTGACTGAAAACACTCCACCAGATTGCTAAGAATGTTAAGACAAACCCTTTAGGAACGTAGAGTGTAAAATCCTTTGAAAACTGAAATTTTACCCTGAATGTAAGATCTTTTTTGGCATATTAGAGTGGATCCACCTCCCTGCTTTGGAGTCTCTTTGCCTTCTCGAAGTACTCTCAAGCATTTGCTGGTCAGCGGAACAAGGGAATGTGAGAGTGACAGGTGCAACTTCCCAAAATAGCGGGAGTAAAGGAGTTGGGGTGGCTGAGAGGGGGAGCGAGAGATGGGCAGCAAGAGGGAGAGCTGAAAGGAGAGAGGGAGAGGGGGAGATGAGAAGTGAAGGAAGAGTAAGTTTGAAAGCAGAGATGAAAACAGAGGGAAGGGGGAGAGAGAGACTAGGTGAGCATGAGGAGGAATAATAAGGAGGTGATGACAGAGTGACTGGGGGAGAGAGCAGGGTGGCTGAGGGGATTGGATAGAAGTCATATGTGCAATGAAAGGGAGAGGCAGAAGGTTCTAGAAGTGTTGATGTGGGATTAAGAGCTTCATACCTAAGAACAGATATTTTTATCAGTTAACATTACTCAGCAAGCTCTGATAGAGCCATATATAACCTCATTGCTACTCGTGGTTAGACATCAGTGCACACGCAGTATACCTCTTTTTACATATCTCTCTTTCACACTTTTGCACTCAAATACACATATTCACACACACATAAACATGCGCGCACACACACAAACACTCACACACACTGACCTGCACAGGACACTCCTACCAAATTTTATCTTCACAGACCAAAAACCTTTATGCTGCGAAACCACTTATCTCTCATCAGTTGTAAAATGCTTATGTTTGCAGGCTGGCTTATGTAACAAGACTAGCAGAAAAGGAATTTGACCTTTCAGTGGTTGATGGGACTTAGAGTTTCTTTCAGCCATAAATTGGATGTTGTCTTGAACTACATCCATGTCTACATCAGTGTCTCTGTAATGTGTCCTCAGCTGACCCAACTCTGGAAACCTTCACTGTTGTGCAAAGTTTCGCTGAGGTTTGAGCTCAGCCAGCGCAATTCATTCACTCAGTGTTACTGCCATGTGGTGGCAATGTTGTAAGGCTGAATTAAACATAACAGTAACATTGTAAAAAAAAACAATATATCTTGGTTTTGCATGCACCTGCTATGTCTTTATTTCACCTACTGAGAATAAAAGTGTGCCCTAGCTGTCTATCTCTCCCATGGACAGCATGGTTAATATCCAAATGAGCAGGAGTCCCAAGTCTGGAATGAAGGCCTTGAACTTGGGTCCAGTGTGAATTTGAATATCAACTTTTAGGGTTCCATTAAAACATGAAAGACCGTCTTTGCTGATTTGCAGGAGTTTTCAGCGAAAACTGTCACAAGACCAAAATACATAAACATGTAAATGCGAAATATTTAAAACATCCCATTCAGTGCTGTCAGAACAGCACTCAAAATCTTGTGGAAGTATAAGGTTGCAGTTGCTTTGTCAGGTTAATTGTTTTTTCGTGGATTTTTGTTGAAGAATACGGTAGAATCACATTTTCAGTCCAGTTATTGGTGTTAGCATTGCGAATGCTGCCTCGGGGCGATGAGAGAGAGCATAAATCATAGCTGATGAAGAAGCTGCAATGGAGGTCAAGTCAGGGGTTTTGAGGCCGTAAGATGGAAGCTGGAGGAAAATTTGTTTTTCTGATAATTGGTTGATTCAACAGGCCAGCACAATCCACCTACGCAGCTCCTCTCTGTCTGTCGCTGTCAGCAGGGCATTGATCCATTACTGACATAGTTTAGGACATTATTGATGGTAGACTTGATGCTGTGGTTGAGAGCCTGGGTTCTGCTGATAGAAGTCAGGGTTCTACCAATAGCAGCCGAGGTTCTCCTGGTGGGTGTCTGGGTGTAACTGATAGGAGAGCCTGGCCTGAGCCTGGATTTGTATATGGAGCCTTGGAAAATCTACTGCTGCTTTGAAAGAGCTCAACTACAGATTCTTCACAGTGTACGGTTTTAAGATATCTCTTGCTCGACAAACCTGGAAAAATGGCAAGTGCTCAAATTATGCATAATGATGCAATCGCAAAAACAATTCCGACAAAATTCAACTCCCATCTACCTTCACAGTAAGTGCAAGTTGTTCTGAACTCTGGAGTCACATTTTATGTTTAGTGGAATTACATGTTTTTTGGAAAATTCTTACAACCTGAAAACTTTTTTTTTTCTATAATATTAAATTTAATGTGTATTTGATTGAAATCTACTCAAATTTATTCTGCAATGCCTTTTTTAATTTGTACCAGAGCGCTTCATTATGTGGGCCAGGGTGTTAGTGAGCGACCATTCTTTGAATGTGGTATTCTGTGTGTCAAGCAGTGTCTTGAAATAGTCGGTGACAGTGCTTAGACAGCCAGACTGCTGGAAGTGCTCACGTAGCTTTTCCAAGATGGTTAGAGGCAAACCCCTTCGGAGGGGTGTGTGTTTGTGGGTTTGTTGACCCAATTACGGCTCTATCAGTGTTCATTTGCCAGGTGGGCAGAATGTCTGCGTGTATTACTGTATCATGCTGAGGAGCAACAGTTTGTGGAAATATTTAGAGGCGCACATTCAGTGATGTGAGCCCATACAGCAGCGTAGTATGATAGTTACAGAGCTGGGCTTGCAGTTCAGAAGTTATGGTTCTGTTTCAGTGGCGTGCCTTCAGGAACCTCATCCTTTAACGCTTGATTGCTTTCAAGCTGTTCCCATCTAAATTTGCCTGATTAACAATCAGACTATTATTGACTGAGCAGCTATATGACCAAAACATGACTGTAATGATTAGGAAATGACCTATTGCCTTTATGTATATAATTGATTTGACATTATGAGGATGGCAATAATCTGAAAATAATTGCAAAAAATCCTAAACTTTTGCTGACTTCCATCTCTCTTGAATTTTTTTTGCACTTGTTTGGATTATCACCATTCTTACAATGTCACTCCGTGGTAAGTCATGCCAAACAATGCCCTTAAGGTATGGCAGTATTCAGAACATAGAATGTTTTCTCGTACTTTATTGCTTAATGAGCCTTGCAAAACTAATTTATACAAATCTGTGCCATTTCATGAGCTATATGAGTTCAGAATTTATACAGACATATTGACATTTTACTTTCTCATTTACGTGCGGAAGAAAACACCTCATAGTGCTGTGATGCAATGTACAACAATGCTACTGAAAAATACATTTGACAGTCATACTACCTATTAGTCTTAACAATTGCTGTTAATCAGGCAAAGTTAGCTGCGGAGGATTAGGCAATTAAGTGTTGAAAAGTGAGGTTCCTGAGGGGCTTTGTTACCGCTGTCAAACGGCTACTGCTGAGTTCACAGCTGGAGAGCTGCTGTTTTAGGTCCTGGGAAAATCCAAAAATACTCATGCTTGACTCTTTTCATTTTCAGTGAAACATCTTAAAGAGATGCTCACAGAGTGTGAATTCTATTCAGAATGCAATCAAAAATACTATGTGCTTTCAATGAAAATGTCCTCCTGAATAATGTTATTACTGTCAATTGAAAGATAAAGTTTTGAGGATGATAACTTGGCCCTGTTCGGACTGTTAGTCTCTCTCTGGGCAGAAGGTTGTTTAGTTGCTTGATTACCCTCCTGGGAAGGAACAGTAGACCCTCTAACAGCTTAGGCTCCATTCTTGGGTGTTTTCCAGGTTTACTAAGTTATGAAGTATTAAGAATTCCTGTCTGCTGTATTACCCTGAATCTTAAAACTGGAACCATAAATGTGTTAGTATTCTGTGGATGCTTGCGCTTTAATGCGCTTTACGTTACGCGAGGTATGCACTCAAACCTGATTCAATCCCCTCTCATACTCCTTGGCTGTATCTGTACTCTTGCTGTGACAGGCAGGCAAAAGTCACCAAGCACGCAGAGCAGGGATTGGTTCAATGAGTCATTATCGTTCCTTACAAAGAAAGATAAAACTCCTATAAGGTGATTCCCGATGCAGTGGTTCTGAATGTGTGAAGAGAACAGCAACACGATAACACCCAATGTGGTTGGAATCAAACTAACAAATTGCTTCCAGCAAATTGCTCCCCTGATCATTATCTATTTATATGGTTGTGAGTTAAGCCTTTGAATTTGTGCGCCTCACTCCAAAAGCTTTATACATGATCACATGATACAGAGGTTGAGCAAGCTTCACATTGAATGGCGCAGGAAAAGGACAACGTATCAGTAAACATCAATTTATTTTTCATGTAACACCCAAAAGAGTGGGTTTGAGTCGATTATTTTTTGTATGTTGCTGTGGATTATTACTGAATGATATAAAACATATTTTAAGTATTTTAACCCCTACAAACTCTCTTGTCCCTAATGCACAGACATGCAAAATCTTCTGCTTGGAATGTGTAAGTCATCCAAATGTCATATCCCATTAGTATTCACCTTGCGGGTATGTTGTTCATTGGAGGAAGTGTGACATGAGGAAGGTCTGCTTGACCTTCTGATTGAGTCTGCTTGTAATTTTTTTTTGAGAGAGAGAGGGGGGGAGGAGGGAGAGAGGGGAAGACAAAGACAAATGCCCATGCAGTGAGATGGAGAGATCTAGAGCAGCAGAGGACGGTAAAAAACAACTGCAAAAAAGTTACAATAAAGATAAATAGTGGACTATTTGCATTTCTGCAGACGCTGCAAAGTGCATTCAGTGAGTTTTAGTCTATAATAGCCATCTCACATGTTTTATGACCACTAACAAAGTGTTTAATTTTAGCAGTCAGGTAATACATCCTATGCAAGTAATTATTCAGTGCAGATGAAGGCAGCTTGATCATCTGAGAGAGAGTGAATGGGGGAAAGTGGGATGGAGAGGGAGAAAGGATAGATAGAGTGAGAGAGACTCAGTGAGGTGAGAAGAAAA
Source organism: Gymnothorax javanicus (assembly GCA_029692085.1). Taxonomy (NCBI): domain Eukaryota; kingdom Metazoa; phylum Chordata; class Actinopteri; order Anguilliformes; family Muraenidae; genus Gymnothorax; species Gymnothorax javanicus. The sequence continues at coordinate 18,394,465 of CM056195.1, forward strand.
GAGTGGAGAGGGATCGGGAGAGGAGGAGAGAGAAGGAGGGAGGGGTAGAAGGCAATAGGAGAGGAAAGAGGGCTCAGATGGATATAGCTCTTTACATAATGAATGATGGGGGGAACAGCTGAGAATGTTGTGAGTCAGAGGTGTGGGTGCAGGGGTGAGGTGGGGGATGTGGGGGTGTTTATCTGGCCGCTTACACAGGGTCTTAGAGCTACAGCAGCACTGACAGACAGATCTTTGTTTCGTGCTCACTGTTAATTACTACCTGTTCTCGCCGCTGCTCTTATCTCTGTTTGTGACCACCTGTTTGACTGAAGGCAGAAGAGTGTTTTTGAATGCCATAGTAAAAGAGGCTAATGTGAAAAGAGAGGGAGTGGCATGGTCTTGTTTTTTGAAAGAATTATGGATTTATTCTGGTATTAATAATAAATCCAGAGCTAATTACTTCAGAACACTTGAGTATGCAAGTCTTTCTCCTTTCATATGACATTGATCATTTTTACCCCACAGTCCTTTATGGGCTGATTGGGTATTCTTATACCCTGTGGCCTCTGAGCAGGTGGGCGGGCTGGAGGCGGCTCCATAATTTGTCGGGGCCATATCTCCGAAAGTGTTGGCTGTAGGATCTTCACATTAGGTTTGCAGGTTCTTTGTGAGGGATAGGTGAGCAATGTAAGGGTCATTAGTGGATTTGACCTATGACCTTGGCACAGTGACCTTCAATTTGAAAAATTTTTTCCAGGCCATATTTCCAAAAGTACCGACCGCAGCCGTTTAAAATTTGGTATGTAGATTCCTTGCGAGGGGTGCGTGTGCAACGTAAAGGTCATTAGTGGATTTGACTTTTGACCTTGGCTCAGTGACCTGTGTCTTGCCATTGCTATACGCCGCTATTTATTAATAATTAGTTACGGACTGTGGGGCTCTCTCGGCGCTCACCGTTGGCTCGTTGACTCAGCACCTCAGCTATGTTTTGGTGAGCTAGCTCTGCTTTGGTCTCGTAATAAAAGTGGGCATCCTTGGTTTTAGTTGTGCCAAGCCCAGGGCGGCTCAGTGTGTTCCCCCCATGGTTGGGAATCGCTGTAGCAGAGCTGCTCCTCTGACTGACCACTCTCTCCGTGTGTATCAAACTTGCATCTCTGGGCGACTCTGATGGACTCATGTCCCAGACTTGTCTCTCTCACTGTTGAGTGTTTCTACTTGACTCTTGTGCCCCTGACTGTGTCTCTGCAGGATGACCAGGTGGTGCTGCAGTGCACTGCGACTGTACTGAAGGAGCAGATTAAACTCTGCCTGTCTTGCGAGGGCTTTGGAAACCGCCTCTGCTTCCTGGAAACCACATCTAATGCCAAGGTAACAATTAACACCCAAACCCCACCTTCCCCAGCTTCAGGGAGCCAACCGATCACCAGAACCTCTCCCCAACTCTAAGCACTAAAACAATCACCCGTTTAAAATTCAATTAAACGTGAAGAAACTTCCTCTGTGGCAGACTGAATCACATTAAATTGGTTACACTTTTCAATAAGGGTACATTAGTTAATGTAGTAGTAAGCATGGAAGTACCAATTAATTAACAGTTAATTAATGCATCAGAGAGTTAAATAAGCATCAGGTAACCTTAACCTACCATTTATTAATGTTGTTTGACATCCTTATTATGAAGTTGATAACATCCCTTAAGTATCCCTGAAGTAACACCTCAAACTATCAAATTATTCAATAATGTATAAATTAATACCGTAGTTAACATGGACACCATTAGTAAATAATTAGTGGACCCATTAGTTCACTGTTGATTAACTGATAGTTAATGCTTCTTATTGCATTAGCTAATGTTAATTAATGTACCCTTATTGAAAAGTGTTTTCATTAAATTAAACAGGAGCACACAACATCATTGCTCGATGGCTACTCACGGGATGCTAGTTCTGACAACTCGGTCTGTTGCACCCCCTGCACTCTAGAATGTTCCACCAGACCTGGCAATCTGTTCCTTCATCCTGGAGCAGTCCCTGTCTGTCCGAGCCCTTCAGGAGATGCTGGCCAACACCATGGAGATGACCGAGGTGAGAGGAGACATGGGGGGGGATTAGAGGCATGGGGGTAGGGGAGAGGAAGACAGGCACTGGCTTTACGCCAGAGATCGCTCTTTACTCTGAACTGGGTCAGGGACTAAATTAAAAATGCTCAAACCCATATGATGCCCGTTAAATGGAGCGCAGTAGTTCAAACATTGCTATTTCCATTCAGTATTCAAAATAAAAGTCCTTTTCAATTTTCCTCTTCAATTTCACTTTTGATTAGTCAAAGATTAGTAGTTTAATTGAACTCCCTAATTCGCCATTTGCGTACAGCCAGAGTCCCAGCCAGAATTGGATCAAGTGTTGGAGAAACCTGGAAAAATGCAAAAACAAATGAAGAGTTGGAATGCAAAACCCACAAAGTCCACTCAGCCTCTCTTGTTTTAAATTGAGTTCTCTTTTACTCAGCATATTATGGACTTTGAGTGGACTTTGTGGGTTTTGCATCTCAACTCTTCAAATATAACCATTCAAATAAGTGTTTAAGTTTAGTGTGTCTTACTGACGATGAATCTCTTAGTCGCTCCCTTTCCTAGTTTGTTCGACTATTGTATTGCTTTGGACTCACCGGGGGTTTCGGAGCACCTCATCATCCCATGGGGCCTCAGCTACTGTAATTTGTTGTTTTAGTCAGCGCAGAATCCAGGCATTTCCACTCCAGAGAAACAAGAATAGCCGCAGGACAGTTAGAGCACTTTCACTAATGGAAGTCTATGTGCAGTCAAATCAGAGGCTTGCGATTGTTTTCATTTACCAGGGGTTCATTTCTACTGATGCGGAGCGAAGGAAACTATTTTTAAAAGGTCAAAAACTCAATAGCTTTTCTGTATTTCAGTCAAGAAACGCACTTCTGGAGGAAACCTTGAGTGACTGTCTGAGAAAAGCAGTAAATTAGTGGCTAGAAAGTGTGCTGAATGCTGTTTTTATTCATGAAAAGTCTGTATGTCTCAGGATTAGTCTACGTACCAGCATAACTTTACAACCTTTTGTCTCTTCTCTGACCCTAAACCCCCCCTCCCCCTGCCGACCGTAGGCAGTCGATTTGGACAGATGGGTATGTCTTTGCACATGTCTCATTTGACCCTGTCATGTGACCCTAAACTTCCTGTTTACCTTTTCTTATTATCCTCTGCACTTTTCTTCAACCCTTGATATTCTACTTTCTCCGACTGATATTTATCTCAGTGCAACAGTGCTGCAGATTTTCCTGTTCCTCTTCAACCCCCAACCCCTTCCCCTCCAAAAGAAATACCGTTACACCTGTCCCTCTCCATGTTCAGTGCTGGCATAATTGAAATCCCTGTGTGTGGTGTCAAATGATCCTCTGGGAAGGTTCTCCCATCCCTCCTAGCGAGGATGAGCTTGCTGGCTTGCATCCTGACTATGCCACCTCTAGTTCAGAACGTTACACAGATTCAATCCTGATTATCAGCATTGTTGCCTCATGCAGCATCATTGACGTGATTAAAAAGAAATTCTAGGTCTCCTAAATCTTTCCTCTCCACCAATTATGGCATGACACTACATACCTCTTTTAACTCCCAAACGTGGTGTGTCATGTCATGTTTTGTCGACCTTAACATGCCCAGAAAATGAACTCAATGCATCTCAGCAAGGTCGCAGTTATAGTTTTGAGTCTTTCAATAACTTATCTTTGTAATGTACTGCATCAGATTCTGTTCCCTTCAAAGAGGGTGGATAGTTGCATGTTGATGCTACGGGATTTCATAATTAATGCAGTGGGTGTGAGGTGGTTTCTACTGAGATGGGACTGGAGGACTGCTGGGATTTATAGAATAGCCTGGCATATGCTTCTGGGAGGAATACTAGTAGGAGCTAGACGGCCTTCATCTCAGGGTGGTGTGGGGGTCGGGTGAGGAGGGGGAACAGGGCATATTCTGCTGTCCAGCTGTTCACAAAGCCTCTGCTAATGTGGAATAAACACCCCTGACACACTGACCCCGCCCGAAAAAAAACTTGCCTGGTCATGCGATCCTGATGGTATTATAACGCAAAAAAATAGCAGCCTGTTCTCACTCACACAGTTGTTGCTATGGTGATGATGGTTGATGTTGATGATGATGATGGTGAAGGTAATCGTAATCCCCTAACAACAGCTACAAAAATAATTACGGTATGTTTTCTCATTAAAAAAAAACTCACCTGGATTATGTAAGGTAAGGTAGTTTGAAGTTGCATTTTGGTTCTGTCAACAGACAGGAATAACTGTTTTGAGTGATGCCAAATTTTCCTTTTTCTTTCTCTTGAAAATATTCTCTCCAATATTTTCAGGCCCTATATGTAGTATAGCTCTTCTTGTGTATAACTAGATATCGCAAATAATGATGTTGTAGGACAGGGGTCTCCAACCCTGTTCCTGGAGGGCCCCCATCCTGAAGGTTTTCGCTCCAACCAATGCAAAGCACACCTCATTTCCCAGTTGGAGATCTTGATGAGCTGCTAATTAGCCAAAGTAGGTGTGTTGAGTCTGGGTTAGAGTAAAAACCTATTGGATGGTAGCCCTCCAGGAACAGGGCTGGAGTCCCATGTTGTAGGATTTTTCGTCTTGAGGTAGTATAAGATGGTTCTTTTTTGGATGGTTTTTTTTTTTACTTTTACATTTGTTTTTTGTTTTCTGGTCCTTGACTCAAAGTTTGCAACTGGCCTCAGGTCGGTGCACTGAGGCTATTGGTGGAGAATCCCTCTCCCCTGTTGTTTTCTGAGCTCGATGTAACCCTGTCCCCGGGTATCTCAGTGCGATTGGACTTGATGCGTTGGCGCATTGCATATGTGCTTTATGATAACTGCTGTCATTTTGCTGCTCCCACAGTCCTCTCAGGGTGGAGGCCATCGAACTCTACTGTACGGCCACGCCATTCTGCTGAGACACACCCACTCCGGCATGGTGAGACCTGACCTTCGTGACTGCTAACCCCCCCCCCTTTCCTCACCACCACCATCTCCCTCTCCTCCCCCAACCTTCCCCTTCTCCCCTCTCTCTTCCTCCTACCTCATCAACCTCTGATTTTCTGTCTACCATTGAGCTGATTTTTAAGTCTGTCATTCTTGGTCTTCGTGTTTCTCAGTACCTGAGTTGCTTGACCACATCAAGGTCTCTGACAGACAAGCTGGCCTTTGACGTGGGTCTACAGGAGGATTCCACAGGTACGGTGTTTACCGCTCATCGTCCAAACAAGGTTTGAATACTTCTAGCGGTCAGCTGTCGGATCCAATGCTTACTGCCTCAGCTCAGTGTGCTAGAACAAATGGAGAACTTGACTAGTAACAGAAGGTTCATACAGCATCAGGATCATTCTAGTCATATTCTCCAGAAAACTATTCAGCCTCAGTTGCATCAATAAAATATGTGTCTTTGTGAAATGGAGTGAGTGAAATGAATGTGCGCTGCTTTGGAAATGTGAGAGAGTAACAGAAACATGGCTCCGCAGGAGAGGCCTGCTGGTGGACCATCCACCCAGCTTCCAAACAGAGATCAGAAGGAGAGAAGGTCAGGGTGGGAGACGACCTCATCTTGGTTAGCGTGTCTTCCGAGAGATATCTGGTGAGGCTTAAAATCTGATATTCAAACAACATTTAAAGAGTTTGTTTCCAAAATGCAATATATCCATTTTATTCATTTTGAGTAAACCAGCTTTTTCTGTGGTGGTGCCTATTGCATTTAATAGAAAAACACAAACTTTGACCATGAAAAAATACATCTTATATTATGAATTTCTAAAAACAAATTTTTGCACCATGTGTAAGAAGCACAGGGCTTTCGCTCGATGGTATTATCTCAAGATTTGTGATTTTGGCACTTATTCTGTTTTGGAAACAAACTCTTCATTTACTCGTAATCTCTATCCATAAAAATAGGGTGGAGCATCATGAATTTGGTAAATGTTATTGATAAATACTGAAGAAGCCACACCATTCTCCACTCTGTGGCGCAGGACACTGCTAGTGGAGATGTATGGGAAATGAGTTGTGTTTGGTGACTTGCAGCATGGATCTGATGTATTACGTCTCACCCACGTGTGCAGCACCTGTCCTACGCCAGTGGGGACTTGATGGTGGACGCCTCCTTCATGCAGACCCTGTGGAACATGAACCCTGTGTGCTCAGGGTGCGAGCTGGCCGAGGGTGAGCTCCCATTCCGATCTTTCTGTCCTAATATGGGATGTGCTACCTGGAGCCTTCGTATATCTGCCAAATATTGTTGGGTACAGTGGAGGCTCTGCTTTGCAAATGTTGTTTATTGGAAACTACTCTTTAGCTCTCTGGTATAATCAAAATGTGAAAACATGTTATTTATAAAGAAGAGCAGTGACCTTTACCGAGTAAATGTTATTTCGATTAATTTGATTGACCAAGTGTTTGGATTTCAAATCTTATTATTTTGTCTTAACCCTTTCAGCGCTATTGGCAACTACAGTTGCCCAATGATGTAAGGTATCAAAATCAGGTTCTGTTGAAAGCCTATCATGTGGCAACTTGTTTAAAAGAGCTCCTGCAGGGGAGCTCTTTTAAACAAGTTGCCACATGATAGGTTTTCAACAGCTCAGGATAATGACATTTTCAATTCCTTGAAAATTTATTCAGCGCTCAAAGGGTTAAGGCAATTGATTTTATGTACCTTTTGATAAAATAGATTTTCACACCTCTGCCTTGCTCGACCCCCCCCCCCCACCACCTCCAGGATTTCTGACGGGGGGGCACGTCCTCAGGCTCTTCCACGGACACATGGACGAGTGTCTGGCCATCTCCTCAACCGACCAGGGAGACGACCGCAGGTGAGCAGAAAGCATATCTTTAGGCTTTCCAGCATTTAGTCTCAGAATGAGGAACACTTTACAGCAAACATTGCATCTGCACCACGTGCTGATCATACAGTAGCGTGGATTTGATAGGCTGTGATTCCACGCCCTCTTCCCGAAGATCTGTCATCATGTAGCTCAACAAAGCATGTACCGTTCAACGGCTAGAGATCTTGTTGAGCAGCTGAGAATTATCCAGTGTGCCAATTTACCATTGTAAAGCAGATTTACAGGGTTAGTGGAAGTTTTTCATAAGAGCGCCATCTCACAATGTGGTTCCTCAGTGTGCGTCAGAGTAATTCTTTAATAGCAGCAAAAATGTGCAGGATGGGAAGGGAAAAAACAGAAGATAGGTAAGTTCTAATGGCTCCTCTCTGCTCAATGATATTTGGGCCACTTTCGTAGCTGTGCTCACTCAACCCTGTCCTCCCAGAAACGCTCAGTATGAGGGCGGGGCAGTTTGCAGCCAGGCCCGATCTCTGTGGAGGCTGGAGCCACTCAGAATCAGGTGAGGACACTTCTTGTTTACCGTAATGAATAAGCAACAATATCATACCAAATGCTGACATTGGAAAAGTATTACGCTATGTTCAGGATATGTATAGGGTGAAGTCAGGTAAATTTAGCCATCAGCTAAAATGGGACAAATAAGGTTGGAGTGTCATATCTCTATAAAGTCTTAATAGCCAATCACTCTTAATAAGTTTAAATCGTTACTACAATGGAACTAGATGTATTTTAACTTTTGGTTGAGTCTGAGGGTGTTAAGTTGGGTGGGGCAATTTTTTATATTTTTATGGCTCTTTCAAAATTTTGCCAAAAAGTGGCCCAATTTACCTGACTTTATCCTACATTCATGAGGAATATTCAGGAATTTCTTGCTTTTCATGATAAAACAAGATTTTGAAATGTATGGTAAATATACGATGTATCCTGGAATTTTCAACCATTATTGTTTTTTTTATTGTATGATTTGTTTGCACAGTGGGAATACATTTACTGATGTGTACTTCCTGTATGAATTGTGATGGAAATGTAATGATTGATCTTCCTGTGTGTAGCTGGAGTGGGGGGCATATGAAATGGGGCCAGCCATTCCGTGTGCGCCACATCACCACGGGCCGCTACCTGTGTTTGGATGAGAAGGAGGGCCTGATGGTGCTGGATCCGGACAGAGCCAACACAAAGGTGTCAGCCTTCTGTCTGCGGCCCTCAAAGGTCAGTATGTAAGACCTCTGTTGATATTCCATTTGAAGACCACAAAGGAAAAACAATCAGAGTCCAAATTTTGCATTTTTGTATATTTTATATATTATGTATTATTATAATATTTATTATAATATATAATAATACTATATATTATTATAATATTTGATATATTTTATATTTTTTGCATATTTTTTCAGTGCTTTGTTTCTAAAATCGTTTTGAATTTTTAATTCATCAATTATCCACAACGCGAAAATGTGACTGATCATTTTTCCATTGTGGTCTTCATTTCATTTCAGACATTTAATACACGCTCTTACCATGAGCAGCTTGCTCAGTCATTCAGTTTTAAAGCTGGATATATTACCTGTGTAACTCAGATGTAGGAGCTTAGCCTAAAACTAAAGGGAACTGGAGTGGCATTGGGACAGACCAGACTGGTGAGCACTGAAATAAATATAGTTTAATTTACTGCCAATGTTGAAACAGCATTTAGTGGGTTAGCTGCAATTATGCAATAATAACAATTTAAATTAACCACCTGTCTTCTCTTTAAACTAATTGGACCAGATTATTTAATGTTAGGAATCACGAAGATCAGCCCAAGAACATTCGAAAATTTGTTACTCTAAAGTAAACAAAATCATCTTGGTAGCTGTTGAACTTGGATCTGATATGTACTAAGCTTGTCATCTGCAGTTATGAATTTTTCTCTCTCTGCTCTTCAGATATTAGGTGCATTCGTTATGTATGGTAATATTCTTTATACTGTAATTCTATGTGGCATTTTATCTTTCCTAACAGTCTGCTGTTCTCTTTTCTCTTGCTATCACCTCCACCCTGCCACCCAATCTCTTTTCTCTCCTTCCTCCTCACCCCTCTCACTCTCCTCCCTCCCTTGTCCTCCCTGGTTCCCTGAGCAGGAGAAGGTGGAGGTGGTCCATAAGCGAGATGTGGAGGGCATGGGAATTCCAGAGATAAAGTACGGGGAGTCCATGTGCTTTGTGCAACACGTCTCCACTGGCCTGTGGCTCACCTATGCCTCTGTGGACGCCAAGGCTGCCCGCCTGGGGCTTCTAAAGAGGAAGGTGTGATGGTGTTGGGCGGGTGGATAATTGCAAAAGCATAGATAAATAATCACAAATAGAAAAACACATAAGAAACCCATGAAATTTTTTCTTAATGGAAAAATGCTTAGCAAGTTCTAAATCTATGGTAGGAATGGGCGACTCTTGTCCAGGCAATGTCTGCGGACTTTTGTGGTCTCCTTTTAATCTGTAGGCACTTACAGCCTAGAAAATACGGTTTTGGATTCATTAGCAAATCAGCGACTTAAATCAATGACTGAAGATGAAGCACACCTAAAATCCACAAACACTGCGGTCCTCTCCGACCGGAGTTGCCTATCCCAGATTTATGGTCGGACTGTGATCCGAAAGGAGGAAATTGCAGTATCATGTCCTGGTCGATAAAAATGAAATTAAAACATATATTTCTTTTAAGGAAGCCCCACTGAATAACCAACACTGACTCCTAGACCCATTCCTTGAAGTGTTTTTAAAAATTGTTAGCTATGTCTAGAACTGTTCATAATAATGTATGCTGTTATGCTGGTTTTGGAGGTGTTCTGTTACTATATACAGTACTATGTACAGTGTACTGCTACATATTTCTCACTTGATTTGTCCTTGAACTTTGATAGTTTCTTCATAATTTTAATATGTAATATATTTTACTGTTAGATATCATCTACAAAATATCAAAAATTGACATTGACGTGTTTATTGAAGCACAGAACTACTTTCAGGGGTTGCTTGCCAGCAAAAGCTGGAGGAATCTACTGCTGGAAAAAGTATGATTTGTAAAATGTCCGCACCTCTCTTGTCCACTATCCCAGGCTATTCTGCACCAGGAGGGGCACATGGACGATGCCATGTGTGTTTCCCGCTCACAGACTGAGGAGTCTCAGGCTGCCCGTATGATATACAGCACCACAGGCCTCTTCAACCAGTTCATCAGGTATGTGACCTGCAATCCCTGCTCCCATCTCCCCTCTATCCCACAAACCGGCTCTGAGTTCCTCTCAAAAGGCAACTTACAATCGGTTTTATCATCTGAACACTGATGAAATTTCTGAAGTTTCTTTCAATCTTTGTTAATTTCCAGGGATGTTTCGTTTTTTTGCTCTTGAAAATGAGATTGATGTTCAACTGTTCATACACTGGTGATTAATGCTCTTTCCTTTGTTGGGAACCCACTGATTGGTATATAATTCAAATAACAATGAACCGGAGCCGAAACGTAAGACCGGCTGACAGTATCTTATAGTGTGTTTTTAGATGGTAGTGAGAGCATCTCTGTCTCGCCCTCCTCAGGGGTCTGGACTCTCTGAGAGGGAAGAACAAGCCCGCCACCCCAGTGTCCCTCCCGCTGGAGGGGGTTGTCCTGTCCCTGCAGGATCTCATCTTCTACTTCAGCTACCCTGAAGAAGAGCTCGAGCACGAGGAGAAGCAGACCAAACTACGCTCTCTGCGCAACCGACAGAACCTCTTCCAGGAGGAGGTGAGAGAAGGAGCAGGCTTTTTGGAGTTTACCTATCCCCCTTCTCCTGTGCTTGAGAATCACATATTGAGTACTGCCATTTTTAAAATAACCAATGGAATCATTACATACTTTACATTACATTCCAGGGATTTAGCAAATGCTCTTACCCAGAATGACTCACAACAAAAAGTGCGAAAAGACCAAAAGTGCCGAAAATTAGAAGGTGGTTGCAATCCAAGTGCCAGTTGCAGCCACAGAACTTGGATCACGTAGAAATTCCTCCTCAAATAGTAACATATTGTAAAGAGAATGCCAGCTGCTAAGGTTCAGGGGGTGGGAGAGAGGTATAGCCTGAAGAGATGAGTCTTAAAACAACACTTGAAAGACACCAGGTCTCTGCTGTTCTGACCTCTGTGGGGAGGTCGTTCTATCATCCCGGAAGCAGGACAGACAGCTGCCATGACGGAGAAGTGCAGGAGCTCTGAGGGGGAGTGCCAGGCGGCCAAAAGTGGAAGAACAGAGTAGGTGTGTAGGGTTTGCTAAGGTCCTGAAGGTAGGCTGGGGTAGACCATTGGAAACCTGGTATGCTATCACCAATGTTTTAAATTTGATGCAAGCCATAAGAGGGAGCCAACAGAGGTCAGCGAGAACGGGGGTGGCATGAGTGTGTCTGGGCAAGTTGAAAATCAGACGAGCTGCAGCATTCTGGATGAGCTGCACAGGTTTAATTGCAGATGCTGGGAGGCCAGCGAAAAGAGAGTTGTAATAGTCCAGGCAGGACAGTACCAACGCTTGGACCAAAAGCTGGGTGCAGGAGGAGGTAAGCAAGGGGCAGATTCTCCAGATGTTGTACAGGAAGAATCTGCATGTTCGGGACACCCTTGCAATATTCTCAGAAAGGGACAATCAGTTATCCATAACCACTCCAAAATTCATTGCACAGGGAATCGCCCCCGTGTTATCTGTAATTTACTAGTGCAGTACTTTAATGTTTTGTGCTTTGTAATCTTTGTTCAGGGCATGATCACACTGGTGCTGGACTGCATTGATCGGCTGAATGTTTACAACACTGCTGCCCACTTCTCCGAGTTTGCTGGAGAGGAGGCTGCTGAGTCCTGGAAGGAAATTGTCAACCTGCTGTATGAGCTCTTGGGTATGGAACAAATGGACGTACGTACATTATAAAGTAGTGTGCAGCGATGATTATGCAGTATCACTTTTGTCTAAAAGGTGTCCTAATATATTACTTCTCTATAATTTTTAGGTGAAAATATATTGAAAAATACTATTGTAGGCAACAAGTACAAAATAAATCATTCCCATAAGTATATTGAGGTAAAAATATGGGTAATACACAAAAATACTGAAAACATCGATTTTTGTTGTTGAAAGGTGTAGAAAATTTTAGTATTTTGACTCTTGCATAGCCTGAATGCATGTTTGAAGGCTCATGATTATTGATGCAAAAAAAAAAAAAAAAATAGTTTGAGGCAGTATTATTCGTAAAATTACCTCTGATAGTCAGTCGTTCCAGTATATAAGGTGACATAAACTTTTAACAGTGTCACAGTGTTAAACACAATGGCGTGATTTTAAGTGCTGCCATGGCACTGTTAGAAACACCATCAAGCGCTTCAAAGAGACCGGTTTGCTGAAAAATGGTGGCAATAGAGGTGCAAAACAAATGTTCGTTTTGTCTTTTGATGCCTCTGATGTTCATTATCAGAGTATAACAAGTAAAAAAAAAATTGTCAGTTGACAGTATGACAACTCCCTGTTGCTATTAATAGCGCCAAAAGTGAGGAGAAGAAAGTATGAAGATCTACTATTTCCAGACACCTGTGTGAAAATGGCCTAACAGTTGTGTTGCTGTCAAGAGCAGGTAACATCAAAAAAAGACTTAAGTTTGCCAAGAAATTCAAGGATTGGACACCAGTGGACTGATTACAAGTCCTTTGGACTGATGAATCAAAATTTTAAATTTTCTCACCCAAACGCAGAACTGATGTTTGCCATACAGTTGAAAATCGTTTCAAAAATGACTGTTTAACCCCTTCAGCGAAACATAGAGATTGTAATATTATGGTTCGGGTTTCAGTCTGCTTGAAAAGAGCCAGTGATCCCATAAATATCAGCAGAATAATGGATCAAAAGCAGTATCACAGCATCCTTGAAAGGCAAGAGGCATGCATTGCCATCTCAAAAGAGACTAATTGGTCAGGGATTTTATTGTCAATAAGATAATGACCCAAAAGACTCTACTAAGTTGTGTAAGAATTCTCTGAGTTGGAAAGAAACATCTGGTGACATAAAAGTTTAACTTGGCCTGCTTAAAGTCAAGACCTTAATCCGACCGAGCAAATTAGTTGTAACATCGATGGAATCTCTTTGGAATGAACTTCAAAGCGTATGGAATGGTTTAACAAGTGAGGAAATAAAAAACGTGAAAATTATGCCTGAAAGATTAAATGTTGTAATCAAAGCAAAGGGTGGTCACAGTAGATGTTGACTTATTCTCTCTCTTTTTATATTGTTATCTGTTTACTTATTTTCATCTATATGATCCAGTATTACATGGTGTATAATCATCACTGCACGCTACTGTACATATGTTAAATTGCACGCACACACACACACACATACACACACACACACGAACACTGCGCACACTACTGTCTGAGCCTCTGGGTACGATATAATCACAAATAAATGTAATATTTGGAAACGCTACAATGAACACTCACCACACATGCACATATTCACATGTACAAGCATTTCACATGGATGGAATTCATGTAACTGATGACAACAACACTGTCTTCCCCCAATAGCCTCCCTGATAAGAGGAAACCGGGCTAACTGTGCTCTGTTTTGTGATAATCTGGACTGGATTGTCAGCAAACTGGACCGTTTGGAAGCCTCCTCAGGTATTCTTCTGACCCCCCCCCCCCAATTCACCTCAATGAAGCAGTTTTCACTTTGGTAGGAGTGCTCATATCTGTTCTCTGTTCCTCTGGGTCGATAGGTATTCTGGAAGTGCTGCATTGTGTTCTCATTGAGAGTCCAGAGGTTCTCAATATCATCCAGGAGAACCATATTAAATCCATCATTTCACTGCTGGACAAGCATGGGCGTAATCATAAGGTAGGCATTCCTGACCGGTAGAGAGGCCACACAGTCTGGTTAGTGCCTTCTAGATCAGTAGTAACCAACATAGTCCTGAGAGATGCACTGTCCTGCAGGCTTTCATTCTAACCCTAATTAAGCATTCAACAGTTAGAGATCTTGCTCAGCTGTTACTTGAGAAGTCAGGTGGGCCAGTTTGGGGTTGAAATGAAATCCGTTTAACGATAAAATTCCTTCAACATGGCTGGTTTGTTTTACGATCTGTCAAATTTGACTGACATAAGGTAAAAGAGTGCCGCTTGGCGACACTTTTCCAAAAAGAAAAAAACACTGTCCGCCACTGACTCATGGATTCTTCCACTAAATGAAATGTTTGGCTGTCAAATGAAGCAGATGTAGCAAGTCCTAATGGCAGACTGCATGTCTGTGTGTACCAATCAGGTTCTGGATGTTCTGCGCTCCTTGTGTGTGTGCAACGGAGTGGCTGTGCGGTCCAATCAGAACCTCATTACAGAGAATCTGCTTCCGGGTCGTGACCTCCTGCTGCAAACCAGCATAGTCAACTATGTCAGCAGGTAATTTGTACTTCTTGCATGACATTATAAGGGCACATAACCTGTATATTTTAAAGCAGCAGTAACATTGTTTGAGTCCAGTATGGTTAAGGGCCCCATTTTTCCGCATGCGCAACGTTTGACGATACTCACACAGGCCAGTTGCTATGCATATTCCTATTTTCCTTCTTCTGCAGGGACTCACTTGTACTTTTCCTCAAGTGCTGCATGAAGCTGGGTGGAGAGATGAATATTGAGGGCGTAGTTATAGTGCGAGGGGTGCTTTCATGGTAAAGTAGGTGACTCCTGTGGGGGTGTTATTTAAATGAGGTTGTGCTGGGTAATTAATGAAATCATCAGGCAGACTGCATGTAATTCCCCAGAACCACTTCTAAACGGAAGCACAACCTATGCTTAATTTCACCGGAAGATGCTGACAAATAGAATAATCTGTCCTATCTAAAGGAAATAATATAAATAATTTATCATGATTGTATCATGTTTACTGTATTCCAGACCACACCTAAAGTAGAAGTTAACAATATTTATTGAATTTGTTTAGGCATGGGAATTTGTACTGATGAAGGACGGTATAGGGTCAAGTAGGTAGAGACCAGTGTCGGGTAACGGGAAGCCCCTGCCGATGAGATTCAGGGTGGCAATCTCTTCTTGCAGTCTTAAAGGCTCTTCAAGTCCCCTGGGGTTCCTATTAAGTGATATGGTGAGAGATGAATAGAAGGGAACGAGAGGGAGGGACTTCGAACGAGACAGACAAGGATTATAGAATGAAGGTGGTATAAATATGCTGGTTGGTTAGGATGTGGGTGTGGTCAGTTAACGTTTGTTGATGAACGGAATCTGACCAATCGCGACGCGAGAAAGCTGAATCACACGTGTGTGATACCAAACCTGTATCTCATGGATTGCATCACACCGATTTTGAGTCATTTATGGGATAAAAGGCTTTATTAATATCCACAAAATAATGGTGAGAGCCTTAGCATATAAGCAAAATCTACTAGGGTACTTGTACACCTTCCTTTTGCAGGTATATCAGAGCCCTGACACAGGGTACTGGAATTATTTATGGTTTGATCTGGCCTTATTGATGGTTAGCTGCTAAACTCAACACGCCTACTTGTGGCTTTAGCATAGTGCTGGCATGTGTTTAAATATACTCAGAAAAACCAGTCCCATTGATTAAATAGCAGATGACGTTGCAATGGTCCTTGCGTATATCACATATGATAATAATATGAAAATTATTTCATATTAAATTACATATGAATGTAGTGCCCTGTGTCTCATTTTTTATGCACACTGTGAGGTTAAGTCTCATTTTTAAAATACTGTAATTGCTAAGGAGTTATTTCCCACCAGTAAATAAGATTTTGGCTTTCTCACTGAGGCATTTTATTTGGTTTTCCTTGACTAATTTTGTTGTTGTTTTTCTCCCTCCTCAGCATGAGACCCAACATCTTCCTGGGCACGTGTGAGGGCTCCACTCAGTATAAGAAGTGGTATTTTGAGGTGATAGTGGATTACGTGGAGTCTTTTGTAACGGCTCAATCAAGTCATCTGCGAGTGGGCTGGGGCATGACCGAGGGGTACAGCCCCTACCCTGGGGGCGGAGAAGGCTGGGGGGGCAATGGCGTCGGAGATGACCTCTACTCTTATGGGTTTGATGGCCAGCACTTGTGGTCAGGTGAGCTGAAACTGCATGAGGTGTAATTCTCTGAGGGTGGGATGGGGTATGGGCAGCATCAATGGAGGGGAGGTTCCTGGTAGCCAGGGGAAGGGGGTTAGAGTTTCTATATTGCTAGCCCTTAGCTCTTAGACTGGTGTGTTCCTATGGTTAGATGTATCCACAGAGCTATAGAAAACACTAGAGTGGACACGAGACCAGTTTTGGTGAGATTCGCATTTGCCATCTTACCGAAGGATAGTATCCCGCATTGAACTGTGAGAAATCTTCGACCAAGGTAGTTTAGAGGTGTAATACAGAGATTATGTTGATGATCTTTACATGAAGTAAGATTCTAAGGGTATATTATCCTAGGTGAGGTTTGTATATAAGCATATGTGAAAAATATACCCGAAAGTAAACTTGATGCTGATGATACTACAATTAACAGATTTATCATTTATAATACATAATATTTTTACTGTGAAAGAAATTCAGTGTTTTTCATGTCATTTTATCTAGTCGCATATGCACATGTATAGCGTTTGATTAAGCAATTCCCCTGCCGATTCCTAACACAAGATGGCGGACGCGTCTCACGTTTTCTGGTTGGTTCAGCCAATGACGTTGTCCACTCTAGAGTTTTCTTTAGCTCTGTGGATGTACCCTTTTCAAAGAGTAGCCCTTCAATAATGAGCCATTCCCTCTCTCTCAAGGGCACGTACCTCGGCAGGTGGCCTCGCCCAATCAGCACACGCTGACTGCAGACGATGTGGTCAGCTGCTGCCTGGACCTGAGTGTGCCAAGTATATCTTTCCGTATCAATGGCCACCCTGTGCAGGGCATGTTTGAGAACTTCAACTTGGATGGCCTCTTCTTCCCCACCATCAGCTTTTCTGCTGGTGTCAAGTAAGGACAAGGAGTCTGCGGTCCTTAAGTATAAATGTTATTCCCTGATAATTCACTGAAAAAATGTAATGTAAAAGTAAGTGTAATGTAAAAGGTAATGTACCTCCTCTACTGCTAGAGGACAAAACTTTGCTTGTGCGCGAAACAGGACTTAGTATGTGCTCCAAGTATAGAATCTTTGGGTGAAATGGAGTTGGTTGCGCTTGAAAGGAGAATCTGGGAGGCATAAACAATTGTGGGCGGGAGGAGGATCAGAAGAAGAATTTGGTGGTAGGAGGAGAGTTCCCTAACTGCTGTTTTCTCTTTATCTCGAAGGGCACGTTTTCTCTTGGGTGGTCGTCATGGAGACTTCAAATTCCTCCCACCACCTGGCTATGCCCCCTGTTATGAAGCCCTTCTGCCCAAAGACAGGATGCGAATTGAACCCATAAAGGAGTACAAGCACGACTTTGACGGCGTCCGAAACCTGCTCGGCCCCTCGCAGTCACTCACTCACACTTCCTTCACCCCCTGCCCTGTGGACACTGTGCAGGTAGCATGCTGTCTGCATTCTGCAACATTTATGCAGTATTCTGGCTAGCTAAACCAAAGACCCTTTTGTGTAAATTGGTTCCCAGGCTTGATTGAATTCTTTAGTTAGAGAACAAACCCTTCAAACTCAACTTTAATCCAAAAACGCTTCACAGCACTCTTACGCGTTTAAGTTGATCTCCTGCTCTCATGTCGTTGTCAAGCAGTGAGGAACAACAGGAGCCAATTGTTGGGGGGGGAGGTTCACAGGAGAAAGGAGCTTTATTAGATTAGTCTACAGTCCAGGGTTGAGCAATGGAAGGCAGACTAGACATGGTCAATGGGCATTCAAAGGTCAGGCTGCGGTGAATGGTGCACAAGCAGTTGGGCCAGGCTAAGTCCATGATCCAGTGTAGTGTTAACTCCAACAGGTCAATCTGTGGGGAATAGGAGATACAGGGAAGAGGAAAGATGACTCAAAAGAGGGAGACAAATGATGAGGGAAATAGCCACCACAAACACAAGGCAGAGTAAAGAACAAGGAAGGAAAGCCCTGGAAAAATCCACTGGAGGGCCGCTTGGTACCCAAAGGCTTATCTTACAATCTGGGAAAGGAGAGGACAACTTAAATACACAGAGACAATGAGTAGTAATGAGGTACAGGTGAAGGTGAAGGAGTGTGGAATGCACACTAGGAGGGGTGAAGCAATGAGACAATTAGTGAATGATGGGAATCAATGAAAAAATCAGAACCAAAACTGAAGCAGGCAGCCGGATTGTGGGGGAAAACTAATTAACGGGAACACAGGACGTGACGGTCTTGTCCCGCTGTTTTAGGTACTCCTGAATTATTGTCCCTAAAGATTCATTGTTCATTGATCAGATTGTGCTGCCACCTCATCTGGAGCGCATTCGGGAGAAGCTGGCGGAGAACATCCATGAGCTGTGGGCTGTCACTCGTATCGAGCAGGGCTGGACCTATGGGCTGGTGAGATGCTTTTTCAGTTTTACCACAAATCTGTAGACTGCAGATTATTCATTTTAGCAAAGAATGCTATTAGAAATGCTACACTTAAAGCAGCCTTGCCAGCTTCAAAGCTGAATATACAGTTCTGTCTTCAAAAGCTACATAGCCAACAGAAACTAGTCTGTCTGCTCTTTTTTCTCGCTTGTCCTTCTCTCTTCTCACCAAACCTGGTCTCTGTCCCCCTCAGTTCCGTGATGACAACAAGAAACTGCACCCTTGTCTGGTGGACTTCCAGAGTCTCCCAGAGCCAGAGAGAAACTACAATCTACAGATGTCTGGTGAGACACTCAAGTGAGTGTCCTTTTCATTCTAGAATTTTCATGAAACGTATGACTTACCATAGCCCCCTCAACTTGTGACAAATCCAGCAAGTCTCCCCATACTATCTTAGCCCACTCGTTCTTCAAGTTTTCTCACTGGAATAAACACTTTTGATGCAAGATGTAATAGGAATTAATTCTTTTTGCAGCTTAGCTGATAATGTTTGAAGTTGGACTAGGTTTACAAAATTGAATGATCGCAAGCGTTCACTGTATTATTAAAAACGAATCTTTATACACGTACTTATATTTTAACAGAAATTTGGACAATTTGGAAGATTTAATGATGTCTTTTTTTAAATGCTGTTAGTTTGAAACATGAAAATGACCAAAAACCCAAGGTTAGGTTTCAGTTGTTTCTGACTGTGAATGAACAGGACCCTGTTGGCTCTGGGATGCCATGTGGGCATGGGAGATGAGAAGGCAGAGGAAAACCTGAAAAAAATCAAGCTTCCAAAAACGTAAGTACTGAACACTACAAAATGGAGCCTTTCACTGCCGCCAACCTCATCAAAGCTTTTAAGCTCATGTGGGATATTTATTTGCCGATGAGTTCACCCATAGCACTCCCTTAGAGTATTACATACAAGAGCCATTAAATGGCATATTCTACCGGTCTCCGCTACATACTCAAGTTTACTTAATTCAAAAATGTTTCCAGAATAATGAGAAAAATGAAAATGTCACACATTCCAAAAAATAGCAGAATGCAGTACCCCAGCATATGGTTGATGTGTGTGCCAAGTTTTACGAAAAAACATCAATCGGTTTTCAAGTAATTATCCAGACAAAAACATCAATACAGCCAGAAGGACAGACATACAGACGGACAAAGCAATAGCTATATCCCTCCACATTACATGCCGTAGGGATAAAATTGGAGGCATAGTTGTACTCCAAACAGTGTTTTGTTTGCAGTTGAACTTTTCAGTAATAACTACAGTAGATGCCTTCAGATCCATGGCTACTTTTATAGACACATTCATCTGATGTGCTCCACTTCTGTTTACTGACGTCGGGCTATAATTGATCACTGACCTTAACACTTCTGACTTCACCTATCAGAAGCAGCCTGCTGACCTCAGTCTACCCCAATCAGGTATATGATGAGCAGCGCTTATAAACCTGCCCCTCTGGATCTAAGCCATGTCAAACTGACGCCCAATCAGAACACGCTGGTGGAGAAGCTGGCAGAGAACGGTCACAATGTTTGGGCTAGAGATAGAGTACGACAGGGCTGGACCTATAGCATTGTGCAGGTACTCTAGTTCCTTGCCTTTCTTTTACCCTTCCTTCAGCCTACGAACCTGATAAATGTAGGTTTTCCCTCCGTCATGTTATTTTTTTCTCCCAATCAGGACATTCCAAATAAGCGCAACCCTCGTCTGGTGCCCTACAACCTGCTGGACGAGAAAACCAAAAAGACGAACCGGGACAGCGTATGCGCCGCAGTGCGCACCCTGATTGGCTACGGATACAACATCGAGCCTCCTGACCAGGAGAGCAGTGAGTCTCACCTTTTCTTTCCTGGCATTCAAGCTTTACTCCCATTGTGTGTCAGTATTTTAACATATGTTCCATGTTGTCTTTTTTTGCATGTAAATTCCCTCCCACCCTTAGTAATTTGAATCTCAGTCTGTAGTCTTGGTGGATGCCACTTGCAGTCTCCTGGCTCATCATGTTTCAGAAGTGGTCAGGTCAAGCCACTGATTTGTTGAATAAACCTTTTTCCAAGGCCGATTGGAAGGAAAAAATAGAGGCCTGCACTCAGTTTAGCCAATCAGGTAGTGAGTTTGGCATGTCCTGCTTTACGATTCATTCCCTCATTTGTTTCCCGTAGGTGGTCATGGGGTAGAGAACACACACGGAGACAAAGTTCGTCTTTTCCGCGCCGAGAAGTCATATGCGGTGACCCATGGGAAGTGGTATTTTGAGTTTGAGGCAGTGACCGTGGGGGAGATGCGGGTTGGATGGGCCAGACCCAGCGTCCGATCTGACACCGAACTCGGGGTGGACGACCTGGCATACGTATTCAATGGCTGCAAGGTACCCCTCCCTATATACCTGAAACAAATCATGCTCCCTTTAACCTCTTCAAGCCAAGCGCCCTCGGTACCAGAGTGAGCTGTGTAAATAACGACAAAAGCCATGTTAAGCCTATCATAATTGCTTTCAACCTGTTCCCGTTTAAGATTGCCTGATTAATAATCAGACTATTTATTTAGCAGATAATCAAAATTGAGACGTGTCTATTATGAAATTATTAATTTAGAAATGATAAAGAGAACATCAGTGAGTTACTCTGACAACGTACATGTAATACAAGTGATGCTACAAGGACAGCAAAAATACAAATGATTAATTACACCTCCAATGGCACATTACTGAAAATCCTGGGTGGAAAAGGTTAACATCCTTCTTATAATTGCACAGATTTATTTGTTATGTTATTTCTTTGTCTTGTAGGCTCAGCGCTGGCACGTGGGTAATGAGCCGTTTGGGCGACAGTGGCAGCCTGGTGATGTGGTGGGCTGTATGATTGACTTAGCTGAGATGAACATCATGTTCACCCTAAATGGAGAGATGCTCATCAGTGACTCAGGCTCTGAAATGGCCTTCAAGGACATCGAGATTGGAGAGGGTGAGATGATGCTGGGTGTGTCGTGTGTGTGTGTGTGTGTGTGTGTGCGCGTGTTGTTTTTGTGTGTCAGGGTAAAAGGGAATCATTTTTGGGGAGATGAAGCACGAATATATTCTCATACCTTTATATTTTAACAAAGAAAGCACTGTACAAAGTCCAAAAACTACCTTAAGCAGAACAAACATCATGCAAACATCAGTCATTCACAAACTTCTAAATTGACATTAAGAAGGGACCGGAACTATTAGTGAGTGAATTTAGAATCTATGGGATTAAGTTATTTTTGCTATAGGCAATACCGCATCGCTACTTGCACAGCAGTCACCTTTTGCTAGATGTAGCTGATCGAATGATTAATGCAGCAGACTGATTGATTCCTTGGTTGGCTGATTTGATAGTGATTGTTGTAAACCTGCCCACCTTTGGTCACCCTGTGCTGTTTGGACTCTTCTCCCCCCGCAGGCTTTATCCCAGTCTGCTCACTGGGCTTATCTCAGGTGGGCCGGATCAACCTGGGTCAGAATGTAAGCAGCCTGCGCTACTTTGCCATCTGTGGCCTGCAGGAGGGCTTCGAACCCTTCGCCATCAACATGAAGCGAGACATCACCATGTGGTTCAGCAAGAGCCTGCCCCAGTTTATACCCGTCCCCACAGACGACCCCCATTTTGAGGTAGAGTACGCCGAGCAGACCACAGGGTTAGCTCAGAGTCATGGACATCTTGACATTCCCAGCTAATGCTGTCTTCACTTATCGCTATTATTAGCTCTTTAATTCTGGTAAAACATTATGCTAGAATCAATGCTGATTAAACTGTTGGTCAAATATTTGAAATTATTCGACCTTTTGGACGCCTATAATTTGCAATTTATATTATTTCACATAATTGTGCAACGTATTTTATATCAAACATATTTATTTCAAAATTCCAGCAGGTATGTTCTTTTTTTATGGACGTTTGAAGACTTAAATTACACCTTCAAGCTAGTCCACTATCTACAAAATAAATTGGGTACTCCTTCATCAGGGTGTTGAGTTAATGGAACAATTAATTGATTCTCTATAAAATAATAATTCCTGACCCTGCCCTTCGTTCCCTGGCTCGCTGCAGGTAACTCGCATTGACGGGACGGAGGAAACCGCTCCCTGCCTGAAACTGACGCACAAGACATTCGGCTCGCAGAACGCCATCACCAACTTGCTGTTTCTGCGGCTTAGCATGCCCATTGAGTTCCATGAGACCTTCAAGGTTCCTGCAGGGACCACGCCTCTCACCAGGGCACTGACCATACCCGAGGAGGAGGTGGTTGAGGTGGACCCCGACTCAGAGTTCGAGGTGCTGAAGAAGTCGGCCAGCCGCAAAGAGCAGGAGGAGAAGGAGCCTTCTGTGCCAAAAGAGGTCCCCCCAGCCAAAGCGGAGAATGAGAAGGACGTGACTACAGAGAAGGTCAAGAGGAGAGGGTGAGAGGAAAAAGTATTGTATATGTGTTGTTTTAACCATTTTATTGGGAGAGTGGGTAGTTATTAAATGTCACAATTTCACCTGCGAGGGATGGGTTGCTCAAAATAAAAAAAAATAGAAGCCCCTGGTGTGGAAAAATATAGAAATAATTCACTCAGAATAGAGAGCACATTGCTTTCAGACACTGTGTAAATTGCTTTAAACCATTTTAATGTCTGTAAAACGACAACAAAGGGCTGACAGGTTTTTGCCTTGCTGGAGATCTGTAGTGGGGTCTTTGCAAATTTTCTCATTTCTGAAAAGTCAAGAGTATTTCAGAAGAACAAGTACACAATTCAGAGCTCAATTTCAAGCTTTCAAAAACGTGAAAAGCAATGAGAGGAAAAGTTTGAGAAAAGATGGTGCTGTAGACAGGAGGGTAGAGGACAGGCGGGTCACATGTTGGTTTCCTGGCGGTCACCTGGTAACTGTGCTCTGTGTGCCAGTTTTCTGTTTAAGGCCAAAAAGGCTGCCCTACCTCCCCCTCCTGTGGTCCCCACTGTGCCTCGTCTGGTGGAAGATGTGGTCCCAGACGACCGGGACGACCCAGAGATTATCCTCAATACCACCACCGTGAGTCTACCCGTCGCAGTAAACCTGTGCCAAGAACTCAAACACGGCATATAAGGCCTTATAAATAACTCACTCAGTCAGTCATATTACTACTTAAAAAACAACTTTGAAATACTCTGGTGTTGGTGCAGTGCTGTGGCAAAAATGTATTAACAAATTTCATTGTCTCTCTTTATTACCTTCGCCAACGATGCTATGTTTTTGCTGGCATTGTTTTGTCTGTCTGTCTGTTTGTGTACAATATAACTCAAAAAGTAATGCATGGATTTGTCTGAAATTTTGGGTGGGTTGCTACAACATTAGGGATGGACATTATTTATTTTGACCGTGATCAGTCAAACAATATGCCCACCACAGCAACCATCTTGCAATCCTATGTTGCAGCTACCTTAAATTTCTTATGAGCCATGTTCGCTCAGCAAGATTTCGATTGTGCTGCCTTGGCAGAGATTTGCACTCTATGAGTGCCTCTACTTTTCCTCTGTATTTGTCCTTCAGCCCTTCACCCCTGCCCTTTCTCATTCACCTCTTTCTCATTACCTCTTTCTTTCTCTCTGTCTTTGTCTTGCAGTATTATTACTCAGTTCGGATTTATGCCGGCCAGGAGCCCAGTAACGTGTGGGTGGGCTGGGTCACACCTGATTATCACCAGTTTGGCCAGAGTTTTGACCTCAACAGAGTGCGCACTGTCACTGTTACCGTGGGTGATGACAAGGGAAATATCCATGACAGGTCAGCTGCTGCACATTTATTCGCATGCGCGTACACTAGTGTTCGCACACATGGACCTACACAAGCACATACAGACATTTACACTACTTTTCTCATAGACAGATTCACACAGATGCAGACTTGCGATTGCTTTAGTGCATGCATTATTACTTTTTGTGGTTTCCCATTTTAACATTTTGTGTCATGGGAATAAATTTAATTTCTGCGTCCAGTACTGTCCTGTTACAAACACTGATAGCAAGGAATTGCAGAAACAGAAACACAGACAATAAACATGTATTCTTCCCCCGCCTTTGTGGCCCCTGCCTCTTCCACTAACCTAGTATGAAGCACAGTAACTGCTACATGGTATGGGGTGGGGACCTCAGCAACAACTCCCAGCAGGCCCGCTTCAGTCAGGAAGACCTGGTGATCGGCTGTCTCGTTGACCTGGCAACTGGTCTCATGACATTCACAGCCAATGGGAAGGAGGTCAATACCTTCTACCAGGTGAGTCCCCGCTCTTGAGCTTCATTTAGTCTTTGAAGAGTCTGAGCTGGTGTGGTGTGTTTAGGTGAATTCAGAGAGAGAAGGACTTGCAATTAAGTCCTCTGCCAGCAAGATTGGTTTAGAATAGAATACAGTAAGATGACCTTTTGCTGCCATTTTCAACATGTCAGGGGCCATATTCACAAAGAATCTTATATTAGCGCTAGGAGCACTCCTAAGTGGTGCCGAGAATTTCTACCAAAGTTACCTAAATTAATTCATAAAGGTGCTAAGAGCAACTCTTATTACAGACTTCAGTGAACTCCTTCATTAAAAGTAAGGGGTGCGGTCGTCCTGATTGCTCAGGATGGTGTTGTGTTTCATGTACTCCCTCATCCATTATGTTCACAGCAATTGGCTGATGGGGGGCCGACCTGATTGCGTTGCTGACATCCAGCTGTCAAACCCATTGATCCATTATACGGAAATATCTACATAAGTGTGCACATTAATGTCTCCCATTGCAATAAATTCTATTCACAAAATGTTTGGCTTCTTTCAAACAACAAAGACAGTTGTTTTGCAAACATATGTAACAGAAAAGCAAAATGGACATAAAAATAACTTTTAATACTGCATGGCACAAAAAAATGAGAGGGAAAATGATAATAAAAGGGGAAATATGGATCAGACATTCCATTGCTTTCAAGAAGAGATGCATGGATTGACATGTTTGCACATCAACACCTCCTCTCCACTGCTTATACGATTCAGTTAGGGGTGTGAAAAACAGCACTATTCCATGCAGTTGAAGGCAAGGGCAGAGATTGTAGAATACAAGAAGCAAGCATCTGCCACTGGTAGCTGGGTTTCACAGCTTCCATGATGAGACCTTAAATATGAAAACTGAGATGCATTTTAAACATAAATGTAATCATGGATGAAAGTTGACTACATGCCCGAGATCATGCATTTATTTATTCTTATTATTTGAACACATTGATTTCTCCTGGGGAGGCTCAGCACCTAAGCCTTTCACCAATCGCCTGTTTGATATATAGTACACTACACCTGGCAGTCTAGCAATTTCCATCAAATTGGTTTTGTTTTGCAATTTTCTTAAAGAAATTTGATGAACTGCTTAATAATATGGGTTGTGGAGAGTGCATTGACGGTTTGGTGAATGATCCAACTGATGAATTCCCGAGATGTGCTAAGTTAGTCCACGCTACATTGTTACACTTTGCCAGTGTTTATTGGCAAAATGGTCCGAACTTTGAGGTATGGAGTTACAACATTGTTTCCTTTGTTGGTGAAGTGATCGCTTCCTGAGCTAAGTCCATCACAATCACAACAATATACCCCTGTACTTGAGGTGATACGACATTAACAGCTCAATATTATTTATATGTTACATACATGTTCACCCAATGATGAAGCTAGAATTTGGCGGCTGCCATTAGTTTTTGTAAATTGCTCTTCCCCGACACAACTTACGAATCCTCTTGACTAATCTTAGTGACTCTGACACACTGGAGCTATACGTTTAGCTCTAAAAGTCTTTGTGAATTACTCTTAGTGAAAAATAGTAGGACACAACCATTTTTTGAGAGTTACTCCAAAATCTGCTGGTTAGCAGCTACTTCTGGGCTCAAGATTCTTCGTGAATACGGCCCCTATCTTTGGTATCCAGTTTGAGGAATAAGGACCCACCCAATCAACTTGTGACTTTTTGTGAAACATTTATGTCTATAATCAGAAATTGTTTTGCTATTAACTTTTTACTCTGAATTCAGTGATGCTCCAACAACTCTTGTAGGTACAGCAGTGTTGATTTGAGCTGTATTGCTGTGTTACAGGTGGAGCCCAACACAAAGCTGTTTCCTGCTGTGTTTGTTGAGCCCACCAGCCAGAATATGTTGCAGGTGGAACTGGGCAAACTCAAGGTGTGTTGCATTGTGATCTTTCTGTGACTCTTTCTTTCCTTTGCTCTTCCTTAAAATATTTCTTCTTCCTAATTGTCTATTACTCATTTATAATGTCATGAAATATTACAAGGTATGCCTAAGAGAACATTCTGTATTTTGAAAACTGCATCTAAATTCATCATATTGCTCTTTCTGCCCCTCTCCTCTCTCGTTCTTAGAACATCATGCCTATCTCGGCTGCCATGTTCCGCAGCGAGCGTAAGAATCCTGTTCCCCAGTGCCCACCACGATTGGATGTACAGATGCTGACACCAGTGATTTGGAGCCGTATGCCCAACCACTTCCTGCACCCAGAGGTGTCAAGAGTCAGTGAGCGGAACGGTTGGATGGTGGAGTGCGTCGAGCCGCTAACCATGATGGCACTCCATATTCCTGAGGAAAATAGGTATCTCCTTCACTCTGTTAGGGAACACAGCCTTCACCTGAAGAAGAGCTATCGCATTCTCACGAATACAGAATTATGCCTTTCTCTGGTGGACAAGTATCACATTCTGTTGGGGAACACTTTTCCTATAGGATATCTATATAAATTATGGAAATTGAATTTACCTGCTGTCCCCATTCACATAGTGTTTGAAATGCTGGTGCCCTTGTGTTCTTGAAGGGGACCTACTATGCCGATCCTTCTTTTAGTACATATTAGTAATGTTATAATGTTGGTTGTCCATACTCAAACTCTGAAAAGTTTTGAAACATAAGATACAGGGGTTTTGCCGTAATCCAAGAACGTGATTTCGTAAACGTGATTTCCTCTCTGAACAGCTCCTCCCGAGATCTTCACGAGATCTAGGCAAAACCTGACGTCAGGTTGTGCCGTCCAATTAATACAGACCTAGCCAGAGCCACCCACGGCACTGGACCTGCCCACACCGGAAACTATTCTAGCAGGCACTAACAACGGCAGATCATACTATGCCTTAGTAGCGTCTACACTTCTGGAAATACAAAAGAAGAACCGCAGATCATTTGAGGTGCAGTTTTGTCAGTATCTCTCCCAAAGCTGCTCGTCCGTTTACTTTTGGATGCAAAGAAAAACACCTATTTCTCTTCCAAAAGACGATGCCACCAGAAATCAGTGGGTAGCTTTTTTTGTTTTGCTGGCAGCAAATAGCCGCGGCCAAAGGGACCGTTAGCTGCTTGTGCTCAGCATTTCACCAAAGACAGCTTTGTTAATAAAGGATAATTCGACTCTGGATAAGCATTTTAGCTGCTTCTCAAACCTGAAGCAGCTGCATCGATCAAGCGCTCGGAGCCACAAGTTGTAAGTAACGATATAACAGCAAATAATGTAAGTGAAACTAACGTGTTACGGGTGGCTACTGGCTAGCAGGACCGCTAACGATAGTTAGCACTAACAACTGGCCTCAATCGCAGGCTTTCTAAAATATCTGAAGATAAATCCTGGATCGGTCGCGACTGTCCGTGACTCACAGACACAGAAGCTGTAAGTTGCTTTTACTGCATAAGCCAACCTGACGTGATAGCCAGTTGATTGTGGCTGTAGCACTGCGGCTAACGTAGCCAAGTTACTGTTGCTAATGTTTGTGTCCTAAATATGCAAGAGTAATTATCAGGGGAAATTCTACAGAAGGTGTGTGAACATAAACCTCATTTGAAGCTAACTTTTCATACTTGTTTGTAATTTGGATGCTTAGTACAACTGTCTTCGGTAACTGAACTTGTTGTCTGTAAAACCTGTATTGCAAGGGTTTGTCTCTGTGGTTGTTATGACCGCTCGGTTACCAGCTACTGCATGTTAGTTCGCGTGCCGTGCTAATTAAAAATTCTCCTGGTTAACTTATATGCAATAATTCTGATCGGTATGCTTGTGTTACTTCGGTAAGCATCAATGTGGCAGTTTCATCATAACCTTGCCCAATTGTAGCCACTACAGTTGAAGCTAACCGGAGAAGTGCTGTATGTGTCCGCAAAGTCAGGCTGAAAAGCACAGTTAGACCAGATGTAGGTTTTGCAGAGCTTGGGATACGAGTTTGGGTTTGTTTACGGCTGCTTGTGATCGCTTCACTTATCCATGACCAGGATCAGCCGGATACTTCACAAATGTCTGGGCAAGCTCTCTGGTGGTACCGTGAAAGCAAGGCGAAACGCAGAAGCTCTACCGTGTCTGGTATAACAAATGATTTCTCTGCACTACTGTGACATAATTTCATCCCCCTTTAAAAATTGTTGTGGCTAATAAAAAGCCGAAAAAGGCGGAGATTAAATAGGAAATTATTTTCTGTAGAAGTGATCAATTCGCTAGCTCCACATAAGCAACTTGTCCGCGCTAACGGAACTTACGGTCTGTAAAACCTGTATTATGTTCATAACATAACCAGAGCTCTCTTTAGCTGTCGCATACTAGCCATAAAGCTGCTTTCACATCGGACGCGAAACGAATTTTTCACGGGACAGATTAGCCTACATTCAAAGTCAATGCAAAGACGCGAATACATGCATTATGGGCACGTTAAGCAGCTTTCACATCGGACGCGAAACTAATTTTTCGCGCGACAGATTACATTCAAAGTCAATGCAAAGACACGAATACACGCGTTATGGGCACGTCAAGCGCTTTTCGACCGGACGCTTGAAACAAATTTTTTCGCGACAGATTACATTCAAAGTCATGACCGCTTATCAGCTACTGCATGTTAGTTTGCGTGCTCTGCTAATTAAAAATGCTCCTGGTTAACTTATATGCAGCAATTCTGATCGGTATGCTTGTGTTACTTCGGTAAGCATCAATATGACAGTTTCATCATAACGTTGCCTGATTGTAGCCACTACAGTTGAAGCTAACCGGAGAGGTGCAGTTAGACCAGACGTAGGTTTTGCAAAGCTTGGGGTGCGTTTTTGGGTGCTTCTGAAACGATCGCTTTACTTATCCATGACCGGGGTCTGCCCAATATTTCTCCAATGCCTGGGCAAGCAAATATCTCCGGTCTACACGTGGGTATGTCGACCCGTTCTACAAATGTGTCTATATGGGGTGGATTCTAGCTTTCCCTGCATCCTAGCTATAGAGTAGAAAAACCGCTGTACTCACCACTGTTGCCGTAGCAAACTGTAGCTGATAGCAAATTTGAGCTTGAGCTGCCAGATTTTCGCACTGCGTCCTCCACTTTTGCCGCTGCGTTTATTAGAACAAGTTCATTTCATTAGATCTATATTCAAGTATAGCGTTAGATTTCGGAATTTGCCCGCCGCTTTTTTATCAGATGGCAGACGTGTCTCATGTTACACTCTGGGGAAGCGGACCCGGAAAACTGCGTTCTGCAGCCTTGTCCCGCCCAACTCCGCCCTCCACAGAGCTGGCCAGTCAGAAGAAAGTGGGCACACGGGGAGTGGGGGCCATAGCGGAAGAGCCACCCCAATGAGGCGTTTCAGGCAGAGACTACAATGGACTACAAATGGGGTTTTTGGAGGATGGCAGTATGAGCTAAATAAGGACCCTGTTTTGGACTTTGAACAATCAAGAGTACTCTTGGGGAGTCCAAGATCAAAATATAACCTTGGAAATATAGCAAAATAGGTCCCCTTTAAAGCTTGTCAGAGGATGCTCTCAAATGCAGTTTAATTTAGTTAGCTTGGGTAAAGTGCATTGTGGTTTTTACTGCCAATGATTATAGTTAATTGAATTGAAGAGGCTGAACTCAATCATGCATCCCTTATCTCTCTTACTTCCTCACTCTCCACCTTTCTCTCCTTTTTGCTCTGTTCCACAGATGCATTGATGTCCTCGAGCTCTCCGAGCGTCTCGACCTTCTGAAGTTCCACTATCACACGCTGATGCTGTACTGCGCAGTGTGCGCACTGGGCAACAACCGGGTAGCTCACGCGCTGTGCAGCCACGTGGACGAGTCGCAGCTCTTCTACGCCATTGAGAACACCTTCCTGCCAGGGCCGCTGCGCAGCGGCTACTACGACCTGCTCATCAGCATCCACCTGGAGTCGGCCAAGCGCGCCCGTCTGCTGACTAACAAGGAGTTCATCGTGCCCATGACCCCAGAGACGCTCAGCATCACGCTCTACCCAGATGCGGACCAAGCACACGACCTGCCGGGAGTGGGACTCACCACCTGCCTCCGCCCCAAACCAAACTTCTCCCATGTCAACTTTGTGGGAACGGACCCTGCCCTGTACACACTTAGCCCAGTTATTCCTCTGGAGGTACGACTGTCTGACGATGATCCTCTAGTCTACACTGTTATAAACTTGCACCTTTTTAGCCAGTTATTTTAACTGTAATTTTACAAAAAGTTTATAACAGAGGTTCCGCGTATAACCAAGGAAAAATACGCGCCTCAGCTGACGAACAGTAGCCAAATCGGTGCCTCTTAGAAAAGGGGATAAATAATGAAAGTCAAAGAAAGAAATACTGGAGCACATGAATACTTAGGCAATTTATTATGGTGCAGGTGACTAATGTTTCGACAGTGTCTTCTTCAGAAGCAAAAGAGATTCCGCGTATGTTAAGTGTAAACCACAGTGAAATGTGTGCAGGACTCCACTTACAGTTAAAATAACCAGGAAACAATGCATTAATTTAACTGTTAAATTCAGTCAGTTTATGACAGTGTAATGCAATGGTACAGTTGGTAATAATGAGTACAGGAATCAGTAATGAGCAATGAATACAGTAATCAGATGCTAATTGTGCTCGAAAAGACACGTTGAAATGGGGAAAGTCAAGTATTGTTTATGAAAGGAATCAAATAACGGAAAATTGAATGCATAAAACCTGTAAATGACAAAGAGTGGGACTCACCACTCAAGATGTTTTAGTTCAGTGTCTTTCCAACTCTGTCCTTGAGGACCACTGTCAATGCTGGTATTTGTTCCAACCACATCTGCAGTCTCAGAATTTTAATGAGTTGGGTCAGTCCATGTCAAATCAACCAAGAATTTTCCTTGACCTTCCGGATTTTTTTTTCAAATTTGGGAAAACGTTTGAGACCTAGAGTAACGGTCAGAACTGGAACATTTTTTGCACTGAGCCTCTTAATGAGAGAGATATGCGCTGATGAACTTTGAGCTAATTAGTGATACCTTATGAATTTAAATAACCATATAGCACCTGGAGAGCTGATTCTGGTGTCAGTTTTAAGCTTTTTCAAGCCCTGCAAGCTCAATGGAGAAACTGTCTCCTGAGGTTAACTAGACAAAAAGTTATCACAAATGAAATATTTCAAGGTGTTCCTGTCGTTTCTCAGGTAATGATTAAAAAGATGCCTTTTCAAGTCTCTCTTTGAGTATAGTTCAGCCTTTTGCTCATACTGCTCTGTTGTTGTGAACTGGCAGTTTACATTTTCTATCTGTGAAACTGTGAATTCAGAAGTTGACGAGGAGTGAGGATCTGTTGATCATACAGGGGTTGCAGTCTGACCCTGGCTGCTTAGCATTTTATTGTGCCCCTAATGCCACCAGTTGGTCCTGCCCCATTTCAGATGCCCTCCGATGTTTGATTGCCATTCGTTCAAGACTGCAGCCGGATCAATATGTGGACAACAAAGGGGCAATCTCTTCTGTTTGCCCCATGGCAGGAGCTCTTATTATTGCACTTAAAATTATTGTGAAAAATATATCGTCCAGCACTAGGGGGGGCTCAAGATTTGGTTGAGACAGAATAATTGGTTGCTCATATTCAGGTACATTTTTATATTGGCCCAGGACAGGAATATTTATTGGTGTTTTCTGTTTTTTGGGGTGCCGTGGCTGCTCTGACCAACCAAGGTATATGGGAGCCAGAGTTTTTTTTTTTCTCAAAGAAACTGAAGCCAGGAAATTTATTCATAAAATCTTGCTACTGAAATTAAATGGGCCTCCCCTGAGGCTCAGTTGAAAATAAGCAGTTTGGTTTGATTGGAAACAATGTAATTTGTGTATTGCCTTATGAATAGCACATTTTTGAATGGAGTTGTCATATATAATTGCTCATTTCTTAGAAACTGTTTGCATTCTTATCAACAAATATACATGATAGCTTCTTTACATCATCAGGGACCTCTGACATGAATTACCAGAAAATTGAAAGGTATCTTTTTTTGAGGTGCATCTTTGAATTTCATGATTTCTGGTAACTTTTTTTAGTTGGTCTCAAGAGGCAGCTTGTGCAGTGGGCTTGAAAAAAAACCTTCAAAATGACTCCAGAATCAGCTCTTCAAGTGCTATACTTTCAGAGATATGGTTGTTTAAATTTGCAAGGTATCAATAATTAGCTTAAAATTTCTTAGCGTGTATCTCACTGATTAAGAGGCTTAGAGCAAAAAATTTTTCCAGTTCTGACCGCTACTCATGGGTCTCAATTGTTTCCCCACATTTGACAAAAAAAACCAGAGAGGTCCAGGGAAATTCTTGGTTCATTTCACGTGGAATGATCCATTTGTTAATTTTCATTGATTAGCTTTTTGGCCAGTAGTTTTCATAATGCCTATGCATTCCTGGAACAATTAAAGTCCCAAATTTGCGTACACTATTTTGAAGACAACTGCATAAAACGAGAAAAAATAAAATAAAATTGGCTGACTAATTTTGAAGAATAAATAGACTTTTTGTAATTATGGACACAGGGGGCCCTATCTTGCGCCAGAGTCCCTAAACCCGTTATTTGGGGATTTAGCATTACGTAAGAGGCGTTCCCCCGCAAAAGTTGCTATCTTGCACACCTGCCTATATCCCTAAAACACCTGCGCTACCCGTTATATTATGCATAGGCGTGGTTTGGGCGTTACGCCAGTTAAACCAATCAGTGTGCCAGGTGCCACTGCCTTTCGGAGCAGGCTGCGCTATCCCAAATCCTCAAACCGAAATCCGTGATGGAGAGAGGAAGGTCGCCACATTTCTCCGAAGACGAAGTTAAATTGCTCGTGCATGAGGTCAAATCCAGACAAGGGAGCATCTGTTTTTGTTAAGTTAATCATGAATTGTATTATTATTATTATTATTTGACATTGACATATTGTTTAATGTTTGGTATGTAATAATAATAATAATAAAAACATCAAGCCTACCCCTTTTGTGATGGAAACTTCAAAAAAAAAAGAAAAAGAAAAAAATGCGTTTCACCATGATTGGGTCATGCCTCCAGTTGAGCTGAGTGGGTGTTGGAATGACCCACTAGCATAGAAAAATAGTGCCACAGTAATCCTAACAGCAACGGGCAAGGCATACGGACAGCTGGCAGCGGTGTATATATCATCTGCAACCAGGTGACATAATTCCGTCACTGCCTGATGGGAGAGGCGCAGTTTTGTCGCGCGTTCTCGTTCTGTGGGAAATAATACTCAGGGCCGGCGCTAGACCTGAAAATTTGGGAGAAAATATCCTTCCCTTTATTGACTACAATTAGTCTTGGCTAATTCTAGATGGTTTTCCCTTATTAACACGTTTTACAATTAAAGAATAATCAAGTGGCAATTGAAGACACGGCTTCTCTCCCCCATGCGATCTAACAGCGACAAAATAATGGGCTACATTCAGTACAGAAAAATAATTTAATTATAAATAGGTCTATGCACTGGCACTCAGCAACGGTAATTTTTTTTCCAGCGAGAGCGGCATTTCAGAACTCTTATGCGAATGAAGGTAATTTCGGCGACAAGTACGCACTCCTGTTTTTGCAGCAGGGTCACGCAACTTGCTGTAAAAAAAAAAAATAAATAAATAAATAATAGACAGCTGTCCGATTGGAAAATGTAAACGGACGAAACCACGTACTTGTCACCAGAATTACCTTCATTCGCTGAAGAGTTCTGAAATGTCGCTCTCGCTGGAAAAAAAGTTACGTCGCTGAGTGCCAGTGCATAGACCTAATTATAATTAATTATTTTTTGGAACTGAATGTAGCCCATTTGTCGCTGTTAGATCGCATAGGGGGAGAGAAGCCGTGTCTTCAATTGCCAAATGGGTAGCGGGTGGTTTGAGGACCCGCAATACGCTTTCCCTAACCTGTGTGGTCAAGATAGCAATTTTAGGGAAAGCGCATAAACACGCCCACGGGCACACCTCCAGTCGCAAATAAAGGATTCGGCATAATGTATAGCGGGTAGTGTGGCCGCAAGATATCGTTTAGGGATAGTGGAAGCTGCTAAATGCGTAATTCGCGGGTAGCGGGCAGTGGCAACGGGTAGGGCAGTGTGAAAGATAGAGCCCAGGGTCTCCAAAACTAGCCATTTGTTAGATAGTGAAAAATGCAGCAACAAAGCAAAAGGTAATAACAAAATCCTGTTTTGCGTCATTCATGTGTTAAGGGGCTAAAATTGAAAGAACTTAACACTTGTTTGCCGTAACTAATAGATCTTACATATAAAGTAATTTCACCTTATTTGCTGTATAGCAATGTAAACAAAATATGGACAACGGTTCTTTATTCTCCGAAACAGGAATTGCTTTTTCACACCTAGCGTCGCTTAAGAAGGTAAATAGCCTGCACAAAAATTACATGCTCCGAATTAAGACAATAAACAGCTTGACAGAATTCTAGAATTGCTACTTTGGTAGTGCTCCAAAAAGCTGTTTGGAGAACTTGGCCCTCCAAGCAAATTGTGGTGGATGAATGGGTTTAGCATAAAACTCCCATGCAGTTCAACAGGGTTCAAATCTCACGTAAAACATATTGAAATATTATTTCTCAAGTTGACAACTAAGTTGACTTAGTTGACATTGTCTTCTGTTTCATTTGTAATTTTCAGTTCTGAGTTGCAGTTTGACTAACTTTGGGCAACAAAACTATTAGGCCAGGTTTAGGCAACAAAATTACTTCTTTAAGTATAGGCACCAAAATAATTTAGTTAAGAACATGGTTTTGGTTAAAATAGACCTTTTCACAATGTTAACCACATCTTCAAAAGGCTTTGTAACTGAAAGCTTTATGGTAGCAGGGCTTTCTGACAGAAAGCTTTCAGGGCTAACTTCTCCCATATGCAATGAAAACCAGCATGCACAGTGACCCTCCAGGACCAAGTTTGAGGGGCAGTGCTCTAGATGATAGAGGTGTAGGTAAAACTGGAGGACCATAAGGGATCTCCGTGCTTGCTACTCAGTTGATCATGCTTCTCTCCTTACACAGATCCTGAAGACCAAGGCCATCAGCATGCTAACTGAGGCAGTGATGGACGGGACACAGGCCATGCGGGATCCTGTCGGGGGCAGCGTGGAGTTCCACTTTGTGCCCATTCTTAAGTTGGTCAGCACCCTGCTGATAATGGGAATCTTTGACGATGATGATGTAAAGCACATCCTCAAGATGATCGAGCCCAATGTTTTCAATGAAGGCGCGGGTAAGGCGGGAGATGAGGAAGCAGAGGTGGGCGAGGAGGAGGAGGAGCCAGCCGAAAGCACCAAGGAAGAGGGGGGCGAGGCGAAAGAGGAAGAAGAAGAGGGCCTAGAGGGAGAGCCAGAGGATGAGGGGATGGGCGAAGAAGAGGGGGAGGCATTGGAAATGGAAGACGAAGGGGTGGATGAGGAACTGAAAGCATTGGAGGCTGAGGAAGAGGAGGGGGCGGCTAAGGAGGAGGGAGAGGGAGCAGGGGAGAAGGTGGATGGAGAGAAGGACGTGGAAGAGAAGGAGGAAGACGCTGGTGAGGCTGAGGGCAAAGAGGAAGAGGGTGGTCTGGCAGAAGGACTGCTTCAAATGACATTGCCAGAATCTGTCAAACTGCAGGTCAGTTTCACCGAGACACCAATGGTCACTTGGCGCCTTATGTAAATAATTCACTCGTGTAAAGGAGGACTTGCTGAGGCCAACTAATTCAAGAGCTGGTGAAAGTTCTGGTTAAAACTTACTAATCACTTCGCACTATTTTAATCTAAATCCCAGAAACTCTGAGTGAGTGCCTGAGATCCCAATTACTGTTAGCTAATACACTGTTTTACAGTATAGTAATGTTTTCTCATTCTCTTCCCCAGATGTGTCACCTGCTGCAGTACTTCTGTGACTGTGAGCTGCGGCACAGAGTGGAAGCCATCATTGCCTTCTCAGACCAGTTTGTTCACCAGCTGCAGTCAAACCAGCGCCTACGCTACAACGACCTTATGCAGGCCTTCACCATGAGCGCGGCCGAGACAGCCCGCAGAACCCGCGAGTTCCGCTCCCCTCCACAGGAGCAGGTATACTTACTGACCAATGATGATGATGATTCTGATTATATCAATAAGATGGAGGAGTATAAGAGTATAATAATAACCGCACCAATAAGTCTTAACGCATTTTCAGATGTTGTTATTTTCGTAAAACAATGGAATTTGCGCGTCTGTATAGCATTTAGTATATGGGAAGTGGGCTACGTGTGTTCAAGAAATACTGGTTAATATGCACATTTTGTTTTTTCAGGTTATTCTGCTCACAAATTTCAAGAGTGGGCCTGAAGAGGAGGATTGTCCTGTTCCAGAAGAAATCCGGGAAACCCTGAACGAGTTCCACAATTCCCTGCTGGCTCACTGTGGTCAGTCTTTACTGGTGTTTTCTAACCTTTATTGCACAAAGCAAATCAATTGAGATCACAATTATCTTTTGCTTTTGATTACCAAAGAATTACAAATGATTGTGTGACCAATCTCAAATATGTGATGAAGTTGCCTTAAAGATCTTTAGTTGCCGTCGTGAGTGGACCACGGTTTTACAACCCTCACAAAACAGATACGACAAGTTTCCTATCATGTTGTGTCCAGTTTAGGTTTACCTTTCCCCTGCAATTTGGGTCAAGTTTTTTTTTCCCATTGTGTGCGTCCGTGTGCATATTTGTATGTCACGTGTTATATCAGGCGTGCACATTGAGGAAGAGGAGGAGGAAGAGGAGGTGGACACATCCCTCCGTGGGCGACTCCTCAGCATCGTGGAGAAAGTTAAGAAATTGCGCAAGAAGAAGGACGAGGCAGAGGAGCAAGAGCCTGAGGAAGAACCCAAACCTAGTGAGACCTCATTCTTCTCTTCTCAGTAAACATAGGCTGTTTCATTCTGTAGGGCTAACCCCTACACCCTACACCCCTGGTCCTCAAATCACACCCAGGAGGTCCGAGGACTGCTGGTTTTCCACCCTCCCTTTACCTGCGAGTCAGGTGTTAACCCTTTCAGCGCCGTGGGCGACTATAGTTGTCCAATGATGTAAGATATCAAAGTCAGATGCTGTTGAAAACCTATCATGTGGCAACTTGCTCCCCTGCAGGAGCTCTTTTAAACAAGTTGCCACATGATAGGTTTTCAACAGGTCAAGATAACTTCATTTTTAATTCTTTGAAAATGTATTTGGCACTAAAGGGGTTAACATAGTCTGGCCAATCAGTGGCACTAACTGTTCATTTACTTGCCTGGGATAACAGAAAACCTGGGCTGGATTTGGATTGGAGGTCCAGATTTGAGGATCCCTGGCTCTACACCCTGTGAAGTCATTTCCCTTTGTAGTGAAAACTCTGGGTTTTCAAGTAACGGTCGTTTGGAATGTCCTCAACATATTTTGCGGTTGCCGCTTTCTGCTTAATCAAGTGTAAACAAATGCAGCCAGTTCACGGGAGAACTGCTTTCGCTGGCCACTTATCGGTTTCGCAGTAGCTTTATTACCAACCGCATAGCTTTCATGATGCGACAAATACTGTAGCCACGGGTAAAAATAATTAAAAAACAAAAAAACGACATATCTAGCGTTAGTCAGTCGACTGTAGTAAGCTATCAAGCTAGGTTTGTCAGCTTTCTGTGCGCTAGCTAGCTATTTGCCATCGTTGTTGTCATTTTCTTGAATGACGTTGAATCACGCACGTCACTTGGCTCAGGTCGTCGCACGTATCGTGGGAGCAAAGTGACCATTGCCTGCTCACTTCGGAAACGGCCGGTTTATAGGGCCCTTTGAAGGGATGAGTTCACACACTTTCGATTGGAATGCCCTTCAATATGGCTACGGTGGGCATGGCCCTCATTATGTGCACTTTGAAGTGAACAACCCTAGCTTTTGGAATACAGCCATAGAAAATACATGAACTTCAACACTGCCTTCCCATAATATCATCAGTGTCCTCTGTTTTCCATTATATTTGCAAAGGGCAGCAGGTTTGTGAATACTGAAATGAGTATTGAAGTGGCCCTCAGGTGCTCTTTTACAGTATGATACCGAAGACTTATATGCTGTTCCTCAGGTACTCTCCAGGAGCTTATCTCCCACACTATGATCAGCTGGGCCCAGGAGTCGTTCATCCAGAACCCAGAGCTGGTGCGGCTCATGTTCAGCCTGCTGCATCGCCAGTACGACGGGTTGGGCGAGCTGATTCGGGCCCTACCCAAGGCCTACACCATCAACGGCGTGTCAGTGCAGGACACCATGGAGCTGCTGGAGTGCCTGGGCCAGATCCGATCCCTGCTCATCGTGCAGATGGGTCCTGAGGAGGAGACTCTTATGATCCAGAGCATCGGGTCAGTGTGAAGGGCTTCATATTAATCATGCTTCAAACGCGTTACTGATGGATCGTTGATTACACATCTACATTATGGCAAAACTTGTTTGAATTTGCAGCGTTCCATCTGTTCTTTCTGCTTAAAAATGGAAATTGGATCATTGCTGGTTTGCGTCTTTTGGTGCTGTGTCAAGAATAGCGTAGAATGTTCTTTATCAACAGGTACTTAATGTCAAATAACCTCCCTGAAGGTGCAGAAGATGCATAAAACTTAACAATTTCTACTTCAGCAATATTTTGAAGAAGTGGTAGTCCAAACTTGCGTTCAGAACTCAGTGTAGCGGATCTGATGAGAATCTGTAGTAATCACAGTAAATCTAGTGCAGCTACTGTATGCCACTCCTCTGTGATCACTCTGTAATGTTCATTTTGAAAAATTGATTTGAGAGATCACAATGTAAGTGAGATTATGAGTGGTAAGCAAAATTAATAAATTTAAGATTTCATCAAAAGTAAAACTAGCTGTCTTTTCTAATCCTCTCAGGAATATCATGAACAACAAGGTGTTCTACCAGCACCCCAACCTGATGCGTGCACTGGGCATGCATGAGACTGTCATGGAGGTCATGGTGAACGTGCTTGGTGGTGGGGGAGACTCCAAGGTACACAAGCATGCTCTTATCATACCTTTAACCCTGCAAAACTCACTAGGGTTAATGATGAGCTGATTCTGTCTGCCAAGAATACACAGCGTCTATTTTAAAAACAACCTTTTCCCTTGGCAGTCATTGTATATGCTTCCTCCATCGGCAAAACATTCTTAGCAAAAGTCTTTGCCATATCTAAACATGTTATATTTTTAAAATGCAGTAAGTGCCAAAATTATTTGGACTGTGACACAATTTTTGGTTCCGTGCTCTGACACTTTGAGTTTCAAAGGATGATGATGAAGTTATAGTGCAGATTCCCTGCTGTATTCTGATGGTGTTTTCATCCACATTGGAAGAACCTTTGAGAAATGACAGGACCTTTTGTAATTAATTCCCCCTCCTGGAATTTCAGATGCCACCTCATGTAAAATTTTCTTGACCCGCCACTGACCAAAAATAATGTTCAAAATCATACTCAATCTTCATTTGCCATCAGATCTATTAGCAAACGTGCTTTGCATCTTGCTAAAATGTACATGACGGAATGTGGAGAATATGTGACCCACACACAAATCTTTTTCAAAAAGAAGATTTTGTGAAAGAAACCTGCTCTAATCTGTTACTGTTTATGTGGACTGATCGGTATCTGTGCCTCTCTCTTTCTCTTTCTAAATGTCTCTCCACAGGAGATCAGGTTCCCGCAGATGGTGACTAACTGCTGCCGCTTCTTGTGCTATTTCTGCCGCATTAGCAGACAGAACCAGCGCTCAATGTTTGACCATCTCAGTTACTTACTCCAGAACAGCGGCATTGGACTCGGTGAGGAGCAGGGCCAACTGCCTCTCGGCGTTATTTAATTTGCTGCCAATCTAGTATCTTCTTACTTGTACATTAGTGGTTCTGATTCAAGATCTGAGGTTCACAACACAATCTTAAGTGGAGTCACAGTACGATTGCCAACAACACTGTATCTGCCTAATATTCATAATTCTAACCCTAGCAACCCCTTATGCACTTTACTTTAAGGATTATAGTTGTTAGACCACCACTGATTGTTTGTGAGAGTGAGGCTTTATGGAAAAATGGATGGATGGATGAGTTTTATATTTTCATTAATTTGAACCAATTACTTTGTATTATGCAAATTCATTGTGTTCATTAGGTTTAACTAGTGGCTCATCGTAAGCCTGTTTTATGGTAGCGATGTCCAGTGAGCATGCTTACCTTCTGTTGATCAGAGAGACTCGTCCCCTTTGTGTTTCAGGAATGCGTGGCTCCACTCCTCTGGATGTAGCGGCGGCATCCTGTATCGACAACAATGAGCTGGCTTTGGCTCTGCAAGAGCAGGACCTGGAGAAGGTCAGTCACTCTAACAATTATTTGTGATACATTTTTCATGGACACTGCAGAAATTACTTGTTTAGGGAGGCATTTTATAGGTGCACTCTTCCCATCCAGTTTTAAGACTCAAGATGCTGCACTGTGCATTGTGGTCTATTATGGGGATGTTTCCCACTCATCACTGTGTTTTATATGAAAAAGCTGGAAGCTGCTCAGTCACAAAAAAGGCATTTCTGTCTAGTTTGCATATCAAAGACCTACACATGAAACTTCCAGACTAGTATCTATCATTTTTAATTATTTTTAAATCCAAATTTTTTTTGTATGAATGACTGCTGAATGCTGAAGTGTGATTGAATTGTTCTCACATTTTTTATATTTTTTTGTATGCTTTGCTTGCTCATCTCTTACTAAAGGCATTGCAATCTCGATGAGATTCCTTGTAAAAATAAAGAGAAAACATCCTGAAATATGAAAGACTAAGCATTTTTTTCTCTGCTTGCTATTGCCTTCTGTATAGTCTGTGTTCTACATGTTCATTACTTCAAGTGACCAATGCTCGATATGAATTGTACCTTGTACAGTCTGTTGGACTACAGTGTCAGTGACTTAACTGTATGCACTTGCTGTAAGTCGCTTTGGATAAATCGTCTGCTCAATAATATAATATAATATAATGTGATGGTGCCTCTCATTTTGGAAATGAATAGTTGAAACCTTGGCAAGATCAGAAAATTTCTCTTTGTCTCCCTCTCTCTTTCCTCCTCATTTTTTGTCCTATATGTGTGTCATTCAGGTGGTGACATACCTTGCTGGATGTGGTCTTCAGAGCTGTCCCATGCTGCTG
The DNA here is from genome assembly GCA_029692085.1 of Gymnothorax javanicus. Classification (NCBI taxonomy): domain Eukaryota; kingdom Metazoa; phylum Chordata; class Actinopteri; order Anguilliformes; family Muraenidae; genus Gymnothorax; species Gymnothorax javanicus. The sequence continues at coordinate 18,436,367 of CM056195.1, forward strand.
TCCAAGGGGTACCCCGACATTGGCTGGAACCCCTGTGGAGGAGAGCGATACCTGGACTTTCTGCGATTTGCTGTGTTCGTCAACGGTCTGGAACTTTCTGTTTTCACCTTTATCTGCATTTCTTTCTTCTCATCAGCAAAAGTTGCAAGAATATGAAATCAGGTCGGGTTATGAGCTGTGCATTAGCTCAAATATACAGTAGACATTAAAATATTACCGCCTTTGTTCTCTTGATTTTGCTGTACAGGAGAAAGCGTGGAGGAGAATGCAAACGTGGTGGTACGTCTGCTGATCCGAAGGCCGGAGTGCTTTGGCCCCGCCCTGAGAGGAGAGGGGGGTAATGGCCTTCTGGCTGCCATCGAGGACGCCATTAAAATCTCCGAGGACCCCGCTCGGGATGGGCCAACTGTAAAGAAGGACCGGCGCTTCATGTAAGGCTGTAGAGTCTTCTCTCCTCTGTGCTTAGAGATTTGGAATGAATTATGCTTATCTTTTGAACCCACCTGGAATTTTACACATTTACAGACCCTATAAGGGCCTATCAGGAATGTGCACCTTAGGACATTGAGAGGCACTCTTTATGTTTCACGCCTGTTTGTTTTTTGATTGGTGGACAGGTTTGGTGGAGAGGAGCAGCAGGAGGAAAACAGGGTGCACCTTGGGAATGCCATCATGTCCTTCTACTCTGCCTTGATCGACCTCCTGGGCCGCTGTGCGCCTGAGATGCACGTGAGTTAGCCAACATGAGCAGTTATCTGTCAGCAACAGGAATTACCACTGGCTGCATTTCTGTGACCACACTTCTCATGAGTAGAGATTCTCTTTGCTCAAATCAGCCTGTGGCCTCTTCAACCACCCTGCCTAAGTGCCTCCACCACACCCTATACATGGCCATATGTGGGATATTGAGAATATGGGCTCCAAACCAAGGGAGTTTAGAATAATTCCAGACACCCAGACCAACAGGGGCTCTCAAACAAATTGTGCTGTCTGTAATTATAAAAGGGTACGGTGGCCTGGGATGGCAGGGCTTAATGTGACATTTTTAAAATGGGGCCTAAAATCAACAGCTAACTCCCTGATAATGTATGTATTTATAAAAGAACGTTCAGAGGAACTCCTTGGCTATGGTTTCAGTCTCCACATTTGTGTCGTATCAGGCTTAAATCCATTGCAGAGCACAGTTATTTTCTGTGTTGATTTGGATTTGAGGCTTTGTGCTGACCTGAATGTGAGGCTTTGTGCTTTTTCTGCTCATACAGTTGATCCAGGCAGGTAAAGGGGAAGCGTTGAGGATCAGGGCGATTCTGCGATCCTTGGTGCCCATTGAGGACTTGGTGGGAGTCATCAGCTTGCCAGTCCACATCCCCACTATTGGAAAAGGTGAGGGGGGAAGGGGGTGTTTTTAGGAGACTTTTTTTCATATTTTTAATGTAGTTCCATTTTCCTCAATGACGACGACTGAGGTTCTGAAAGACTCTCAGCTTTTAATGGTAACTGCACTGCAGAGGAGGAAATGTTTTTGAGAGTCACAGTCAGATTAAACGTGCTGTATTAATCCTGGTAGAGCAATTCTATCAGTCTCCCTTTTAATTTCATTACATAATACGCCATTTTTTGCCCTCCCAGACGGGAATATCATCGAGCCAAAGATGTCAGCCAGCTTTGTGCCTGACCACAAGGCCTCCATGGTGCTGTTCCTGGACAGGGTTTATGGCATCGACAATCAGGACTTCCTGCTCCACGTGCTTGAGGTTGGCTTCTTGCCGGACATGAGAGCGACTGCCTCACTTGACACGGTGAGTCCCGGTTGTGCGTGCACATTGATGTTTAGACCATCTATGTTTCTGTATACAGTATGTGTATACTCAGAAATGGTCTGTTTTGGCCCTTCCCACTGCCTCTATACCAAGATAACTCTCCCAAATGACTGCATTTGTTTTGTTAGATGCTGTGATATGGAGACATACTCTTCCAATTTGAACCCTACCTGAACTTATGGGTTATAAGCTCATTTCCTTAACTCTAGAATAACCATGCCAAGGGGCACCCAAAAACCCTGTATGGCCTGCTGTTTGCGCATATCACTTTTAATTTAGCCTCATACTGTATGTGCAGAACAGCCTTTATGACTGATAGAAACTTCCCTGGCCCGTGCTGATCCAACCCTCTCTCTGTCTCCAGGCAGCGTTCAGCACCACAGAAATGGCGCTAGCTCTGAATCGCTACCTGTGTTCAGCTGTCCTGCCGCTGCTCACTAAGTGCGCACCTCTGTTTGCCGGCACCGAGCACCGCGCGATCATGGTTGACTCCATGCTACACACTGTGTACCGGCTGTCCCGCGGCCGCGCCCTCACCAAAGCCCAGAGGGACATCATCGAGGACTGCCTCATGTCCCTGTGCAAGTGAGTGCTGCTGTGTTTATGTGTGTGTGTGTGTGTGTGTCCTGTATGCAGTGCATGTGTGTGTGTGTGTGTGTGTGTGTGTGTGTGTGTGTGTGCGATGTAACTTTGTGTCTTTATGTATAAAGATGTGTGTGTGTGTGTGTGTGTGTGTTTGTGTGTGTGTGCGTGCGTGTGTGTGTGTGTGTGTGTGTGTCTGTGTGTGCGTGAGTGTGCGATGTAACTTTGTGTCTTTATTTATAAAGACGTGTGTGTGTGTGTGTGTGTGTGTGTGTGTGTGTGTGTTTGTGTGTGTGTGTGGTCTTATATATGCTACCAAGTTAGAACCAGAGAATTTTTTTTTTCCTACAGAATGGGGACATTTTTAAGAAGTGAGGACATTTTCAACTGTCTTCACAACTACAAAGGCAAATTGTGATTTATTATTTAAGGTTAGGGGTAAGGTTAGAATTAGGGATAGGTCAGGGTTAGGGTAAGGGACTGGGATAGGCATACGTTGCTTATCATTAAGATTGGGGAAAGGCTGTAGAGACACACAAAGAATGAATGGAAGTCAAAGTAATGTCCTCAAATAGATAGAAGTACAAGGATGTGTGTGTTTGTGTGTGTTTTGTGCTTGTCTGTACCTCTCTGCGCATACTTCTACCTGTGCAAGGCAATAGGACGGTGCAGTGGTATCATTAATCTGGCTTCAGTGTGGTCTCACTCTGTCTCTCCCTCTCTCTGTCTCTCTCAGGTTCCTCCGCCCGTCCATGCTGCAGCACCTGCTCAGGCGGCTTGTGTTCGATGTGCCCATTCTAAATGAATACGCCAAGATGCCCCTCAAGGTGGGTGTGGCCATGAGGAATGCAATCCTATGGGCCTTAAATTCTGCAGTGATTGACATGTCAAAAACATACTGTCTGGTGATGGAAACAAATAATTCAAAATTCTTTCATTTTAAACCCTTAACTGTCACTGGGCCCTAATTAGGGTCGGGCCAAATGTGAGAAAATGCAGGTGACAGTTAAGGGGTTAAAACTGTTTTTTACATTTCTGCGAATTATTTATCAATTTGATAACTCTTTTCTATAGAATTTCACTTTTAGTCTTAATTTTTGGGGAACTCTAAAAGAGAAGTTTAATGTGGTTTATATTGGTAGTTTTTTTTCTTTGTGCTGCATACAGCTGTTGACAAATCATTATGAGCGTTGCTGGAAATATTACTGCTTGCCCAATGGCTGGGCCAATTTCGGAGTGACATCAGAGGAGGAGCTGCACCTTTCCCGAAAACTCTTCTGGGGCATCTTTGAGTCACTTGCACACAAGGTTAGTTTACAGTTTTTGTCGGGCACATGGGTACCAGCTAAAAGAATCTGAAAACTCACTTATTGGTGCTTGTCCAGCCCTGCGATTATGCTAAATGAGATGAGAAACACCATTTCCTGAAAGGAAATATTTTATGTGCCTATTATTCAATCAAGGAAATCTCACTGATCGTCTGCCCCCCACACTGCAGAAATTTGATGCTGAGCTGTTCAAGATTGCCATGCCCTGCATCTGTGCTATTGCTGGGGCTATTCCCCCAGATTATGTGGATGCCAGTTTTACTGCCACTGAGAAAAAGGCTTCTGTTGATGCTGAGGGTAACTTCGACCCCAAGCCAGTGGAGACCACGAAGTAAGAACCCTTACCCTGACCGGTGCAGTTACACACACTGAACTGCTGCTGGGTCCTGATAGATAACTCCAAAGATTAACTTCAGGGCCAAATTAGTATCTCATAGGCATGAATTGCAGTTTTGCATGCACTTCTATTGTTAATTACACTCACTTAATCATTTTACTCTGTTTTCATCCCACAGCACCATAATCCCTGAAAAACTGGATGCCTTCATCAACAAATATGCAGAGCACACTCATGATAAGTGGGCCTTCGAAAAGGTATCACATGCGTACAGTAATTACTGTAAATAAATCTGCCACAGTATTTCTGCTCCTGACTGTTCTATGGCTCTAAGCGTTTGATCCTGACCTCTTGTGGGATTCCAGATTCAGAGCAACTGGACTTACGGAGAGGTGCTGGATGAGAATGCCAAGACTCACCCCATGCTGAGACCATATAAGACCTTCTCTGAGAAGGTTAGAGCCCTCTTTGTGTCTGATACCTGAGGAGTGCTGCTACTCACTCATGTCTCTTTCTTCTCACACACTCACCTCCAGCGCAGATTTACTGTCTGTCTCCTGCTCTGCTCTGCCCTGCTCCTAATTAGAGGACATCAAAACCTGAAGCTTATGTTAGGAAATGCTCAGACAATGCCTGGTATATAGAGGTCTTTTGCCTGCTGTTGCTGGCTGATGATTCTGAAATGGATTTCTGTTTGTTGTATCCATCATCAGCTCTTAATGTCTTGGACCTTTTTTCATGTGTTTTTATATGCAAGTCAAACACCTTCTTTGATAATTTGGCCTGATGCATTATCAGTCTCAAGCATTCATTTTTGGTAGAGCCATCTTTGTTACCATGCACGACCTAGTCTCTCTGGTAGGGGGCGCTGATTTAGGATCAGGTTTGCCTCGAAGTTTACTATGATGACTTGACTTGGGACGAATGCCTCTGCCTTTGTGTTTGTGTGTGTGTGTGTGTACATGTGTGCATTTGTGTATGTCCACCCCTCAGGACAAGGAAATTTATCGCTGGCCCATCAAGGAGTCAATCAAAGCCATGATTGCCTGGGAGTGGACTCTGGAAAAAGCCAGGGACGGAGAAGAAGAGAGGGCTGAGAAGACGACACGCAAGATATCACAGACGGCGCAGGTAGAGCAGCAGCAGAGAGGGGAGGGAGGGTCATATACAGAGGTGCAGGAGCTTGGAGGGAGACCTTCCCTTCACCTGTGTAATGTTGTGTGTTACAGGCCACCTACGACCCCAGCCATGGCTACAGCCCCCAGCCCATTGATATATCTGGCATGGCCCTGTCCCGAGAGCTGCAGGTACCCCGTGTGACCCTGTCTGACCTTTGCCACTGTCTCCTCACCTCATGACAGCTGAGTCTCAACACCTGCTGTAAATGTTGAAAAAACATTGCAGAGTTTATTTCCCTTTCTTATGCACAGTTTACGTCTAAACTTTGATTGCAAATGATGCATTACTGGCGTAATATCGGTGATGATAGCCATGACTCTGAAATGCAAGAAGATGCAGTCTGTTGATCCTTTTCATTCATCTCTCTCCCCGTGAGCTGAAGGGTAGGCTACTGTCTGTGAACGCTGTATGTAATCACACTCTTTCACTCTCCAGTCCATGGCTGAGCAGCTGGCAGAGAACTACCACAACACCTGGGGGAGGAAGAAGAAGTTGGAGCTTCAAGCAAAAGGTGAGGTACCCTGAGACAGAGAGTCTGCCCATTAATCTTAGCCAATCGGGCCATCCTTAACCGCTTATCATTCCAGTAAAATTTGCCTAAAATGCCCATCCAATGGCTCCGTACTGTTTACATGTGCTCCGGAGCTACGTCTACAAATACAGCAGACTTTGTGGATATCCACCGACTCTTTTCAAACAATGCAGCAGCTGTTCGTGGATATTTACCGGTATAATAGTGTGTTTTGGACTAAATACTTCACTGGATTGGATTTACTGGAACTTTGTGGATGTAACAAGACCATGTTTGAGGGGATATGTTCGACTGGAGGAGTACTAGGAGGGTTCATTGGTGAGTTACATCAGTTTTGTGGCTGTTCGTTTGTTTGTTTGTGGTCTGACACAGGCGTTGATTAAAGCTGCTGTGATGATTGTATTTTGAAATGGTTGGCATCAATTGAATCAAAAGAATCTTAGCTTTCCAAAGATATGTGCCATGAGTATCTCACGTTACATACAAGCTGTGTAAATGACGTAATTTGTTTTTAACTTGCCTGGGTCGTCGGAGTGACAAGGGGTAAGTTTGTTTGCTGTAACATTTCAATGAAAAAAATGAGTAGATAGGTTGGCAATAAATTTTTTTTTTTTTTGGAGATTAGAGGCAAAAAAAAAAGTCAAATTTTGGTCGCAATGTCTATATGACTAGCTTATGTCCCCAAATGCTATACCACATTATGGCCACAGATGCTGCAGTTTTGCGTTTGATTGTTACTTTACACAAAACCTTTCATCCTGTGAGCCTGACATGACGAGGCTTTATGCATCTATGCAGTTTTTGGTTATTGGAAGTGGGGAAAAAAAAAAATAAGTCGGGCACAACACTTGATAGGACCGGCAGGTCGGTCGGAATCAAATGTAAAAAAATAAATAAATAAAAAAATCGGAGTCGGGCCCAATTTGATAGGGTCGGTCGGTTTACGGCAAACAAGAATATTTTTAAGGATGGCCTCAGTCAAGGCAAAGTAGGTATTTAAGCCTGTCAGCTGTTCCCTTGGTTACCCTTGCAAAGGCTGAGCTACAACATGGTAGCCACAAAGGTAGGTGAAGGGATCTGTTATTTTTTGCGTAGGGGGCGGAACTCACCCCTTACTGGTGCCCTATGATACCCTGACCGCCAAGGAGAAAGCCCGAGATCGTGAGAAAGCCCAGGACCTGCTGAAGTTCCTGCAGCTGAATGGATATGCTGTCACTCGGTAACTCATACATAGACAATGGAGTAATGCAATTAAGTAATATGCATATTTTGCTTTTGTCACCGCCATTCCAATCCTATGTCTTCCTGCATTTTATCCATCTGGGCTTGTGTCCAAAGGCAGCTGTTTTTGCGCTGGAAGCACCCATGACCTCATTTTCAGAGAGCTTCTCCTGAGCGCTTATTGTTGTTAGTTACCAAAACCGTCTTCTTGCACTTCTGCATTCCAGCGTTGCGAATGTCACGCCTCTGCAGTTTAATTTTACTTTAGGAAGTTAGCATCAACAATGGGGGTAAAAAAAAAAAATCATAATTAGTCTTCCAAACTGAGCAAATGAATGTTTGTTTACTAATCAGGCAAAATAAATGGGATCCTCAATGTTAAGAGTACCAGGCTGCAGTTGTTGGTCTCCACTGTAGTATGTCAGCAGTCAATGTTTATGCTTGCTAACTAACTTTTTAGCTAACCTAAACCGGAACTTACTGATCATGAATACAACTGTGACAGCCAGGATCAGTTTCTCCTCTGCTGTTGTTGTTGATATCTTAACTCCTTTCCCATTCTTGATTTTGATTAGTCAGTGAGAGAGAATTGACAAGTGCTGGTGTGTTTCAAAAGTTGAACAATTTTGAAATGAGAGCACTGCAGGAGAAAAAAAAAACTGTTTGTCGAGTGCTTTTTTGCATGAGAAAGTCGAGTGCTGTCAGTGCTGAACATCATAAAATTTGTATAGAAAATTTACACTGCCAGCGCAAAAACAGTGAACTGTGGTCATAGGTCCTTACTTTCTAATTCTCGTTTTCTGATGGAATCACCTTCATTGGGGTCAACAAACAAGTTGAGAATAATTCCTTTTACAGCATTTTTGAAACATAATAAAAATCATGTTTATAAGTAGTTTTCACAAAGTCAGCAACAGTAATTAAGCTGATAAATCAATGTTGCTTTTTTACTATGCTTTATATATGTTGAGAGGGGATCTGTGGGTCCTGAAACAAAACATAAGGATTAAAAATATATTTTGAATTATTTTATTATTATTGTTCCTTTATTAACATATTTTTTTAATCAGGATATGCTTGTTATTGACGCCTTTGATTCGAGCCAATCCATCCGTTCATAGATTCCATTTTTCAGAGTCTTCAGCTAAATGTGAAAAAGTGAATGGGTTGGTCAGTTGATGATGATTTGAATTGGCCAAATAGCAATTTGCCCGAACAGTGAGGTGTTTTACATCTTCCCTGGGGCCTGCTAATTTTCCTTTTTATTTCTCTGTCCCCTTTTCCCTGCCTCAGGGGGCTGAAGGACATGGAGCAGGACATCTCCTCCATTGAGAAGCGCTTTGCCTACGGCTTCCTGCAGAAGCTGCTGAAATGGATGGACATTGCTCAGGAATTCATTGCTCACTTGGGTACTGTGGGAGTGACTGGGGGGAGGGAGGAGGGCGACCACAGGTTTAGTGGTACCACACGGGAAAGAAAGGTCCCCAGGCCAGATTCAAACCCTCAACCTTCTTGCTGTGAGGCAACAGGGCTACCCACTGCACCATAATGTCACCCACTACCTCAGTGAACCGTCTACTTTGTCAGACAGTCATGTCACTCGAGAGGCAGTCTTACACAGTAATATCACAGTGAGGCTGTTCTGCTGGCAGACAGAGTTGCATTACATAACATTATAAACTTTTATCAGAACACAAAATGCATCAGCATGTGTAAATGTGTAGCAAACATTTGAGGGAATGAACTTTCCAAATGCCAGAAGTGAACACTTACGTAGATAGGACCTGGGTTTTGTTGAGAAATCTGTTTCTCAACAAAACGAAGTCATCAATAATATAATCCATGCAGATAATCTAAAGTTAATAAGATAAGTAAAGTAACAATCAAATTTGAATAGAATGAATCTAATTAGTTGTGTCTTTACAGAGGCTGTGGTGAGCAGTGGCAGAGTAGAGAAGTCACCACATGAACAGGAGATAAAATTCTTTGCTAAGGTGAGAGGAACACCTTTGTGCAGATTTACTGTAAAGGCTATTCAATTTGTCAGAGTACACTGTGAACCCTGATAGGGTGGTGAACTCAAATGTTTTGTGGAAACCGATTACCTCAAAAAAAAAATATGTAGGCCAACTTAATTGCACTGTGTGGAAGAAACTTAAAGGAAATAAGGTACATTTATTTTTTTATTTACATGTTTTTAAGAGCTGCGAACACAAGATCATTAAGTTGGCATACACGTTTTTTTTTTTTTTTTGAGGTACTCGGTCTCCACAAAACATTTGAGTTCACCACACTTACCAGGGTTTACAGTGTGCACGTTCAATTAGGCACAGTTCATGGCAAAGCATTTTGAAAGTGAAACGTGCATGGAATGCATGCTCAACCTTTTATGCAAATGTTTGGTGGCTTGCCATGACTTGCCAGTTTTCTGAAAATGTCCATTTTGAATTTGATGGTGCTTAACTTTTGCCCAGGTGTATTGTTGTAGAATATATGTATAGCCCTGCATTAATGTGTAAATTTGTATCAATTAAGGTGGTTAATAAGGACTTCTCTCCTTACCTCAGATCCTGCTTCCCCTGGTGAACCAGTACTTTAAAAACCACTGTCTGTACTTCCTGTCCACCCCGGCCAAGGTGCTAGGAAGTGGTGGGCACTCTTCTAACAAAGAGAAGGAAATGATTGCCAGGTAACTTGCAGAGCCGCGTCTTCACCACGCCCATTACATCACTCAGAGGAATTTCACTTCTTAGGGCTTACTGTTGAACTTCTCAAACACTGTTGCACACTTTTAAGAGAGTGTATTAACCTTATACACACATGTGCTTAAATACCTGTGCACTGTACATCAGTGGAAGTTGCAGTCACAGTTTCAGGGATTGAGCCCCACATCTCCGTGGATGATTTCTCATGGTTTTTGTACCACTGAACTCTGAAAGGTGTGCTTGTACTGAGGGACTTATACATGCACTTCAAACCTACTGTAACATTTCTCTATGTAGTTTCTTAAAGACTGTTCTTGATTTAAGTCTGATCTCATCCTTCACTGACATTTCCACACAACATTACATATTGCACTAATACACAACCATTATGGTCATCAAATTTCTGACTCAGTAGCCGGCTTTGAAATTGAATATTTTTGTTTCTGTGACAATTAAACTACTTTAAACCAGGATCAGTTTGGCAAGATCTACGAATGAGATAGTAAACAGGTGGTACACACTTACTGCTCGCCAGCACTAATTTTACAAGATTCATTACCCTGCCCAATTGTCAGTATGCCCAGTTACTGCATTTATATCGCACTGTAAATACCTACAATTATACAAATAACTCCACTAGTGTTATTACCTCTATATGCTCATGTTATAACCTCTATTTTACAAGGATGCTTATGAAGCTTTTATGGTTATACACCCTGTTCTTTACCTGTCCGTTTACCCTCACTTTTCGCTGTTTCTCAGTCTTCTTCTCTGGAGCTTGTTCTTTGATATCCCTCGCTCCCCTCACCAGAACCTCAAACCCTTTCTCTTCCCTGCATCTCTTTTTTTTCCTGTTTTCCTCCTCTCCTGCTGTAGTATCTTCTGTAAGATGGCTGCTCTGGTCAGACACAGAGTTTCTCTCTTTGGTAAGGAACCTGCATGCAGACTTATTGCCTCTACCGTTTGCCTCTTTCATCCCTCCATCCTCCTTTAACCCTTTAAATGCCAGCTCAAACTTTTGGTAGAGCCCATTTTGAGTCACTGTATCTTACTGAAAGATGTGCTGAACTTAACCTGATTGAGTCATCTCTACAACTTGAGGTATCGGTATGATACAATAAAAAGTAGTCATTTTAGTTCAACACATCTTTCAGTTAGATAGAGTGACTTAAAATGTGCTCCACCAAAGGTTGAGCAGGCAGTTAAAGAGTTAATTTTTCTCTCAACCTTTTCCATCCCAGTTTCGGTTCTGTCCTCACATCCTGTTATCTTCACCTTTCTGCCACCCTTGATTTATTCCCCTTTGTCTCTCCATCACCTCTGTATTGCAGTCGTTCACTTTGCTTCACTTCAGTCATCTTTTGCCACTGCTGTTGTCTTTCTCTCCTCTCCATCTTCTCTTCAGTCTTCTCTCAGGTTGTCTTTCCTCTCTTTCCATCACTTGTTCTCTCTACTCTGACCTGTCCTCTCTCCATCTTCCTCTTTCCCCTAGTTTCTCTCCTTCTCTAGTACATTATTTCTCCAGCCTCCATCTTTATGTCCCCCTTCCTCTTATTTGCACTTCTTCTCTCTCCCCATCTTTCCTCTGTCTCCTGTACTTAATTCATTTCTCATTCTCTCTCCCTTTCAATCCCTTACTCTTTTGTACTGTCTCTCTCTCCCTCCTGTCATCCCTTTTTCCCTCCTTCTGAGCTTCCATCCTCTCTCCTCTCTGGTCCTTCTGTGTGTCCAACACATTCTCATCCCAGCTCGTCATAAAGTGATGCTACCCGGCCAAGCGTTTATATGCGACGCTAAAGGAGGCTTTTGGGGTCCTTATTTGATGCTGAGGGTTAGGGATCGAGTCAAGGGTTAGGGGTTAGGGGGTAGGGTTATTTTAAACTCATGTCAAATAATAATGCCAAAAGCTCGCTTTTGCGTCAAGCATCGACGCTTGGTCAGGTAGCATCCTATATAATGCATCGCGATGACACTGGGGTCGTGTGTCACCTATAACCCTTCTTAGTGTATGAGCTCTATTCCCCCTCTCACGCCAGGTTTGAGATTTCTTTAACCTTACAGGACAGCTGTGTCTACAGTCATGCCAAATATTATTCATACCCCTACCAATTTTTGGGTTTTTTCGAGTTATTTTTTGACAAATCAAATTTATTCTTGCACAAATGACACAGTAAGTTGACATAAGGCTGTAAGAATTATAGTAAACAATTTTTCGAGAAATACAGTACTTTTTGGTATTTTATTTGACAGATTTACAAAAAATGCCATGTCCAGAATATTTCATACCCTTTTCTCAGTAATTGATGGCAAAGCCTTTATTCACAATTACAGCCTCCAAACGCTTCCTGTGGTTGATCACAAGGTTTCTACACGTTTCCACGGGGATTTTGGCCCACGGGGAAAAAAAAAAGGGTATGAATAATTCTGGACATGGCATTTTTTGTAAATCTGTCAAATAAAATACCAAAAAGTATTGTATTTCTCTAAAAATTGTTTACTGTAATTCTTACAGCCTTATGTCAACTTACTGTGTCATTTGTGCAAGAATAAATTTGATTTTTCAAAAAATATCTCGAAAACAAACAAAAATTGGTAGGGGTGTGAATAATTTTGGGCATGACTGTATGTGTATTATGTGTGTAGATGAGGACTTGGTGCTCTAGAGGTATCAGGTTAATATAATCACATACCAAGAATCAGCTCCATAATATTCACATACCTGGATCTTGCAACAGAGAGGGATTGTATTACAATATTACATACATATGTCAAATGAATTTAATGAAAAATGATTCCCACCTGTAAAGGAAAGTCTATTTCCATGTTTGCATGCTTTGATTGGCAGACTGTCAGTCTAAGAAATCTGAGGCAGTGCTTTCAAACTTCATGAGTATTTAAAGAGGTAATTTAGAATGCATTATTTGACCCATGTATGACTACTTCTGATTTGAAACTGCGTTATTATGATTCACAGCATACATCATCATTTATGAAACAGCTATGCCGCTCTTCCCACTGACTCTGGTTCTCAAGAAAGTCAGCTTAGCGTGTAGCACTCAAACTGGGCTTCTCTGAATAATCCTGTGGGTGTGAGAGTTGGGATTTACCACCACACTGAGCAGAGTGGATCATTGGATTGTTTCTGCATGAAGGATTGTCCCTGTTTACATTGCATTCTATTCCATCCAGTGCCAAATCTAACTGGAAACACCATGCTGCTTTGTAGCCTGGCAACATATGGAGCAGTAATGGATGTGTTCACCCTTCATTTATCACTTCCTATTTCATTATTAACTTCCTCTCTCTCTCCCTGGAGCAAACATAATGGCAACTGTAGCAGAGAGATTTTCAGAAACTGTTGCTTTTTTTTTCTTATGGAATGAGGAAATCAAAACAAATGTATAATTAAACCTCATAGCAATTGCAATGTGCATGTAAGAAACTGCCCTTGAACTAATAACACACCTAAGTTTGGGCTCCTAAATGTAAGAATCATTACATGGACTTGATGTTAATATCAGGTAATTTGGTATCAAACTGGGTGCATGTTTGTGTTGTATATCCAGCCACCTAAAGGCTGAGTCAATGATGGCTTTCAGGAAGCATCACCTTTTTAGCATCCCTGCCCTGTTTGTTGTGCCACAGGAACGGATGCCTCTGCCGTGGTCAACTGCCTGCACATCCTGTCACGTTCGCTGGACGCAAGGTAATGCAGTCTGCCGTGACATTATAATATACTGTCTTTTATTATTTGTTACATTAATATTTCCAAAAAATATGATGCTGTGAAATGGGGAAATGGTGAATGACTTCTATATGGGACTACAGAAATGTATAAAAATTCCCCGTGATAAAGGCTGAGAATCTGTACTTTTTACCGCATGTTAAGTCTTTCTTAGTTTATTTTATCTCTCCCTCCCTCCATCTCAGGACTGTCATGAAGTCAGGCCCTGAGATTGTGAAGGCCGGGTTGCGGTCCTTTTTTGAGAGCGCTGCGGATGACATTGAGAAAATGGTGGAGAACCTCAAACTTGGAAAGGTGTCAAGCCGGAATCAGGTTTGTTCCTTTATCTTTCGCCCAGCTGCAGTCCCGACTACATAAAATTATAATTTTCCCAAAGTAACAACCTGGCCCATGGTTATTAGCGAAGCACATAAAATTCAACTGTTCAGGCCGTTAAAATAATGTACCTGAAAATTGAGACTGCCAAAGCTAAAACAAATAAAACAATAAAACATCTCTCCTTCTCATTTTCTCTTTATATCCCTCACTAACCCCCCTCCCCCCCCTCCAGGTTAAGGGGGTGGCCCAGAACATAAACTACACCACTATCGCCCTTCTTCCTGTGCTCACCACACTTTTTGACCACATTGCCCAGCACCAGTTCGGAGATGATGTCATCTGTGAGTCTCTGGCCATTAACAATATGTTAGCTACCACATGTTTACATTTACATTTGCATTTATCACACACAGCCAACCTCATTTTCAGTATCTTAAATTCTGGAGATTCTGAATAACCCTGTGACTGCCTCTCTCTCTCTACTGCACAGTGGACGATCTTCAGATTTCCTGTTACCGTATAATGTGCAGTATCTATTCACTGGGCACTGTCAAGACCCCACATGTGGAGAGGTGAGTGAGTGGGGGAGCTAGTGGTTGGGTGATTGAGTGAGTGGGTAGGCTAGTGTTCGATAGGTACTGTATCCCTGAGTATTCTTGTTTCCTGCAGACACCGGCCGGCCCTCGGCGAATGCCTGGCCCATCTCGCTGCAGCCATGCCTGTGGCCTTCCTGGAGCCCCATCTCAATGAGTACAATGCTTACTCTGTCTACACCACTAAGACACCGCGGGAGAGAGCGAGTGAGTACCTCTCTTTTCCTTCCCTCTCTCTTGTTCCAACTTTTTTGAAAAGTGTTTGCTGACTACAAATTTGAAATGAGCATATGAAACTGACCTGTTGACTTGGTTTTATTTTCACTTCAGTGTGGAGTTGAATTGTTTCACAAGTCATTGCATTTTTATTTACATTTCACACAACATCCCAATTTTTTTGTAAACAGGGTTGTAGTCATGATGATATCTCTCTCCCCCACCCCCCTCCTACTCCCCCTACCCTGCCAGTCCTGGGCCTCCCGAACCAAGTGCAGGAGTTGTGCCCAGACATCCCAGAGCTGGACATCCTGATGAAGGAGATTAATGACCTGGCTGAATCAGGCGCCCGCTACACAGAGATGCCCCATGTGATTGAGATCACGCTGCCCATGCTGTGCAACTATCTGCCCCGTTGGTGGGAGAGAGGGGTGGAGAACCACCCTGATCAGGAGGGCGAACTGTGTACTGACGTTGCCGCTGAGCACCTCAACCAGCTCCTTGGCAGCATTATGAAGATTGTGGTCAACAACCTGGGCATCGACGAGGCCTCCTGGATGAAGAGGCTGGCTGGTGAGGGAGTAATGCAGGCTAACTATTTGCCCGATGGTTCTTACTCTGATATTTAACTCATCTTCATCAGGCTCAAAAGCCCCTGTGTAAACTGGTCTTCGTTCCAGCTGCAACTACATTCACAATCTTAAACCATTGCTAATTTTTCTTAATTTTGTCTTTGCATCTATGAAGGGATTAATTACATTCTTTATTTGCGCTGTCTAAAATGGCTATAGCCGTGTGTCGTATTGAATAAAAATTGTGCTTTTCTCGCAAACATTTGTAAAAAGGGCAAACATTTTTTAGATTACCAAATTTAGTGCATGTCCAGAAATGACATGATTACAGACCGACAGACACACAGACAGCGGACAGATGGACAGACATACTGTTGACTATATTCCTTCGCATTGGGACCGAAATTGAGAACCACTTCTATAGAGGAACACTTTTTTTCTTTATGGATCCCTTCATCATATGAATAAAGTCAGGGAGATCCCAGATTGAACCACATTGAACGTAATGAGCAAGACTCATGAAGCCAGTGAGTTTACTGGGGCACATATAAAATGGAACAGATAAGTTAGTCTATTGATGTACCTGTACACTGACCATTGATCTGGTTACATTCTGCAGTTTTTGCCCAGCCTATCGTGAGCAGAGCCAAGCCTGAGATGCTGAAGTCGCACTTCATCCCCACCATGGAGAAGCTGAAGAAGCGCAGCGGTAAGGTGGTCGCTGAGGAAGATCATCTGCGCATGGAGGGGAAGACCGAGGCCGATAGCGAGGAGGGAACCATCCGCGATGAGTTTGCTGTTCTCTGCAGAGATCTTTACGCCCTCTACCCCCTGCTCATCCGCTATGTTGACAACAATCGGTACAGCCTACTCCTCGCATGCGTAACAATATACCGAACTTTGTGCATGTCGCTGAGGGTGAAGGTGACTAACCTGTACCCTCTGTATTTGTACTTCTAAGGGCAAGATGGCTGACCTGTCCAGATCCAGATGCTGAGGAGCTTTTCAGGATGGTGGGAGAGGTCTTCATCTTCTGGTCCAAGTCTCACGTAAGAGTCCAGTGCACCCTGTCTTCCCCACCTTCCCTGTTTTCTCGTTCCTTCCTGCCTTCAGACCTAATGCTCAGGTCTGCTTTTTTAATGCTTTTAAATTCCTGACCATTCTCTCTCTGTCCTCTATTACGCTTTCCCTCTGAGCAGAACTTCAAGCGGGAGGAGCAGAACTTTGTGGTGATGAATGAGATCAACAACATGTCCTTCCTCACCGCTGACAGCAAGAGCAAGATGAGCAAGGTGGGAACGACAGACCTCAGACTGTAGCTATGACTGTAAAAAACAGCTCTGAAGAGTAGAAATGAATGCAGCTAATGTGAAAATTTTCTAAGGACAGCAGTATAGTTTAGATTAAACATTTCACATGTTGTCCTATGAGGGATATGCCTCTGAAGCACATAATAAATGGACTGAATTGCAGTATAAACCCTACATCTAGAACATAGTGAGTGAGCATTGGCTTTGGTTCTGCTGGGTTGCTGTGGGAGCAAAATTGAGCTGCTGCAGATTTAAGTTTCTTAGGGTGATGTTTGACTGGATCAGACTTTCAAGGCAAGACAGAGGCCATAAAATGAAATAGACAGCTTAACTCCTTGGATTATGAAGAGAGTCACAGAGATGCTGCATTTCTCTTATCAGGAGCTCTGAGCTTGCAGGATTTATTTGGAATAAGAGGTCAGAGTTAGATCTTCACATTCAGACTGAGACGGGTTTCGCAAGGAGATTACAGGAGCACTAGGCGCTTCAATTTGAGTTTGGTTGCTCAGGAACACCTTGGTGGGAGAGGGTTAAGACATGGGTCAGAATGTGATCACATGATCAATCACAGTGAGAGAACAGAGCACAGGCTGAGACAGAAGTTGAAGTCGTGGAAGGACAACGGGATGACTTTTAACGGTGTTCTATCTTTGACTGTCCCTTTGTCCTGTGTCGGTGCGGACGCTGGGTCTCTAGGCCGGAGATGGAGAGGTTAGACCGTGTCTCTGCACGAACGCTGTGCTGACCGCATGGCATCTTTTATCGGGGCTTTTCATCAACCTCCCTCACACACTGGCACACACAGTCCTGTCACGTCATACTGTTACAATACTCACACTTACTGTTAACACTCTTTTACACTGACATGCTATACAATACGCTCAGTGCTTCCACAGACTCTTTGACTTATGCACTGGTTCCTTGCTTTATGTATTACACTGTTACACACAATCACAGACTGTTCGACTCTCTGACATACTATGGGCAGGGAAGTCTATTTGTTTTCTAAATGCTCAGCGCAAACTGACAGCACACACACTGCACTCACAATGCATTTACAGCACACACAGCGTACAGACTGCACAAACACAGCATATACACAGACCTCTAGCGTGCCCATGTGTGAGGGAGGAGTCAGGAAGTGTTTGATGAAAGCGCTTCCCTGAAGAGGCGGGCTCATGGCACCAGACTCTACGTGGGCGCTGAGGGCGGACTCTCCTGCGTCCTAAATCCCACCCCCTCAGTGCCCACGCCGAGCCCGAGTCCCATCTCCCTGCTCGTGGGTTTGATGAGTTTGCCTTCAGTTGACTGCCGTCTCTTGAGAACCTTCGTACTTTGAAATGTCTTGATTTCAGTTTGTCTGTTTTTTTGTTGGTCTTTAGCTTCTGTTGTGAACCTCCCTGCCAGCAGATGGCATCCTCAAATCCTTCCTTTCTCTTTCTGCCCATCATTTGGCCTTCCTCCTATTAATTTCATCATCAAATTACTCTGAGACAGGGTCTTCCTAAAACCCAAGAACACACTCTTTCCCCTCCCTTGTTTACCTCACCCATGTGTGGCATTGGGTGGCTAGTGAAGAGAGTAGGAGGTGGGGCCCTCTTGTGTAATGCGCTAACAGATGGGGGTGGGGAATTTCAGCGGAAATGAGCACATCCTATGGATGAAAAAGATTGTCCCCTTTAAAACGATTAATCAAACATCTTCACTAACATTTGACCTTTTCACATCCTCTCTGTCCTAAACCACCTTTAACTCATGCTGCACCTCCAACCCAAGCACACATTTTAAAATACTACATGGAGAATGGTTGGCTTTCCGGACTGACCCCTGGGCATTGTTAGCACTGCTGCCTGTCTCACTGGAAAGGGGGCTTCAGAACCCTGAACAGAAGCTGACGAGGTGCAGATTCAGGCATGGGGGTTATTAGTTGAGACTCAATTATTCCACCCCAGGTCCTTCCAGAGCCCACTTTACCCTGGAATGAGTCTCTTCAGTTGACATACTGAGAAATTTATGTGAGCGGTGTTGAGGGGATGATGAACATGGCCCAGAAGACCGTTCTGACTCCCCCAAACTCTAGTACTGCAGCAACAGACCTGTCCTCCTGATGTGGGGCGTGCATTACTGCGGGATCCAGTTATTTCCCCTTTGGGTACCTCCTCTGGTCTACAGGGAATTAAACGCAACAGATGTTCCTGAAAGTACCCTCCCCACCTCTAATGTTTGCATATGCACTTGTGAGCACATACACTCACTGGCACATATACAATGCACATGAAAGGTTTTGGGGCAAAACCAGACACATTCCATAGTGGGAAATTGGATATGTCTCATTTTGCCCTAAAGCCTTTCATGTGCACCAGTACACTCATGCACACGCGCATTCAAACATATGCCTCTGCATATTCATCCACACCCATACTCTTCCACGCATGCAAACACATAACACATTACATGGAAAGAAATACAAACACATGCACACGCACACGCACACACATCAATACACCCTTGCATCCATACAATCACGCGCATATTGGACATGTTCATGTTCTCGCACATGTACTACACCACGGGGCCAAAATGGGGCCCAGAGAGCAGGCAACAGCCAGGAATGTGCCCCCACTAGCACAGGACAGGTCGGCAGGAGGAGGCCTACAGAGCCTAATGGAGTTGACCCCTCCACAGGGCTTTTTTTTTTTTTTTTTTTTTTAGAAGGTTCTGGATTTCCTGGTGTGAGCTTCTGTCTGGACTCTGCTGAACTAACAGGGTGGGCTGCTCTTGGAGTGTAAAGCTGATGCTCAGGTTAACTACTTCTGACTCTTGCTGCTAACCCTGCAGAAAAAGTTACCCTTTTTGGCGCTGGTAAAACTAAGGTGTCATGTCGGCACACCTGGACACACCTGATATACTTAACAATCATACACGTGTATAATCCCTCTCAGGTGGTGTTGGTGTGTGAGTGGAATGCTTGCTTTTTAAGCATGTTTGGTTTATTTTATTTCTCATTTATGATGGAATGGCTTCTGTGTCCTCTCACAGATTTTTGTTGGTTCATCGTAAGTGACCCTTCCCTCGCTGATTCTCACTATCGCCCCACCCCATTTCCCATCCATCAAACAGAATGATACATTAAACCTCCCCCGCTGAGAAATTAATGCACTTTCAGATCAACGGCCAGCGAAAGATGGCGTAAAAGTTCCACAAGTAGACTACTTTGTTGTGCTGGAGCAAAACTTCCCATTCATTTCCCCTTTAAGCAAATGAACTAATGTAGGGCAGATATTTGCTTGTTACATTTTAGGTTCATTTGCATCTTAGATCAGAATGCCAGAAACAGAATAAGTATTTGACAAAAACATGTTTTCATCTTGATAAAGTTAATGAAAACCATATTGCATATGCGTTAGGAATAGTATCTTTTGGAAAAAACGTGGGTACGAATGTTTTTGTCTCAGGTGGTGTCAAAGAGGTGGAGAAAAATACCTGTTTATGACAATACACATACACGTTCTTTATGCACACCAAAACAAGAATCATTCTGGAAGAAAAAAGGTTGCCTTTAGACAGCCTACATAGTGTGTAGGGACTTTTGAAGACTTTATATTTCTTAACATATCTATATAAGCATTTTTAAAATTTGAGCCTTCAATTGAACCTTTAAAGACAAGCATTTTTTTTTTTTTTTTTTTTTTTTTTGAGGAAATGCTAATTTTTTGCATGGGAAGTTGGAATCGATCCACCCTTGACAAGTGACTTGGTACTAATATTGTACACTGTAAAAACAAATATTTAAGTTCTGGACATATAGTTGACACTTTTTTGTAACACTTTTTAAACATCAGAGTGTTTAGATTCAGTTCAAAGTGTAATCAACAAATCTGAAAAACCTCGATCGCAATATCCAATAAACATCAGTGTTTTGAATGAGAACACCTATTCACAAAAATAATCACCAGGCATTTAGCTTTTACACACTGGTGTTTACATTGTAAACATGTCACGTGCCACAGTTTTACAGTGTAGCATTAATGTGAGGTATCGTTCAGGAACCAGTCGCGATAACCAGAAGTAGCAAAAAATGTGATTTTATTGGCGAGGGGGTAAACCCCCGCAGGCAAAAGTACAAAGTCCACAATCCAAAATCACAATCCTAGGGGCAGAATCCAGAGTCGAAAAACCAGGGCAGCAATACAGAAATCGTGGTCAGACAAAAAGGGTACGATACACAGGAGTAGATATAAAAGCCAAATCAGAGCCAAAAAGAGGTAGTCAGACGGTCCAGTCAGAAAGGTAACACAATGAGTACAAGGCGAGAAACAAAAGCAGCACAGGTAAACACGGGAAACGTTCTGACGGGGAACTGCAGTGAGAAGACAGCTTAAATACATTCAAGGGAAGTCACATGCTATGATTAGGATCAGGTGATGAGGATCAGACTAATTACGTGGGAGCAAAACATGAGGGAGAACCTAACCACATGAAATTGGCAAAAGCCAAAACGTGGACAGGGATCACGAGACAACCTATGACAAAACATACAGCTCCAGTTAGGGAGTTCTAACGTGCACAGATAATGAGAAGCAGGACAGAGTGGAGCAGGTGCGGAGGATCCGCTGAATTGCAGCAAAGACTAAGTCAAGGCAAGACTAACTAGAACAAGGCAAGCTTGTTAATCAATTAGTAAGTGCAGACTAGAACAGACTAATGTTAGTCTGGGTTAGTAACTTTAACAAAAACAACAAACTGTTAGTATTGGTTAGTAAAATAGAAAAAGAGAGGCGAAGGAAGCAAACGAGATTGGAAGGAATGTTTGAAACCAGAAACCATGAAATCACCTAAACATGTGACACGCAGGACTGGGGAAAAGCTGTAGCTTACAAAAGACCAGACAGGGGAGACAAAGTGCAATGAAGGGCATGGCAAAACATGGACCGGACTATAACAGAAAAGTGGAATGGGAATGGCAAAAACGAAAACATGGCAAAGAACAAAAACTAAACAGAACCTGGCAAAACCTAACAGAACATAATCATAAACATAACAGGGAATGGTAGAAACATAATAAACATGGCAGAATCATAACAAACATGGCAGAATCAGAACAGACAAAGCAGAATCATGACAATTAAGCTCCGTTGCGATTACTTTGAGTTATCCTTGTAGCTTTGATTGGTTGATCGATACTTTCTACACTGAAATTTTGTTTTAGAAATAACAATGACAATAAGCTTTCTTATGTCCTTATTTCCTATGTCTTATATTTTACTTTAGAATTTACTGTCCATGTATCTGTGCATTGAGATGTGCTGTGTTTGTGCTGTCTCAGGCTGGCGGCTCAGATGCGGAACGTTCCAAGAAGAAAAGGCGGGGGGACCGCTACTCTGTGCAGACCTCGCTCATAGTGGCTGCCCTGAAAAAGATGCTGCCTATAGGCCTCAACATGTGCTCCCCTGCTGACCAGGAGCTCATAAACCTGGCCAAGATTAGATACTCCCTGGTAGAGTTTCCCTGCTCTCTGAGGATCCAACGTCTCATTCAGCACCCATTGAAGTCTCCCATTTTTCCCTCCCATCTCTTCACCCTGTCATTCAGACTTCAATTCAGTTGACATAGGACCTTTAACTTAATCCAGCAGCACATTACAGTCACTTTTGGATGTGAAAAAAAATGTCAAGCATTCCATTGCGTTTGTTTTGATTATATTTTGGTAATTGCTGAATTTCACTTGAAATCAAGGCAAACCACTTGTGTTCCTCCCCTGACAGAAAGACACTGATGAGGAAGTGAGAGAGTTCCTGCAAAACAACTTGCATCTCCAGGGCAAGGTGAGCGTGGGTTTGTTTCCATAGTACTGAGGAGGTTAACTTTTTTAAGTGGCACTGGATAATTGTCTGCTGACCTATTTTTATGCTGTAATGAGTTTTAAATGCTAAATACAAGATTGCTTGTTAGCAAGATTAGAAGGCTATCATGTTGCTACTGGCAGAGTTACCTTACATTGCACTCGTGTTCTGGGCAGACTAATGTTAATGACAGCTGATTTTTTTAAATCTCAACATTGGTTTTTGAGACTTGCATTGGTTTTATCCCTTATTCCCTTTACTGGCATATACTGGCAAATAACTGTCTCCCAGCCAAGTGTGACACTCATTGCTACATTTGCTGTGTTACATTAATTGTGGTAGTATAGACTTATTTGTTTTTGTTGCTGAATATTCTCAAAAATTGTAGTACACAGCATCCACATCAAGACCATAAACAAGCTGCTTGGGCATCTTTAATAAACAGAGGATAG
Source organism: Gymnothorax javanicus (assembly GCA_029692085.1). Classification (NCBI taxonomy): domain Eukaryota; kingdom Metazoa; phylum Chordata; class Actinopteri; order Anguilliformes; family Muraenidae; genus Gymnothorax; species Gymnothorax javanicus. The sequence goes on from CM056195.1 coordinate 18,459,120, forward strand.
GAGTTTCAATATACACAAGTGAAGAGGATTGTCAGAAGACAGTCTGAGGTCAAGCGAGAGTGAACAGGAATGTTGGAGGTCGGGCTCGGCGTAATAGAAGGGACTGGTCTGAGGTTAACAGCCAAGGTGGCAAGCCAAATGAATCAAGGCGCGCAGGGCAGATGTACACACTTGGACTGAATGAAGGAGTAACAGTGAGAAGTGCCACTCATTAGGACTGTGGGTGCAGAGAACTGATTTCTTAATAAATAAATGCTTTGCAGCTAGTGTTTAAATGCCAGAGATGGAAGACAGCAGTCTAGTGAAGGGGGAACTCAAATCTTGAACATTCAACAAAATGAAACCAAAACAGACGAAGACGGCAATACTGTGGGGAAAAACAATTAGGGAAGCATTCAGGCCGTGACAACTGTGGTGAAACGATGTTGTGTTCATGCTACATTGATGCTGCTGGCATAACTACTCTCTGCTTCCCTAGGCTATTTACATTGTCTGTGAAAGTGTATCGCTAATCTCTGTCCCAAGCTAAGCGCGTTGACTAATCTTTGGCTGTTACAGGTGGAGGACCCCTCCATGCGATGGCAAATGGCTCTGTATAAGGAGACCTCTGGGAAGGCAGAGGATGCTGAGAACCCAGAAAAGGTGGTGAAGAGGGTGCAGGAGGTTTCTGCGGTGCTGTATCACATTGAAGTGGTGGGTTGGTCTCCTGTGCTCTTCAAATTCCCCCTTGACGCTCAAGCTGAGTATTTTCCAAACCACATTCCCTCTGCTATTCTCAATGTTCTCTCTTTCCCCTTCCATTTTGATTTACTTTCTCTCTTAGACGGAGCACCCTTTCAAGTCTAAGAAGATGGCGTGGCATAAGCTCTTGTCTAAACAGCGCCGCAGGGCGGTTGTGGCCTGTTTCAGAATGACACCCTTGTACAACATTCCCAGGTAAAAGCACACGCACTCATACACACATTGTCACACAAATCCTTCTCATTGTCGAATGGAGAACCGATTACGTACCTCTGTTGTGCTGCATAAACTTGGTCATGCAAAATGGTAGAAAATGAACACAATTTCAAGAATGGTCCCTTGTTAATGATGGGCACCCCAATCATTAAACTGAACATCGCTAATGAAGAGTGCAGTCTCTTAGTAGCTTTGTCTGGTACTTGTGAACACCCTGAATCATGCTTGAACGGTAGCGTAGATAGGCACTGAACTCTTTCTCTCCCTGACAGGCACAGAGCATCCAATATGTTCCTTGATGGTTACAAACGTAACTGGATAGAGACTGAGGGATATTCGTTTGAGGACAAAATGATCGACGACCTATCCGTGAGTGCTCTGCACATCATACTGCTTTCTGTGGTTAACATTCACAACCACACACACATGTGCGTACATACATATGTGCACACTTCTCATTGGGCGTGCATTACTGCTAAAAATTTGTAACTACTTGTCATTTGTGTAGTTCTCTCTATTATTACCAATTACTATGAAAAAATTCCAAAATGAATTTTATAATGCTTTATTTAATATTTCAGGTTTTCCAGGCAAAAAAGTTTTTTAATGACCAATAACGCAGTTATCAGTGTTAGTGAGCCCTCCTCAAAGTATCTCAGTGAGGAGGGCTGCTGGGTTGGCTAACTCGATGAATGTGCTGCTCGTAGTACAGAGTGACCACCATGGCATCGCACATGGCATGTGTGTTTAGGGAAATTGGAGGAATACAACTGGTTCCGGTGAGCACTGTTTCTTGCTCAAGTGCCTCCTGCTGGCCATCCGGGAGCTTGTCAGTTGCATTTTGAGCAGAAATATGTTCGGTTTTCTGCCCTCATTCTGAGCAGGTTTGAGACTATGCAAATGAAAAGAAGCAGCAGCTGTCAGGTGCGTGTTTTGGAGGAGCACCTGAGCTTGCGACATGAGTCACCTACATGCGTGCTTGTACATGGTTTTCTGATCGTTTGTGCATAGTTTTCTGGCTCATTGGTAAGCACTGTTGCCTCACAATTAGGGGGTTCCGGGATCGAGCCCAGGCTGGTCGGGACCTCTGTGCGGGGAGTTTGAGTAGTCTCCCCATGTTTGCGTGCATTTCCTCTGGGTACTCCAGTTTCCCCCACCTGGACAAACATGCACTCTCGGAACACTCTTTCCATTGCCCAGGACCAGGACACTGGCTTTAGATCTGGAGTTGGTCCTTGGACACTGCACTGTGCAGGGCTCAAAATGAACTTTTTTAGTTAGTAGCGCTGCACTCCCAAGATCAAAAAGTTAGGAGCACAAGCCTAAATTTTGGAACGTACACACCAAAATTTAAGAAGCATCCATATAGATTTTTTAATGTTAAAAAAACTACAATATAACACTCCACATTAACAACACGACTGTCTCCAATAAATGAAAGTTCTTAAACAATATGGCAGTCTTTAGTTCATTCATTAACAAAAGTTTCCACTGCTTGGCTTTATACCATATCCTGAGCCCATGAAAAAAATTGGGTCTCCTGACTCTCTGCCCTTCCATCCATCTCTTCACTGCCTGTGAGGCATCTAACATGGCCAGAGGAGGACCCTCCTCACTGATTTCAATCAGATCTTCAACTGTGAGGGTTTTTTTTATATAAATTCCTTTATTAACGGGATGTGACATCTCGTTTGCAAGGGGGTCCCACACAATAAAAAATATAACAAGTCAATCAAAGTTACAACAGTAGACAAAATACTAGACAAAAAATAACAGTTCAAATAAAAATAAAATCAAAAAAAAACTTGACAAAGACAACCATTAACAACCTTAGTCTCAACATAAAGTAAAACAAAAGAGAAAGATAAAAATGAAGTAGATCAGTCTAAAATGCTTACAAAATCATTGTAATAATAATAAAAAAAATAATAATAATAATAATCAGGAGAAAGTAGAATGATAAAATAATTAGAAGTGAATTGAGAATGACAATGCATCAAATTATAATTGGATTTCAGATTCCAGCTGTTACCTGCGAGATCCGGGTCACAAGCTTTGCAATGAACACCATGCATTTCACCTTCCTCAAACCTCAGCCATTCGAAATCTTAAAGCCACTCTAAGTGAAAATAATAAACACTTTTCACCACCGGTGCATCCAAGTCACCGTTGTTGTCATTGTTAACATTCTCCGATTCAGTGACATTAGCTACCGACACATTTTTTGACCGTTAACGGTACCAAAAAAGTCTTCTATTGTTCTTCGTTTCATTTTCCATCTCACTCTTGTGTATAGTTACTATAGTAATTCTCAGTACCATGAAATGGAGTGATTGACGGCTAATATCAACCAATCTAGAATCAGTACTGAGGTTTAGGACGTCAAGCTCCCCTTTGATTGGTTAGAATGGTCACTGTCAGCTTAAGGGAACACACTGGGTGCGCTCCATTCTTATACTGGTACGCCCGGCTGCAGTGTGTTGAGTAGATGAACGGACAGCTCTGACACACGCCCATCTCTATTCAAGCGGCAGGAGCGGTTTGCATACCTACTGACTTCCAAATGTGCAGGAAAAGAGGCATTTAACTGGGGGGAAAAGCGGTCGTGCAGATGCGACTATTTTTATTTTAAGGTCACACAGTGTTAATTTCAAAACAGTCACAATTTCGAGCCCTGACTGTGGCTGCCCACTGCTCTTGATTAACTATGATGGATCAGATGCAGAAGAAAAATTACCACGCAGGGTTCAATAAAGTATATCTATCTTTCTAAATTAAAAAAAAAGAAAAAAGTATCCCATTCCAGTTCAATCACTGCTTTGCAAACACAGGATAGTAATTTTGCCATCATTCTCAACGGACTTCCATGCAGACTGCAAAATTTCTCATAGATGTGTCTTTGGAGTTGGATACACCTCATGATCCAGGTGATGCCACAACAGTTCTCTGGGGCTTAAATCAGACGCTTGAGCCAAACACTCCATATTTTGTCATGTCCTCTCCAGAAAGTTCCAGCATGGTTGTGATTTTTTTTTTTTTGTGATGTTGCCTGACTGTAACATGCAGTTTCTTCAATTTAATAATTTTAAAAATCCCTACATTAAGTGCAAACCGCAGACTCCAAACCTGCACATACAGTACATACAAATGCATACACACTCAGCATAAATGTACACACTCAAAAATGCACACAGTGCACTAAAGCGCATGCATGGATAGGCATAAACACTACAGACGAGCACATACGCATTCCACACCTATGCAAGCACTAAACACCCACGTCCCACACAAACACACGAAGACCACAATGGAAAAATGATCAGTCACATTTTCATGTTGTGGAGAAATGATGAATTAAAGATTCAAAACAATCTTAGAAACAAAGCACTGAAAAAAATGCAAAAAACATAGAATATTGTAATAATATATAATATAATTATATATTGTTATAAATATTATAATAATATATAATACAACGTACTGTATATAAAATATACAAAAATGCAAAATTTGGACTCTGATCCTTTCTCCTTTGTGGTCTTCACATGTTCTCCTAGCTACTTGCATGAGCAAACATACAGTCTTCTGATCACTGTGCAGCTCAGATCATTGCTTGAAGTGGCTGCTCCCTCATTTTGACTGTAGAAAGCCATGGAGGCAGAAGAAGAGGAGGAAGAGGAAACTGAATCGAAGCCAGACCCCCTTCACCAGCTCATCCTTCACTTCAGTCGCACGGCTCTAACAGAAAAAACGTGAGTCCTTGCGAGAGGAGCACAGCAGCAAAGGCAAATCATCCTGCAGACACAAAATATCTGATTTGCACGTCAAATCCGCATGAATAATTGAAATGTTTTAACTCTAGAAAAGCCAGAACAGCCAAGATGTTTCCAAAATTATGGCATTGATTTCTGTACCTCCAGCAATCGAATTTTCTGATGATTATGAAATCAAGGGAAACACGTGTAAATGGAAACAAATGTGGCGGTAGCGTTATGCACCATGTTGTCTGTTGCAAAAGGCCTATTTATCGGCTGCCCCCAGTTTGGTATTACCGTCCTCTGAAATAACATTTTTGTTGCAATGGATTAGACAACGCATAATAGGGGGTGTGTCCATGCATAAAGCTGGCTCTATATCAGTTTCATGTCAGGCTCCTTGTATGAGTTTTGACTCACTCTAACCTTTTAATGCAAACACTGTGATTGGTGCAAGGGACTGAATCCCAACCAACTGAGCTGTTTGCAAATAAATGCATATCATTTATATCGTTTTCCTTCCCGCTTAATTTTCACTTTTGGAATGTTCTATATACATAAATAATGGCAACAGAATGGTGGTGGGCTCTAATGGGAAAGGGAAGATGAAGGGGCATTTTAACGTGTGCCAATATTTTCTTTGTGTGGGGCGAAGTACAAATAATTAACTTCAGTCTCATCCATATTAAATACCACTGGTGCAATTTTGTATGTGGTTTATAATGGCCCGCATCTTTTCATACAAAATGCATCACCTGGTAAATGGACCTCTATTCCCCAAAACCCCTCCATGGGGAGGGTACAGGCAGCTATGTCCTCTACTGGAGATGAGGGACTCACTGTTGGATGTCCCTCTCTCTCGGTGGATCTGGTCTCCCAGCTGCTTGGCACTAGTATTCGCACTCCTCTTTGCCTCACATCATTTAACCACTTACTGTATTGGAGTCTGGTTCTCAGAGGCCCAAATAAGGTGGCGGTAAAATATGCAAAGTGTTTATTCTTTACCTGATAAAATTGCATGTTCAATATGGTGTCAACGCACTGGTTTTAAAAGAAATGATGGCTGATTGACCTCAATGGAATAAAACCCTCACCACACCAACAGATAATTAATTCGTCTTGGACCAACCCTTTTGAAAACAGTGCCACAGTTGCGATATTACTTCCTGTCATGAAGTTCCTGGCATGGAGTTTGATAAGCCCATTCATGCTGTGTGATACCATTAATACTTGCTTTTGCTGACTGCGTTTAGGTTGTCAGATTAGAGCCCCCAACTTTTTGGAAATTAAGCACACTGCTGAAACCATTTCAGCACGTTTGCTATTATTAGTGTTATTGTTTTGTTACTGAATATGGCCCAAGGGAAAATCTGATAGTCCATATGGCAGGCACACAGCCAAGAAGCGCTAAAATGGATACACAGAACACAATTACTGGCATAAGTGTCAGTCATTTCTACAGCCATGCCACACTCTTTTGAGCAGCTGCCTGGCTGCTCACGAACTGTTCACATTTCAGCTTCATTTATGGTGATAATGTTGTTTCATTCAGTTTGGAGACAGTGTATCCTTTTCCATAAAAAAAACTTAAGTATTTAAGATGCTTAATCTCTGTGCATTTTTAAACCATCACGTTTATATCTGAAATGTTCAGGCATTCATCCCTAGCCTAGAGGCTTAATTAAGATCATCACATGATTACAATAAAATAATTTAGTTTGATTTTGCATACTAAATTAGTTTTTATTGCGCTTTATGGTGCAATGTGCATCAAAGTATCTCATAAATAGGTAAGAGAGAAGAGATGTTCACAACTAGATACCTGGCTGTTGTAAAAATTTATCTGAAAGGGAATGGCACTAACTGTCTTTTTTTTTTTTTTTTTACTTCGGACAGATTGTTCCATTTCAATCATTATTTTAATCTTAAATTAAAAGTGCCCCATTAGGATAATTTATCCGAGGTTTTATAAAGCTAATTCAATTTGAGTCTTGGTCTTAAAATTAATCTGTGACAATGCAGTGCTGGTGTTGTGCCCTTTTATCGCTTCCTGTTCAGATTTTACAACCCATTCATACTTCTCATTATTACAACATAATTTGCAGGAATATATTAAAGAAATGTATTCATTGCGGTGTGTCTCATTAGTTAAATTTGATATCCTATGAAATGGACTACTTAATATAATAAAGAAAATGTATTGTGATTTAAAAAAATGTTTTGACAGTTTATTAAGCTATGTACTGCAATCACTCTTGCTCACTGAAATGCGTGTATCTAGTTTCATCTATGATCTGTGCCTTGCAGTAAACTGGACGAAGATTACCTGTACATGGCATATGCTGATATTATGGCAAAGGTGAGTTTTAAAATACACTGTTATTGTATCCACTTTAACTTTGTAATGCGGTGTCAGATGTTTGGGTTTTTTCTTTGATCACCAAATTCTGTCCCTCTGTTTCTCTGTCCATCTGTCCCAGAGCTGCCACATTGGTGAGGAAGACGAAGGGGGAGAGGAGGGGGGCGAGGAGATGTCCTTTGAGGTGCGACAGACAGAGATGGTATGGGGGGGCCTGGGGCAGGGGTCAGGGGATCTCCGGAGCTGCTGCTTCCGTCGCACTGCGTGACCAAGCCCGCCCGCCACTGCATCCCAACTGCAACATTCTACACCAGGGGTACTCACTCTTTTCCAGAATGAGCCGGTGTGGATGCAGGCTTTCATCCTAACCAACCAGTCACACACCTGATTCTAGTAATCAACCCTTAAAGCTTTTGCCGTAGACCCTTGATTAGTAGAATCAGGTGTGAAACTGCATGGTTAGCACGAAAGCCTGCACCCACACAGGCTCATTCTGGAAAAGAGTGAGTATCCTTGTCCTACACCAACACCATACTCCAGCCCTTATGCCACACCCCCTGCAACCCTATTATCCATCCTACTCTCCCCCATGGCCCTACACGCTCGCCCCCCGAAACCATGTACTCACTTCCTGTTTGGTTTGCGTGTCTACCCTCTGCACCGGCCTTACTTAGGATATCACTGTCCCTGCCACCCACCGTCTCTGTCCAAAACAGAACTTTATTGATAACCCCCATCATGTGCACTCACCAGACTAAAATGTAACCCTTCCTGTTTACACTTCCGTATCCCTTCTTTCAAGCATGCCTGTGTAAACACAATAATACATTTGCATCCTAACATACACATGTGCACACACTGGCAAGCATACAAACACATTCATGCACACACTCGTGTGAGAAAGTGTGCTTGCATGCACACACTAACATTCACCTTTAACACTTGCTGCGTAAGTCCCTTGCAAATCTTTAGTGGGTGGACTTTGCTGGGTGGGGGCTCAGAATTCTGGAGTGATTTGGGGTATTGGGTGCCATTTTATCCTGCATTGAGGGTGCCCACACATTAATTTTTGACAACGTATTTTATAAAAAATTCTGTACTTTTATAATTGAGCCCCCTAGTGCTATAGTGGTCTGTCTCAATTTTTTTTTATTTTTGAGTTAGGCCCAGATATTGCTACTTAAATGTTAAATTTATTTATTGCATAGATTATCTGAAAACTAAACAGAGTTAGACCACTCTTGTTCTCAGGGGTTCAATTAGGAAAGTAATTGCTTTTTAGAGACTGTGGTACTGAAATAGGTGCTAAAATGCCTTCCTAAAATCAGCACTATTGTTATTATGCTCATAAATATGATTGGATTTACAGGAAAAATGCGGTAGGCAATGTGTTTAAATTGAATGCATGCAATAATACTGAGATTTTTTAGTGATAATGTGAAGGGCATTCAAATTCAAACAGCTTTTGTGCACGTAATCACTTAAAATTATTTTTCTGTATTTCAAACACAATTGATATTTATTTTCAGAAAAAGTCAATTGACAAAGCAAATGTCATGCATCAGAAAATCTAGTATACATAAAGTACATGCCAAAATATTGGTAAGTGTTACTGATGACTTACCATAACTGCCACTCATATAATACTAAATAGGTGGACCTCAGGTTTTTCCGAGTAGATTTGTCTATTTTGGGTGACCCATCTTTCAGCATGTCCCAAATTAAATTTCCAAAAACTAAACTGGAGGAAATCTTCTTATTGAGCTTAAACATTTCAACATTTCATGGCAAATTGCAGTTACTCAGCAGGGGACCTTAGTTATGCGAGTACTTTGTCCAGTGTTAATTTTTTGACACATATATGTTGTTTGAAAGATTATGCTTTCATTTTTTGACCTTACCTAGATGGATTCTGTTCCCCACCAAAACGCCATTTAGAGTGAAATCACCTGCTTTTGTTGAGCCCAGCTGGGATTGGGTTACTCCATAAAGGCAGCAATGCTTTTCTCTGATGTTGAGCCTTTTTTCCTGTAAACAAATGTGACTAGCTGAAGTAACCTTTTTTCACGCTAACCTTATTTTAACCTTATCTGTTTCTAATATGCAATGATGACAAGAGAGGGTGAAAAAAATCTGTGTGTGTGCTGTGAGTTTGTGACTGTAGTGTGTGTGTGTGTGTGTGTGTGTGTGTGTTGGTGTATGTGTGGGACTGCAGTGCATTTGTGATTGTTGTGTGTGTGTGTGTGTGTGTGCGTGTGCGTGTGAGTGTAGTGGATATATGTCTGTAGTATGTTTGTGTGTTTATTGTGAATATACTGTATGTGAGTAAAAGTATCTAAGTATTCACTTATTAGGACTGTTCTTCATGGTTTGGGCTGTATTCCTCTGCTCCAGCAAAGGCAAATCTTAACTTCCAATCACAGACTGTTCAGTTCCTTTTACAGTTTGGGGAATGCATTTGTCTGTTTCAGAATGGCAATGCCAGAGGAACACTATAAGATCCATATAAAAGTCGTGTTGCTGATAAAACCTAATCCAGCACCCTCTAGATTAATTGGAAGGCTAATTGCAAGCCAGGTCTCATGCCAAAAATCAGCGCCCAACATTGTTAATGTCCTCACAGCTGAATTGGAGCAAATCCCTACAGTAATGCTCCAACATGTAGTATGTAGCCTTCCCAGAGGCATGTAGGTTGCAATAGCAATTAAGGGTGGATAAATTCCATATTTACGGCCATAAATTTGCATATGATGTGGGATGTCCAGGGTGCACCTTCTTTTGGCTATGTAGTGTACGTGTGAATGTAGAATCTGAGTGTCTGAAGTGTATGAGTTTCTATGACAGAAAATGTGTTTGTAGACTTTGTGTGTGTGTTTCTGTGTCTCTGCATGCATGTGTGTGTGTGTGTGTGTGCGTGTGCGCGTGCATGTGTGCACGCGTTTGCTTGCGTGTGTGTGTGTGCACGCAGTGCATGTGTATGTATGTGTGTGTGCGTGTGTGTGTGTGTGTGTGTGCGTGCAGTGACCCTGGAGGCCTGTGAGCCGCGAGACCCTGACAGCCTTGTCTCCGACTCTCAGGAGAAGGAGATGGAGAAGCAGAGGCTGCTGTACCAGCAGTCGAGGCTGCACGCCCGTGGAGCTGCAGAAATGGTGCTGCAGATGATCAGCGCCTGCAAAGGTATCCACGACCCCCCAGCAGCCCCGTCAGTACATCACCCTGAACACCACTCTATCGGAGCTCACCGTCACACAAAAACACTGTCTGCATAGTACTGCCTGTGCGCATGACTGCAGGCAAACTCGGTATGTCCTCAGCTGCTCTGTTGATGATCGTGCCCGTTCCTCTCCACACCTGTTCCAGGTGAGCCTGGTGCCATGGTGTCCTCCACCCTCAAGCTCGGCATCTCCATCCTCAATGGAGGGAACTGCGATGTGCAGCAGGTAGAGAGACCCCACTCTCATGTTTCTGCAGGGGATGTGTGTAATGGATCTGCACAAGTGTTCAGCTGAATTACCCTGTCATGTCTTCTCCCTGCAGAGAATGCTGGACTATCTGAAGGACAAGAAGGACGTGGGATTCTTCCTGAGTGTACAGGCCTTGATGCAGACCTGCAGGTCTGCCTCACCTCTCTCTTACACGTGTGTGTGTGTGCGTGTGTGTGTGTGTGCGTGCGCGCCTCGGTTCCTTGGTGCCTGAGTGAGTGTGTGAGTTGACTGAAGACCTGTGTTACTGTGGATAATAGCAGTGTTTCTCTCTCCCTCTGTCTCTCTCTGTGCAGTGTGCTGGACCTGAACGCCTTTGAGAGGCAGAATAAGGCTGAGGGGCTGGGAATGGTATCAGAAGAGGGCACGAGTGAGTTTACCTCAGATGCTGCCTTATATTTTACATTTTTCACTTCAGCAATGTGGGCAATGCTCTTACGCTGGGCTACACCCAGAATTTGCATTATTTGTGCATATAAATTATATACTGTGGAGCTTCACACACACTGGCAACCCTTGCATCCTGGAGCTCCCCACACATTGGTTTCCCATCCATGGTGGAGCTCCACACAGACTTGCAACCCATCAACACTGGCGATACCCACGCATTGGTAACCCAAACAGTTCAGAGCTCTTCTTACACTGGTGACCCATACACACTAGAGCTTCCCACAGACTGTTGATCAGTACACACACAAGCTTGCCAAACGCTGGTGACTATACACACCAGAGCTTGCCACACACTGGTAAGCCATACTCACTGAAGCTTATGATGAAAGATCCCCGCGCATCTGCTAGTGGAAGCTTTGATATGGTGCCTCTCAGTCTAGGACAATAAATTCAGGAAAAAGAAGAAAAATTGAGCACACACAAGCTTGCCAAACACTGGTGACTCATACACACTAGAGCTTGCCACACACTGGCAAGCCATACATGCTTGAATTCTGCCCTATGCTTGCATCAGCATACACTCACCTCCACTGGAAAGATGTACATGCTGATCAGTCATTATTTTCTCCAAGCAGTGGCTTACCAGTCAAAATCTGATTTTGATATCAGGAATAGAGTGAGAGCATGTATTAACTCAAAATATGTTATTTTTGGCACTGCTCCAACACACCAAAAATGCAATATTCATTTTTTATTAAATGAGTATACAAGACAAAACTAGCACAAAACCCAAACAAGTTTACCTCCTAATGTTTTCTGTTGAAGCAAATCCAGAAATTAGCTGTATTTGAACAATGTGTTTCTACAATTTCAGTTCCAGAATAATTGGGAAGATGCATAAAATGTAAATAAAAGCAGCAAACTATCATTTTCAGATCTATTTAAACTTGTATTCAACCAAAAAGTACAAAGACAAAGTAAGTAATGGTTTAACTCAACTCTGTTGTTTTTTTTGTTTTTTTTTTTTTATGATAGCTATTTCAAAATGTGATGTCTACGGTATGTTCCAGTGCAGTTGGGACAAGTGCATCTTCACCACTGTTTCACGTCATGCCTCCTTTTAACAACACTCAGGAGTCGTTTTGGAACAGGGGACAGTAATTATTGGAGTTCTGAAAGTGGAATTTGTTCCTGTTTATTCCTGACGACAACTTAACTTGGTCACGGATTTGTGCTCTCTGTATTTACTGCTTTATAATCTCCCACACGTTTTCTGTGGGAGTTTGGAATCAGGCTGCAGGTCAAACTGTAGAATACTACACTATTCTAATACATGAAGTGTGGCTTGGCATTATCTTCTTGGAATAAGCAGGGGCGTCCCTGAAAAAGACAACGTCTGGACGGCATATATGTTGTTCCACCACGCGTTTGTGCCATTCTGTGTCAATTGTGCCTTCACAGATGGGCGAGTTGCCCATATGGAGTGTGCAGTAGGGCCCAAGACTATGACACAGTCCTTCTGTTTGACAGGGGAGCACAACGTCCATTATTTACAAAAACTATTTGAAAGATTGACACGTCTGACCACATAACTGCTGTCCACTTCCCTGTCGGTCCATTTTAGATGAGCTTCCTTTTTACACGGTAGAGATTTAATTTGCAATTTATGACGCCACAATGAATTGTGTTCACTGACACAGGTCTTTTGAAGCACAGTATTTACGAGCCAATGAGGTTATGTCCATCACTGCAGCATGTTGGTTCTTACTGCAATGCTGTTTGAGAGCTTGATGGTCAAATGCATTCAACACTGGCACAACCACTGGTGTTTGTCATTGTATTGATGCACGGAGATTACGCCAAATCTTTTCATTGTATCATGGACTGTCAACGGTGCGATCCCTGAATTCTGCGCAGTCGGACATTGAGAAACGTTGTTCCTAAACTGTTTGACTATTTGTTCATTCGGCTTTTGGCAAAGTGGCAAACTTTGAACCATATTGCTGGAAAATGACCTGCCTTATGTTACTGCTCATTTTACATCCAATCATAATTGAATCCTCATTACCTATATACTTTTATACCTGCAGAATGTTCCAAATGGGTGTTTTTTCCAAATATTCAGTAGCTTTTTCAGTCTTCCCAATTTCTTGTCTCAATTGCTATGGAACAAGGTGCAGGCAACAAATATGCAAACAGCAATGTAGTCAAAAAGGTGAAACTTGAAATATTTTTTCTTTGTGCTGTTTTCAACTAAATGTTGACAAATGCAAATTTACTGATTGATCAATTTTTACAATTATTGTATTTTAGAAACTGTCCCAATTCTTGTGGAATAGGGGCTGTATATGATACTTTTATATAAGCATGATGCTCAAATTCCTGTTTATATACTGTATCATCTTCCTGTCTGTGATGTTGAAGTATCAGATCTACAGGTATAATGGTCAGATCTCAGTAAGTATTGATCTTTGCTAATTTCTTGTGGAGTTTCACATATTGGCATGTATTTACCAAGTCTCACTCTTATTAAAATCACAGTTTGCTGCTTGTCTGATTTATTAATGGGATTAATTAATCAATGTTTCATCAGTTAATGATGTTTTAATAATAGCCTTTTCTATTGAAAAGGTTATGGACTTTTTTGGAGATATGTGCAGGTTCCCCAGATGCTGCATTTACACAATAAGGAGACATATAAAATTTCACATGCCAGACAGGATTAACCTGCACACTATTCTCTATAATTTATATTCCAGTGTGAGATTTAAGATTTTCTTGGTATTAGGGATTGCCACAAACACTTACTTTAATTGCAAAATTTGCCATAAACTCCAAGGATGGATTACTGGATTAAAGAGCGATGAACTGACTTGTGACATACAGAAGGTGGAAAAAATGTCTGAAGCACCCTTTATGGCACGTTTTCCATCTTTCTCTAGGGTGAAATGCCATACATGCAAGAAAAGGATATGTATGGGCGTCCATTTACATGTCTGCGAAATGTAAAAAACTGGTCAGGGAGTTGCAGAGAGTAGCATTGCTGATGAATGAGTGTAAAGCTCGCCCTCTGCTGGTCTGGACTGCTTATATTTGAACTCACTGCCCACTCTCTCTCTCTCCCCTCAACCAATATCACCCCATCCTTTCCCCACCCCTTGGTCCTTCACCTCCCTTAATGTCATCCTCCCATCGCGGTTCTCAGACATCAAGCTAGAGCGTGGTAAATAAAGATTCCTCTTTCTCTCTACTTCCTTCCCTGTCTCTCTGTCCCTTTCTATTATTCTTTTTCTTATCTTTCTTTGTGCGTCAATTCAGTCTGCATTTCATTTCACACTCAAGGAACTATGTATGGAAAAAACACTTTTTGGTCACACAGCGGAGTCTTGCACCAAGCAGCACTGGTCTTCATAGGCCATCACTGTCTTAAAATGATTTGACTTGATATTTTATTTCTAACCACCATTGAAACTCTTATAAGTGCATTTTGGCTGTTCTCATTTTGGTTCCATAAACCTCCTCCATCTTACTGACGACTGAAAAATAAAAATATAGAAACAATAACAGTCCAAAATTATCAAAGTGATCGAAAAGTTTTGTTTTCATGCCCCTTGAGTGTCTGTCAGCAGATCTACTGTAACTCCAAGATCCAGAAGGTTGATCAAAGTGAAAGAAAGAGACAGTCTCAGGAAAACTGTCCTCATTTTCTGCTTAGCTGGCTGTAGATATCTAACAGCCGTCAGTCCGTAACATCCTTCTGTTACTGCTTGAAATGAACTGCAGCCTCGATCGGAAATTTCTTAAAGATTCGGTATGTCTATCTGGGCAAATTGGGGGATTGGAATATTTCATCTGAATAGTCTGTAATCTATCAAGTAAGTTTTGTTTTGTCTGAGTAATTTGTATAAGAGCAACAACAGGTAGGAGAGGAGTAGTCGGTACACTCAATGTGGCACAGCCGCCTGCGATTCAGCACCTTGGGACGCATTTTCACTCACTTTCCATCAGTCATCATTCAGCCATTTTTGGCTCTGAAATGGCGCAAAATTTATTTAGAAATGTAGACAGAACATATTCATCTTGACATGCCTGACATATGAGACACAGTCCTCAAAGCGAAATTTGCCCAGAAGTGAAATTAAGCTGTGTTTGCAGTGAAACATAATATTAGTGAACCTTTCAGATAGTTTTGAGAGATTCACAGGGAGACTCAATGAATTTCAGAGAGTTGATATCCACTGAAACTCAACCTTATAGAATCTACCTCAATGGGTCCATAGCTTAAGTGGTCCCTCAGCACCAAATACATGCAGATGGACACTCTAGCAGTCAGAAAGTAAAATCCCTGCCATGTTTTACCTGCACGCATGAGCCCATGAGCCCATAGCTTGCAAGCAACACTAATTAGTTCTACTTCTTGCTGAAGGGTTGTTCTGAGTATCAAATCCAGGTGGATGGGGAAAAAAAAAGCATAGGTGGACCTGTTATGATCCAGACAAGGAACAAAAGACAGAGCACAATGCAGTAGTGGGGTTTATTGAGAGGAATATGGTTATGACTGTAAGGGACAGAGCCCAGTGCAGAATTTGCACAGTTCAGTTCAGATGGAGTAGGCTTGAGTGTGGGGGGCATGTTTGTGCCCAGCCAGTGGTGTCCTAGGGGCAGTAGGCAGACAGAGGACACTTCACCAGAGCAGAACTGTCAGACGGCAGGACCTGGGAGGAATGCAGTCCCTATCTCGATGACTGCAGAAGGCTAGGGAGGTGGTCCTAATAAACCGGGCTGAGGAACAGTTGAAAGATTAGCAGGAACACGGTCCAAATCCAAGAGACTGGGAATAAAGTTTGGGAGCTTGTTCCTATTAGCAAGACAAGGGAGAGTTCTTCTGCATTTAACAATCATTAAAGATTAAGAAGAGAAGAAACTTTTTGGAGGAAGATACTGACTGCTTGATGAAGGACATATAGCAAGTGACGATCCAGCAACTTGCATACTCAAAGTAAGGAGTGTGTATATACACCACCACACATGTACGGGAATGGGGAAACACTAATGCATAACACCTGGTGGGGTAGGCGCCCAGAACATGAAACCAAACAAAGGAGTCAACACATTTAAAAGACACACAAGCTGCTAGATGGAGGAGACACAAAAGGGAGTCAAACGAGGGCTTTGACAGCGCTTTTACTTTCTGAACCTGGATTGTTTACATCTCTGCATTTGAAAAGCATTTGACTGTCTAAACATGAAATGTCTCAAAGCAAAGCAGTATTCTGGTGTCAACGTTGCCTGAAGCTTACACAATTTTGACCCATTTCGCAACACATTTTGCATTCTTTGTTTGAGACTTATTGTGGATATATCCACTTGGCATACTTCCGTAGAACATATTTTTTGATTAACAAAAAGTGTGCCAATTAAGCTTTGTAGATGTTTATGTGCAACTACCATTGGTTCTCTTTTGAAATATAATCGTTATTCATGAAGATCTACAGTGCTTTATTCTTAATTGGGCCAAATTCATTCAAAGAGCTAAAACATATCATGACTTTGACTGAGCAGTATGTGCGTTTGGTCCAGTAAAAAGTAGTTTCTGGATTTTGGATTCGAAGAGAACTTATCTTATTAACACAGTTTAGAAAGTACTGCTCTCAATTTATTGTTAGGTGTTGAACAACGCCATTATCACATGCTTTATAATATTAATAACACATGCTGCTACCTTGAATAATATTAGTTTTTTTTTTGTCAAGCTCTGACTTCTGAGTTTGACTGCTTAAAAATTTGCCATTGTTACCTTCAAGATACTTATCCATTGTGCAAGTTAATTATTCGATAATTTCATTAAGCTGTGAATCAACTTCAGACTTAGTTTACTATGCATTGCCGTAATGTGCATGCATTCCCCGTTTCATAGCATTTAAGGCTTTAAATTACATGAAGTGTAATGGAACATTATGAACTTGAGCCGTTTTGAACTGTTGTCCTTTGGAAAAACAACAAAAATGGTGACGATTTCTTTCAGCCTATTTGGCAGAAACTGAACAGAGTTGAGATAGAGAAGCATAACCTCTCATTGCAGCCTATACGTAATTTGTTGTCACATAGCACTGCATGTACATGTTATGACAGCTGAGTATTAGAAATTTTCGGTGATATGTTGGAATGACTGATTATGTCATGCTCATGACAGTGTTGTGAACATAATACTAATCCTGTTTGCTAAATCTGAAAAGTCAAACTCCATGCTGCAATTAAAAAACTTAGTATATCAGTGTTCTCCACTAAATTTTTCAATGACCGGGCGGGCAGTAGGTGGCGTTCTTTTGCGAGCGAGTTAATTTTGTTGAGCGGGGGGCGATGCATTTTATTTCATTGATGTTGCACACTCAATCGCGCATCTTCCAGTGCTCTTAAAATTCTCCTTTTTTTTTTTTCCGGGCGGCCGAGGATTCTCAATGGGCTCATATGTTATGAACAGGTGGCGATTGCGCAATCAGTCAGAATGAATGGGCGGCCCACCTGTTAACGATAGTGGAGAACCCTGTATATCATGGCACAAGTATACAATCAAAACTTTTTTTATGTGGTTCTGGCTGATGTGGCATTGTGACTAATTTAATAATCAGTGATCTGCCTCAATGATTGTGTTACTGCTTCCCAGGGAAGTTTATTGAGGCAGGGGCAATGCCTTTGAGTTAGCAGGATGCTGGAATGACTGGCAGGCTTATCAAAGGACATTTAGCACACTGAATCCCATTGCCCTGAAGAATGTCATGGTCATGAGAAGACCCTTGCAGAAAATGAGGGAAATTAGCTTGTAATCATGTGAGAGATGATGGTTCCTTCTTTAAGTCACTTTACTGCTTCTCCCAATTCAGTATTACAAGCTTGGAGTGAGAAAGACAGTCATAGGGGGTGCCCCGGTGGCTCACTGGTCTAAGTGCGCGTACCATAAAGGCTGAGTCCTTCCCATGGCGACCTGGGTTCGATTCCCTCAGGTCATTTGCTGCATGTCTTCCCCATTCTTCTCCCCCAACTTTCCTGTCTCTCTACACTGTATAACTGTCAAATAAAGGAAAAAATTCCCAAAAAAAATCTTTAAAAAAAAAAGAAAGACAGTCATAGGCTTGAAATAGGCAAATCACACCATTCCCATCCTGAGAGTAGGCTACCTGGATTAATTGAGGTAGAATTTCTAGTCCTGTGTTTATATATAGTCTTTCAGATTTCTGATAAATGAAAATTAGTTAATTTTATGAGATCTAATTCTGGGATTATGACAAAATAAGTTCCCTCTCCCTATTCCCTAGCCCCACCCAACTACCCCCTCTGCCCCCCCCATCTCTCTCTCCCTCGCTTCCTCCCACCCCCTGGCTATCCCGATTTCCATGCTGCCCCAGGCCATATTCTATTTTTTCCTAAACAAAGTGGCTATTCCCCCAACCATTGGTGGTACAAGAAGGAAAGTTGCTCTTATTACCCCCAACTGTTGGTGGAACAGGGGGTAAGGTTGCTCTTATTTCCCTCAACCATTGGTGGAACAGAGGGGAAGGTTGCTCTTATTCCCCCAACCGTTGGTGGAACAGAAGGGAAGGTTGCTCTTTTCCCCCAACCGTCTTTGAGAGGCACCAAAAGTTTCACCACAAGATGTCGCTCACAAAATATTCCACGTATTTCATTGGCTGAGAATGTTTGGGTGAATAACAAAACTGAGACTTACAATTCGTCCAACGGTTGGGGGAATAGCTTTTGCCTTTCCTGAAATGCTACCTTCTTCCTGTTTTGCTCAGACTTGGACCAATCTTCTTCCCCCTTTCCTACCCCTTACTCACTTAGTGGAGATCGTGGAGTGCAGTAGATCTGTCCTGCATGTGTATGTACGCACGTGTGCAAATTTGCGTGTGCTAGTGTTGGGGATGGTTCCAAGATCTCTTTAACTCTCTATAACTGTCTAACAGTATTTCTGCCTGTATCTGTGTCTTTGTATACTGATTCTGATACTGAGACATTCATCTGACGCAATATTGGCCACTGTGTCTCGTAGCTCCCTTCTGCATATGTCGGTGTTTGTGTATGTGAATGTTTTTTTTTTGTTATACGTATGTCGATGTATTTTTCAATGTCTATTTCTGTGCCCTTGCTTTTTGCTGAACTGCGCTCTTATGTGGCAGTTTGTGCATTTTTTTGTGTGACTGTGCCAGCCAGTCCATAAACTGAGGGGTAGGGGAAGGGAAATTGGACTGTAACAGTACCACCCAACTTTTCTCTCTACTGCCCTGGTGTATCCCACTGTTTGCCACTTTTCTTTCAAACAAATAGACAGTCAAACATACAAACATGTTCTGATGCATTCATTGCAATTTTTTCTGACAATCACAAGACAGGAAAAGCAAGCTAATGTATTTACCTTTGCAAATGCTTACTGGAGCTCTGATAATCCGGGCTTTTCTATCTTCCATGGCAAAAAAACTGCTTTCTCAGAATTAACATTAATACTCTCTTTAAAAAAACCCTCTTGTCTTTACGGTTTGTTTGTTCTCTATCTGTCTCTCAAATTTTGAGGTCTTTCTCTAATCTTGTGTTTTCTGTTACTGCCCCACCCCCCACCCCCCAGATGAAAAGGTCATGGCAGATGATGAGTTCACCTGCGATCTCTTCCGCTTCCTGCAGCTGCTCTGTGAGGGTCACAACAACGGTGAGTGTTACATCAATTCTTCAGATCTGAATATCCTTCATTCCTTAAATTTCTATTCAGTCAAAATTAAAGTTGATTCAATCGCTGTGTCGTCTGTTCTTCTGTTCTGCTCTGTTCTGGAGTGTAACAGTGTCTGACTGTTCTGTACAGACTTCCAGAACTATCTGCGCACCCAGACAGGGAGCACAACCACCATCAATGTAATCATCTGTACTGTTGACTACCTACTGCGGCTACAGGTCAGAACCCCTGCTATACTAATGTGCTGTGGACTCACTGCTACACTCAGTGGATATATCCTTTTCCTACCCCTGCCATCCTAGATCCTTAGTATGTTAACTTTTATTGTTAAAGGAAGTTACATTTTGTGGGAATGTTCTTGCAGCTATTTTCATCCTGCATCAATCACTAGTTTATAAACAAAGCGCAGCCTGGATATGGGAAGAATTTCTTCACATGAGAATGTCAAACTTACTGTTCAGTTAGACTATGGTCTGGGTGATACAAGTGTAAGGCTGTGGTTGGGCTCATGGTGCTGTTTGAATACAGTCAGGCTCATGGTGCTGTAAGGTTTTAGCACCGTGATATTGTGGTATGTGTTTTACCATTGATTTTTTTCCCTTTCTGCTCAGGAGTCAATCAGTGACTTTTACTGGTATTACTCCGGGAAGGACATCATCGATGAGCCTGGCAAAAGAAACTTCTCTAAAGCTATGACTGTGGCCAAGCAGGTCTTCAACAGCCTGACAGAGTATATTCAGGTGAACCAGATATAGTGTGTGAGATTGTGTGTCTCTATTGTGTATGAGTATGTTAATGGGGATGCAGAGCAAAACAAATGGATTACAGTAACACATTAACTATGTAATATTGGCTATCAAATTTGACATTTCTATCATCTTTCCCTTTCCCCTTCGGCTCTCAATCTTTTGCTCTCTTCCTCACTCTCTCTCTCTCTCTCTCTGGCTTTCTCTCTCTCAGGGTCCATGTACAGGTAATCAACAGTCCCTGGCTCACAGCAGGTTGTGGGATGCAGTAGTGGGTTTCCTCCATGTCTTCGCTCACATGATGATGAAGCTGGCACAGGTATAAGCCTGGACCTTTGTCTTCCTACTTCAAATGCAGACCCCTACACATACACTATGTGCAGTTTCAGTCACAGTTCAGCTTGGCTACGCTGCAAATTAACCACGCACCTCACTGTGCCGCTCATTCTGTACACTCTCTGCCCAACTTTCTGCAAGAGAGGTGATGACTAAATCACTCTCTACTTGAATTTATAACATTTTAATGAAGGTGCACAATAACTAAACAACATAATTATTTGACCACGTTGAATGAATGTGCTGAATGATTTTTTTTTTATTTGACTTTGTTTGGTTTGTGTTTTCTTCAGCCAAAATCAGTGCTAAATTGCCGCAGATTTATCATTCAGTCAGTAATCTGGTTTAATTTGCTGTGATTCCATATTGGAAATACTGACAGTACTGAGTAATTTATTTGTTGATTAATTTATTATGATGATGAGGGGATAAATGGGCTGGGCTATTTTGCCATTACTAACTGAATCTTTGCATCTTCAAATTTGAAGATATTATTCAAAGAAGCATAAACATAATGGAATTCTAGACTTTCACA
Organism: Gymnothorax javanicus; assembly: GCA_029692085.1. Lineage (NCBI taxonomy): Eukaryota > Metazoa > Chordata > Actinopteri > Anguilliformes > Muraenidae > Gymnothorax > Gymnothorax javanicus. Next base: position 18,480,399 of record CM056195.1, read on the forward strand.
GTTGTTCAAACTGGACAAATAATTCAATGTTTGAATTGCAAAACTGTCTGAAGAAAGGGGAAAATCATCTATGATTGAGATACCCTTTCGTTTGGTGTGATTTGTAATACAATCTTGTTAAAAATCTTTGCAATTTTGAATTTTACTTTAATTTTCTAAAAAATTATTTGGCCAAAGTGGGGCAGAACATGCAAATTCTCGGCCTAATGGCCCACGTCTGTGTTTGTTCTATTTCTGCTTATGTGTCACACTTAACTCTCTCAAATTTTCAAACAAAATTCGACATAAAATAAAGACAACCCAAGTCAAGAGTTTTTAAGAGATCATTTTATTTCTTGAAAGAAAATATCTACCGCCAATTGTCTCTGTCGAAAACGTAATTGCCACCCTTAGGCTATCAGCAAATTTCCCCAATTGGACTGATAATTTCTATCATTCCTCCATGAGAGACACAAGAATGAGTGCTTTATGTGCGCAGATGAGGCTTTTATTTTGAAAAGGAAATCCTGAGGGCAAATTCTGAACTCATGTCAAAACATGGAACTAATGAAGAAACAGAGCAGCAATGTTAGCAAAGAATGTATAATAACGGCAGAGCGTTAAAAGATGGTGTTGATGTCACCTGGGAAGTGATGGCAGCAAGGGGTTCGAGTAGAAGTTCGTGATTGTTCGTGAGTGGTGCACAGATGTTGAAAGAGATGCAGTGCAGCTGATGTCGAGTTGACTGGTGATTGGAAAGCCAGGCAAAGGTGAGCACCGGTAGGGTGGCATGGCAATAGGCATGACAATGATTGGATTAAATTAGAATAGACATGGGCATGCTAGCTTACTACAAGCCCTGTTGAATTTAACATAATATAAATAGAACATTTTCTGCGATGTTGGTTAAAAGTCTACACAAGTGGCAAAGTCTGCAACAATGGAAAGACATGCAGCCTGGAAAGGGTTGTAAAGTGATTTCTAAGGGTCTTCAAGTCCAACAAACTGCAACGAGAGCCTATATATATAAATAGATGCTCAGAGTAGAGGTGAATGCTCCCAGGAGTGGCCAGGCCACCGAAATTCCTCCTAGGGCGCATTGACAACTCATTTGGAAAGTCACATAAGAACCCAGATGGACATTTAAGGACAGGCCCTGATTGCGACGCACAATATAGAGACGCATAAAGGCTCATCTTGCATTTCCCAAAAAGCTTCTTGATGACCACCCAAGGTTTTTTTTTTTTTAAATCATGGTGTGTGAACTCTCAAGTTGAAAGCGATGGAGTGAAGATGCTTCGTGGCTTCTGGTTCTGGGCAACTTGCTGTAATTGACAGATCTATATTTACCAAAAAATTCTGAAGGAAATGGTTCAATCACCAATCCTTTATGTTCAGGCACAGTTGAGTTATGTAAAACAACAATCTTAAGCGCACAACTAAGTACTCATCAATGGTGCCAAAGGAAATAAAAAATATGATTTTGGAGTTGTCAAAGGCCTGATTTGAACCCCACTGAGATGCTGTGGCAGAATCTTGAACGCGTAGTATCAGGTCCTGCCAATGTGGCCAAATTAAAGCAATTCCGCAAAGAAAAGTTGGCCAAAATTCCACAACAGCAATGTGATAGACTGTTCTTCAGTTATTGGATGAGTTTGGTTACAGTTGCTGCTGCTCACAATAGCACAACCAGTTACGACAGTTTTGGGGCAATTACTTTTTCACATGGGCGTTGGATTACATTTGTTCTCGTTTGATTACTTGTTTGTTCCAAGCAGACTTACTGTCTCACTTGTTTCTATGCCTCCAAGTAATTGAAGAGTTTGTCTCCAAAATGCAATATATCCATTTTACTCACTTTGAGTAAATCAGCTTTTTCTATGTTGGTGCCTATTGTATTTTATAGAAAAACACAAACTTTGACCATGAAAAAATATACCTCATACGTTGTATATGAATTTCTAAAAATGGATTTTTGCACCATGTGCAAGAAACACAGGGCTATTGCACTATGGTATTACCTCAGTTTTTGTACAACGTAATTTTGGCACTTTTTGTGTTTTGGAAACAAACTCTTCCAGGCAGCCACAACCATGTTGACCTCAGGGCTCTGTCAAGACTATATTATCTGTATCATTTATAAAACTATTCTTTAAATTTGCATCTGGAATTTCAAATAAACCTTTTACTTTTAGTGACACCAATGTGGAAAACAAAAAGTAAACATCTTCAGCCAGATTGAAATTTTAAAAAATGCAGAGTGCCTGAGACTTTTGCACAGTACTGTATACACATGGGAAGGAAATGGGGGAGGATACTTTTTTTTGGAACTGTATTTGCAACTGCATAAGCAGCTGTGTTCATGCATGACCCCCACAGCCAGTTCAGGACGTAGACCTCACTGACCCTCCTCTGTCTCTTGCTGCCTGTTTAGCACCACAGCCTGTAGCCGAGCCAAGCCAAGCTCTCATAGATTCAGTTGGATGACATATAATTTCAGCTTTGACATGCAGTCCATGGGTACTCGATCATTAGCGAGGGTCACCAGAGAGTACCCATTCTTAGTAAGGCAAGGCAATCACTGGTTCACATCGCCCTATGGCGCCACGAGCCAGAATTCTCTGATATTTGGTCTCTTATTTCTATTCCTTTCTGTATCCACCTGTTTCTGTAGCTCCTGTCTGCTTCCCCTAATTTTCCTAGGCTGCTATCTGTGTGAAATTTTGTGTTAACACTCAAATGGTACACATCAGTTCCCTTATTTTTTTTAAATATGCATTTTTGTATTTCTCTCCTGAGACCATCTCTCCCAAATGGTATGAGAATTAGGCTTATAGAATTTGTGTTTAGAATTGCATTTGTCCTTATGACTAAACGTCACTGTCATGTGATCATAATCTTAACTGCATTATTGGCTGAGTAAACAAGCACAGTCTAGAGGTCAGGCTTAACTTAACTGCACTGTATTCTCACTAAGTAGGCAGTCAGGAGGTCATTATTTCTATCCCTCCGGCAAAGTTTTTACTTTTATAGACGTATGCAAGGCGTGCAGAAGCTAATCTGGCAGCTTATGGAAGCCCAACACCTTCGTCAGACTGTTTATGTTGATTTTTCCATTAATTTGTCACCCGTTTATATGTCAGCAGGTGTAGTCATGTGGTCGTTGTCAGAACTGCCCTGTAAGCTCACTAAGCAGGTTTTCATGTCATTATCTTTACAGTTGTTATATGTGTACTGAATGCGCAGAAAGCAGCCACAGTCATGTGGCTGTTGTCTTAGCAGCACTGCAAGTTCATTTGTCAGAAACAGGCTTGTAGTTAAAGTATAGTCAGCTCAGCAGACACTATCATGTGGTCTAAACTGCCCTTTAAGCTCAGTATGCAGGCATACATGTGGTCATAGTCTTAACTGCATTATAAGTTCAGAAAGCTGGCATAACAATATAATCATATAGCAGTATGCTTATTAAGTAGGCACAGTCACGTGGTCGTAGTGCAGCTGGTACAGTAAGCAAGCAAGGTCATGTTATCATGTCTTAACTGCATTTAATTGAATCTTAATTGAATCGTGGCCATGGTAAACTACGTAAGGAGTGTACTTTGGAAGAAAGTTTTTCACTGGATTTTACACGCGGTCAAATGTTGGGGCTTCACTGACATTGCTGACATGTGACAAAGTTTCTCTTCACTATTGTTGTTCCAGGGTGTAAATGACTCATTCCAATCATAGCCACAGGTGACAGATCTACAATGGAGCTGCCGTGTATTATCCAAGCTGTCCGCTGTATTTGTCATTAAAAAGCTTTTTTTCGGACTCCAGATCACATATTTTACACACCGCAGATGAGGCTGTAGCTGAAGCTCACACACTCTAACTGTGTCTTTTAACCAGTGTTTGACCTGTTTGACACTGAAAAGGGGACATTTGTCTGCAAGCTAACTGATACACATCAGCTGAGAACAAATAGCCATTCAATAATATCAAGAATGCACTCAGTAGCACAATCCATTTCAGCATGTGTGCAAAAACGGGAAAAGAGGGAGAGATTGTTGAAAATACAAAAATGATTTAAAAATGTTGTTGGTGGATAACATTTTTATTTTGGTGTGTGACCCCGCCAGATGCATCCTCACGAGGGACCTCGAAATGGAGTAAGACCCCCCTGTACTTCTTTACGCTGCCATCTCATGCGTAGTTCTCCGCTGCCCCCATGCATTCCTCCTCCCTCTCCTCCTCACTCCCTCTCTCTGACACTCCATTCTCTTTAGGCCGGCTTCCTGCTCAGTCTCCTGGAGTGTAAAAGCTTTTTCTGGCATTGCTTCTTTAGTTGAGACATCTGTACATTTTTAAAAATCAAAATTATGATGAGTAACTGCGTAATTATCACTTCTAAAAATGAATGTGTTTATCTTAAACCACAAGTCATTTCCATAACAATAGCTGAAATGTTGTTGAGCGAATGCGTGAGGTAAAGACAAGTACATCATTGAATGTAGGACAGATCAATTTGTGCAGGAAGTTTAAGGGCTGTCAAGAACCAGAAAAAGCTTAGGACACTATTAGTATTCTTCAGCTGTTGCAGTAGTGCCATCATTGATACTTTGTGTACTATATTTCCATTTTGATATGCTCATCTCTCCATGAAACCACAGAAAACGAGCACTTTCTGAGTGAATGCAAATCACCAGCCTCCAGAAAGCTGTTTAAATGGTTAACTGTGTTCATTCTCCGTTCGTTCATATGTGACGGCCGGGCGTGGCGAAGGCTGCTGCCGTGTTGCTCGCTGTGCTCGTTTTGGCAGCTGGCGCTTACCTTCTCGAGGGCATTGCTTCCACAGCCCTGGGCCAAGAACACTACTAGCATATTGCCGCTTTGCTTAGCCTTCTGATTGGTTGCAAAGCTGAGGAAGACAGCCACTGTTTTGCCTGTGAAGTGATGTGTACCAGGCTTGTGTGTGTGTGCAGGTGTGTGTGTGTGTGCCTCTACTCTATCCCACCTGTGTGTGTGTATTACTGCAGCCAGTGCTCTGGTCTAATGCTCGCAATGTGCATCTCTGATTAAAATGCAAACCCAGGATCATTTCTGGAGTAGAACACTTCCCGAGGTAAGGGAACAATGAGCTCTGTTCTCTTCTATCTGACGCCCACAAAAGCTCATAAATTCACAAATTCACACTTATACACACTCAGGTACACAAATTATAAGCACAGAGACAATACACAGGTATGCACGCAACTTCTTGCAGTACCCTTACCCCTAGTTCTTGTGTGTCAGCCTTTCCAGAGTTTATCCTGAGCCACAAGCTCTTAAATATGAGCTTTAACCCCCTACTGCTGGGATCATTATGGGTCTTGTGAAATCCTGTCTGTGTTTAGGATTACATAATAATATACTTTATCATCTTTATTCAGTTAATAAATGGAGGATCTTACATGAGTGGATGTGTCATATGAAAGATATGAGTAAATTTTGCATTTCTTGCGAGCTTTAGCAAGCAAAAAACGCAAAATATATTCAACGAGTCTCATAACTTTCTTATGACACAACCAAGAATATAAGATTCTGTTTATCACGACTGAATTGCATAATTTAATAGAAAACAAATGTAATTTCCATTAGCACCCTTTGTATGTTAGCACTGAGCTAAATCCATCGCTCTGCTAACATTGCCAATCACTAAGTCTCAGACATCTGCGGCTGAACTTGAAACGGTTCGTAAATTCAGTTAACTGAGTAGCTAGCTAATGTTAGCCTGCTAGCTTACAAACTAAGGTCACATAATGGTTATGAAAATGTACTGCGTGTACGCTAGCTAAGTAACGTGAACCAAGTTATGTGAGTGGCACTTTCCTAGCTCGCAAAAGCGCTGAGCCATACCAATTTAACCAACGTTACACTTTCAGTTTGACAAAATATTAACAGCGTGATGTAAGGCCGAGCGATTTTTTTCCCCCACGCTTTCAGCCAATGAAATTTCTGCAAAAATGATACATACCTTGGGTAACATCAAAGATATGTCATGAGCTGAGCTATGGGAAAAGTACTGCAGTTATGTGATAAATATACATAATCTATTACTTTCATTTTTGCAGGCTTTATTTTCTTAAGAGAGTGTTGAGGATAGCTGACTTTGTTTCAAAGGAATATCACACCTTTTTCTTCACTATATGGCTCAAGCAGGGACAAACTCATTGTTTCATTCCAGTCTTTTCCTTTAGAATAACCAAATTAATGGAGATTTCATCAGTCTTCATTTATCTGTTTTATTTTCTGTATTGAATAAGACTCAAAAATCTTCGTTTTTCATGTTTTAATACGTTTAATTTTCTCTGGTGCAACTCCTGATCAGGGTTACAAAAGACTTCTTGCCAGTTTGTATACTTACAGAACAAATTAATTCAAAGTATGAAAATCATTCTTGTAAGTAACATTGGAATGAAGGTATCCATGCAGGACACTTCAGTGTATGTTGAAGTATGGCTACCGTGGTAAGTTTTTTTGGTTATGTTATGTCTCTATTTTTACCTTGTCTGTGTGATAGGATTCCAGTCAGATAGGCCTATTAAAGGAACTTTTGGACCTTCAGAAGGACATGGTGGTCATGCTACTGTCTCTGCTGGAGGGTAAGCTATCAAACATCTGTCTCTACCTCTCTGACAACCTCTTTTGGTGTTCTTGAAAGTTTCATGTTTTTTTTTTTTTTTTTCGTGTTTTCGTGTCCAACATACCCCAGTCACTCTGCCTCAGGATGATGAACCAGGAGTATTGACTGTACATAGAAGATTGTTCAAGGCTTACCAGAAAGTACTTTCCATAAATGTTTCAATCAGAGACAGGGTCTGGTATCCTTTCTTTTCTTTCTAACTGTTGCTGAGATGGAATGTTCAGCAGTAAAACCAAGCATTTGTGGCTCTCTGTGGCAGTTAACGTCTTGGAATTTTCTGTTCGTTCAAAATTTTTGTTGTATATCAATTTTATTCAGGTAATGTTGTCAATGGCACCATTGCCCGTCAGATGGTGGACATGCTAGTGGAGTCATCCAGCAATGTGGAGATGATTCTGAAGTTCTTTGACATGTTCCTCAAACTGAAGGACATTGTGGCCTCCGACGCCTTTCTTGACTATGTGACCGACCCGCGTGGGCTCATCTCAAAGAAGGACTTCCAGAAGGCCATGGACAGTCAGAAACAGTACTCCCCATCTGAGATCCAGTTCCTTCTCTCCTGCTCTGAGGCTGATGAGAACGAGATGATCAATTTTGAAGAGTTTGCCGACCGCTTCCAGGAGCCGGCCAAAGACATTGGCTTTAACATTGCCGTGCTGCTCACCAACCTGTCAGAGCATGTGCCCCACGACACACGGCTGCAGAATTTCCTGGAGCAGGCGGAGAGCGTGCTAAACTACTTCCGCCCCTTCCTGGGCCGTATTGAGATTATGGGTGCCAGCAGAAGGATTGAACGCATCTACTTTGAGATCAGTGAAGCTAACCGCAACCAGTGGGAAATGCCACAAGTGCGAGAGTCTAAGCGTCAGTTCATTTTTGATGTGGTCAACGAAGGTGCTGAGTCTGAGAAGATGGAGCTCTTTGTCAACTTCTGTGAGGACACCATCTTTGAGATGAACATTGCTTCACAGATCTCCGAGCAGGAGGAAGAGGAGAAAGAGGATGAAGATGAGGAAGAAGGGGGAGGAGGGGAGGAAAGTGGTGGTAGAGAAGGAGGAGACGGCGACGAGGCCAATGGAGAAAAAGACGTAGCCGAGTCCAGCTCCGCCTTTGCAGACTTCCTCAACAGCGTGGTCGAGTTCCTGCACATGTTCACTTTCCGGAACCTGCGTCGCCAATACCGCCGTATCAGGAAGATGACCATTCGGGAGATAGTGGTGGGCCTGGCGTCCTTCTTCTGGACCATCCTGATTGGTGTGCTGCACTTCATCTACAGCGTATGCAAGGGCTTCTTCCTCCTTATCTGGAGCTCACTGTTTGGTGGCGGCTTGGTGGAAGGTGCCAAGAAGATGACTGTGACAGAAATCCTAGCCAGCATGCCTGACCCCACGCAGGACGAGGTGCACGGTGACCTGCCCCCTGAACCCGGGGCCAGGGTGGAACAAGAGGCAGGAGGAGCAGTCGATGCCATGGATGTGGGCGCAGGTGAGGAAGAGGAGGAGGACAGCAAAGAGAAGGAAGGGGGACGGCTGCCTGGTTTTGACACCCCTGGGGGGCTCGGCGACATTGGCGAGCCCACTACAGTTGAACCGCCCACCCCAGAGGGCACCCCAATAACTAAAAGGAAACTGGTGAGGAACTTTAATTATTAAATTTTTCTGATGTTCCTGAACTAATTCTGAGTGAATTTTTTGCCTGTTTTGCAAGAATATATTTTTATGCAACATAAGGAGTCATGTTTGTTTCTCATTTAGCTGCACAGTATTCACTACTAGTTAAGAAGCAAAGAAGAAACTACAGTCAGGTCCATACATTTTTGGACTTTTGTCAGCATTATTTGTATTTTAGCTGTCAACCATAAAAGATTTGAGTTGAAATTAAATAATGACTTTGAGTTTGAAGTGTAGACTTTCTGCTTTGGTTTTTATGCACTCCAAAATCAGGTGGATGTTCTTGGAATTACGGCAATTTTTTTTTAGGACAGTAATACGCTATGAACTCTAATATGCAGTGTGCACTACTACATAATCTGCATCACAACTGTAACATACATTCACCACATTGACGCTCCTCGCTTTCAGTGTGGTCTGAATTAAATTGCGGAGAGTTTCATTGTTTGTTTCTCCAGTGTTTACCTCTTCTCTGCATACTATCCATTTCGTTAAGTATGTCGTTAGTAATTTCAGCCTTTCCATGTAATGCTGTATGTTGCTATCAGTAATTATATAAATACCAGAGTAACACTGGTGTGCTTTCGTGTAATATCACAACGACATGATAAAGCTTTGTGTAATATTGTAGGCCTTAATCTGATTGTGACCCCAAAATCATCCTCTATTGACATTGCTTATAAAACCTTTCTTTTCATCAATTTTTTGAAAAAATAAAATAATAATCAAGTTTACCTCTTAATGGGTAGGATGTAATTTTATTTTATTATGTGTGATTCCCGCCCAGTCCTCCCTAATTTTTTGAGTCATCAGCAGCCAAGGGGGTCAATGCAAATATGTCCAAGAAAATGTGATGCACATGTCATGCACCTGCTATATCAGGGTACTGGCACCTTTTTGGGTCCAATTCATGCACTGGTCTCATGGCTCTTTAGCGCCCACACCTGGTCTACCAGGTACATGTAGCTGCACAAGCAAATTGTGCTGACTGCGTGTCCTCTTACTGCATGGGCAGACTGTGATTGGCAGTGCCACTACATAATGTAAAAGACACAAGGGATAGTCGTCACATGAGGTTGAGGAATCACGTGCAATTGCATCTTCCCTCATAGTTGATGGGAGCTGGTTGCTGTGGAGGACTAAATAATTCAGCTGCGTTCAGGGTGGGGGAAAAAAAAGCGGTAAAACCCCCAAAAATGAAAATTAAATGGATTGTTGGTTTGTCAAATCATTTTTGATCCAGTAATACTGAGGGGACTGACCCTAAAATGGGAGTGACTCCCACATGGTTCATACAATTTTTTTTTGACAAATCCTAAAATTCAAGCTTAAAATTTGCACTTCGAGCACAATATGATTGTTCCTTTCCAAATCCATTGTGACAGCATACAAAGCTAAAGTGCAGCAAAATCAAAAGTCCGCACTAAGAGAAAGAGGCTACTTGAAAAAGCAAATGAGATTTATGACAAGACAGACATGTTTCAGAAGAAGCTACTGCCAAAACATGTCTGTCTTGTGATAAATCTCATTTGCTTTTTCAGGTGTCTTATTTTTTTGAGTGCGGACCATTATTTTTGCTTCATATTTGGTCCTACCCAGAGAGTCTATGCACCTCTAAAATCATCCTAGAGAGCGCAAGGTAGACAGCTATTTGATTACTTGTTATTGACATACAGAGCAAAACCGCAAAACCAATGAAAATGGTGCCGCTGTCAAAATATTTATGGACCTAACTGTATGTACGTGCAACTACACTACAGGCCAGAGGTTTGCAAGCGAGGCCAATACAGGTCAAAAGCATTCCTCCCTTAGGACCCTAAGCATTCTTCCAAGCTCTGTCAGGGGTACCTAGACAAAAAAGAAGATGAAGGTGTTCTTCGAAAGATGGTTTGGCCCCCTCAGTCTCCGGACCTCCCTCCAATTGAGCTTGTGTGGGACGAATTGGATCGATCTATCAGATCAGCAGTCTCTCATTGATGAACTTAAGAAGACTTGGAATGCAATTCCTGGCACATACCTTAAAAAACTTGTGGAAGGAATGCCTCGTATATGCCTTATGTTGTTAAAGCAAAAGGAGGTTACTTTGGAGAAAGCAAAGTCTAAGCAAAAAAAAAGGAAATACCTGATAGTTTGAGTAAAATGTATTCTGATAAGTGACTCTTTATATAATAATCATGTTTATTTTGTCGCAAAGTATGCCAATGAAACTATGATTTTTTTTGTACAAATTTGATCTTGCTTCCAAACTTTTGGCCTGTAGTGTATGGTTTGCTTATACTCTTCAGTTGGTCTGATGGTGTTTAGGCTTTTGCTGCAGTTATTATTTCCTGTTTCTTTTTCAGTAGTGTTTCTGGATTTCTCACAGTTAATGGTGTTTTAGCTCACAGGCACAGAAGAAGAGGAAGCTGCACCAGCACCTGCTGAAGAGCCAGCTCCAGAACCAGAGAAAGCTGAGTTAGTACCATGCTGTCCTCTCTACCTTCACAACAGTGCACTCCAAAAAGTGCAGTTTTTTGTCTGTGGCTGAAATATGCTCTCAAACTGGGTGAGTGAGGTCATCATGGATACATCAGTTGTGTTCCACTATTGCAGAGCCCTGGCTGCCGTCTGCCGATGGCTTGAGGTATCGATGTTCAGGGCAGATAGTTCAGTGAATTAGGAGCTTTGTCACAATCGGAAGCCCTGCTACCTCTATCACCCTTGCAGGTTGGGTGAAAGCACAGTGTTTTCAGTGACAGCAGGCCCTGCATATATGGTGTCATCAATGTTCATGTTTTCCAGCACTGAAAATGGAGAGAAGGCTGAAAAGGAGGCTGAGGTAAAAGAAGAAGAACCAAAAGAGGCGGAGGAGGAGGAGGAGGAGAAAGAGGTCGTGAAGACGAAGCTTCAGAAAGAAAAGAAGACTGCCGGAGAGGATGCCTTTGAGCTTTGGAACGAGCTGGAGATCCAGAGGATCAAGTTTATGGTGAGTGCTGCGGAGTGCTCTGTATTGAGACTTCCTCTGTATTCGTGGTAATTTTAAAATTTGGTTACGAATTTCCTTCAGACTAAAAATGGTGACATACAATGCTAACTTATAAATCAGGCTATCCTGTCTAAGTTTGAATTTCCTGAAGTACTGTACAAAAGTAACGGAAATGAGCAAAGCGATGGGTCTGGAAATCATTGCCACAAACTGACTTTGTGATGGGACCCAGAGCTGCATACTGCAAAGCTGGGCAGAGCCAGTATTGGGTCAACATTTGCTATCAGCAAAATAATTAAGGGGTAAAACCAGAAACATAGATTCAGTGCAAATAGTTTGATTTCATGGTTAACAACTCAATGTACTGACATCATTCATTTGTTCTTATGTTTGCATCAGTAAATGTGAATATACCATTTAAGAATGGCCTCTGTTTTCCTCTATACAGCTTCATTTACCAATCTTTTTGGTTTTATCTGCCAGTATTTGGCCAAACCTTCCATTTAAAACCATTTTTTCAACATAAAGACATGCCCGAATCTTCAAAATGGCAGGTAATCAAGGCGCCAAATTGATAATTTGCCAAAATTAAGTGTTGTACCCAGCTTTCCATAACTGTTAACATGTCGGAAATGTTTACATTTTAGAAAGCTCTCTGTATGCGCTATCTGAATAGGCTCGTGAGGCAGCTGGACACTGTCCCAACGGACTATGGACAAAAGGGCAGGAACACACCCTGGAGTCGAAGAGCTCACCAATCCATTGCAGGGCTCACGCACAAATCACTCACACACTCACACCAATGGGCAATTTACAGTGTCCAATTAACCCAGCATCAGGGCTCGAAATTGCAACCGTTTTGGTCGCATATGTGCGACTGCTTTCCCCCCCCCAATTAAACACCTCTTTTCCTGTACATTTGGTCGTCAGTAGGCATGCAAACCGCTGATGCAGCTTGAATAAAGATGGGCATATGTGCTGGAGCAGTGCAATAATCTACTGCGTACAGCAGCCGGGCGTAGCGGTGTAAGAATGGAGCGCACCTAGTGTGATCCCTCGAGCTGGCAGTGACCATTCTGACCAATCAACGGGGAGCTTGATGTGCTAAACCTCAGTACTGATTCTAGATTGGCTGATATTAGCCGTCAATCACTCCATTTCGCGGTACTGAGAGTTACTATTGTAACTATTCACAAGATTTAGACGGAAAATGAAACAAAGAACAATAGAAGACTTTTTAAGGTACCATTAAAGTTAAAAAAAAAAAAAAAAAGCCGAGTCAGTAACAAAAGTTGCTGAGACTGAGAATCATGACAAAGACTTCCTTCCTATTTTCAGACATCACTGACCACTTCCCAGTCTTTCAATTTACCATGCTTGACAATGTTAAGAATAACCAAACTGAAGTCAACATAACTTATCGCAAATTTAATGATAGAAATATGGCTTGTTTTAAACAACTTATCAATGATCATTCCTGGAAAAATGTATACACTCAAACTAATCCTAACAGTGCTTACCAAACTTTTATGGACTCTTTTATCTCTATCTTCAATAAGTGTTTTCCCTCAGTCACTGTAAATAAAAAACTCGAAAACAGGACTTTTCTAAACCATGGTTCACTGCTGGATTACAGAAGTCTTCAAAGAAAAAAAAAAAAATAGACTTTATAAAAAATTCTTAACTAACCCTACACCACTAAATCAATTTAATTACAAAACATATAAAAATAAATTTACTCATCTCCTTAGATCAGCAAAAAAAGATATTTTACTGACAAATTTAAGGCATCCTCAAAAAATATCAAAAGAAAACATGGACTATTATAAATCAACTATTACATAAAAAAGAAATCGGTGACAAAAAATACCATTTTGTTTCTCTGATGGAGGGAAAACGCTTACAGACTCATATGAGAGATTGCATGTAGGTTTAATGATTTCTTTGTCAATGTAGGTGCCTCCCTGGCAAAAAAAATAAAAAACCCAGGTGGTAGTCCCCTTGACTATATTGATGGTTGTTTTCCTACATATAAGATCTTTGATCAGCCTGATGTAAATGAAGTTATAAGCATTATTGAGAAACTCAAATCAACCAGTTCAGGTCACGATGAAGTCAGAACTTCTCTTGTGAAAGAGGTCAAATATTCAATAGCAGATCCCCTAAAGTTTATTTTTTCCCTGTCATTGGAGACTGGTGAAATTCCAAATGATCTCAAAATTGCAAAAATCATCCCCATATTCAAATCAGATGATCCAAGTTCCTTTACAAATTATCGCCCAATTTCAATATTACCCTGTTTTTCAAAGATCCTTGAAAAATTAGTTTACAAAAAGAATTCTACAACATATTAATTCAAATAATATACTATACAACCATCAATATGGCTTCCGCAAGAATCATTCTGCTTACATGGCTTTGTTAGATCTTTTTGAAAAAATCTCTACTGCTCTTGACAATAATGAATATACTATAGCAATTTTCTTGGACCTATCAAAAGCGTTTGATACAGTGAACCACGAAATATTGCTATCAAAACTACATAGATACGGTTTCCAAGGTAATGTTTTTCAATGGTTAAAAAGCTATATTACTGATAGGCATCAATACGTTCATTTTAATAACTGTAAGTCTAATCTGTAACATTGTCATGCGGTGTGGCTCAAGGCTCAATTCTGGGTCCGTTATTATTTTTTAATTTATATCAATGATCTTGCATCAGTTCCAAGTACAATTTTACCTCTCTTATTCGCAGATGATACAAATCTTCTTATTTCTAATAAACACTTAAAAACTCTTTTTAAAAGAGGCCAACTTGGGCCTACAAGCTTATTCAAAATGGTTCAAATTGAATAAATTGTCTCTTAACATAAATAAAACCAATTTCATACTATTTTCAGGTAGGAAAAAGTATAACCTGGAAGAAGTCAAGCTCTTTATTGAAGGCTCGAAGTTAAAAAGATATCATCTGCTCGCTTTCTTGGTGTCATGGTTGACGAAAATTGTACTTGGAAAGAACATATTGGTTTTGTGGCAAAAAAAAAGTGTCTAAGTCTCTGGGTATCATCAGAAAGATCAGTTCATTTCTTAATAGATCCAGTTTACTTGTTTTGTATTATAGCTTAATATATCCATACCTAATTTATTGTAACATAGTGTGGGCCAATACCAGCCCAACCAAACTCAATAAACTTCACTTACTGCAAAAACTATTTGTTAGAGCTGCCACAAACTCAAATTCTAGAGCTCCATCCTCTCCACTATTTTATAAACTAAGGATCCTAACCATATTTGATATCAGTATAATACAAATATGCACTTTTATGTATAAAGTAATTCATCAAAATCAAGAACTGCCTAATCACTTTCAACAATATTTTTGCAGAAATTTCAGTTTTCACTCATATAGGACAAGACAAGCAGAACACCTGCATCTTCCCCTCCGCCACACCAGCAGAGGGCAGTACTCTATCAAATACAAAGGGAGTACATTGTGGAATGAACATCACAATCTTGCTGACAATGCCCCCTCCTTGCCAATATTTAAAAAGAGACTGTTTTTGAAATTATTAGAACACTATGTATAGCGGTCTCCTCGAACCAGTTCATTTGTGGTGCAATCTATGTTTGCTGTTATTTCTTTTAATTAGTTTGTTCTGGTTTACCTTTATTTTTTATTATTATATATATATATATATATATATATATATACATATATAATTTTTTTTCTTTTCTGGTCTTTTTTTTTATGTTTTTTTTTTTCTCATTCTCATCTTATTTTCAATTAATTTTCCTTTATTTTTCCCATGGATGTACATTAATTATTTCTTGACTAAGCATTTATAAGGTCAGGGTGAGGCCGCTCTATAAGCCCTTTCGGGCTTCAGGCCTCACCTGCACATTTTTTTTTTCTTTTTAACTCACTCTTCTAGAGTGATCTGTCTCTTGAAATGTGTCTTTCACATGTGCAAATAAAATTTAAAAAAAAGACTACAATGGTGATTCCGACGAACAGGCAGCGGAATAAGTTTATTATTTTCGCAAACACTGGCTTTGAAATTTTGAATGGCTGAGGTTTAAAGAAGGTGAAATGCACTGTGTTCGTTGTAAAGATTATGGCCCGGATCCCGCAGGTAACAGCGCGTCAGCTACTGAGTCCAAACACTTTAAACGTGAAAGCCCTCCAAACATGGAGTAAGCGTGAAACACAGATATTGCTGTGACAAATGTGCATCAACAAGTAGGTCTGGTGTTCTGTAAATTTTTGCTACCAATAAATATGCTGCCTCGCGGGTCTGCGCTTGCGCAGACTTAAAATCTTTGTATCGGTTTCTTCGCTCAAATCTTAAGTAGCCTATCTGCAAAAATCTTAAAAACACATTTTTTCAGCGCGTCTTTTGACCTGTACGCATTTATATACTCTGCAGCAATGAAAACGCAACACCAGTTTGGATTCAAATAATTTTGTGACTCAAATTTATTTTCTTATTTCAACAATTCAAATATGTTGGGTGGGTTGACTTTGATGAATTAAATGTGTTAATGGGCCGATTTGGACAATAATAAACAGATGCATTAAACACAACGAGCACAAGTTGAAAATGAAAAATCACAACAAGACTGAACGGAACACACATTTAAAAATGAACTCAAAAGAACAGTCAGTATCGGGTGTGACCCCCACGAACATCCACACAGCCAGTACAACTTCTCCTCATGGACCTGTCTAAGCGTCTTAGGTTGTCTTGGGGAAGTTGTCGCCACTCTGCCTGTAGTGCATTCTGGAGTTGCTGCCTGGTTTGAGGTCTGGGCACTCTTGATGAAAGAGCTCGTCCCAGTTGGACGTACTACAACCAAAACGTACTGATGCTGGACGTACTACACCCAAAACAGTGAGCCACTTGCCGGGCACTTACTCCCACCTCTAGCATACCCAGGGCCCTGTTCCGTTGTTCAGTCGACAGACGTGGCATTATGACACTTAAAAATGTTTTTTGTGTGGCTTTTATCATGCCTTTATATAGGGAAGACAACCCCTCCTTCATTTCAACCACTGTACTTGCACAACTCCTAATCCCATATGTTGTACTCAATATGGATTGATGAGAGTCCAACTCACTCTTTTGAGTTACATGATGATCATTCATGTGTAACGAGGTACACATTGTGACCCTAATGGTCACTTAAGAACTCAAATTGGACTACTCAGGTCCTGAGCAAAAATAAACCAAAATTTAGAGTGTTGCGTTTTCATTGCCTTTGAGTATATATTTGCATGTACATGCTGGGTGTTCCTGAAAATGCATAAATTAGATGACAATGGCGTGCGGCATATATCTTAAAACAAACATATCCAACTCGTTATAATAAGTGCTTATGTTATAATAAGCTAACAAATAACAAAGTTTCTACTGTAGACTGATTCATGTTGCAATATTAAGGCAAAAACAAAGACTTTATGACTTTACGTTAGATCTGCATTTAACCCAAACACAGTTGAAAATTTGATTCGGATCAGTGTGGAGGGTCCTCCTCTGGACATATTTTTTTGCCTCACAGGCAGTGAAGAGATGGATGGAAGGGCAGAGAGCCAGGAGACCCCATTTTAAATCATGGGCTCAGGATATGGCATAAAGCCAATGTAGTGGAAACTTTTGTTAATCAATGAACTCACGAGACTGTCATCTTGTTTAATAACTTTCATTTGCTGGAGACAGTTGTATTGTTATTGTGGAATGTTATATTGTAGTTTTTCAAACATTATATATGTGTGTGTGTGTGTGTGTGTGTGTGCTTATTAGATTTTGGTGTGTGCGCTCCTACATTTTAGCTCGCGCTCCTAACTTTTTGAACTTGGGAGCGCAGCACTACCAAGTAAAAAAGTTCATTTCCAGCCCTGCAGCATGCATATTTTTTGTTAGCGTGAGAAAATCAGAGTCCCCCGTGGCAACCCATGGGAACACTTGAACATGCCAAATCCTCACAGAAAGGCGCCAGGCCAGATTAAAATTAACAACTTTCTTGCAGTGAGGCGACGGCACTACCACAGATAGAGATGTTGAGCTGAAATAAATTGTTCTTTTAATTTGTAATTTACTAGTAAAAATACAAACACTGAGGCAATTCTATGACTATGACCTGGGGATTCCTGGTGATTTCACATGGAATAACCCAGCTGCCTTTTGAATGAAGCGTTTTGATATTGGTATGGCGCGTTTGCCTTAGTGCTAAGAGTTTAAATGATGCCTCAGACATCATTACCTGTACAACATTTTTTGCTCTTGCCAGTTTCACTTTTCCCTGATCATGGTTAAGCATGAATGCTACATATGGTACTTCATACTGCCTGGATAATCTTTGTGTTGTTCTTTTGTGATATATTATCATTTCTCTGCTGTGCAGAAAAGGGCTTTGATGTAATCTGTGCTTTCACCGAGTATTCACTGCCAACTGGCAATGTCACCATTCACACATTTAAGCAGGAATATTGTGCAATCCTCTGGTCTGGATACAATTTGCCTCGCTAATGCCATGGTCACATTACCATTTTGAGTTCCACTGACTTCAAGTAAAACAGATGAATAGGCTGCATACATGGATACATATGCGTATTTGTGAGGTTTTGTTTGATGTTGCATTCAAAAAGCCAAAATATGGGGAACTTTGCCCTGTGTGTCCAATAGAGGAGTTTGGACAAACAGTACATCACAGATGACCTCTACAACCAGTCATTCAATGGTGGCCGTGTATTTCATCACCTCGTGTAATGTAATGTCATGCTTAAAGATTACAAAGCACATTCCAGCAAAGAGGCAGTGATATTTCTTGTGGTTGGTCTGACAGCTGAGAATGGTGCAATATGCAATTACATATCAGTAAGTACGTTTAGGGTCATATCATTTAACTAATTTAAATTACATTAAGCAAGTGGCTACCAGCTTGGAAACTAATGTTAGCTAGCAAATATGTACAGTAGATGGCAAACATTTCCTAACAGAGGCATGCTAAGTCTGTGCCAGCCCATGCTGTAAACTCAACCACGGTGAAAGCTGCAAAGCTTATGAAAGGTCACAAAAATGGAGAATTTTGAGAGAGTTGGTGAAGATTGGATGAAGAAAGTGAAGAGGATGGAGTCCCAACTTTTGTTAATCTAATCTGCTTGCCTTGTCTTGATGTGTTGAATACTAAATATATGATGGTATTTCTCTTATTTGCAGAACTATCTCGCCCGAAACTTCTACAACTTGCGTTTCCTGGCTCTCTTCATTGCCTTCGCTCTCAACTTTATCCTGCTCTTCTACAAGGTCCAATAAATGCACTCTTCTCTCCGCTATTGTGATTTTTTCGTTCTATCTGTCATCATTTTGGGGCAGCAGGGCAGCCAGTTGATTGGTTGTTTGATAGGTCACTAAAGAGGTGCTGGTTCAAGCCCCCAGTTGATTTTAGGTTTTTGAACATATCTGGAGAGATGAAATTGGTTAGACCTCTGCTGTTGGGTCCTTGAGCAAAGCCCTTAACCCCAAAATTGCTCCAGGCTTGCAAGTGGTCTGCATTTTTCCCTCGGCATCCATTCTCAGTTGAACTTTCGCTGGCTGCAAAATAATTAGTACAAAAATGGAAAAATTGGACTTACATACTGTATTGTGATCTAACTTGGGTCAGATAAACAGAAAATTAAGAATGAACTGGATAAACCAGGATAGACCAGGTTTTTGTTGATCAATCATGCAAGAGCTTTGTGCTACCTCAAGATAGCAACACGCAAGCATTGCGTGTGACCACACCTCATTTTAAGACCAATATGCCCATGGGCGCTCAAATTCGGCACAGATGAATTGGCTATTTATGCAGTGTGGATGCTTGACGGGAAATTGATATTTGCGTGGGTCATAAAGTAGCAAAGACACTTGCATTATGTTTTGCGCCCCTCTGCACTGGGTGTAAGAGTTAAAATTTGTTAATGTGATTATAGCCTTATTATATATATTGTTCATATCTGCTGCTCATTATATGTTCACCTCCCTCAATCCTTTGCGCAGGTGTCAGACACTCCTCCAGGTGAGGAGGATTTTGAGGGCTCAGCGATGTTCGAAGGCTCTGGGGTGTTCGAGGGGTCTGGAGCTGAGGCTGAAGGTTCTGGAATGGAAGATGGAGGGGATGAAGATGAGGACGAAGGTTTCGTATACTATTTCCTGGAAGAGAGCACTGGATACATGGAGCCTGCACTGTTCTTCCTTGGCATTCTGCACACCGTCATCTCTTTCCTCTGCATCATTGGATACAACTGTCTGAAGGTCAGCTTCTGCTTCACACAGGCACATGCGCACATAGACACATGCACACTCACACACACCCACACACACATGCACGCACGCACACACACGTGCACACACACACACACACAAACACCCACACAAGCACTCACAGACACATACACACACACACATACACACGCACGCGCACACACACGCGCGTGTACATTGCTATGATCGGTTGTGTCATAGGAGTAGCGTGTGCTTGAAGTCTATTGTGTGCTTTTTCGTTTGTTGTAAAAATTCTCACCATAGATAGGCTGAATGATTTAACCTCCTTTTTATACTCCCATATTATGTACAATATCGAGAACAAAAGAATCCTTAATTAGTCACACTCAAGGGAATATACAGGAATCTGCCAAAGGAATCTGTGTAATTATATGATTGCAATTTACCCATATGCCACATTGGTCCTTCTCAGGTTCCCCTGGTTATCTTTAAGAGGGAGAAAGAGCTGGCGCGCAAGCTGGAGTTTGACGGTGTGTACGTTACTGAGCAGCCTGAGGACGATGACATCAAGGGCCAGTGGGACAGACTGGTGCTCAACACACCGTAAGACTGAACACAATCCTGTAGTCTGATGCTTAACACACTGTAAGTCTAAACACAAGCTTAACACCCACTCAGTGACTATTACATCACACCTGACCTGAGGCAATTACATAGTACTGCACAGCTGGCCAGGAAATATTACATCAGTGCTAAAATATCAAACAATATCAGTGACTCCTGGCCATATGTAATTACTAAAACATAAAATTGATTAGCGGCTGCAGCAGTTATGTGCTTCTGTAGTTCTGTGTGGATTTCACACTTACATAAAAACAGTATTTAAATGAGTGGTTTGCAAAAATATATTCTCCAAACCTAATTGTCTCATCAAAAAAAATTTTTTTTTTGTGATTTCATGGAATCATTGCATACTTAATTCTGTCGACAGCTCTTTCCCCGTCAATTACTGGGACAAGTTCGTGAAGAGAAAGGTTAGTGGCACAAATAGCAGAGCTTAATTCTGTGGGACTGTGTGAGGATGTATGCAATCAGTGAGGGAGAGTGGGAGTTTCAAAATTGTGAGTGTGTGTGTGTGTTTGTGTTGCTGTTTGTGCACAATGAATGGCCAATATGGTAATTTTTCTCCTCTGCATGTGTTCAGGTGTTGGAAAAGTACGGTGATATCTATGGCAGGGAAAGGATTGCTGAGCTCTTGGGAATGGACCTGGCCTCATTGGACGTCAGCACTCAGCAACAGGAGAAGAAACCAGAGACTGACAGCTCCATATTCACCTGGTACTGCACAAACATATGGCTATGCATGCAAACGGTGCTGCCACAGCATATCAACTACTCATAGGCATGCGCTGAAGGTTTTTATTGAGCTGAAGCTGCACTGTAAAACTGTGGAACATGTGACATGTTTACAATCTAAACACCAGTGTGTAAAAGCTAAATTCCTGGTGGTTATTTTTGTAAATAGGTGTTCTCATTCAAAACACTGATGCATACATGCCAACTCTACCGCTTTTGGCGGCAGAATACTGCTTTTGGGGCGTTTTTCTTTTTTCAGAATGAAACACCCCGAAAGCGGTAGTCTACCGCCAAAAGCGGTAGAGTTGGCATGTATGCTGATGTTTATTGGATGTTACGATTGAGGTTTTTCAGATTTGTTGAATACACTTCATAACTGAATCTAAACACTGTGACATGTTTAAAAAGTGTCAGGAAAAAGTGTTAAGCATATGTTCAGAGTTTAAAAATTTGGTTTTACAGCGTGAATAAATCTGCAATCACATATCATGTTCTTTTCTCCTCAGGATCACCTCCATTGATGTCAAATACCAGATCTGGAAGTTTGGGGTGGTTTTCACAGATAACGTGAGTGTAATTTCTTATTCTTATTGAAGGTTATGCGTAAAACCGTATCTGATTTTGCGGTATTTATGCCACTTTCTTGCTCTTGACCTTACTGTTGCATTGTTACTGGTAGGAGCGCTGCTATTTTCTCTCTGCTGTTCTCTTCCAGACCTTCCTCTACCTTGTGTGGTATATGGTGATGTCTCTGCTTGGTCACTACAACAACTTCTTCTTCGCCAGTCACCTGCTGGACATCGCCATGGGAGTGAAGACCCTGCGCACCATCCTGTCCTCAGTCACCCACAATGGCAAGCAGGTGCGAGATGGCACTCTGGTGCTTCTTTTTAATTTTTTTTTTTACTTTACAATTCTCTACAGTATGTGCTCTATAGAAAATGTGATTTTTTTCTCTCTCTCTCCTAGAATTTTTTATGAAGCGGAAAGCAGAGTTTACAATGAACATCGCTATTAATGAATAGTTATCTTATTTAGCACCTCTGTTGTAAGAGTGCCTTAGGATATTGGAGGTAGTTTAAAAGAGTTGCTTCTGTTTTAAAGCCTGTCAGACCAGATCACTCCATGTTGTAGCCAAATTTCTGTGGGTCAGTGTTTTGAAGAAAAACACCCCCCCCCAAAAGGTCAAGGGCCTAACGTAAAGGGCAAATGCAGAAGTATGCACATAATGTTTTTATTGGCTAATGAAAAATTTAAAATCCAGCAGCGACCAAATATCTTTTGAAAGCACATCTGTAATCAATGACAAGCCTTCTAATTATCCATCAGCCAACCAATCATTAGCTAATCAAATGCCTAATTATAGCATTAGAAGCCAATTTCAGAGAAAGCAGCACAGCAGGTGGACCCTGCAGCGTACTACAAAAATGATCAGGGTACGAGTATTTTGAAGATGATACAGTAATGCCCAAAACTTTTAATGGAGTAATGTTAATACAAAGCCAAACACATTTTGATGCAGTCATATAATCAAGTGACCTGAAATGAGTAAGGTTTTCCGATGGTTTGCACAAATGCGGCAGGATTTCATGCCATTTTCATGATTCTTTTTGCCAAGATTATAATTACATATCCCGTTTCAACTAACTGATATTCTAGCCACCATGTCAACTACCAATTAAATTCATTGACAGATTGTCAGGAAATTATCCTGAACAGTGTGTCAAGGAAAGACATTAGGCTGTCTGTAATATGCTTGTAAATAATTAAAGTATCTTCCCAACAACAGGCCCCCCCCCATGCAACTGTTCACACTGAAAACCCCACAATTCAACTCATAAGTCAACTTAATCAGCCAGTTACAGTTGTGAGCTGAGATGATTATACACCAAACAATATGAACAATATCAGAGACCAATTACTATTCAAGTGTTTTTTTTTGTGTAATATTGGATCATATAGATGAAAAGTAAACTGATAACAATACATAGAAAAACAAAAATATTAATATCTTTTTGAGAGAAATAGTCAATATCTAGTTTGGCCATCCTTTGTTTTGATTACAGCGTTTGATCTTTCGGGCATAGTTTTCACATATTTTTTATTTCCTCACTCGCTAAACCATTCCATATGGTTTGAATTTCATTCCAAAGAGATTTTTTTGATGTTATAACAGATTTTCTCAATCGGATTAAGGTCTGGATTTGGAGCAGACCAAATCATAACTTTATGTCACCAGATGTTTCTTTCTGACTGAGATAATTCTTGCACAACTTAGAAAATTAAATCCCTGACCAATCAGTCTCTTTCCAGATGGCACTGTGTGCCTCACAAGGATGCTTTGATACTTTTTTTGATCCATGATTCTGTTGATTTTTATGAGATCACTGGCTCCTTTTGAGCAAACTGAACCTCAAACCAAAATATTACCACTTTCATGTATTACTGAAGGGGTCAAACATTCATTTTTGAAACGTTCTCCAACTCTATGGCGCACATAAATTCTGCATTTGGGTGAGGAAATTTCGAATTTTGATTCATTGGTCTGAAGGACTTGTTCCCACTTCATTGGTGTCCAATCCTTGAATTTCTTGGCAAACTCAAGTCTTTTTTTGATGTTGCCTGCTCTTGGCAGCAACATGACTAATCAGACCATTTTCACACGGGCATCTGGAAATAGTACATCTTGATACTTTCATCTCTTCACATCTGGTGCAATTAAAATCATCATCAAGTTGTCTTGCCATCATGCGCCAATTTTTTAAATTTTTTTACTTGTCATGCACAGTTAACGAATACCACAGGCACTTAACTTCCATTTTGCACCTCTACTGCCACTAGTTTTCAGCAAACCGGGCTCATTGAAACACTTGATGGTGTTTCTCATAGTGTAATGGCAGCATTTAACATCTTTAGCATCATGTAAGGCCTCAATGTGGCTAAAAACAAACTCAGAGAGTTCCTTCCATTGTGCCATTGTGTTTAACACTGTGACACTGCACAAAGTTTATGTCACCTTATATGCTGGAACAACTGACCATTAGAGGTAAGTTTGCAGAATAAAGTTCCCTCCAACCAGTTTAAACAATTTTTTGTTTTTTTACTTTCAATATTCACATAATGAGCCTTCAAACATGCATTCAGGCTATGCAAGAGTAAAAAAAATAACATTTGCGACACCGTTCAATCGTTAGAAAAAATTGATGTTTTCAGTATGTATGTTTATCACCCATATTTTTACCTCAGTATACCTGAGGAAATGATTTTCTTTTTTCTTTTCATTGCCTACGATAGTATTTTTCAATACATTTTCACCAAAAAATTATAGAGAAGTAATATATTAGGACCCCTTTGAGATGAGAGTGGTGGTGTATAATCATAACTGCACACTACTGCATACTGCCCTTCCCTAAAACACATTCAAATATATCTCAGGCCAATTGCTCCAAATGGCTCAGCCATCTGTCTGATAGACTCAACTCTCTTTTATCACACTCTCTGATAGGATAAGCTCTCTTTGATCATGCTAGGTGATAGGTTCAAGTCTTCCCGTAAATTTATCTTGGTTGATTCACAAGTTGAAGACAAACATGGCAGGACATCTTGACCCCTGGATTTTCCACCACTGTTAACATCTGTTCTTTGTCTCTGACAGCTGTTGATGACAGTGGGTCTGCTGGCTGTGGTGGTTTATCTCTACACCGTTGTGGCCTTCAACTTTTTCCGGAAGTTTTATAACATGAGCGAGGACGAGGATGAGCCAGACATGAAGTGTGATGATATGATGACGGTGAGTGACAGCAAGGAAAACTTGGAGAGACATGGCTTGATTTACAAACCCCAATTCCGATGAAGTTGGGACGTTGTGTAAAACGTGAATAAAAACAGAATACAATGATTTGCAAATCCTTTTCAACCTATATTCAATTGAGTACACTACAAAGACAAGATATTTAATGTTCAAACTGGTAAACTTTATTGTCTTTTATTGGAAATATTCACTCATTTTGAATTTGATGCCTGCAACGCATTTCAAAAAAGCTGGGACAGGGGCATATTTACCACTGTATTACATCACCTTTCCTTTTAACAACACTCAATAAGCATTAGGGAACTGAGGACACTAATTGCAGAAGCTTGGCATTGCGGAAGGTGGAATTCTTTCCCATTCGTGCTTGATGTACGACTTCAGATGCTCAACAGTCTGGGGTCTCCATTGTTGTATTTTGTGCTTCATAATGCACCACATATTTTCAATGGGAGACAGGTCTGGACTGCAGGCAGGCCAGTCTATTACCCGCACTCTTTTACAACGAAGCGACGCAGTTGTAACACGTCCAGAATGTGGCTTGGCATTGTCTTGCCAAAGTAAGCAGGGACGTCTCTTAAAAAGACGTTGCTTCGATGGCAGCATATGTTGCTCCTAAACCTGTATGTACCTTTCAGCATTCATGGTGCCTTCACAGATGTGCAGGTTACCCAAGCCATGGGCACTAACACATCCCCAGACCATCACAGATGCTGGCTTTTGAACTTTGCACTGATAACAATCTGGATGGTCCTTTTCCTCTTTAGCTTGGAGGACACGATGTCCATGATTTTCAAAAACAATTTGAAATGTGGACTCGTTAGACCACAGCACACTTTTCCACTTTACGTCAGTCCATCTCAGATGATCTTGGCTCCAGAGAAGCCGGCAGTGTTTCTGGGTGTTTTTGATATATGGCTTTGGCTTTGGCTTTGCATGGTAGAGTTTTAACTTGCACTTGTAGACGTAGCGACCCACTGTGTTAACTGAGAATGGTTTTCCATTCGTGAGCCCACTCAGCGCGATATAACATGGGGGTTTGGGCACTGTTCTGTGAGATGCTTTTTTTTATTTTGAATAAAATTGAATTCCTCGTAGTGTCTGTTCCAGGAGGCTAAAGTTACAGCAGGTTCTCAAAGCCCTCTTCCAGTTTTCTTTATCCTTTTTATCATAAACTTGACCTAGAAGCTCTTCGTTGATCCTTTTGGCTCCCCTCTGCCCAGTTTGTAACAGCTTGCGCATGTAGTAGTGATGCAGCCCCGCAGATCTGGCCTAGAAAAAACGCGCACCCCATTGGCCAAATGTGTTTTGTCCCCTCAGCTGTGGTATTGTCTATAAAACCTGCCTGGTTCACCTGCCTTTTTTTTTTAAATACTTTTCATGAACTATGTACCAAATGGGCTCTAATTTGAGCATACTTAATTTGAGGTTATCAGTTGGACCTCACATAGTGGAAGCCTCACGGAGTGGCACTCACCTCACATAACACTCCTTGGAGGCATTTCTTTTTCGTGTTGCACTTGAGAAGGACAGACATGCACACACAAAGTATGTGTGGGGTTCTGAGTTCGGTTTGTTTGTACGTGCTAATTGTTCCACATATACGAGATACAGTGCTTATATGAGTGTTTGTAATGGGTTTATTTATTTATCTCTCTCTCTCTCTCTCACAGTGCTATCTATTTCACATGTATGTGGGTGTGCGAGCCGGTGGGGGTATTGGAGATGAGATCGAGGACCCCGCAGGAGATGAATATGAGCTGTACCGTGTCGTCTTTGACATTACCTTCTTCTTCTTTGTCATCGTCATCCTGCTGGCCATCATTCAGGGTGAGACTGATACCCTTTACCTTCTTGGCAAACTTCCTACCTTGACTGTGTCCTGATTCAAAACCTCCTAATTACCTCCGCCAAGGAGGTTATGTTTTTGCTGGCGCTGGTTTGTCTGCCTGTTTGTCTGTTTATGAACAAGAAAACTCATACAGTAATGAACAGATATCTCTGAAATTTTTGGGTGGGTTATTATGACATCAGGGATGGACCCCATTGATTTTGACCACAATCGGTCAAACAATATGGCCGCCACAGTGGCCATCTTGAAATCCTATGACACGTGAAAAGTGCACTTCGCTCCCTGTGATATCTCTCAAATTTTGTTGGTTGATTGGTCTCGCATCAAGGACGGAACGCACTGCATCAAACAATATGGCTGCCGTGGGAGCCATCCTTGGCGAAGGTTTGTACTCTCGGAGTTGAACAAAGTTGAACTAAGATGAATCGTAATTCAAAACTCTTTCTTAAAAAGCAGGAAGTTTTCTTTTTTTGACCAAGTGTTAGTGGGTCTGGTAAGTGGATGGATGAAGAATGCTCATGGTTTTATTTATATTACTGCTCTTTAAAGCCAGCACTGTACGTTCTAGGGGTTTATGAGTGCTTTGAGATTGACACTTGTCACTGTCTTCCATGAGCTCTTGAGTACTGTATGACTAACGGCTGTAAGTTTTCTGTGGACTAATGTGGCACGTGTTTCCTGCACAGGTCTGATTATTGATGCCTTCGGAGAGCTGAGAGACCAACAAGAGCAAGTCAGAGAAGACATGGAGGTGCTGTGATCACATTCTTTTCCCATATTGCTGACTATACAGTGGATCAAAAGTGACCAGCACCTCTCATTTTTAATGGTATCGTAAAATGTGGCTTAAGCATTTTCATTTTTAACGTGTTCATCTTTTTCTCCAGACTAAATGCTTCATCTGCGGTATTGGGAGTGACTATTTTGACTCGACACCGCATGGCTTCGAGACACACACCCTGGAAGAGCACAACTTGGCCAACTACATGTGAGTAGTCCTGGCATCAGTGACCCCAGAGTAGGCCCCATTAGCTCCATCACAGAGTGATCCACTGAACAGGCAGGGAAGAGCCATTTAAAGTAGAAAGTATTGTTGTGCTCAACTGAAGTCATGTATGTTATGGTGCATGGAGCCTCAGTCCTAATAAAACACAGGGAAGATGGCCCAGACACTGAAAAAATCCAGACTCAGAAGTCGATAAAAAAATTTCGGAATTTTTTTATTTTACCTTACTTTGCTAAAGCGCAATCAATTAAATACAGGACTTGAGTGAGAAGTTTCAGCCAATCGGTTCCATCAGTACTTGCATTAAGGTAAGACAAAAGCCTCAGCTTATCAAAACTCTATCAACAGCAGTCTTACCTAAATAAGACATGTTTTACGAGATGGCAACCAGTCCAGACAATGATCAGGAGAAATTGAAGGCCAATTTCTTAACAACCCCATACATACCTGAATACGAGTTCAATAGTCAACTCAAATTAATCACTGGGAGTAGCAACCAATTAAGATGAGTTTTAATGGATGGCAACTAGTTAAGAAAATCAGGTGATATACAGGCCCAATTCTGAAAAAAGTTGACACATTATGGAAAATGCAAATAAAACCCAAAACCCTCTACTCTATCAACAACACTACAACAGCACATTTTGATGACTTAACACGTTGACTGCCGACTACGAGATAACTCGTAATGGTGGGTCAGGGCCGGCGCTAGACCTGAAAATTCGGGTGCAAATATCCATCCCTTTATTGACAGCAATTAGTTCTGGCTAATGCTAGATGGTTTTACACGTTTTCCAATTCAAGAATAATCAAGTGGCAATTGAAGACACGGCCTCTCTCCCCCATGTGATCTAACAGCAACAAAATAATGGGCTACATAGAAAAAAAATTTAATTCTAAATAGGTCTATGCACTGGCACTCAGCAATGGTAATTTTTTTTTTCCAGCGAGAGCGGCATTTCAGAACTCTTTTGCGAATTAAGGTAATTTCGGTGATAAGTATGTACACCTGTTTTTGCAGCACGGTCACACAACTTGCTGTAAAAAATAGACAGCTGACCGATTGGAAAATGTATACAGACGAAACCACGTACTAGTCATCAAAATTACCTTCATTCGCTGACGAGTTTTGAGGTGCCGTCGCTGAGTGCCAGTGCATAGACCTAATTATAATGAAATTATTTTTCCGTACTGAATGTAGCCCATTATTTTGTCGCTGTTAGATCGCATGGGCGAGAGAAGCCGTGTCTTCAATTTCCACTTGATTATTCTTGAATTGGAAAACGTGTAAAACCACCTAGAATTAGCCAGGACTAATTGTTGTCAATAAAGGGCTGGCGGCCCTGACCCACCGTTACAAGTTATCTCGTAGTCGGCACTCAACTAGTTAACTCATGAATTAAATTTTACCTTGAAAATAGCATATGCTTATTTCAAGTCTGATGACTGCAACAGACTCCAAAAAAGTTGGCGCAGGGGCAATTTTTAATAGTGATGTGACAGTGCAGTAACAAGGTGGTGTTAAACAAGTGATGCTTAACAGGGGTTACATTATGAAAGGTGCCACCAAAAAAGGACATTGCCCCAGAACAAAGATGATTTGAGGCTTACCAACAGATGTGTAAGCTTATAATCCATCACTTAGAGAACAATGTTTCCCAAAGACAAATTGATAGGATTTTGAACATTCCATTTTCTACAGTGTGTAATAAACACTGCCCGGTCAAAAAAAGTCACACACTCTAATATTTCTTTGCACCGCCTTTAGCTTTGATCATGGTGCGCATTTGTCCTGGCATTGTTTTGACAATCTTGTGTAATATTGTAGCATTTATTTTCGACCAAAGCTGCATAAATTTTTGGCCGAGATCTTGAACTTCTTCACAATATTCTAATTTTCTGAGATACTGAATTTTGGGTTTTCATTAGCTGTCAGTTATAATCATCAAAATTAAAAGAAATAAACACTTGAAATATATCAGTCTGTGTATAATGAATCTATGTAATATATGAGTTTCACTTTTTGAATCGAATTACTGAAATGAATCATCTTTTTGATGTTATTCTAATTCATTGAGATGCACTTGTATGCCAGTGAAGGCCCCGTACAAATACACAGCTGAAGACCTGCATAATTGAGGAGCAACTGTGTCTTCAGTGCCCAAATGCTGAATGAGTGTGATCAAAAGGCATGGTGATGTTTCACTGTGGTACAGTCGACTGTGCCAACTCTTTCAAACTGTGTAGCAGTCATCACATTTTATGTTTTCAATAAGCAATAAAATTCACATTAGAGTGTCAAATATTTTGTTGACCTGTTTTCATTATCATGGTGGGTGAAGGGACTTTTCAAATCACTCATTTTTGATTTTGTTTTTCATACTGTGCCAACTTTTTCAGAATTGGGGTCATAGAAGGATAATGCAACTCCATCTTAACAATCCTACACATTCATGAATAAAAGTTAAACAATCAACTCTTTGCAATCTAAATAGAGACTTTAAATCTTTAAAAAAAAAAAAGTTAAGGCACAGTAGGAAAGCAAAGTTTAATGAGTTAATGAAAAAACGCCATCTGGGGAGAAAGATTTTTGCTCAAAAATCCAGAGCACTTCTCTCTACAGGAGTCTTTTCTCAATGTTGCCCCTCTCTTACAAGGTGGAACCCTTTCAATACCCTAGAATCACCAGTCTCAGATGGAATAATTGCCAGACTGATAGTGTCAAAAGACAAGGAACTCATCATCTTGTCTTACAATTACCAAGTAATTATCTACAATTCTTGCGTGTAAGGCTAGTTTAGTTTTGTCCATACATAGTATGGGACGTGGACACTGTATGATGCAAAACGTATGCTACATGTGTGGATTTACATGTGCTCAATTGTTTGATATTGTTTGTTTTGTTTGTGTGGGGGTGTGCAAAAGATTCGTGTCAAAAGACAATGAGTGCAGGAGTTACAGTTCTTACAAACAAAATTTTCTTGGACATAAGAGAGGGTTGGGAAAGGATGGGTTTAGGTATCCCTGTGCACCAATTTAACTGGAGCTTCAAGAAAACACACCAATAGGTGCGTTGGTGAAAAGATCCCTCAGTTTGCCATCGCTTTTAATGTGCCAAAGGTGTTAATCATGTGCTTTATGTTGTAACTAAACGGACTGTTCGTCGCCTTGAAAAGGCATGTTCTTTTGCTTTTTGTTGATGGAAGTTTAATCGGAGGTCTCTAAGTTGGATGTGGCACATACTTTATCAAGTGCTGTGCATAGCTAATAGTTAGGGTACCCTCTGGCTCAGAAGCTTCTTTACAGATTGCGGATCTTGAGTTCAGAATCTTCCGTACTTGAACAGATCCACTTAAGTCCAGTGAACTGGCTACGTAACAGGCCTCCTTTAGGAAAGAGCCTTTTATCAGATATTGTTTGTTGTACTGTTAGTACATCAATTAAATGACCTGGCAAGACTTTCTATGCATTGAAAGCTCCATTTCTAAAACAAATTCTTGTTGGCTATATCACTGATAGTCCAGTATTTATATAAACTCTATGTGAATTCTCTCTTTTGTGAAATACTGAAGAATACCACTTGCTCTCACCCCATTTTACATGTTCTGTCTCTATCTCTCCTCCGCAGGTTCTTCCTGATGTACTTGATCAACAAGGATGAAACTGAGCACACAGGACAGGTCAGTGCCCATCTGTGTTTTTCCCTCTGTCTGGTGCTCTGTCCATTTCTGAGTTCTTGTGTAGCTCATGCAGAGTGTTACTGCATGAACAAGGATGTTAAAATTAGAAATCCAAAATGAGGCGGCTTATAAAGTATCTGGCCTGTTCACGTGTTTCAGTGGACATATAAGTCCTCTGTCTCTCTTCCCCGTTTGCCAGGAATCATACGTCTGGAAAATGTACCAGGAACGCTGCTGGGATTTTTTCCCGGCTGGAGACTGTTTCAGGAAGCAATATGAGGATCAGCTGGGATGAGCTCAAGTGTCCTAATTTGTCTGTGCATGTGTGTACATATGTATAGCATCACTGAGATTGAGAAAAAGAAAAAGAGGTTTAGTAGATGTGTAAACATTCATGTCTGGGGAGAAGGGTTACCTAATCTGAGAAATCACATGATGCACATATGCACACACATGCACACTGTGCCACCAACCAAAAAGAGTTTAAATATATGAAAGAGTGAATGTGGTGTTGTGAGAGATGTACAGAGAAAGTATTATTCTGTAAATACACTCCATGGCCTTCCGATTGTGTTAAGGAATCAAGAAATGGAACACTGTAAAGACTGCCTACACTGAAGTGACTCATGAAACATATTGCACTGCCTGACAACTGACATAATTGCAACCAGAGTAACCTAAAATAAGTTAAAAAAAAAAAAAGTGCTTCTTGATGAAGAGAATTATTACCATTAGTGTAATAATATAACTTATTAATAATTGTACATTTAGGCTATCTATTACTTTAGT
This sequence comes from Gymnothorax javanicus, assembly GCA_029692085.1. Classification (NCBI taxonomy): domain Eukaryota; kingdom Metazoa; phylum Chordata; class Actinopteri; order Anguilliformes; family Muraenidae; genus Gymnothorax; species Gymnothorax javanicus. Next base: position 18,512,432 of record CM056195.1, read on the forward strand.
GAGCATTTTGTAATGCTATTAACGACATTATTTGTGAGTTCATTATTTGATTCAATGGTTTGCTGAAGCAAGCAAATATCTTTTGTGCTATGGTGCGTACGATTTCTAAAAGCTTGTTCCAACACCCCATTTCAGCTACTGTCCTCAAACCAGACTCCTTTACACCAGATGAATGCAACAGAAGAGGTACTGGGATAAATGACTGATGGCTTCCATTTGAACCAAGCCCATTGGCGTATGCGATGAATCGTTGCTTTACACACCTATTCTACAGTGATGCCAGCCTGCACATAACAGCAGCTGCGATTGATCACTCAAACCACTCAGATGGGCACAAGTCTCTTGATCTAATAAGTGTCTGGTTGTCAAATTGTGAATGGACTGAAAAAGAGATGTGAGACTGGCTCACACCTCAATGTTTTACAGTATTTATACTCGTGCACAAGCCTAGAAAGTCAGACAATGCAGATAGATCAAAACAAAGTAAAGCAGTATTTGGACAGTCGGGTTCAACACTTGAATTAGTCTTTTCCTTACATTGTCAATGCAATTCTCAATTTAGTTCGAGTTTTGTTTTGCTGTTATTTTTTTTGTTTGCAACTACAAGTGATTTATATTTCAGTGTAACATGAATGATTATGAATGAATACATGTGTCTGTGACTCACCATCACCTCTCAGCCCAACAGGAACCAGGCGATTGAGTGCGATAAGATGGCAAGTCTATTTCTGGAAACCTTTTTACTATTGACCTCTGAAGACAAGCTTGAAGCTGCTTTGATTTCAGTCAATACTTACCTCTCCATTTTTGAGGAGGTTGGGACAGTGTGAATATGAAATAAATTATTTAAAAAAACAGAAGCCTCTGTCTGGTTTGCCGTCAGGTGTATAACAAATTTCTGTGGTATAGATTGTGAATAATCATTTTTAGGGAACATTTCCACCTATATTTAGTCGTTACAGCTATTGGATGAATGCTCAAAGAGTATTCCTACTTTTGGGAAAAAAAAAACCGGTAACACTTTATATTATGGTCCTTGTAATATGTGGTAATTAATAGTTAATAATCCACTTATGAGACCGTATAAGACAATGTTCCCACTTTAGATCCAGTAACTGCAAAGGAGCATTGATAACTGTTTATGAGTGCATAATAAATAATTTATTAATCTTAATAAGACACTGTTCTCACTTAAGAGCTGCAAAGGAGATTTGTTCATTGTTAATAATTGTTAATAAAAGCATAATAAAACATTTATTTGCATTTATAAGGCATTAATATAAACCTCTCATGGTCTTATTACTGTCATCAAACATCTTAAGTGGTCTGTGAACTGTTAACATGTTTCTAAAAAGTATTGATGAATATAATCGAAGCAAAAACCAAATGTGTTTTATGATATTGTTTACACTAATTAAGTCTTATTAATGTTAATAAACACCTTAATGTTAATAAGTTGTCTGTGAACTGTAAACACTTTTCTATTAAGTGCTCATAAATATCTTACAAGCCAAGAATAAATGTTTTATATCATTATTAACAGTAATTAAGTCTTATTAGCTATATTTATCAGCTAGCTATATTTTATTTCCTGCTTACCACCATTGCCATGATTATCATATTACTTCAGCTAGTTTGTCACATTGGTCATTATCAGTAACCATTAACCTTTGATAATTACTGAATATAGTGGCATTTTTCTCAATGAGGCCATCTGTTTTAGAATTTATACTGCATTCAACACAATAGAATGCCTAGGTTTACGCTAGTTTATGATGCGGACAGCTCGAGGACATTGGTATATCCTTGTTACGTTTGTTGCACCGATTCTGTGCAATCTAGGGCAGCATATTGGCTGCTTTTTCCTGATAATGGAATATTTTTTTTCCAAAAAAAAGGTATGTTTCAGATATTACTGTCGTAGTGAGTTATACTTGCTCCTTATAGGGTATGGAAAGTGTTTATACAAGCTTGCTTTTCGCTTGTATACTCGGAGGTGGTAACAGCACGCTGTTCCGTTGCAGGGTAAATGTTCTGTAAAGTAAGGTACTACGTGTGCTGGCTGATGGGGCTATGCTGAAAAATTGACAGATTTCTGACCTCTATAATGGAAAAAAAAAAAGAACTTTTTTTAGGTTAGGTAAGGTCATTGCTGATCTCTATAATGGAGAAAAAAGCATTTAGGTTTTTGGAGGTTATTGGTGACCATTGTTATCCATCCCCACCTATAATGATGAAATCCCATTCTAAATCCCATTCGAAAATCATTATTTCATAGTGAGTTTCATGAGACAAAAGTTGATTTGTGTCATTATTTTATCATTTGACAGTGCACAACTTTGAGACCTCAGAGAGAGTGGAGAGCCACTGGGAAAGCCATTTGGGGAGCCACTTGCATAGCTATGTGATTTGGCTCAGCGACAGGAGGTAATTTTAAGAATCAAATTCCGCTATAGCGCACTTGTGATCAAGGACTTTATGATCCCAGAAATGTATTGTTTTAACTTCCAGCCATTTTTCCATTCTCAGTATTTTTTTTCATGACATTTTTTTGTGTTTGCAGCCCTTGTTGTGTACCAAACAAAAAAAAAATTAAAATAACTAAAATAAGATCAGTCCCCGCCTCTTCCTCACTAGGGTTGGGGGGGAGCTGGAGCCCATCCCCGCTGACTATGGGCGAAAGGCAGGGACCCACCCTAGACAGCTCACCAATCTATCGCAAGGCACACAACCCATTAATGCACCATCCACACGCATATCTATGGGCAATGGTGTCTCCAATTAGCATGACATGCATGTCTCTTGGTTGTGGGCGGAAACCAGAGTGCCCGGAGGAAACCCACGTGAACGGAGGAGAGCATGCAAACTCCTGACAGAAAGGCCCCAGGCCAGATTCGAACCGCAACCTTCTTGCTATGAGGTAGCAGTGCTAACCGCTCTTGAATTATGAAGTCATAAATAGGGTAACACACAAATTACCAGATCTGGCCTCTCTGCAAAGGGGTTAATCTGATTGAGGTGCTGGGACATGATCTTAAACAGGCAGTTCGTGCTCAGTGCTCAATTTACATGCCCATGTTCCATGTGGCTGATGTAAAACATTTCTGCAAAAAATGCCATCTTAAATATGGCAGACAACACCTTGACACACCTCACAACCAAAATATACCAAAATAGAACTTTACGGTCTCAACCATAAGCGCTGTTTGGAGAGCAGTCAACAAGGCCCATGGTGAAAAATATACCATTCCCACTGTAAAGCATGGTGGTGGCTCTCTGATGTTTTGAGTGTGTGAGCTCTAAAGACAGAGGGAATCTCGTGAAAATTGATGGCATGATGACTAGAGCATGTCATCAGACAATACTGGCAGACAATTTGAATTCTTCAACACAAAAGCTGCACATGAGATTCACTCAGACTTTCCAGCATGAAAATGATCCAAAGCTCAAGGCCAGGTTGAACCTCTAGTGGTTACAGAAGAGACAGGTGAAGGTTCTGGGGTAGCCATCACAGTCTCTGGACCTCAATATCATTGAGCCCCTTTGGGGAGATCTCAATTGTGCAGTTCATGCAAGACGACTAAGAATTTGCAGGAGCTGGAGGCATTTTGCAAGGAAGAATGGGCAGCTTTACCGCCTGAGAGAATTAGGAGCCTTATTGACAACTATCCCAAAAGACTGCATGCTAGAGGGGGCAATACATAGTATTAAGAACTAAGGGTATGCACACTTTGGAACAGGGTTCATTTCATTTTTTTCCCTAATTGCCATGTTTTATTTGATGATTGTGCCATTCTACAGGACCTACAGTTGGGTATGATTTCACATAAAAGAAATGTGTTTTGCCTGGCCATTCATGTATTCTTGGGAAAAAAAAAATGTGACCTGTTTTACAAATTCAGCCAGGGTAGGCAAACTTTTGAGCACAACTGTATCTAGCAGATAACATACTACTTTCAAAACTCTGAATATAAGAAGATGGCTTATCTACTCCTTGCTGATTTCTTAAAAGACAGAATGCAAGCCACGGCAAAAGCTGACTGCCTTAAGCCAGCTTCAATTTAGGCAGCTTTTGAACAGATCTACAACATTTGACTATTGGAAGTCAAATTTTTATTCAAATTCCCTTACTGCTGTCTGTGAAAACCTTAGTTTGGGAGTGCAGTTCATTTTCTTTGAGCAATTATTGTTCCACTCCCTCTGTTCTACCGTACTTTATTTGCAATTCAGAGATAAAATGTAAATATGTGATGTTTTCAACAAGCGGTGGTACAGCGTATCTTTTGAGAAAAACAAAGTCACTATTCATTATTTTCATGTACGCTGTTATGATCTGTGAATTTCTGCCTGTTCTGGTTTGTAAGACCCACGCAGCTCGACCAACGACAGAAGAGCCGGGGTTGAAGGCTTATGCGTGTGGATTCCTGCTGTGATGAGGCAATGGAACATGTCAATTAAATCTTTCATGCCTGCGTCCCGCCTTGGACCTGGCCTGAGACTTACCTGAAGTATTCTCAGTAATTCTCCGCTCGAAAACGGGGCTATGCCGAAATCACGGAATCATCTAACCTAATGCCGTGCTGCGAATAACCCAAGGTGCACGTTGGAGCACTCGCAGGAACTGAACAAAACATCAGACATATCAGTGATTAGGGCAAATTAAGCATAACGATTACAATGTTACTCTCATTTAAAATCTGACTCCAATTTAAAATAGATAAAGGACTGAAACATGCGTGAGTCTCGGGGCAGCTACGCCGCCAGACTCTTCCGTGAAAACCACTGTACTCAATTGACGCCCCCGGGTCATAGCGCAATTGCCGGTGAGAGATCTAGAGGATGGAAGAAATTACCATGATAGCAGCACCTTTGGCATAAACATATCATGAACCCAGATTTATGTACACCACAGGGCCCCCTAAGGGATCGGCCAGGCACCGACTTATAAGCCCAAGGGCGCCCTTAAGGCCAAATCCCCAGGACCAGTACTACATAAACCCTTTATATAAGTAGACCGTAATTTGCAATCCAACTTAAAACCCATCACTACCTATAAACATCAGCTAGCTAGTCTGGAATGGTAAGGAATCGCCCCTAAGTACCGGTCATAACGTGGCTAGAAAGAATAAAAGGATTAGGAGTCACGGAGACCACGCAAGCTTAAGGGAATAACACTAATTTATTCACCAGGTAGGCAAAAGCTTAAATCAAACAAATCGACGCAAGTCACAATTACAATAAATTCAGAGACAGAGAGTAAAGACATACCTGGTGAAAGGCTACACACAGTCAGGAGTGTGGTAAGTCGATTACCAACCTCACTAAGCTAGAAATAACGCACGGATCCATGTGGGAAGTCGTTTGCGATCTTCCCTGACAGGTCGTCTCTCTCAGATTTAAGGCTAGTGGCGTCTTTGATCAGAGCGGCTCAGCCCGCACAGATGGCCCAAATTGGAATTTAGAATTCCCCCTCGAAGGAAATAAGAAAACAATTATTATTCAAAGGAGATAATGAAAGTTCTTAGATAAGTGAGAAGACCTTGGAGACAGACCTCGGGGGGGTCGCAAAGCACTTCCTGCAAGGAGGAGAGATGATTCTAAATACACCTCAAGAGATAACTCTGGTTCAGGACAAATTATTGCTGGAGAGCAGACACTATGTTTTCTTGAAATACAGCGGATTTGAAATGCATCTCATTCAACTCCTTGAATTTAGCTGAAGAGATACATACCAAACATGATTACATAGAGAATTATGATGATGTAATTGTCATGAAATTTCATCCCAACTGAACCATTCCCCATGAAATTCACATCACTAT